>CM057837.1:37321728-38540184 GCA_030068075.1 Paguma larvata | reverse complement strand
CCTATGAAGCCATCTGGTTCTGGGTTTTTCTTTCTTGGGAGTTTTCTGATTATTGATTCAATGTCTGTATTTGTTATTGGTCTATTCATATTTTCTATTTTGGGGGGTTCAGTCTTGGTATGTGATATGTTAAATCTATTCCTTCTAG
Organism: Paguma larvata; assembly: GCA_030068075.1. NCBI lineage: Eukaryota > Metazoa > Chordata > Mammalia > Carnivora > Viverridae > Paguma > Paguma larvata. The sequence continues at coordinate 38,540,036 of CM057837.1, read as the reverse complement.
TTTTTACAATGTCTTGGCATGCAATTGTCCATAATCATCTCTTATAATATTTTTTATTTCTGTGGTATCAGTTGTAGTGGTTCCTCTTTCATTTTAGATTTTATTTATTTGAGCCTTTTCTTATTTCTTAGTTTAACCAAGGACCTTTTGATTTTTTATGTCTTCAAAAAACTAGCTCTTAGTTTTGTCAGTTATTCAATTAGTTTTTATTTTCTGTTTTGTTGACTTTTGCTCTTAACTTTATTATTTTCCTTCTTCTGCCAACTTTGGGCTAAGTTTCTTCTTATTTTCCTAGTTTCTTGAGGTATAATGTTGACTTATTTAAGATGATCTTTTTTTTTAAATTTTTTTTTAACATTTATTTATTTTTGGGAGACATAGAGACAGATTGTGAGCAGGGGAAGGGCAGAGAGAGAGGGAGATACAGAATCCAAAGCAGGCTCTAGGCTCTGATGAGCCATTAGCACAGAGCACGACGTGGGGCTTGAACTCACAGACATCAGATCATGACCTGAGCTGAAGTCGGCCACTTAACCAGCTGAGCCACCCAGGCGCCCCTAAGATGATCTTTTTTAATCCATGTGCTTATCACTATAAACTTCTCTCTCAGTGCTGCTTTTGCTTCATTCCAGAAGTTTTGGTATGTTCTGTTTTTGGTTGTCTCAAAATATTTTCTAATTTGCCTTTTTTTTTTTGACCTATTAGGAGTGTATATTTAATTTCTATGTATTTATGATTTTTTGTTTTTTACTTTTCTTTTTGTTACTGATTGCTAATTTTATTCCACTGTGGTCAGAAAAGATACTTAGAATGAGTTAAATCTTCTTAAATTTGTTAATACTTGTTTTGTGACCTAGCCTGTGATTTGTTCTGGAGAATGTTGTGTATGCTGCTGGTGGGTACAGAGTTCTATCTATGTCCGTTAGGTTTACTTGGTCGGTAGTGTTGTTCAAGTCTATTTCTTTATTGATTTTCTTTCTGGATGATCTATCAACTATTGAAAGTGGGAGATTGAAGATTCTTCCTGTTATTGTATTGTTATCTATTTATTCCTTCAGATCCGTCAGTGTTTGCTTCATATATTTAAATGCTCTAGTGTTAGATGCATATAAATTTATAATTTATGTATCTTCTTATTGAATTAGCCCATTTAAAATTATGTAATGACATTCTTTTTTTTCTTGTGACACTTTTGATTGGTATAAACATAGGCACCTCTCTGCTCTGTTTTGGCTACCATTTATATGGAATATCATTTTCCATCTTCCACATATAGTGTTCTTAAGTGTGAAGTCTGTCTCTCCTAGGCTGCATATAGTTAGATCTTAAAAAAAAATACATTCAACTACTCTTTATCTTTTGATTGACAAGTTTAAAACATTTAAATTTAAAGTAATTATTGGTAAGTAAGGACTTAATATTGCCATTTTGTTAATGTTTTTTGTTTTGTAGTTCGTTTTGTTATTCTCTCTCTTTATTTTCTTGACAATTATTTGTAGTGATCTACTTTGATTCCTTTATTTATTTACTTTTTGTATTCACTAAAGGTTTTTTTTCTCTATGGTTACTATGAAGCTTGCATAAAACTTTTTATAGTTGTAATAGCCTATTTAAGCTCATAACAACTTCAACTGTATACAAATATCAACACTTTTACTCTCTCCCCCACCATGTTATGTCACTCATGTCAGAGTTTACCTTTTTTCCATGTTATTTATGCATTAACAAAATACTGTTATCTTTTAGCTGTTAAACTAAAAGCTATAATAATTTTATACCAGGGTTAAAAGTGATTCATACTCCACTGTTACAGACTTGAATTATTTTGTATATATTTACTTTTTCCAGTGAGATTTATACTTTCATATTTATGACATCTTTTGTATGTTGAATCTTTTAATACCTGAACATGGTACATCTCTGCATTTATTTAAGTTTCTGTTTTCATCAGCAGTTAAACATTTTCACCTGTATATATTATGTTAAAGTGTGTACTTAAGTATTTCATTTTCTTTGGAGTGATTATAGAAGGTATTGTGTTTTTAATTTCAGTTTCCATATGTGTATTCTTAGTGAAAAGAAACAGAAATGTATTAATGTTTTGTCTGTTGGTCTTGTATCCTGTGACCTTGATCAATTCATTTAGTGTTTGTTTTTGAATGTTCATCGTGGACTCTGCTCTTTTAGGTGCCTTTTGTTAATCATGGAATAAGTACATCATGGGATAGAGTGGAGTTCCCCAGTGAGGGCTTAGAGTCCAGGAGATTTGGCTCTTCTGTGACTGTACATTAGGTCAGTTCATTTAATGATGGGGCGCCTGGGTGGCTCAGTTGGTTAAGCGGCCGACTTCAGCTCAGGTTATGATCTCACAGTCTTGTGGGTTCAAGCCCTGCATTGGGCTCTGTGCTGGTGGCTCAGAGCCTGGAGCCTGCTTCTTCAGATTCTGTGTCTCCCTCTCTCTCTGCCCTTCTCCTGCTCATACTCTGTCTCTATGTCTCTCAAAAATAAACAAACGTTAAAAAAATTTTAATGAGATTTAACTATGTGCAGTATCTGTGCTAAGCACTGTGGACTGTGCAAAGATGTAAAAGAAATTTTCTCTCTTAGAAATCTCTAGTCGAGAGAGAGGTAGAGATATAGAATACAACCCTTTCCTATTATTTATTGTTAGAAAGAAATATGACAGAAATTTTAAACAGAAGTCTGAGAAAGGGAGATACTAATTCTAGCTTTGGGAGATCAGAGGAAGCTTAATATGAAGAGCAGATATGAGGTGGATCTTGAAGGGAGAGAAGAATTTTGATGGGTGATGTGAGGGGAGGGGCATGCCAGATAAAGAAATAGATTAAAATCCAGGGGTAGAAAATGACCAGGACAGGGGTGGAGGATGTTCACAAGACCGGGGAGGTGAAGTATTGATTCTGGGCAGGGAAAGTGGCTGAGGAAGAGGTTGGACAGGAAGTGGAAGTCACATAAGGGGAAGACTTTGGGGCCAGATTGAGCAGTTTGGAACCTTTTCTGTGGCATAGAGAGGAAAGAGCACAGGTTTGTGAACAGCAGCTGTAAACAATAGCTGTGCTTTAGAAAGGGTGATTTAGTGTGGGAAAAGTTGGAGCCTGGGAGGATCAGGCTTGACATGGTAGGATATTTATGTGTTTTTTTCCTCTTTATTTATGATTCCATAAATGTATCTGTGTATTTGCTTGTGTGTTTATCTTCCTACCCTTGTAGACCCTCTAGTGATCGGAGTAATCTGTTTAATAGGTCAGGAATGAGGAAGTCAGGAAGCCTAAGCTCGAAGCCCTCTTGCTTGAGGGAGACCAGAAACTTCCTCCTCACCTTTCAGATGTATAAACATGGATTCTATACCTTTGGGGTTAACATGTGGTGACTGGCGTATGCGTTGGACCTGGCGAGGGGCCATGGGGGACATGGCATGCTTCACTGGCTTCTTGTACTCAGACTAAGGTCACACTTCAGTATTCTGAGAGTGTGGGGCAGAGGATAAAGAAGGTGGCCTGACTTCATAAGATTATTCCATTTCATTCCTCAACATGTGCTCGCTGTGGGGATAGGGGCGGTGGGGGAGTAACAAGGCAGCCTGTGAAGAATTTACAATTGCACCTAATTCTGATTTCCTTTGATACTTTGGTACCATATATCGGCATTGTCTTTAAACTCATCTGCCTGAATTCCCTAAGATTTGAGAATTGAGATGTTAGACAAGATTGCCTCTGGCCAACAAGGAGTTTCCTAAGCTTCTATTTTTCGTCTCATTTTTGCATATTTAAACTTTTATGCGATAATTTCACTAGTAAAGATAATTTTCCCAAACTTGAAAAATGAAGAGTGCTATAAAAAAATAGTCACCATCTATCATCTTGTTCAAAACCATTGTTTCAGGATACGCATACTTATCCATTTTTTACTTATCCATTTTTGCGTAATTGAGATGCTCCCGTATCAACAATTTTGTTTCTTATTTTCGTATAACATTTGAGTAAGCATTTTTTGTGTTACTCAAAATGTTTTGCAAACATAATTTTAATGTTTGCATAATAGTGTATTGTATTGTTGTTCTGTAATCTGCTTAACTATATTCATCTATTTTTGGAGATTCAGATTTTTTTACAGTTTCCCACTATTTTAAAAATGTGGCAAGAATATCTAGATACATAAATCTTTGTTTTCATCTGCGTTTTATATTATTTCCTTGGGAGAGACTGTGGAGGAGAATTTTGGAGGCTTTAGTATATATTGTCAAATTGGTGATGAGAAAGTTGCTTTTCTGGACGTCTTACGCTGGGGAAAGAAAACACTGAAATTACAAGAGAGACATTAACATACCGCAGCGCGCGTGTATGTGTGGTGTGTTCATATCGTACACATGTGTTTATGCGCTTTAGGGTAATCCCTATGCCTAGAGTTATTGTAAAATTATTGGAATAAGACTTGGGTAATAAGATCCATGAAAATGATTTATCCCTAGACGCCAGGAAGAGCATGCATGTCTCCTGCTGACTGAACTTACCCAGGCTCATCTGAAATGATAAAATGAAAACAGTAATAACCACATCAATAATAACAGCTGCTCACACTTAGTGAACACTAATTATGTGCCAGGCACTGATTCGAGTGCTTCCCATATGTTTAAGCTAGTCTTAAAATAAACCAGGTAGGTAACTACTGCCGTTATCCCCATTTTAAAGCTGAGGAACCTGAGAAGTCAGGGAGTTCAAGTAACTTTCCCCCAGGCCGTGCTCTCTTGGGAGATGGTAGTGCCGGGATTCGGATCCAGGCTCTCCGATTCTAGAGCCTGTGCACTTAACCCCACTGTGGATAGTCATTCATTTAGACCTGACTGAGGTCAGAAATTGTTCTGGGGGTTCCTGACAGCCTAGGTTTACAACCCTCTCAGCGCAGGTCTCATATGAAGGAAGGAGACTCTGAGAAAATTCCTCCAAGATTAGACCCAAGGCACCGTCTGTTATGGAATGGTCAGAGGAGGGGGATGGGAGGGTCTAGTCTCTTCCTTCTATAAACGTTTGGAATAGCTCTCAACTTCTCTTAATAAGCCGTAAATGAACACAGCTTACCTGTTCATACCTGTCTTACCTGTTCCCTGTACCTGCTTACCTGCTCACTCCTGAGAGTCGCTGCGCAGACAGGTTAAAAGCATAGACTCTGGCACCTACTGCATGGGTTCAACTCCCAGCTCTGCCACTTCCCAGCTGTGAGCTCCAGGCACCTTTCTGGACTCCACTTTTTCATCTCTAAAGGAAGAGTGATAACAGTGCCCACCTCACTGGGCAGCTGAGAGGACACCCCGAGTTCGTGATGGCAAAGTGTTTGGAACGGTGCTGGCTCGCAGGAAGCCTGTGCTCTGTCTATATGTGCCTCTGTTCCTGTCAGGACTTCTCTGCCTCTTGTCCGGATCCCTCCAGGCTCCAGGGAGGGCTCATGCCTGCTAGGGCAGATTCCTGCAGTCCCTAAACAGAACCAGCACACGCTCGTGGGGCACTCCCACCTGCTAGATGCTGCAGGGAGTGCAGGGAAGCGAACAGACAACGCTACCTGCGCCCTAGTGCTTCCCTCCAGTGTGGAGGCAGACGCCAAGTAACCTGGGCAGTGGTCAAAGGAAAGCAGTCTCCACAAGACAGGGAGGCTGCAGAAACTTATCCACGGGAAGACCAGGGAGGACTTTCCTGGGTGCATTGGTTTCCTGGGGCTGCTGAACCCAAATACCACAAACTACGGGGCTTCGGCCACAGAAATGTGTTGCTTCACAGCTCTGGAAGCTGGAGGTCCGAGACCAGGGTGCCAGCAGAGTGGGTCCTTCTTGCGGTGAGAAAGGATCTGGGCCACGCCTCTCTCTTAGTTCCTGCTGGTTTGCGGGCAATGCGTGGCATCCTCTGCCCTCGTGTTCACATGGTGTTCTCCCGTGGGCATGGCTGTGTTCAAATTTACCATTTTATAAAGGCACCGGTCATATTGGATTAGGGGCCCGCTCTACTCCTGTAGGACTTCATCTTAACTAATTACATCTGCAAAACCTTGTTTCTTTTTTTTTTTTTTTAATGTTTATTTATTTTTGAGAGAGAGAGACGGAACAGGAGAGAGGGAGACACAGAATTTGCAGCAGGCTCCAGGCTCTGAGCTGTCAGCACAGAGCCCAACACGGGGCTCGATCTCACAAACTGTGAGATCGTGACCTGAGCCAAAGTTGGATGCTTAACAGACTGAACCACCCAGGCGCCCCTGCAAAACTTTGTTTCTAAAACAGGTCACACTGTGAGGTCCTGGAGTGAGGACTTCAACGTACAAATTTTGAGGGGAGGGGGTCCAATTTACCCCCTCACTCTGGATGAATTAATCAAGAGCCGAGGGGTCAGGAAAGAGAGAGGGGGAAACATTTCAGGCAAATCTGTGCAAAGATCCTGTGGCAGGGAGTGGGGGAGGGGGTTTGACACCCAACAGGTGTGAGGTGAGTGGTCTGTAAGATGTGCAGTGGTGGCAGGGGGCATGCCCTGTGGTGTCTTGTTAAGACACCATTTTAAGTAGTTTGGGTGTTACTTGGGGCATACGGGAGACAATTAATAGGCTTTAAGCAGGGAATTAATAGGCTTTAAGCAGGGGTGTCCCATCATGTAATGGATGTTTTAAAGATCTGTTATTATTGAACTTTCATATAAATTTTTATTACTGATTCCGTACTATTGCGAATGGAACATTTTTTTTTTTCTTGTGTGTTATCTGCTTGGAGCTCCTCAGTGCATTTTCTTTCTGTGCATTTTGCATGGTTATCTACTGGTGACCTCTTTTCCTTATCATTCTGTACATGGATTTTAATACAATATATAAACCGAAAACATAGAATCTGATGCCAACATTCCCCCATTCTATTTTTTCCTTTATCTTAGTTTTACTTTTCATAAGGCAGGAGTTTCACAATTTGTAAATAATCACATCTGCTGATCTTTATTTCAAACCACATTCCTCCTTACTTGTGTTTGTTAGGATTGAAGGACTCCCACTTTTTCCTGCATTCTTCCATGGCTGCAAATCCATCCCTTAGGTGGGGAATGGGTGCTAAAAATTGTTGAATAAGCTGTGACAGTCACGTGAGGAAACACCTGCTTGTTTGGTCCCCCATTATCTCCTCAAATCCTCCCCCAAACCTTATGATGTAGGAACTATTGTACTTTTCCTTTTTGAGGATGGGGAAACTGAGTTTTAATATAATGAGTAAAATGCTGAAGTTCCCACAGGCAGGTTTGGGCTCTTACCCTCAGGTGAGCAGACTCCTGACTTCTTTGGGATCCGGGAATTTCTCACCTGGAAGCTGTCAGTTGTTTCTGGGGTGGCCCCCACCCTATCACTTTGCACCTTAGTACCTACTCTGCAGGCAGAAATGAGAAAGCTCTCAGATTTGTTGCATCTAGGCCGCTGCTTCACTTTCCAACGCCCCCGCCTTTCCTGATGCCACTTCCCATCCTGGAATTCCCTCATCTTCTCTCCTGTTCACTTGCGGGATTTGTGTTCTTCTTTCTTACAGAGGCTTTCTTGAGCACCCTCTCTCTTCTCTCTTTTGAGCCCCTTAGAAGCTGTTTTTCCACCCACTCTCTACTACTTGGTCTTACCATATACGTATGGCTTCTCGAGATGACCCCCAGCACCTGGCTGTGCGATTGGGGTGTCGCGTGTGCTCCATAAATGTCTTCTGGGCAGAGGAAGGGCACGATCCGCCTAGTTTCTTTGGTCGTGATGTTGGGAGTGTGCGGAAGGCCTGCCTGGGTCTGGCAGCCTTGGGGCCTGCGGGTGCTGCCAAGGGCCAGGCGGCCTCCTGTGGCCACTTGGTTCTTGATGCCCCTCGTGAGCCCGTCATCAACCTTGCAGTGGCAGTGTTTTCTGATCTCTAGCTTGTCCTCTGTCACAGTCAGATGGTGTAGGATGGGATAAATGGATATATTGGAGTGACAGCCTGTGTTGGAAGGCAGCCAGCTGATAACTGAGAATCCCACACAGAATGCCACAGTTATCGAAATTCACTGGCTGTTTTGAGGCATTTGCCAGACTGCTTATCAGGGTTGACAAAAGGAACGGTGCCAAGAGATTGGGGGATAAGTGGGGGCAATACGTACTTGGAGGCAGTTATAATTGTTAGCATATACTGAATGGCTACTGTACGCCAGGAATAGGTAGTTTCTGATATTATCTCTAATCTACACACCCTGATGGCAAGATGTTTAGGGAAGTGCTGAGTATAGTACGAACTGAGCAGGATGCTGTGTGTGTGGGGTTATTGAAAGGCCTTCTGGCTTTGCTCTCTTGCCCAGAGATTTCAGGAATTGTTACGTGTTTATAAAAGCCTGAAGATTTAAAACAAACAAACAAGCTTTAAAAGCTTTTGCTGTGCTAGAAACCCATAGGAGTGGTGGATGGTTTAGTGTCATTGCAACCACAGCCCCAGAGCCCAGAGTTTGGCCTCTTTGGGAATCCCTGGATGAATGCAGTCACTGGATGGAGCTGTCCAGCCTTGGACATCTCAGGAAGCCTCACTAATGCCTTCGTACACACTGGCACCAAAGCCGTACTCTCCTTTTAGGGTTCCACTCATTCCTGTTACCAGTGCACCCCTGGAGTAGTTCCCAGTATTAAGGTTCAAAACATTTGTCCATCAGGGTCTGCTTGGGTGAGGCTGTTTTCCTTTCATGGCCCTTTGGCATGGTGTGATGGGTGGTGTCTGCCAATGGGGGCTGGACCAGAGAGCACCCAAGTTTTCGTAGATATCAGCAGGTATCTACGATACCTGCCACGATGTTCCCTGTTGTCCACTCTCAGAGTGTCAGTGATAAGGCGAATGTACCAAATTCATAGAGACCTGTAGGAGCAAATCGTGGGGTGAAAATGTAGCCACTCCAAGTCACCAAAGGCAAGCTGGCGTTCTTTCATTCTCTTTAGAACAAACCACGCTATTTCCTGCCTGGGGACTTCACATCTGTCTGGTGTATCCTCATTGTCTCCCTACTTTCCAGTTCCACCTGCCCCCAGTCTTACTTTTCACAAGCCTCATTCTTTTTAATTTTATTCTCTTATTTTAAAAGTTTCTTCAGTCTAAGGGTCTCTTCCCAAGAATGGTGTTGTCTGGCCACACTGTCTAAGTGAAATTTCTGAGCTGGTCCATGTCTCAGTCTCTCAAAGCACGAAATCTACAACCTGCAATCATTTCGTTTGATGTCTGATGTTGGGGCTGTTTATTTTTTTTCACTGCTGTTCCACCTTCTCCACTAAACACATTCACTGAGCTCAGGGGACGTGTTTGTCTCATACGAACTTTTCTAACCACCAGGCACTGCTCGGCACATGATAGGAGCCGCTCGATGGAAGGGGAGAAGGGGGCGGGGGGACGGGGAAGCAGTCTGGCAGGCGGCAGTCCACAGACAGAAGCCAGGGCCGACAGTAGATGTGTGCTTTCCAGTCCCCTGGATGGCAGTTCTGGAATTAACCCCTTGTAGTTCCTTTCCTTTATAAACCCTTTCACTTAGATTGCTGATACTTCATGTCAAAAGGAATATCTATCATCAACCCTCCCTACAGATTGTAGGGAGGAGAGACAGTGAGGCTCACAGAAGCCAAAAGACTTGCTCTGTAGCATTTAGTTAAGACAGGAGGTTGGAGCCAAAGTAAAACCAGCACACTTCAGACAGGAAGGCAGGCATCGCTGAAAGATCTTGGGAGCCTAGTCTTTCGGGATTTGTGACTAAACCTTTTGCTTTCTAGAGGAACAATAGAAATAGTGGGAAACTTAAGACATGAAGACAATCAAATGCTGGGCTTTTTCCCAGGAGCAGTCTCTTAAGTCTGAAAAGCCTTTCTCAGAGAGGGACCTTGAAAGAACAGCTTTTTTTTTTTTTCTTTTCCCTAACACTGGAACCTACAAGCTGAGCACAATGCACTTGACAATGAGTCAGGCTCTGCCTCAGAACAGTCCCCCGGGGTGGGAGGCTCCTGCATCTTTTGCCTTCCTCGCTGGCTGCCCTGCTCCCGTCCTTGGCCACGAGCCTTCCCGGGAGGAAGTTGTGTAAGAGATCGGACAGTGGTTCTCTGTTCGCTTCGCACACTCACCAGCTTGTGGTTGACACCTCCTATGTATTATCCCTGAAATGTGAAAAGGGACGGAGCAAGGAAATTCACTTAGAACATAGCTTCAACAGTAAACGGTGAGTTAGGGAAAGGGACCCAGGGGTGGTGCTTCCTTTTGAGGAAATGTGCTGAAGCTTGATGTCCTGTTCATAGTCAGGTGCTCAAGCCGCCAAGGTCTGAACAAGAAGAAATAGGTTCGGGGAAGGGAAATAAGAGTTTATGTAACACAAGGCCTCTTAATGGTGCGAAAGGAGCAGGTTGGTTATGGAAAATCTGTGAAAAGACATGTATTTCTGAAAACTCAATGTCTAATTATGTTGACTGCTCTTCAAGGATAGGTTCATTGGGTTTGTTGATCAAGGGATTCTTTAGAAAAGCCAGAGTTGGGAACAATTAGTCATGACCACCAGTAATTGTCATGTTTATAACCTGAGCAATTGACATGAAATCAACCTCGGTGCTTTGTTAGGTCACCTGAGAGGATAATTTTGGAGCTGGCAGCAACCTGAGTTTGAACACGAGCTGCCTTGGTTATTCGCTGTAAAATCATGGGCAGATTATAGAACCTCTTCAGTCTTCATGTTAATGACCTCATGTGGAAAGTAGGGACAGAGTTTACTTCAGAGAGTTAATGGGAACATCAACTGAAATAATCTCGAAGTCTCTTTGTAAGAGGTGTTCATTTTTGTTTTTCCATTTTCTCTCTCAACCATTTGGAAAAGGTGGTCCTAATGCTTGCGGAGTTCATATTTTCTGGCTTGCTCTTTACCAAATCAGGTGCTTTCGTTGGCCCCAAATTTCTTTTGGAGTATCTCAGTCTTGAACATGTACCCACGACACTGGTTCTGTCTGTATACTTTAAAGTAAGTGGGACGAATGAGGGCTTAGGAGGATTTCATTGGGTTGTCTGGGGTCACTAGACATCATTCTTATAGAGATTTTCACACTCTTGTTTTGTTCCCATTCAGCACACGATCTCCTGGGAGCTGGCTGTGTGCCCCCCACCCTGTGAGGCAGTCGCGGACTGCAGGTGGGAGTGGTGGGGACATAGATCATGTTCCTGCTTACATGCAGCTGACAGAATATAATAGAAGTAGATGAATAAATAGCCAACCAGGTGGTAACCAATATAGGGTTGCGTGACAGGCACTAGGTGGGCATGGGAAGAAGGGTGGTGAGGGGCTCATCTATTATTAGCATGGTCAGGGGAGACCACACCTGGGTGCAGGGCCTGGGGGGAGGCCGGTGAGGCAGGTCAGATGTCCAGGGTACAATATGGTGCAGGCCCCAGGCACCCAGCTCGCCTGTCTCCTGCTAGTCCCAGCTCTGCCCAGGAGGTGATATCTGAGCTGGTACCTAAAAGATAATGAGGATCCAGGCCTTCAAAGAGCTATGTGGTCATCAGCTAAACAAGAGAGTGAAGATTGCCTTTGCTGTGGCTCATTTCAGTGTGGTGCAAAGATACCCATGTAAATCCTAATTGCCAAAATTGACCCATCAATGTTAAAGACCCTTTTTAAGTGGATCATTTTCTTCCTTTTACACAGCCATCAAATGCAGCACTAATGAGGGGTGGTATTCATCTTGTTTTACAACCCTGAGCTTCTCTGTATTCATTAGCACGCAGGAATCTGGCTGCATGTGGTTCTTAGAAACACGTGCCCCCATCCTTGCTTCATATTTTCATGTACAGTTGTTTTTAATTGCTGAGGAGCCTTGTGGCTCAGCCCAGGTGGCTCCATCCGTTTCTTTTTTTCTCAACTTCACAGTGCTTTAGGGGTTTGTTCTCTGACTGAGGGAGAGTGTCTTGGCTGCCTTCTTGGGGGAAATGTCTCTTTATAATGAACATGCACAACCAGAGATCATTAATTAAAAGCACGTCCATGATACTAACACATCATTGAGAAACGCCACATTGCAAAGTTCCAAAACTGTGAGGAAAGTTGGAACTTCTGAGCCACGTCTGATGCATTGCTCTTTCTAACGTGGTCTGTGGGAGCTAAGTCTAACCCTGACAGACCCTCACACTATTGCAAAGCCGTGTTCCCTTGGCACCAACTACCTGTGCAGCAATCTCCCTGGCTCTGCTTTCCTGATGGTAGCTCGCAGAGATGGAACCCCCTAGGCACTACCACCAACCATCTCTTCTCAAACCCAAAGCAGAACACACCACATGCCCTTTTGAAATGCGTTGGATTGATTGTTTGAACTCAGCACTCAGTCGGAACCTCAGGAAGCATGGTCACTGCACACATTGTATGGTACCGACTGCCTGTGTTCTCTTGCTGGCTTCATCATTATTAGCTGCAAATCATTTACCATCGTTGTACCTCCTGAGTCCTCATCTGCATAATGGGCATAATAATGATGGTGTATACTACATAGTTGTGTGGAGAAAATGAATTGATGCACAGAGAGTTCTGGAAATAGTGCAGCATATTATAAGAGCTCTAGAAATGCTCTTTATTATTATTATTATTATTATTATTATTATTATTATTATTATTATTTCATCCCAAAGTTGATGCATATTCCGAGTGTCAGTAGCTCTCTAAGAATGGTGCACTTTGCCCTATTTTTATCTTGCATATGAAACCTATAAACAAAAAAGCACACAGTTAAATTAATACTGACTTTTTCTATCATTGATCCTGTGTTCTGGAACTGTCCTTCTTGGCCAATCTGAATCCTTGGGAAAAAGAAGCATCGAGACCCCATTAGTAACTGGCAGTGAGTTGGGAATCATTCATTCATTCATTCATTCATTCATTCATTCATTCATTCATTCATTCATGTGTGCCTTTATTCAACAGGTATTTCCTCAGCCCCACTGTGTGCCAGGCTCTAGGCCAACCCCTCCATGACCTGACAGATCATTATTGTATATAATCAATGTTTTCATTCCTGTTAGACTCTATCATACCACTTCAAAGAAAAGTAACGCCTAGAACTGCCACGAGTTCCTGGCACACCAGTGTGAGGAAGGTTTTGAGGGAGACTTTTGACAGGGGTCTGGGGGGGAAAAGGTATGGGTTAGGGTGCCTTGGGCCTGAGAACAATAGCCCGAGGGAGCTGGCCATGAGAGTAGACCCCAGGGTAACCAAGGGAAAGAAGAAGAAACAGGTTCACCCAAGAGAGAGAGAAACTGGCCATGGTGAAGGGAGTGTTTTACCAATTTGAGAGTGTGCCCAGCTCGGTTTGGATGGGACAAGCCTGTCCCTCACTCCCCTCTCTCCGACCAGTGCTCCTTTCCATTCACCTGGTCATCTGTCTTGGAAGGAACTTGCAGTGAGCCCAGCTCTAAGGCATTCCTCTGCCTCTCTTGTCCACCAGTCTCCTAAACATGTTTCACAGAGGGAGGCCAAAGGCGTTACGGCTGCTGGCTCTCAGGAGCATAGAAACCAACAAAAATCACAGGAGTGAGCAGAAATCTCAGTGGGCAACACCACTGTGCATGCTCGTGTGTGACCCTGTGTGCTTGGATACGGGGATAGGCCAAGTCAGAGAAGAAACAAGCCTGTTTAGGCCAGAGGAGCCAGATGATAAAGCAGTAGTCATATATATTGGGGAGTCACTACATGCCAGGCACTGTTCAAAAATTACACATAGATTAAATTTTTAAATTCACACAGCAGTCCAAGCAGATGGATGCCATAATGATTCCCATTTCGCAGATGAAGAAAGAGAGGCACAGAGAAGGCTTCACAGAGAAATCCATTGTGAATTAGGCCTTGAAGGATGGCTGTGGTTTAATTATGCAAAGAGAAAGGTGGGAACTTTCCTGGGAGGGAAGAGGAAAGGCATGCTTTCTTATCTATAGGGCCCCTATAACTAATTGGTGCAAGCCAATTTTTAAAAAAATATTTATTTTTGAGAGGGAAAGAGAGAGTATGAGCCGGGGACGGGCAGAGAGAGAGGGGGAGACAGAGGATTCCAAGCAGGCTTTGTGCTGAGAGCAGAGAGCCCAGCGTGGGACTTGAACTCACAAACTGTGAGATCGTGACCCGAACCAAAGTTGGAAACCCAACCGACGGAGCCACACAGGTACCCCATGTGCAAACCAATTTTTTAAGAGTCAGGATTCATCAGTGGTCCAGTGTTGTGCTTAGAGTTCTACTTTAGAAGTACGGAGTCCTTGCCCTCAGCCCCACTGTGCGCACCAGCTCTGGGCCTTCGGCAACCCAGGTGGACCCTCAGATGCAAATTTCCAGGAAGATAAATGAGAATTGGCAGCTGTATTTAATTACGCAGCCTTCTGCAATGTGTCTACAACAGACATTTTTCTTACAGAGAGTAATTATTCTTAGTGTGCCCATCTGAGTGAGATTATGCTTTGGTAATTGGTTTTGAATCCTTGATCCCTTTTTATTTGAGCCGCCTTGCTGGAATCCTTTCTCTCAATGTTTGTGAGGTGAGGCCAAGGCGCTCCTGCCTCTGAGACACAGCTTGATGGTGATCTTCTTTCTGCCTTCCTGGAAGCCTGCAGAGGGAGGGCAGGAGTCCCTGGGGCGAGGGGTAGACACTGCTCTGTGCGATTTGCTTGCTTAGTGCACTCGAACCCTGCTGAGAGGTCTTTGCTTTGCCCCTTTGCCTTGTAGTTCTGATTATAGTCTTAACTGATTGGAACCGTTGTACTTGACGCAAGGAAGTGACTTCTGCTCTGTCTCAGTCTGTTCTGCTCCCTCTGACCCGTTGATTCCCAGGTTGATGCCGCACTTGGCTACTTGGCTGAATAAAGCACATACACACTTTCACCCTAGCGAACCAAATCCTACTCCAACCCTCTATACCCATGTCCGTAATATAAATATAATAATAACTGCCACATGAAACTCATAAGATGCTGTGAGAAAATTGGCAAAGCACTTTTAAATTATACGTTAAATTATAAATGGCGGGTGTTGTTGCCAGACTGGACTGGATTCCAGCAGCGACTCCTGTGTGACCTTTGGCAAGTTGGTTTTCCTTCCTGTACTTTTGTTTCATTATCAGGGAAAAGAGGGGGATAGTGACCGATGATACTCCTGATTGGGTATTTTTGAGAATCTATTTGCATGCAGGGCCTTTGACCTGGGGAAGCGAATAGAGGTTTCACTCTCAAACCGAGTGTGCATCAGAGGTATCTGGCCATGACAGAACGCAATCCTGCTGAAATGCCAGCTTTGGGACTCTAGTCTAGTAACAAGGGATAGGAGTATGGGATCCTCTTTTTTTTTTTTTTTTTTTTTGGCAGACATCCCAAGGGATCGTGATGTAGTTATTCCATAAGCCATCTTTAGGCAATTCCTACAGTACAGGAAGAAAAATAAGAAACAGTGGAGGAGATAGTAAATTGTACTGACCCCTTCTTTTGGGATGTCTGGGTTTCTGATGAGCTTCTTTTCTTGAGCCCCAATTTCTCATGTGTGTGTCTCGTGTGCTCGCCCAAATGTGCACAGGCATGCCCACTCCACACACCATCACAAACAATATGGGTTGAAAAGTTTGTTTTCTGAAAAGCACAATATGCTGGAGTCTTGGCAGAAGGAAAATTGTGTTATGTGCTGAAAGCATTATCATTTGCCATGCGTGAAAGCTTATGGCTAGAAGGACAGATATTCCATTTGCAGAATGTAATTTATAATCACATGCTCGCACACAGACACACAGACACATATACTTGAGTATGCTCCCACACAACAAATGTGTTAAGAAAAGAGCAACGAAAGATCCAGAGTCCTGCCCTCTCTGTAGCAGAGAGCAGGGGACGCCAGCGTGTCAGTCATTCTCACGAGAAGAGCTTTTGCTTCTTGCTTTTAAAACTAGCAGAAAATAGAAACAGAGCGAGGGCTTCTGAGACAGAAATGCATTCAGGGGTGTGGAATGCTGGGTTTCCTTGTCCTAGCTCCACTTTGCCTCGGTGGGATGAGACTCCTGGTTCTTGGCTTTTCCTTAGTTGCTGGCCGGATTCCTCCAGACCGGGAATCCATTCATCCCTAAATGGGGTGACAGCCTGTACTCACTCTACAGTGCTCCCCATGGCAGTGTGCAGGTTCTGGAGCAGCGGGGCCTAGTTCTGAGCAAAGAGCAGAGCCAGTCAACAGCCCCCTTGGGCTTTACCAGATCAGCTTCAGAAGAAGCTCTGTTCTACCTATTCAGAAGGAAAGTGCATGCAAGGTAATTTCCGCCTCCTCTGTTGTAGCAGAAACAATTGCCGTTGGTGGGTTGAACCCCAGTATTCTCTTTTGGATGCACAAGTCATACGATCACCGCTCGCAGATGTATGATCTCTCATTTTTATTATAATTGTGGCATATCTTTAATTTGTGTGGCCTAATGCACTTAATCCAGAATTGTAAAATATGCAGCTAGCCCTTGGCCTCATTCTGCTCTCCCACCACAGAGGCAGCTTGGTGTTTTTATTAATTTAACTTTATACAAGCTAACAGATTGCCATAAAGGAAGACAGAATTTCTCAACCAGTTCAGCTAATAGCTGTGCTTCGGCAAAGGGCCCTGTGGTATGTGTTGAACAATAACTACCTCTCTCCAGCTCCACTTGCGGTTTTTAATTGAATTTCTATCCCATGGATATCATGTTGGAACTATTCATCTGCTCCACTAAGTCTTCTGATATTAAACAAGTTCTTCCAGGTTATTATTGTAATACAAACACTGTTAGACAGTTGATTTGCATTAAAAATTCACTGCCGTGGTGAGGCTAACACCGTAAAGGGAGTTTATCCCGAACACGGCCAAGTACAGAAATCACATTAATGGGGGGAGAATGCAGTGTGCTTATCTTGTTTGCTTCCTTCATGGCCCCGTTCTTTGTTTGCCTGAGAAGGTTTGGTCATGCTGACAAATTTTGATAAATGACAAAATACCAGGCATTTTTTCAGATAGTGCTTGGTTTGGTTTTCGATATCTGTCATTCAGATCTACTACCAAGAGGCACATTCATTCAGCTGGGTGTCTCTTTTCCTTCCTTTCTCCCTTGCTATCTTGTCTCTGGCACACACTGCCTTTCTGGTCGACATTAGGAGTATCTGCCACCAAGAGCTATTCGAACTGCTACAAGAAACATTTTAAAAGGCCTTATTGTCCCCTGAATTGTGTGTGCTGTTCCCTTTCCAGCATTTACCACTTACACCTCCTCATGTTTGTAGACTGACAAGTTCACTAAGGTTTCAAGACATCAAAATGATGGAGGTCTTCTGAAATCTCTGAAGATGAATTTTCTAACCAAATGGAAGTAAACCTTATATGTAATTGGGATGGGTAACATTAGGAATGACTTTCCTGTATTTCCTAGCTCTGGGAAGATGTCTTCACAGAGGTGTCATCCATCATCCTGCCTGCTGTTGTAGTGCCTACCTTCAAGTATCCTACATCTTGTTCCTTACAGTGTCCCTAACTTATACCTGTCTCCATCATAATGTCCTGTAGTACCCTCTGTGATGACTTCTCCATCTCTCCATCTGTGTTAGAAGATACCTTCAATACTCTGACCTCATAGTCTTCAGCTTTCTTCTTCAACAACCTACCAGCATCATTAAATCTTGGTTCCATCATCATTTTTACTGCCTGACTGATAATAACTTGAACCTTGAAATTTCTCTGTGTGATCACGTTCTCTTATTTCTCCAAATTTCCGACACTCCATGTCTGCTGAATTTGTTTTTGAGTGTATGATGTCTTCCATTTTCTCAGCTGCTCCTTACCTCCAAGTTCTGAAGTCACATGTCTCCTCTTCCTTAAAAGACTGTCTTCCTCAAACGCGGGGATCAAGCCTTCTACGGACATAGTGCTTTGCTTGGAATAGATGCTCAGTGAATGGTTGCCAATTGGTAGATCTTTTCAAGTCAAGAGTGTTTGACCAATCAATAAGAGAATTACACTCTGACTTCTGTTTTGGGATATGCATTGGATCAAGGGTGCCATCCTGATACAATACCATTATTTGCACTTTTGTTTCATGAGAGTGAAACAACTCAATTCAATTCTGAGTGCAAGTTCTTGCTCTTACCAAATCATTGTGTGACCTTGGGCAAGTGATTTGTCTTAAATTTTTTTCATCTGTAAAATGGAGCATAATGATAGGGTCTACCTTATAAAGTCACTGTGATAATTACATTGATGTTTGTAAAATGGCTAACTTAGTTCCTGGAATTTAATGAACTCCTAAAGAATTACAATTATTATTGCTAGGAGTCATAGACCCACCAAGATTTCAAGCCTGTGTTTGCATAAGATGAACCTCTGGAATTTCTGGTTCAGCTCTGAGGTGTTGAAGAAATTTGAGTCTATAAATTGTGGTTGAGACCCAGTTGCTCTAATGAAATTCCTAGTTTGTTATTGCCGCTGGCCAGCCCGTGTCCATGAGAAAATAGATGGTCTCACGGGCTCAGTGGTGCATATTAGAAATGTTTCTAAATTGTAAAACCTGCACGCCTGTCTGAGTGAATAAGTGCTAGGCTGATGGTCAATGCAAAGCTTTACAATGGACATAATTATTAGTGTTTTTGAATCTCTAGACACTATAACACTGATGGGAAAGCCTTAGAATGGTTAAAATGAGATGGCTTTTTGTTTTTTCATATAACCCTGTAAACATAAGCCTGCAGGCTCCTAAAGTTTATTTGGGGGTTTTGAACCATGTCTTTTCTCTCTAGTTAGTATTACTCTGTATGTCAAGGTTAGATGCCAATAAGTAGCAAATCGTATTTCTCGCCTTGGCCTGGTTGTTAGACCTGCTATTTCTTGAGAAAAACAGCAAAGCCTGCTGACAAAGGGGGTCTGTGACTTCAGTTGTAAGTCACTAAGGGCAGTAAACATTCCTGAAAGGGACTGTGTTCTAAGGATTGTAATCATCTCCTTTTGTAGCCAGTTTGTCTTGGGTAACTGTGTCATCAGATGTTAATTACTTGTTTTGATTTATCTGACTGTTGGAGGGTGGTGCTTATTTTAATATTGTTATCCTTTATCTTCAGGCTTCTGTCCTTTATTTTAGCTGTTAACAAAACAAATCAGGTTCCAAAAGTATTTTGTAGTTATGCAACCTTCAAATTAATCTGTAGAAGCGTAGAAATTGTATATCAGTTAAAGGTCTGTTTCCATGCCCTGGAGTTCCCCACATTATTGTTTCCCCTGAGATATCTCTCTCCCCATTCCTTTGTTTGCTTTTTCTACTTTCCATTATTCAAAGCGCAGCCCCAGCAATTTCAACCCACAGTGATCTATGTAACGATCACACTGGGCGATTTTATCTACCCCTCAGAACCTGTTTCCTCATCTATAAAATGGATACAATTATATTGTATGTCATATGAGGATGAAATAAGTCAGTAGTTAGTGCGAAAGTATTTGGCCCATATAAGATGTTCAAGAAGTATAATGTCCCACATGATTAATTTGGCATATCATCATTTTTTCCTTCAAGCCTGTGTGTAGGGACCTGGGCTAGGCGTGGGGGATAAACAGTGTAGAAACTGACCAAACTCTCAAGGGGCCTGGAATCTAAAAGAGAAAGATGTCTATTAATAATTTCAAGGCAGGGTCTTCTAAAGGAATGCCACACGAGAGACAGAAAATCAGCCAAGAGAGGAGAGGAAGGCTAGTTATATGGGGTGATAAGAAGGAAGTTCCTCGGGAAGGGATCAGATACCACAGAGCATGTCCTTGCTGTGTTGTTATCTGTAATTTTCAAAACATATACGAAGTGTTTTTTTTTAATATTTTGACTTTGAAAATATGCTATAATGTCTGTGTTATAAAGTTTGTTTTCTTAAGAGGTCTTTTTGGTAGTAACACTTCTAGTTTGAACAGTTTTTACTTATTTATGCATACATGCCTTACTGTTTTCCAGAAAGGGTTTCAGGTGGTCTGATAGTGCATATTTCAACTGTCATCCCAGTGCCTATATTAACTCAAGCTTTTAGGAAATATGCACAGATTTTTTTCAGTTGCATTCGTTCATGAAATTCTTTTGTCTTTCTTGAGCATTAACTCAGGGACAGGGGTATAGCCTAGGGAGACCTTCATGGAGGACCATGTTTGTCCATTTACTCAACAAAGATGCTGTGCCTATATTCTGTACTGGGAACCGTGCCATGCCCTTGGAGGTATATGTGTGGACAAGACATACGTGGTCTCTGCCATTGGTGAGCTGACATGCTAATGGGAGAAGCAGATAACAATCAGATTAATTAATTAGCAGTATAATTATAGCTGGTAATAAGTGCTGCGAAGGAAATAAAAAGGTGCTGTGATAGGGAAAGGAGAGTGGTAGGGCTGGGCTGCGGAGAATTCCATTATATAAGCATTTTGGGCAAAGGGCTTGGTTTGTCATGACAAATACTTGCTGTTTGAGAAGATTTACTCAAAACCTATAAGGAGTTTGAACTCTTGCCTCCGGGGGTTCTTGTCTTTATAAATGTACGTGTGTGTGTGCATGCACACATGTATGTACATGTATATACTAGGACAAGATGTTCATAAGAAAACAAGGAACTTAATTCAGAGAAGGGTTAAGTAATTTGTCTTCTAGGATGAAATACTATGTTACCATTCAAATGATTTTATACATGTTTTAAACTAACGTGACAAAATACTTGTGCGAAAAAGGTAATACAATTACGTAGGTTAGAATGTAAGTACATAGAATTGTACCATCATCGGTCATGCTTCAGTCTCTGAGAAATATACTCTTATGTATTCTGAATATGGAGGGTTTTAATAAAGAGATTAGAGAGAATTGCATAATCTACTAGAAGAGCCAGGAACATAGGTCAGGGACACCACCACTGACTGCAGCCTGCAGTGTTCTAATGGATCGCTTTTAAGGGCTCAGCCAAGGGGCGCCTGGGTGGCTCAGTTAGTTAAGTGGCCAACTTCAGCTCAGGTCATGATATCACAGTCTGTGAGTTCGAGCCCCGCGTCGGGCTCTGTGCTGACGGCTCAGACCCTGGAGCCTGCTTCAGATTCTGTGTCTCCCTCTCTCTCTGCCCTTCTCCTGCTCACGCTGTGTGTCTCTTTGTCTCGAAAATAAATAAACATTAAAAAAAAATTAAGGGCTCAGCCTGAAGCTATGACAAATCTCCGGGAACCTCTGGGAAGCGCTAGCCTATTCCATCAGTTTCCAGGCCTCATGTTATGAGAGACTGTTCAGAACATGTTTTTCCTGAGACTTCTGCTGCATCTTGAGGATTCAATTTTGGAGAGTTTTAGGAGGAACAGACTATGACAGATAGTCATCATATCCGTCATGTTAATTTCCTATTGCTGCCATACCAAATTATCACAAATTTAGTGGCTTAACACAAATTTATTATTTTGCAGTTCTCTGTGTGAGAAGTTACAGGTCTCATGGGACTAAAATCAAGGTGACAGTAGGCTGTGTTCTTTTCTGGGGGCTCTGGAGGAATCTGTTGCATTGCCTTTTCCAGCTCCTTGACTGCTTGTATTCCTTGGCTTATGATTCCCTTCCTTCAATTTCAAAGGGAGCAGTGGCAGCCAAGTGTTTCCCGTGTTGTATCTCTGAATCCACCATGGCTGGGAAAAGTTTTCCGCTTTCAAGGACTCCTAATGATTAGATTGGGCCCACCTTGTAATCCAGTATGATATCCCCATCTCAAGATCTGTAGCGAACTGCATCTCCAAAGTCTCTTTTGCAGGTGGCATATTCTCAGATCCTAGGGATTAGGGCACGGACATCTTTGGGGACCAGTATTCTGCCTATCGCAATTACATGAAAAAAGATGGTGGGGCCAGGCCACCACCAGCCCATTGTCTAACACATGCATTTGTCTAACTTGCACAAAGGCGCCTTCTCTAGTTGGCCATGCCCCAATGGTAAGAAGATGGAGCCTGCGTGTGAATTTGAGAATTTACCCCTTCTGCTGAACAGATGTGGCCTTAAGCAGGGTCTCCCAGCCTGCCTAGCAGAGCACAGACTGGGTTTCAGACCTATTTTTCCCCTCAAAAGAATGTCCTTACCTTGTACAATGCTGTCCAGAGACCCTGGGCAAGATCAAAGAGTGGAAGCATCTAGAAGAACGGTGTTGAAGTCTATTGAATTTCACCTGCCACCTCTTTCTCAGGGTGGTAGAGGTGGTGGTGGTCAACCTTGCTGATACCCTGGCGCAGGTGAACATTCCATGGCTCAAATCCCTCTCCCCAGGGTCCAGGCCACCCTGGATTTGCTTCCTTTTGCTTTCATAGGTACATTTAAATAATTATAAATTGCCTCCTCGGCCAGGCTCTAAGTTCCTGGGGGACAGAAAGCCTACCTTGTCTTCTTCTTACATTCCTTATAGCCCAACCTGATTATCAGATGCTTAATGACACATGTGGCCGAAATGAGCCAGTGACTGAAATAAAATGTGATGGGGATTGTAAAAGATCTTCCAGGCTTCCCAGCACATGCTGCCATGCTCTTCTTGCTACAGTGATACAGACAAAGAGTATCAGACATCAAAGTTTTATCTTTTTCCCCTACACGCATCTTTCTTCCTTGGGACCGCTCCCTCCCATGTGGCTGCTGCTTGCTCTCTGCCTTTCTTTTCCTCTGTCCAAATCTGCTGGCTGGTATTGACTCAAGTATGACCGAGTTTATCACTGTGGTCTGCCTTGCAGTGATACATGCCTTCGATGCCTAATTACAGAATGAAAGTCTTTACCTTTGTGTTAATTTGTCAGAGCAGGTAGGAGAAGCGTTTTGAGGTCGGGGTCTTCCTTGGTGTCTCGAACATCTTCATGTAGGTTGTCACCTCCTCCACTGTTGCCTCTAGCAGCTACCCTCCATCCCCCACTCATGGGCAGGAGACATTCTTGCCAAACATTCAAGCACATTCTCTAAACCCAGATTAGAAAATGTGCCTTCCCCCGGCCAGTCCTCCCTTGCCTTTCCCCGTAACGTCATAAATGCAGGTAAGTAGGGAGGTGTGGCCCGTATCGATGGGGTCACTACTGAAAAGATCCCCATCGTAGACAGTTCACTCTGCAGTGGGATGTCATGATGTGAGCCACAATTGGCTTTCAAAACCACATGTTTGCCACTCTACATGCAGGGGAGAAAGAGATTCATATTTCAAAATTCCCAAGATGGTTCTCTGAATCTGACTCGTTAAAATATATAATCTCCGTAGTCTGGAAGATAATGCCTTGAAGTTGAAACCATAATTATTTATTTGCACCAACTTCAGCATCACTGATGCGGCAAAGTATGAAAAAAGAGTTACACTCTTCGGTAACATCACTAAAGCCATGGTTAATGCGAGTTTAAAAGGACAGCTGCTACTTTACTGGTCCCCCTGATCATTACAAACACACAGAGGTTTGGCGGCCGTGCAATAGCTCTGTGCGGAGTACAGAACAGATACAAATACGGGTGAGTGCATATAGACTGTAGTCTAATCTTCTGAAATATTTCTACTGATCAATTACTGTGGCAATAGGGGTGTGCAACTGTCCCCTTTAAACCAGAATGGCTTGCCTATTTGTGAACTCCAGCTCTGTGCTTTGCTGGGGGAAAGAAGTGGGAAAGATATGTGTTAGCAATGCATAGAGCAATACTTTGTAATCAGAATATTAACATTTTGATTGAATTGATGGAGCATTTAAATGGAAATATTCAATTGCAAAGGCCAAACTTGGGAGGGAACCTACAACACGCAGACAGAGTCTGAGCCTTTTTTCTTGATTAAAGTGAATTCTTTTAATAGAGAAAAGAGTAAAATGTAAAGAACTTCATATTAAGAATAGAAGAGTGGGCAGTGTTCATTTTTCAATTGCTTATATTTGAACACAGATAAGTACCCACATTGGCAGCTATAAAGGCAAAGTCTTTGATTTACTGATGATTGAAGAAGTCTATAGTAGTTTCTATCAAAAACCAAGCAGAGTGACTGAGCAGAAAGACCCAGGAATGTGGTGCGTTATCAGACTTGGATGCTCACACCGTCTCTATTCCAAATGGGCTATGTAGTGTGTTGGGCAAGCCACTTCTCTGTCTGGGCTCAGTTTTTCTCACTTGTAAAATGGGAGCACCAATACTTACCATAAGGAGTTCACATGGTTTTCATGTGGAGTGGATGGGAGAAAAGCTGTTTGCATCCTCAGCAGCTGGCAGGCATCTGTATTCCCTGATGGGAAAAGGTTAGTCCCCAAACGGGATCGGAAGCTAGAGGTGCTGAGCTGCTCTGTGGATGCACAGTGCAATTTAGAAGGAAGGTTCTCCTTTGAAAATTGTAGATTCTCCTTCAAAGAGTTTTTACAGATCGCCCTCACTGATCAGCATACCAGTGTTTTAGAGTAGAGGAAAAAATTTGTATTTTTTTTTGCAACAAATTGTGGGTAGAGATCTGTGGATTGACTTTCTACCTCTGCTTTGTCCTCAACCCAACTGTTTGTGAAATGTACAGATTTATTATAAAGGTGGTTCCCAAGTCCCCCCCCCCCCCGCCTTTTTTTTTTCATTGGGCTTTAATGCATTATAAAAAGTAGGACTATCTCCTTGTTCAAAAGAAATATCCTGGCATCAGACACTTTTAGAACAGAACCTACTTTTTGGAATGAGAAAGAAAAGAATGACTAGAAGAACATCAATTTATGAAGACAAGTATCCTCAGAATGCTTACGGTTTTGAAAGGAAATCCTGGTAAATATGGTCTCATTTGTGTTGGGGAAGGAACATGATCTCCTAGAACTGTAGAATTCTACAGAATCATTTTACAAATAAACTGAGGCCCAAGGAAAGAAAGCACAATCTATGTAGGGAAGAAGCATCCAGATGGCCACTCCCTTGTTCATAACATACACTGTGATTTCATATTTCCTTGGACAGCCTTCTAATTTGGTGCTGCCCCATTGCATATTACAGCTGCCTATTCCAATCTCCCCATCCACTTCCCTCTCCCAGATGGAGCTTGAGATGAGAGAATCTTTGCAGATATCACAAGAGCTAGTGAATATTTGGACTAGAAGAAAGAATACTAATTCACTATTTCATTGTCACGCAGTGTTTCTCCTCTTGACCCCTCTCTTCTATTTCAAAGAGAATGCTACCGATTTCTAGTGAAGTCTAGAAGAAGGGGTCCTGGTCCTCAGGAGACCAACATCACAGAATCATAGGGAGGAAGGGCATACATTTTAAGGTTACATGTGGCTGTACCATCTGTGTGCGGTTAGTTCTCCAGTAGACAGGGTAAGGGCTTCACTTTTCTATTCCACAGAAGGACAGTGGGTGTGGGGAACTTTCCTGGACCTCACTCAGTCTGGTTTCCATAAGGTCTGGGGAGCTCAGGAGTCTCTACATTGGGGTGAGTAGGTTTGACAGCAGAGGCGGGGAGGGCGTCTTCAGGAAAGAGCTACCTAATTAATCACAAGCTATCAGAGCCCATCCACAGAAGGAGTCTCTGAGGTCTTAACGACACCCCTCAGTAATGTTAAAAACCAGTTTGGTATGACTTCATTTTCTTAGAGACACATGATTGATCTGGCTATTGGTGAATGGAGACACTGCGGCATCTTTCCGTAGATGGTGTCATTAGATGAGAAGATTAAGTGCCTTTGCACAGAGGCTATGAGAACACTTGTGAGTGATTCACTGGCAATGAAGGGAAGATAAAGACAATTCTGAAATATGTATTTTTAAAGACAGAACCTTAGACTTTACCTCATTTATTAGCATCATGAAAAGCTTGGTGGAGAGTCTGAGTTAAGAAAAATGGCTCTTCGGGTCAAGTCTTTCCGAGATGTTGTCCAAAACAGTCAACTGAGGCTATGCCCTATTTCATATTGGTGATCCTACTAAGTATTCCAGGGCTCTGAAAGGGGGTGAGAGTCTTTTCACTTGACGCCTCAAGTATTACAGAGCCAGATTGGGGCAACTCAGCTTCTTTTATTCAGAGGAGGCTGGGAGGTAGTTTGTTAGAGTGGCCCCTAAGACTGATACTCCAAATTTCCCAAGAGTTCCTGACTTCCTAAAGAAGACATGGCACCTCTTCTTCAGGCAGGCGGTAACTACACCTTCAGTTCTTTCTGTGTGTGAACCACAGTGGGGACCAGTCTCTCTTCCTTTGTAGATTCTACTGTCCAGTTGGAGATAATGGCTAACACTACTAAACTGTGAGATGCATAGCATCAGACCCTTACTTTTGGCTGCTGGATTGTGTAAAATGCAGTAATACACGAGAAATACCTTCAGAAAGTTCTCGCTCAAGCCAATACTCAATAAGTGTTAGTTGTTATTATGATGCAAATGTTTATAGATTTGAAGTTGAGGATTATAGAGCCAAGTATACAGAGAAGAACAAATGGGGAAAGCGGGACAGGTGGTAGAGGCAGGTGGGGCCTATGGTCAGCAAAAGCATTTATATCCCCTCTGAAGTCACTCAAGTTCATATTTTTAAGTATTCACAGCAGGCTAAATCAAACATATTCAGGAGGACTTAGCTCATAAGCCTCCAGTTTCCAACCCTACAGCTGATGTGGATCTTTAGAGATGAGATGATTTAGCACAAGTATGCTTTTGATCACTTTATTCATCCATCCATCCATTCGTTCGTTCATTCCTCATACATGGAGAGTTTACCACTACTGGGTTATGCTGGAGGAGATTAAAGCAATTCAACATCCAGGATCTGGTAGGTAAAAATCAATATGTTCTATGAGAGATCCTTAAGTATAATACTGTAAAGTCTAGAGAGAAGACAGGATAGTGGACTTTGGATACCAGGTTATGGAAGCAGTCAGCAGACTTCGGGGAGCCAGCAAAGGTTTTTGAGCTGGTTATATGAGGATTAGATACAGAAACTAGGAAGAATAATCAGATGATGCTATATGAGATATATGTGATAGGTTGGTCTTAGAAAAGAGAGCTGTTTCCATTGGGTGTAGACAGAAGGCGACTTTTTCAAGAAGTAATATGGATACAGAATCCATCACATTTCATAGAGCATCTTGGTGTAAGGAAAAGTAGATGTTTCAAAATGAAGTCTTGAACTCCCATAACTATAATTTGGGTGAGAAAATGGTGCCTATCAGCAAAGCTCTCCATAATCTGATCCTGCATATCTTTCTAGCTTTGCTTTCTTCCATATTCCTCCAGGCATGTTGCTACCAATCAAAGTAGATCTAGACTAGGGTCTTTACCCAGGGCATCCCTCGTGTTTCTTACTTATAGATTGTTTTCTCACACCATTTCTTTTGCTTCATTGAAGTTGATAGGAGGTCAGGAAACTGTGAGTAGACTAGTAGTAAATTTCTAAGTCAGGATTTTGACAAAGAGTTCCTGAGAGTCCACTGAGTGCTGGACACCATGCCAGGGGCTGGAATATAGTGACCAGACTGATCTCTGCTCCAAAGCCAAGCTGACAAAAGGGAGACTGAAGTGCTGCTCACCCACGCAGGAGGCATCGTCTCCATGTCCCCTTGCTGATGCTCATAGTTACAGCCAAGTGGGCTGCAGTCTCCCATGTCGGCAATATCTCTTTACTGCACATTTTGGAATCATGCGTTTTGGCCTTTGTCAAGGTCATGTTAACAAAGATCTCAAGGACAGCAGATTTCAGTTTATGCTGCCAGGGAGACTTCGTAGCTTTGTGAGGGCATATACACTTGAGTTTCAAGTGCACAAGAAGCACTTTAAAGATGTTCAAAACATTCCTTTCTATTCCATAGACTCTGCTGTGTGGGTGGTCCTTGTGGCAATATAATAGGACTTTCAAAGTATATCTTTATGTATTTCAGTTTTGTGGCAATATATAGAGCTTTAAATGTATATCTTTATGCATTTTAATTTTGTTAGGATTAGAAAAATGTTAATGGCCACCATCTTTTAAAATGCTTTCAGGGCGTTAAGGCTCAGGAGAAAAAGATTCTGCTTCAAATATAAAATTTACAACCAAGAAATAATTTTTTTGTTTTCTTTTTGCTTCTCTCCCATTCCCATGCCATCCCAGGCAGATGGCTGCATCAAACCAGCCAGAATATAGGTATGATGAATATCCCTTTATCCTGGGAAAGTTTTGGGTACACTGTAGCATTCTCTGAACTTTGTAGGATTTCTACCTTCTTCCTTAATTGTTCTAAGAATTTCTCTTGGCTCATGTGATCTGAAGCCGAATAGCAAAGATAGCAATGTCAACAGAATGGTTAGAAAAGATAGAGAGAGAGAGGGAGGGAGAAAAAAAAAAGAATATAGGTTTACCTCTTCTCTGTGACAGGTTCTTTGGTGATGCTCAAAGTAAAGCAAGAACCTCAGAGCCAAAAAAACAAACTAGGCATTCCTTCCATTGAAAAGATTGGACAACTGAGGGTCTGGAAATATCGGTGATGGTCTCACAGATACCCCAGCTCGATAACACTGGTGTGAGGGCTAGAGTTTATATAGCTTGGTGCCCTGTTCAATAGTCTTTAAATGCATCTTTAATAATTTATTTTTCCAGTAAAAGTAACTTGATCCAGTGGAGTTGGGACAGAAACTTTTATTTGGGGGCAGCAAAATCTATTTGGATTCCTTTCTCATCAGCAGCTCTAAAATTTTTATTCAAGTCCTGCTTCTCTCTTTTCAATATTCCTGGAAATTGAATTTGAATACCTTTATTAAAATGATAATTGGTGAATTCATTCCATTTACTTTATAGACTTAATTTTATATGTATTTCGTTTAGAATAGGCACATACATAGTATGCTTTGAGGCCATGTAAGTAATAAATTGTATATATTTATATGTTTCTGATATATATTATATGCAATAATGTGCATAACATACAAAAAATACTGTCATGGAAAACATTCTAGAAAGATGTGTAGAGCTATAGATATAAATATAGATATCCATCTGTATATATTATGTATTTTTTTTCCTAAACATACATCTGGAATTATAATCCTTTAGGTAAGAGCCCGAGGTAGTCACTTGGTGTTGACTGGAAATGGCATGTGAGATAGTGGCTATTTGCCATTGTGCTATTTGTTTAAATTAATGTGTAAAATTTGTAACACAGTGGAGAACACTTTTATTCCTAGATTCCCTCAATAAAATGTTTACTTTTATCTATGGTGACTGCTTTCAGGCTTGCTTAGAGGGCCCTCCCCGCCCCCCGCCGCCCGCCCCCCCTCAGTTTACTCACCATCTTCTTCATCCAGTTTTTTAAGTAATCTGACTGGAACACGTGTGAGTTATAGGAATTTATGATGTGGTTGGGGAGATAAAGGATTCACATAAGCAGTAATTGTATGAGAATTTAAAGCCCAATTTGAACAAATGGCATAGACACTTCACTGTTTATAAATGCCAAAGGACTTCAGAATAAAAAAGCACTCATTGTGGGCTGATTGGGAAAGTCTCCCTGGGTAGGAGCAGCTTGGGTGGAAAGGCTAGTTAGGAAAGAGCTGTGCAGAGAGGAGTCATGGAGAACATTCTCAAAAGAAGTACGGCATAAGCAAAGGCTTGGGTCAGAAATGAACATGGCTTTGTGGGAGACTTGGGCTCATTCAATTCTGGTAGTATGGAGTGAGAGTGCAGAGGAATAACCAGAGATACAGTCACAGACATGGAGGGTGGAAAGAAGGAGATTTTAGAGGGCTTTCAAATTTCTAGTGAGGAGTTAGTATGCTCCTGTGGACTTGTTACATGGAATGCAGCTCCTAGACAGGAGTCCAGTTATGGGAAGGGGTAGAATTGCCGCTCTGGGTCAGGTTGTGGGGTGCTTACCTGAGGATTTTCTCTCTGCCCCAAGATCTCCGGGTAGTAATATTGACGGTGTGCGGCTCCTATCCCGAATTTTATTAGATCCCACGTGAATTGGATTGTCTTCAGTCAGTACCACTTTTGAGAATCATGCTTCCCTCTTCTACATATTTGTTACTTTATTGTTTTACCCATGTTCCTGTGGATGCTTTAAGGTCTGCTGCATCTGGCATGATTTGCCGTGGCCAGATCCGCACAGGCTGTCCAAGTACAGATGCTTGCACATTTGGTGCAAGCCAAGTCACCTCTCTTATCTCCTACACCTTCCCAGCAGCATGGGGAGTGGCAAGCTCATGGACGCAGCATGAGACCAGTGAGAGTGCTTCTAAGAGTTTGGGTTTATGGTCTGCTTTTTTGAAGGTGGCTAGGAAGCTTTGCTTTCCCCCAGGACCTCTTTTCCTTTTGCTCACAGCATTGAGACATCATAGATTTCTTTTAGTGAGCATTGTAAAACCGTTCCCCTTCCTTTCACTTTTTAGAGTCTCAGACAATTGTAACAGTTAACCTCTTTTAAACGATTTTGCTCTGACTTTTATTCCCCTGCTACTGAGAATAAAACTGAAAATTAAACGTTGAAATCAAATCCATAAATCCCTAGCTACCACCAGAGCAAAGTGACGGGCCGAGTGGTTGGGCCAGGAGACTCATGGGCTGGTTGATCCCAAGGATTGTGTTTACTTGTATTTTCCTGGAGAGCATCAGACCTCGTGGTGTTCAGTGAGAAATGCAAAAGGATCCAGTGGAAGAAGTCTTTGTCATCCATGTTTTGCAAACATGTGCTCTGCCGTACGGCCCGTGCAAAGTGAGGATGTTATCCATTCTCGTTTCTTTGCTCTTAAATACCTCTCCACCACTCAACATTTTCTCAGCATCAAGTCAGCTTGAATAAATGCAATGATGAAACCTTATAAATGGCAAGAGATTTAGAGATTACCTTTATCTAAGCCTGGAGGTTTTATTAAAAATATTAAGCAATTGATATCAATCCATTAGATGGATAGAGGTTATAGGGTTGGAACAGTGTGAGGAGACACCATGGTGTACAGATGTTACCTTTTTAGTTTCTGAGTTGGCGAAGATCCTGGGGGAGAGGCAGGGATGGCTGGGAGATGTTTGGGGGCCTTGGAGCAACAGCAATTTACCAAATTCCATTATTTTCACATTATTATGGTTGAATGTTAGCCCTGGCTGTACCTTATTATATTTCATACATTTTTGCAATTCTATTAGCAGATGTATAAGCATTAGGAGTGGTCTGTCTTTTGGAAAGATTGAATACTTTGTCATTATTCAGTGGTCTTCTTAATCCATGGTAATATACTTTGCTCTGAAACTCACATTTCCTGATGTTAGTACAGCCACTCCAGATTTCGCTTGATTGGTACATCTTTTCTCATCATTTTGCTTTTAATATATTTGTGTCTTTAATATAAATCACATTTCTTATAGACATCATAGTTGGGTCTTGCTTCTTTATCCAATATGACAGTCTCTGCCTTTTAGAATGTTTGGACCATTTACTTTTAATGTGATTATTGATAGGTTTGGATTTAAGTCTATCACCTTACTCTTTGTTTTCTACTTGTCCCGTGTTCCCCTTATATTCTATTTTTTCTTTTTCTTCTTCCTTTGGATTGAGTATTATTTTCTTGTACCTTCTTTTTTTTTTTTTAGCTTATTGGATATAACTTTTTAATTGCATTATTTTATGGTTGCTTTTGAGTTTATAGTATATACCTCAAAATGTTCAGTCTAGAATCAAGTGACATTTTACCTTCTCACATAAGGTGTAAGAACCTTATGGCAGTATTTCTATTTCTCCCCTTCTAGCCTTTGAATCCTTGTCACCATGCATTTTATTTCTATGTATGTTATAAACCTCACAACATGTTGTTCTTATTTTTGCTTTAACAAAGATATTTTTAAAAAAGAGATTTAAATAAAAAGAAGGACTTACATATATCCACGTAGTTGCCATTTCCTTAATCTTCATTCCTTTGTGTGGATCCAGATTTCCATCTGGCATCATTTAGAGTTTTTTGTTGTTGCTGTTGTTTTTGTTTTTGCTTATCATTCATACTTTAAAAATATTGCTTCACCTTCTTGTCTGCTGTCATATATATCTTTGCTCCACTCTTTGTGATATATCTCTTTCTTTCTGTATTTTTGTGTTTTTATTACCGGTATTAAGCAATTTGATTATGATGTGCTCTAAGGTTGTTTTATTCATGATTCTTCTGCTTGAGAATTTTTGTGCGTTTTAGATGTTGGTTTATAGTTTTTATCAAATTTTCAAATTTTTCTTCAAATAGGTTTGCCTCCCACCCTCACCTCCCCGCTGCCAGTTTTCTTTGGGGGTTCTAATTACATCTGATGCTGTCCTGCAGCATGCCGATGTTCTAGTTATGTTTTTTCCAGCTTTTTTTCTGTAGTTCATTTGTACAGTTGATATTATTATGGTTTTAATTTCACTTGCCTTCCTCAGTGTCAAATTCGCCATAAATCTCATTGAGCTTAGAAATGGTAGCTGTTGTCTCTGGAAGTTTGATTCGTATCTGATTTTCATATATTTCAAATATATAATTGTACATTTTTTCTGGCTTCTTGAACATATGGAATAAAGTTATAATAACTGTTTTAATGTCCTTTTTACTAATGCTCTCATTTGTGTCATTTCTGAGAAAGATTTCTCAGCAGTGCTAATATTAAAATCTTGGTTTGGCTAATTTTTAGCTATAGGGGGATTTTCTGTGCATTGTAGAATATTTAGCAGAATCCTTGTTCTCCACCCACGAGATGCCAGTAGCACTTTCAGTCATGACAATTAGAAATTTTTCTGGACCCCGACTACTGTTCTCAGGTTGGAGAACAGTAAAAAAAATCACTCCTCACTGAGACCTAGTAGTTTAGATTGATTGATTTTTTTCCTCTTCATTATGGGTTGTATTTTTCTGCTTTTGTCATGACAAATAATTTTTTATTTGATGCCAGGCTATTATGATTTTTATCTTATTGGGTGGTAGATGTTTTTTGAATTCCTACAAATATTATTGAGCATTTTTCTGGGACACACTTAAGTCACTTGGAAATGGTTGAATTCTTTCAGGTGTTGATTTTAAGCTTTAGAAGATAGGATCAGATAGCGTTTTGTTTAGAGCTAATTTTGCCCCATGACTGAGGCAAAACACTTCTGAAGTATTCTACCTGATGCTCCATGAGGGTCACCGCTCTGGCTGGTGGGAAGAGTAACTCTTAGTGACCCTGTGTGAGCTTCTGGGATTGTTCTCTAATCTTGTCAGGTGGTTCTTTCTCCAGCATTGGTTGGTTTCTTCACATGCGTGAACTGATTAATACTCAGCTGAAGACCTGAGCAAGAGCTTCTGCATTTATCTTGAGTTCTCTTAACTTATGTAGCTGTCTCTTCTCCAGTACTGTTTCTTGCAAACTTGATCCACCTTTGCCTGCCCACACTCGCCATGGCATCAGCTCAACTCCAGGAGATCACTGGGCTTTGCCTAAGTTTCTTTCACTGCATGTGCCCTAGAGCCCTCCCTCTGCAGTGGTCTGGGACAACTGAAACGCTTGCCTCATTTGCTTCTTACCAGTCAAGGATCACTGGTCTTCATTGCCTGAGGTCCAATGATCCAAAAATAATTGTTCTTATATATTTTATTTATTTTATTTTTTTAGTTCTTTTGCGTTGGGGGGGGGGTAAATTCAGTCCTGGTTACTCTGTCATGCCCAGAATCAGAAGTATCTATACCTTATTTTATATCTGAAAGAACTGAGGTCAAAAGAGGTGTGTGTTTACCTTAGGTTTAC
The DNA here is from genome assembly GCA_030068075.1 of Paguma larvata. Classification (NCBI taxonomy): domain Eukaryota; kingdom Metazoa; phylum Chordata; class Mammalia; order Carnivora; family Viverridae; genus Paguma; species Paguma larvata. The sequence continues at coordinate 38,506,336 of CM057837.1, read as the reverse complement.
TCAGCCGGTTTAGAGGCAGGACCGGTGTTGGTCCCCACACGTTTTTCTTCCCTGTTTGTGCTCTTTTAGTCATTTCACACACTGCAAATGCAGACTCCAAAGGCAGTGACTTGGCTTCTGGATCTTCAGTGACAAGATTTAAATCAAAAACAGGGAAGCTTCTGGAGGGTTCCTGCCTCTTCTTTGTTCCTTATTTGTTAAATGCATTTTTCTGTAGACAAGGTTGTGACCCCTGAGAAGAAGATGTAGACTGTGTGTCGGCATGAATATTTTGTGAAGATTCTCATTTTAAATTTTACAACTCTTATTGTTTGACAGTGTAAAAATACGTACTGTGTTGTCATGTCCGTTTAAAAAATCTAGTTTGGTGATTAAGATAGATTCCATCTATCTCTAGTGTTAGGAAACCTGGGTTTGAAGTGTAGAAAAAACTTAGTAGTAATGAACTAGTGCAGTGCTGTGTTTAGAGAGATGCATCCAGCTAATTGGGATCAGATGTGCAAAATCACATGTCTCACATACAGACTTAAGCCAAATCAAGATCAATACAAGTATCTCCAACCTGACTGCTCTTTTTTTTTTTTTTTTAAGTAATCTCTACACCCAATATGGGGATCAATCCTATAACCCTGAGATCTAAAGTTGCATGCTGTACCAACGGAGCCAGCCCGGTGCCTCCATGATTGACCATCCTCCTCCTTTTATTATTTTATTTTTGATTTTTGAGACACAGAGTGTGAGCAGGGGAAGGGCAGAGAGAGAGAGGGAAATACAGAATCCGAAGCAGGCTCCAGGCTCCGAGCTGTCAGCACAGAGCCAGACGCGGGGCTCGAACTCACAGACTGTGAGATCATGACCTGAGCCAAAGTCGGCCACTCAACTGACTGAGCCACCCAGGCGCCCCCGACCATTCTCTTCCATGTATGTTAGTACTTTCTGTAAGCTTCCCCAGGCAAAAGCAGAGGCTATGGTTGAAAAATACCTCTCCCAGTGCTTGAGACATAGGACACACTCAGTCTGTGTTATTTACTTTCTTCCACTTTGTGTCCTTGGTGTGAAAGATGAGGCTGGGCCACCTAGTGTGTTCTTACCACTTGTGTGTTCTTGCCACTTGTGTGTTCTTACCACTTTTCTTTCTCTCCCTTGTTCACTTTTGTAAACTGGTCAACCTCTTTCCTGCTCCAGGGCCCTTACTGCAGTGCTCAGGCATCCCACATGCCTCTGCTTTTTAGGTCCAGCCTCAGTGGCATTTCCTCTTAGAAGACACTTGCCCCCACTAGACTCTGCCATACTTCTCTTTATTTCTTTCGGCGTGCTCCATAATTTCCATTTTGAATTTACTTATTAGAACAATAGCTCACTGTTTAGTTTTGTTTTTTTCCATTCTAGATTATGAGCTTCACATGAGCTGTGAGTTCGTTTGCTTTATCACTCATGGAATGGCTGATTTGGGCTAAGAACAGCAGGAAGGTATACGGCTCACACTTGTTAGGGTTTGTGTCTATGAAGTAAGATCACGATTGAAAGCTGATGCAGATATTCAGAAGGTACTTGGAGTTGAATCTCCAAGGGCAGTGAGCCAGTCTCCCGGGCATTGCCAGACACAAAGTTTAACCTCATTCTGAGTGTAGAGCAACGATGACAGTGACCTCTTCCATCCAGTCCCCACCCTATCTGCCTTGTGAGCTTTGGCCTTCAGAACAAGGGAGGGCATAGTTCGCCCTGGTTTGATATCACTTGTAGTGTGATTTCCTGGCTTTCAAAGTCTATCAGTGGTAGGTACTGGTTGTTTTCAATGTTTCTGACATATGACAGACTTTTTGCCCTTCCTGTCCCCTTTTGTGCCTTGTCTGACTTCTGGTCACCCAGTCCCCTGGTATGGGACCTTTAACAGATGCTTCTGTAGAGTCTGTGTCAGTCGGGGCTCATTTCCTTCTAGGTGCCCAAGATTCCTTACCAGGACAATAACATGCTCTGCATGTTGAAAGGAAGTCAGCAGTCTCAGTGGCGGGATGAACAGCAGCTCCTCGCTTTTCCAATTATTTCCTTCCCAGGCAAACCCTGTCACACTTAGCAGTCTGGTCAGCCTTCTGCTCTTCTGAGACTCTCCCTCACCCATTCTGATAAGGACCTCGGGTTCTCTCCTGTGGCAAATTTATGCCTCTCTCCAGCACCTGTTCCCTGCTCCCTTTCTGCAGCACTCCTAACCGGCAAATTCATTTCATTGTTTAGCTACGTCTCTACTCCTTGTCAATAAATTACTTTTCCCTGGCTCACCCGGGTTTTATTCACTGTCTTTCGGGGTCATCCTCTTAATTATTCTGGCTGCTCACTGACTGGGCTTCCTACCTGTTATTTGTCATGAACTCTGGTGTAATCGCCTTTCTTCTCTCCACCCTCTGCGTTCTTATCATTGTTTTACACCCTTGTAACTGTCAAATCAGTTCAGTTTTATAAGCTCACGGGTTCTCTCAATGGCAGTGTTCTTCCCAAATAGCCATAGAGGGAAAGAAAAAAAAAGTGTATAGCTCTTCTCAGTATTCTTCAGCCACCAGTCGTTCCATTATCAAGTAATTACTGAGAGTCAACTGTGTGCAGCCCCCTGGGTTGGGGGTAAGCTGTGGTGATGGTGAGTGCAGACACGGTCTAGAATACCAGAATTCTCTTTTATAGTAAATATGGGACTATGCAGATTCTTGAGCTGGAAAATGACTTTTTGCTCACAGCTATGCTTTAGGAAGGTGGATTTGACACCACTTTGATCCGTGGACTGCGGAGGAAGGATGTCTGGAGGTGGACAGTAAGCTCAGGGAGCATTACAGCATACCAGACAGCCCATGATGTGGAACTTGGGTTGTTTGGAAGGAAGGAAGGAAGGAAGGAAGGAAGGAAGGAAGGAAGGAAGGAAGGAAGGAAACAGGAAGGACCAATGCAAGAGGTATTCCTTTTTAAAATTTTTTTTTTACTGTGTATTTACTTTTGAGAGACAGAGGGGGACAGAGAATGAGTGGGGGAGGGGCAGAGAGACAGGGAGACACAGAATCTGAAGCAGGCTCCAGGCACTGAGCTATCAGCACAAAATCCAAAGCGGGGCATGAAGCCATGAACCCTGAGATCATGACCTGAGCTGAAGTCTGACGCTTAAACGACTAAGCCACCCAGGTGCCCAGCAAGAGGTATTTCTGAAGCATAGCTGACAGGACCTGGCTGCGATTAGAGGTGAGGGAGAGAACACTCAGGATGATTGTAATGCTTCTGACCTGGGCGAGTCAGAGGGTTTGGTCCCATTACAGAGGTGGGGAATGGAAGAGGAGAAGGAGGTGGGGGCAGAGAGAGAGGTGCAGGAGTGTTCTGGTGGGGGAGGTGCCCAGCTCAGTGTTGGTGTCTTGGAATTGCAATGACCCTGGTTCATCATGCAGCATTTGGAATGAGGGACTGGAGCTCACAGGAGAGACTAGTGCCGACTAAGTTTTGGGAGTCATTCAAACAGAAGTGGTAGGGAACCTGAGGAGGCGCCTTATGCATATTAAGAGGTAGCTAACACCCCAGGCTGTGGGTGTGGAACCCCAGTGTGACATGGACAGGTCAAGCAGAGGGAGCACTGTGGCCAGGGGCTGTTAGCAAGCACTTTGTGGAAGAGTTAAGCTTTCCTCTGTCCTTGCCTCTCATGCCATTTTTATTTTTTTCTTCCTTTTCAGTGCATTTTCATATCTGGACACTATTTTCATTTGCATTAATAGTCTTCAACCTAAATGTTTTCCTTGCTTTCCATTTGCCTTTTTTAAAAAAGTTTATTTTTGAGAGAGCAGTGTGCTTGAGTGGGGAAGGGGCAGAGAGAGAGAGAGAGGAGGACAGAGGATCAGAAGCAAGCTCTTCGGTGACAGCAGAGAGCCCAGTTGAGGGCTCAGATCCACGAACCGTGAGATCATGACCCAAGCCAAAATCCAGAGTTGGATGCTTAACCAACTGAGCTACCCAGGTGCGCCTTTCTGTTTGTCATTAAGTGTGAAAGTGGAAGGAGATAGAGCGTAAAGGAAAAACATCAGGAGTGAACTTGTGTCTTTTCCTCAAAGGCAGTGAGTGATTGCCTTTCTTTGCAAAGCTTGCTGGGCAGCAGAAATGAAATCAGAAATTCCTACTTACTTCCCACTAACACTGAGACGGAGGATAATTGAACAAATGTATTTAGAGGCCTGGATACTCTTTGCCTTCATAAGAACTCTCAGGCACCATGTGTCCTTTTTGTTTGTCCAGAGAACTGGTTGCTCCAGCGTCTTTCTGCCCTCACCCTCCTTTCCTGTCTCCTTCTCTGTATCTGTGTCTCAGTCTGTAGAATTGAGAAATGAGTCCCTTTCTTCAGCTGGTCTTGTTGGATCTTCTCATTCCCAGTGCACCGACTCATGGCTTTGCTGGCAAGCCACGGATTCCCTCTGCTCTTTGCATGCATGCCTCCATGCCTGAACATGCTTACACATGTGTTGGAGGTAGACTTTGGGATGCTGTCTCTGCCTGCGAGCTTTGCCAGGCCATTGAATTAAGCAGGCAATTTCCTCTCACTTTGTCTCTCTGTAAATTTCCCAACCATATGGTATGAGGAGAGTTCTTAGATTATAAATAAACAACACTGCTCATAAATCTCAGGGTTTTTGTTTTTCCCTCCAATGGGAATAAATAGAAACCGTAGATTTGTAACTTCAGAAAAATGTGTTGGAGAAGAAGATAATGTCTTTCTCTCTCTCTAGGTATATAAATATTCCCCCCACCCCGTTTCTTCTTACGCAGAGTCTCTTTTTACTGAGAGTCATCTTTTTGGCTGGATTCCATTTATTTTTTATTGCTGCCATTTTCCAACCCGGAGGTAAACTGTTGCTTTAGGCAACATGAATATAGCCACATGGGCCTGGCCAGATTGCACTGACCAGATGGGTTTGGTGAATCTTTTTCCCTGCTGGAAATGTCAGTTTCCTTCTTTACGGGACACATGCTTCCTCACTGGTCTTGTGGCAAAAAAAGTGAAGCAGTGGATGCTTTTGCATTCTCGGAAGAAGCCCAGCTTGGGCATCTTGCATGTCTGTCCATTGGGCAAGCTGTAGCTTGGCCACTCTTAAACTGCAGATCTTTTTAAAGCACGGAGAATCACAACATTTGGCAGCCCTTTTGTTTGCTTTCCTACGACTAAAGCTGCAGCGAATCACATGAGCGTGCCAGCCACCAAGGACGGATGCCGGATGGCATCCTGGGACTGGGTTGGTTCAGGCAAAGGACAGCTCATGGAAGGCACGTCTCGAAGTGTGAGTGCAGATTTTGGTCTAGGAGGAAAACTGAGTGTTGGTGCAGCTAGGTCACCTAAAGTTAATGGGGGGCTTATAGTTGGGAGGGAGCAGGTAGGCAGTGGCCATTGGGCAGGGTTCAGCAGACCATGACCCATACACCAAATTCACACTGCCTCCTGTGTTTGTATAGCCTATGTGCTAAAACCATTTTCAAATGGTTGAAAAACAAATAAAAATAATACTACATTGTGATACCTTAAAAACAAGAGGAATTCAGACTTTAGTCTCTATAAACAAAGTATTATTAGAACTTAACCATGCCCATTGTTGATGTTTTGCCTAAGATTGCTTTGGTGCTATGATGACAGAGTTGAATAGCTACCCCACTCAGTATTAAATGCTTGCCCTCCAGACCTATACAGAAAAGGTCTATTGTCCCCTGGGCTAAGGCATTGGGATTATGATCAGAATGGTGGAGGACAAGTTTAAGGGGAGGCACCGGGTGCTGTCATACAACATGTTGATTAGGGGCAGATCAGCTTATTTTCCAGGCAGACCTGAGACAATGACCCATCCCCTGAAGATATCACCCCAATGTCAGCTTTGTTGGGCTTTGGGAGAGTAGGTTAGTCTTTCAGAAAGAGTTTGTCTAAGGGGTAAATGTCTGTGAGTCCATCATATTTCATTTCAAACTAGATCCTTGTGCTCATACCAAACGATTTCAAATAAAATAATTCATATAAAGGTATTGAATATTCAATACCTTGCCCAGGATTTTGTCTTTACAGCAATGATCTCAATGAATACATTTCGTTTAACCCAAACAAATGAGCATCAAAACATGGAGCTGGAGGCACTGGAAAGACTGTTGAGGAATGTTTTTGAGATGGGGAGACTTCATACATCACAACATGTCCAGCCATTAAGATCAGTTCTACTAAAACCTGCAAGATTCTTCGAAAGGCAATTCATAGATAGGTGAAGTTAGTAATTTACTTTTCTTTAAGGGAAATATATATTTCACTCTGGAAAGCTGTATTATATTCCAAGATATTAATTTCTTTGGTATCATTCCCCTAAACTGACTTAATAGCTCTCTTACCCATTATTTCATAGTTTGATAAACTATGGGATGATATAGTAACTTTAGGGGTCAGTGATGGAAGCTAGAGAGAAAATGATTTCATCTTTCTCTTGTGAGAGCAAAACATAGTCTTCCTTGCAAGTGAAGCAGTTGTTGGGTGGTTCTGGGAATGAAATAGTTTGAGCAAGTCCTACTCTGGTTTGCACGAGTTGGAGTCTGTTGCCTGGGATAGTCCCACCCATGCCTGACAGCCAGCCGTTAACCCACACCAAGATATCTGTAGCCCATGCTGACTTCTCATATTCCATTCAGCTGGTTCATTCCAGTGGAGGGAGAAAATAGAGGGTTAGATCTCCTGGGCTGCACACCTTTTCCTTAGCAACACTGCAAAACTGGTTTAGAGTTGTGGCCTGTAATGAAGACACCTGTGTCTTCCCTTTGGCTTAGAGAAGTGTGTTATGGGAGCTAGTATGGCATCTGGAGAAGAACTTGGCTTCTGAAGTAAAGCAGACCTGGTTTCAAACACGTACTTTGCTACTTACCAGATATGTGAAGGTTAGCAAGTCACTTGGCCTCTCTGAGCCTAGTTCATTCGTTCGTTTGTTCATTCCTTTCTTCCTTCTTTCCCTCTCTCCCTCCCTCATTCTCTCTATCCCCCCTTCTCCCTTTCTTCCTTTCTTTCTTCTTCCCTTCCTTCCTGCCTCCTTCTCGCTCGCTTTCTCCTTTCCTTCTTTCTTTCCTTCCTCCCTCCCTCTCCCTCCCTCCCTCCCTCCTTCCTTCCTTCCTTCCTTCTTCCTTCCTTCCTTCCTTCCTTCCTCTTTCTGTTGCCTTCTTTCTAATGAACATTTTTTTTTATTGTGGTTAAATATACATAATACTGAATTTGTCATTTTAACCATTTAAGGGTATAAATCAGTGGCATTAAGTATATTCACAATGTTGTGCGATAATCACCACTATTCATTTCTCAAATGTGTTTCGATTTTAGTGTAGAGGTTTTTAATTTCTACTTGGGTGATTAAATTTGTTCAACACTTTTATCATTTTTTAATTTTTGATTTTGTGGTTAGAGTACTTAAGTTGTACTCTTTTAGCAAGTTTGAATTATACAACACAGTATTATCAATTATAGTCACCATTATATATATTAGATGGTCTTCAGACTTTATTCATCTTAAAACTGAGAGTTTGTATCCTTTTACCAGCTTCTCTCTATTTCCTTCACCCTATGGCCCCTGGCAACCACTCTTCTTTTCTTTTTCTACGAGTTCAACATAATTTTTTTTTTTTTTTTTGTAGTTTCCAAATGTAAGTGATACCATGCAATGTTTGTCTTTTCTCTGACTGGCTTATTTCACTTAGCTTAATGCCTTCCAGGCTCATCCTTGTTGTCGCGCATGGCAGGATTTCCTTTTCTTTATTTTTTAAAATATTTATTTATTTATTTATTTATTTACTTATTTATTTATTTAATTTTATTTTAGAGAGGGGGTAGGAGAGGGTTAGAGGGACAGAGAGAGAGAGAGAGTCCCAAGCAGGCTGCACGCTCAGCATGGATCATGGGATCATGACCTGAGCCGAAATCAAGAGTTGGATGCTCAACCAACTGAGCCACCCAGGCTCCCCTCCTTCTATTTTAAAGCTCTGTAATATCCCATTGTATACAGAGACCACATTTTTAAATGTGTTCATTGGGTGTTTTGATTGTTTTCATATCTTAGCTGTGTGAGTAGTGCTGCAATGAATATGGGAGTGCAGATACCTCTTTGGGATCCCGATTTCAATTCTTTTGGGTAAATGCCCAGGAGTGGAGTTGCCAGATCATAGGGTAGTTCTATTTTTAACTTTTTAAGGAACCTCCATACTGTTTTCCAGAGTGAATGTACCAGTTTGCATGCTCACCAGCAGCGTTCAAGGGTTTCGTTTTCTCCACATCCTCACCATCATTTGTTATCTCCTGTCATTTTGATAATAGACACCCTAGCAGGTATAAGCAAATATCTCATTGTGGTTCTAATTTGCATTTGATAATTAATGATGTTCAGTACCTTTTTGTGGACCTGTTGGCCATTTGTATGTCTTATTTGGAAAAAGGTTTATTCAGGTCCTTTGCTTAATTTTTATTGGGCTATTTATTTATTTAATTGCAACTGAGTTGTTTGAGTTCCCTGTATCTATTGGATATTAACCCCTTATCATTTATATATATTTTCCCCTTTTCACACATTCCCTTTTCATTTCATTCTTGGTTTCTGTGGCTATGCAGACATTTTTTTTTTACCTCGATATAGTCCTCCTTTTTTATTTTTGCTTTTGTTGACTTCACTTTTGGTGTTAAATTAGAAATATCCTTGCCAAGGACATTGTCAAGGAGCTTACACCCTATATTTTCTTTTAGGAATTTTATGGTTTTAGGCCTTACACTTAAGTCTTTAATCCTTTTGCCTTTGCTATTTTTTGTGTATATTGTAATATAAGGATCTCGTTTCATTCTTTTACAAGGGGGTATTCAATTTTCCCAGCACCATTTATTGAAGACTGTTCTTTCACCCCTTGTATATTCCTGGTTCCTTTGTTGAAAATTTATTGACTGTGTATGCACAGACTTACTTTTGGACTTTCTATTCTGTTTCATGGGTCTATGTATCTGATTTTATGCCAGTACCATACTGTTTTGTTTACTAAAGCTTTGTAATATAGTTTGAGAGCAGGAACTGTGATGCCTCCATCTTTGTTTTTCTAAAGATTGCTATGGTCATCTAGAGTCTTGTGTTTTCATGCAAATTTTAAGATTTTTTTTTCCTATTTCTGTTGTAAAATGCTATTGGAATTTTGATAGGGATTGCATTGAATCTTTAGATTTCTTTGGGTAGTATGGACATTTTAACAATATTACTTCTTCCAGTCTATGAACATAGAATATCCTTCTATTTATTTAGTGTCTTCTTCATTATCTTTCATCAATGTATTATAGTTTTCAGTACCCAGATCTTTTACTTTCTTAGTTAAATTTATTCCTAAGTCTTTTATTCTTTTTGATGTAATTATAATGTATTGCTTTCTTAACTTATTCTTTTGATAGTTTGTCTTTGGTTTATAGAAACACACCCAATTTTTGTATATTGATTTTGTATCTAGAAACTTTACTGAATTCATTTATTAGCTCTAACAGTGTTTTGGTGGAGTGCTTAGAGTTTTCTGTATATAAGATCATGTCATCTGCAAACACAGAAGATTTTTCTTCTGATTTGGGTGCCTTTTATTTCTCCTTGCCTTAGTGCTCTGGCTAGGGCTTCCAATACCATTTTGAGTAAGCATTGTGAGAATGACCATTTTTGTCTTGTTTCTGATCTTAAGGCAAAAGCTTTTAGCTTTTTACTATTGAGTAATTTGTAATTTCATTAGCTGTGGGCTTGTCACATATGGCCTTTATTAAGTTGAGGTACATTCCTTCAATATTCAATTAGTTGGCAGATTTTTTTTAATCATGAAAGGCTGTTGAAAGGACTTCGTTTCTTCATTTGGAGTATTGGGATAAAAGTGAAAATTCCTGTCTTAACATAAAATGCCCAACACTTGACTGGTTTGTTTTCCCTTTAATATGGTGTTTTGAGCACCTAGAAAAGTGTCAGGCAAGTCATAGGCACTGTGTAAATATTTGGCAAATGAATCGGTAATCAACAAATTGTGTTCCTGTTCTTTTGGTGAGTAGGATGCGTTTCTGGGTGTTTTAAGTCAGCTCAGAATTTCTTTAGGAGCAAGAAGTCATTAAGTGGTCAGTCTTTTATATAAAAAGACGAAGTTCTAATTTCAAAATTATGAAACCTCACCATCATGTTTCCATGGCAGAGACTGAATAGATATTTACTACACTTCTTTTATCTTCATCTGGAGCAAACAACTAGACTACATTCTTTCATTTCAATACAGCCATAGGACTGAATTCTGGCCCATAGAAAGAGGCTCTAAGTAATAGATGCCACTTCCATACCTGGCAAAACATTTCTCTCTGCTCCTTCATTTCTCCTTCTACCAATTAAGTTGAGGATTCCTAAGATCTGTAAGATAGCAGAACCTTGATATGAAAGGAGTCTGGGTCTGTGAGGCATTGCACCAAGTCAGAGCCCCCTTCTGCCCCTTGCCTCCCTGCCCGTCCATGTTACATTATAATGTGAACTAGAAATACACTAACACAGTGTTACATCACTAAAATGTGACCAAATGTTGCTGTTTGCTACTGCAGTTAGCTATCTCCAAGCATACAATCTCTGAAATGTATATCTAGCCCTTTCATTCCTACATTAACTTTGTTCTCTAGCCAGAATGTCTATTTACTATTCCCAAGATATGCTGTGTTTTTCCAGCATCTAGCATAGTGCCCTTCACAGCACAGGCACTCAGTAATAAACATCTGTTGATTGATTCTGGGTCAAAGACTGAAACAGCAGCTTCCTATAAAATGCAAGCGTGTTTTATGTTAGACAGATCTGATATTTCAGAGGAAATATGCATTTGGGTGTGATTCTCTACTGTAGGATTTGGTGTGCAGCTTTTAAACAGAGTTCAGCTTACTTAGAACATTGAAACTAGCAGTAAAGTTACACAACCCTTTCAGGGAGATTCTTGCCATATAAAAGGAAAATATAGCCATAGAGAATCCTGGAAGTGTTCGAGTAGCCTGGCAGATGGGCTCTGACCAGGAAAGAGGCTCCTAGACCAGAATGTATGAACTGGTAGTGCATGTTAGTGGCCCAAAGAAATAGAGCACCCATGCCAGATTTTTCCATGCATATTCAGATGTTTTAAATAGAAACAGCTTATCTTTTCTACCTTTTTAGAAAGCCTCACCTAACTTTGCTTTTGCACCCCTGATGAATTGCATGGCCAGTGTTGAAGACCCAGAAAATGACAACTACTTAGCTTTCTGCTGCTTACACAAAGCAGGTCAAGAATTGGAGGGGAAGTGAATTACACTCCTGGATGGAGGTTGTATAGGGACAGAGAACTGGTGTTGCCCAGAGTTGTTCTCCTTCATCCATCAGATATGTTGGACATCTTCACATCTTCTTCATGCTATAATGATTATAACATTAAAAGATATTTGTTGAGTGTTACGTGCCAAACTTTAGGTTGACATTCCCTTTACCCGTTTTATCAGCTTCGGCAAGAGAGGTGGTGGCCACCTGCAGGGGGAAGGCTTTACTGGAGCCACAGTATTGGTTGTCTGTCTTCCCTTGCCTATCTTGCCTTCCTCTCTTCTGGTAAGTTTTGCCTAAGAGCACTCCTTCAGTAATTCTTGAGCTTCCAAATCCCAGATGCAGGCTCTGCTTTTAAAGAACTCAGCCTAGGATGTTTTTCTTCTTTCTCAGAGTCAATTTATAATCTATGCCAGAGGCGTTAGCTCGCTCTTATTTCTGCCAATGGTGACACTATTCTCTTAGGCTCTCGGGTGGCCTGGAATCTTTGTTACCATCACCAGCCCTTCTCCTTCATCTCTGCCCCCTGTCCGGGAAACAGATTATGCTGCTTCTCTGTGTCCCTATTTCATTTCTTACAACCTACTGCCATCAGGCTAGCGAGACGGATTGCTAATAAGTATTTCTGCCTCCAGGAGGACATGCTTCACTGATCCATCATATACATCACCGAAAGATTAGTCTTTCCAAACAGGCATCTATCAAGTCCCTGCCCTCTTCGAAAGCCTTTGGGGGCCCCCATTGCTTGTAGATAAAATTTAGACTCTTTAGCAGATACTCAGGACTCTTTATATAGTCTTATTCTGCCCATCTAAACGTACTCCCTTTTATGCCTATGTAGAACATTGCTCTCAGGCCTGGCCCATCTCCTAATTATCTTCTGAAAATATTTGCATGTTTCAGGTTCCAAGCGTTTGGACATGCTCTTTGTCTTGCTTTGGCTTCTCATCCTCCACCATGTCCTCAAGGGCCATCCCTTCCATGAGGTCTTCCTTCCTTGTCTCTGAGATCCTTTAGCACTAACGAATGTCGCTGTCTTCAACATTGTAGTTGTCATCATCATATTACTAATGGCTACCTTTTATTAAGAACCTGTAATATCAACTTTGTGGTAAGTGCTTTATGTGCCTTTTCTCACTGAGCTCTCAAACAACCCTGTGAGGTAGTTGGCATAGGTAGTTTTGCCTATTTTGTAGATGAGAAAACCGAAGTTCAAAGAGATTAAGTGACCTGCCTACGATCACATAATCAGTAAGGGGTGTGGAAATCTTGCCTCTGACTCCAAAACTTCTGCACTTAAACATACTGCTATCCTATTACATTTGTTCTAACTCTTTCCTACCCATTTATCTCTTATTACTTATTTGTTAAAATGGTGATTGTGTGCCAGGGAGTGGACACTAGGGACTTGGTAGGCCCCTTGTCCTCCAGAGTTTTATCTAATTGCTTTCTTGAGCCCTTTTCCTAATCACTGTCTCCCTCCCCAAACTTCTTCTTCTCTTATAATCTACCCAGGAAAAGAGTATATTGGAATTTTACCTATGTGCTGTGTCATTTTTGCCTATCATTTGGTTCAGGTGTTGGGTTTCATCCCTTGGCAGTCAAGACTCACACATACCCTGATTTCTAGTTATTTAATGAGAGATGGTCTTGTTGCCCCAAGACCATATGGTTCTTTTGGACCACAGTCCTGTAGGTGCCTAGATTGGACTGGTAGACCTTTGGGAAGCTTAGCACTTATTTTAGGCACATGCCTTAACTCAGGCAGTTTTTGTAGGATCTCGGTGGCACATTTGTATCCTTAGAGCATCGATCTGCATTTTGGAAGCTACCAGAAGCCATTTGGAGCTTGATCAGATGCACAGAAGGTTGGAGATGGCAGGGGCTTTTGAGATCATTGATTCCAGCCCTCTCATTTTATCAAAGAGAAGAGTAATCACACTATGAAGCATTGTTTTGGGTTGGAAACAAGGAGTATCTGTAAAAACAAGATTCTGGAAACCCAGTAGACCAGAACTTATGGTGCTGGCTGAATGCTTAAGTTTGAGACAGTCAGTAGCATCATGTTGCTGCCAGTCCTGGTGTTTGTTAATGTGCTGAGAGACACTCTGTTCCTAATCAGGACTCTGACTCCTCTCAGCACCTTGTCTTGCCCAGTTGAGTACTACCATCCCACTATGGGAGCCACCCACCATCTCAGGAAGAATGTTGAGGTCCAATGACTGAGAGAGGACATGGGTCTGACAAATGTCTGTGCATGTTGAGGGGGGTGGGCTGTGGTGACTGGCTTCCAGAGCCAAGCCCCCTGCTGGCTGTCACATGAATTGGCAGTGAATGTCTTGGTAAAAAAAAACACTGGTCTCTTTTTCTGGAAATACTTTTGGCCCGGTCTTCTACAGCTCTGTGTTCCAAAGACCCCCACATCCAGGTGTTTGGGATAAAATATACTTCGGTTCAATAAATTGCTCAGATTATAGGAAATACCTGCTTTCATTTCATGAAGTCATTCTTGTTTTATAGAGAGGAGACAAGAAATGGTGGGAAGATGGCCTCAGGAAGGAATGAAAGTGTTTCAGGGAACTGAGCTGATTCTTGCACCGTGCTTTATGTTGATTTCTCACTTTAGATAGAGTGTCCCCAACAACGCTGCCTGCTGGCGGTTGTTATGCCAATATTAGAGATGAGGAAACTGAGGCCCAGAAAGATAAGGCAACATTCCCAGTATCCTATGCTAGTAAGTGGGAGAGCAGGGATTCTAGTCTAATTTTGACTCTAAACACTCTCCTTTTTGATACCCGTAGTGCCTCCTGGTAAGCACTGCCTTTTGAGACCCTCTGAAAGGATGAGTCAGTGAAACACGTGATACTTTGTGAAGTATATGCTCCATTACCACTGCTCAAATAAATAGCCAAACACCGGAGTAGAGCACAGGGATTTGGAATCAGTTGACCTTGATTCTAGGTCCAACACTGTTGTTTACTCAGACACTTAACCTCTCTGAGTCGCTATTTGCTCATTTTTATGACAAAGATAGAAAAGCTATGTCAGAGGAAGTTCGTGAGAATTAAATATTTCAAGGGAAAGTGTTGTCCATGAGGCACTGTGTGCATGTTACTTAAATGCCGGTGATTTAGGGTGGCAGTCTTCCGAGAAATCAATTACTGAGCCCAAGTGTGTGCCAACGGCTTGACCCATGACCTCAAGAAGCTTATAGTTTGGATGGAGACAAGTTACTGTGAAAATCAGAGGGTACAGGCCAAGTGGTGCTGTAGTCCTGGAGAAGCAGGAGAGAAGCAGAGACGGGAAAGATCACAGGGCAGCATGGAGGAGAAAGCTTTATGCGGGAGGCCGGAGCTGAACTTTAAAGGAACTGGAGAAGAAGACCGCTTGAAGAGGAGATTTTCAAATAGTCCATACTTTAATAATAATAATAAAAAGGCATCTTTTTGTGTGTCATGGCCCTCTAGGGACCTAGTAGTTGTTTGGCCACCCCTGGGGGATGTCCATGACGCTTTCAGGGGTTTGATAACATTGAGCTATTTTTTAATAACAAAATGTGATTTTCCATTTTTTATGTTCGTTTTCTCACTGTGGAGTTTCTCAGAAGTTACATGATAAATGCAATATAACAGATTAAATGCAGACATTGATAGAAGAATCCCATCGTCTCCCATGAAGCCAAATATTGAAGAGTTTTGCAAAATAGCATAAAATGCCACTCTTTCTCGCTAAATTGTTTGTGTTCTGGAAACCAGTTGGTTTTCATAACAGTGTGCTATTTATTTTTTTGTTGTTATTTTAAAATGAATTAATAAATGTAAAATTTTATCAGATGTAATTTCTCATATAGTACATAGGGTGAATTAAATATCCTAGGGTCCAGTCCTCAATAGTTTTTAGAAGTACGGAGGAATCCTGAGTCACAAACATTTGAGAAGCATTGTTGAAGACATGGCATTCGGGTGTGAAGATACAATTAAGATCTCGGGGGCGCCTGGGTGGCTCAGTCGGTTAAGCGGCCGACTTCAGCTCAGGTCATGATCTCACAGGTCTGTGAGTTTGAGCCCCGCGTCGGGCTCTGTGCTGACAGCTCAGAGCCTGGAGCCTGCTTCAGCTTCTGTCTCCCTCTCTCTCTGCCCTTCCTCTGCTCATGCTCTGTCTCTATGTCTGTCAAAAATAAATAAACGTTAAAAAAAAAAAATCTCGTATTTTTTATAATGCTTTGGTGTCAAGATGATTGTCCTTTTGGTATGTTAGAACACCTATGTTCTAGTATGTAAAACTTAAAAAGTTTGTCTGGTATGCCTGGAAAACTTAAAAAGGTAATGCCCAGTGTTGGACGAGTATGCAGTGAAGCTGGTACCGCCTTATATTACTAGTGGGAGTGCGGATTGACTAGAATAGTTCTTTTTTTTTTTTTTAATTTTTTTAACGTTTTTATTTATTATTGAGAGACAGAGAGAGGGCATGGGGGAGGCAGAGAGAGGGGGGGGGACACAGAATCTGAAGGAGGCTCCAGGCTCCCAGCTGTCAGCACAGAGCCTGACGCAGGGCTCGAACTCATAAACTGCAAGATAATGACCTGAGCTGAAGTCAGACGCTTAATCAACTGAGCCACCCAGGTGCCCCATGACCCAGAATAGTTCTGTAAGGCGGTTTATAACAAGAACTTCAGTGATAATTTTAACCCTTTGGACTACTAATTGCACTTACATGAATCTATGCTTAGGAAACAAATAAAGACGCACACAAGGATTTATGTACAAGGGTAGACACTAAAGTTATAAAATGTAAAAATTTGGCCAGAAACCGACCAATTCTCCAAGAAGAGAGTTAATGTAAATTATAATACATTCATATATTGGAATGTTGTAAGGCATTTAAAGTGATTTTTAAAGAATATTTAATAACATGGGGAAGAGCTTAAAATATTATGTTAAGTGAACATGGAGGACATTAAACTGTATACAAAGAATGACCCCAATTTTTATAAACATACACATGCACACAGATTAGAGGAAAAAAGCACACCAGATGTTAACTAAGCTTTTCTCTAAATGGAGTAGCTATAATTGATGTCTGTGTTTTGCATTATTCTTTTCTGTATTTTGTGTTCTACCACACATTTTTAGTCCTTTTATCTTCTTTTTTGTGAGGCTAGGGGAACCCATCTGCTGAGTCAGCCCGTGCCACTGGGGGTTTAGGTGAGGGCTACCTCAGATCTTGAAGGGGGTGTTTCACAAGGGGGATGGTTTAAGGAATAGTCTGTGACTTGAGGATAAACTCAACTTCTAGCTGCTTGTCTGTTTTTACCTAGACTGTCAAAGGAAAGCTTAGGAAAACTAGGATTCATTTTCATGCCCTACACTGCTCTGGTCTATCATTTTCAGCGCTTGGAGTGTAGAATGCAGGGCAAATGTCTAAATAATATCGTGCAGCTGACGTAGTGTAGAGAGAGCATGGCGATCAATGTATAATTCTTTTAAAATAACTTTTTGAACACTTTATTTATTATCTTTAATTTTAATGTTTCTTTATTTCTCGAGAGAGACAGAGACAGAGCACAAGTGGGCTAGGGGCAGAGAGAAAGGGGGACACAGAATCCAAAGAAGGCTCCAGGCTCTGAGCTTTCAGTATGGAGCCCGACGCGGGGCTTGAACTCAAGGAGTGTGAGATCATGACCTGAGCCGAAGTTGGACGTTCAACCAGCTGAGCCACCCAGGTGTCCCGATGTATAATTCTCTTAAAGGAAGAGGTTTCTGGGCCCATGGAGGTGAGGTGACTATGATATAATAGCTTCAAATAGAAGAGTTGCAATTCACTCCTTGGTATCTGGAAATTTCCTCTTCTTTCCTGTGTTGGGAAATGTCAGGTTTTGGAAAACTTTAGTCTTCTTTCTCCCCTGAATGACCATTAGGATAACCGATAGTCTGAGTTCTACATAGGGGCGCATCTGCTTAGTTGTAAGTCTCTGACAGCAACACATTTTCATAGTCAGAATGGAATCTGTTTGAATGTGACTGTCTCAGTTCCTGGAACATATTTTCTCCGTTTGACTATTTACCCTGCATGACAATATTCAGCATGCTTTAGGGTTTAAAAGAGACATCCAGGGTACTTCCTTGACCTCAGAGAACTTATTATGTCTGGAGAAAAAAAGCTTCATGCAGAAAAAGTTAAATGATGATATAAAACAACAGCAGAAGAGAAGAGATGGATGTCCCCAGAGAGCAAGTGTGGTGGTCCCTGAGAATGACACAGAGGCTGGGTTCTAGGAGACCAGAGGCAAGAGAGACGAGAAGATTCTTGGAGGAGGATACAGCACAGGGACATGCTCTCCTTTACAGGGCTGGCTGTTCCTGAGAGGAACAGACTCACATTAATTGACAGTAATTAATTACTGCACTGAGTGCCTACCACATACAAGGCATTCTGCTTATCTCTGAGAAGAAAAAGATTTACAGATGAATGGCACACAGAATTTAACTTCTCTAGGCTAGTGGGATGGTCTGAAGGCTCGCCATCAGTTCACATTTCTCCGTTAGGCAGCTACACATTTTATCCTGGGGGTTTCTGGATGCGCACAAACAGATGTAATTGCTTGCATGTCATAGGGACCCAACTGGCTGCATGTAATTTTAAAGGGAAATGGTAAACATCTGCTCCCCAGACGGAGATGCCTTGCTAAAACTGTCCAGCACCTTCTAGTTCATGCCTCATTATTTTTAACCCCAGGAAAACTTAGTAAAAAAAAAAGTTGATTCTCTTTTCCCTAGACTTTAATTTACGAGTGTTGGCCACCTGCTGGAGGCTATCTGATTATGTGTAGCAACCCCTCCATCTTCCTCTGTGCCTTTTGGTAGCTTACTGCTGATTTGGTGGGGATGGGACGGCATTCGTCTGGCCACTGGTGGTTATGTAACTATAACTCAGCTACTGTTTGCCCAGAAATGGATGGGACAATTTCTCCTCCAGTGATTATTATTCTACCATGGGGTCTCCCAACAACTGACAGTGAAGTGAGCTCTGTGATATTAGGGCTATTTAAGCTTCATAGTAATCCTATGAAGGCAATATTTATATTCTCATTGAGTGGATATGAAACACGAGACTTATGTAATTAGCCCGAGGTTCCACAGACTGGGTTTGAAACCAAATCTGCTTGACTCTGAAATGAATCCTCTTATGATTATGTTGGGCTGTCTGTTTGAATGCAAATGCTTATCTATAATAGGGTTCCTCTACAGATGTGTCAATTTACTGTGTGCATTGTAACCGCTCAGTAACAAATCACTTTATTGCTATTATTTTTTAAAGTTTATTTATTTATTTTGAGAGAAAGAGGGAGGGAGGGAGAGGGAATCCCAAGCATGCTCTGCATCCAGCATAGAGTCATGAGACCATGATCTGAGCTGAGATCAAGAGTCAGATACTTAACCAACTAAGCCATCCAAGTGCCCCATATTGCTATTATTTAAAAAACATGATTTTTGATGTTTATTAATTTTTGAGAGGGAGAGACAGAGCAAGTGGGGAGGGACAGAGAGAGGGAGACATAGAATCTGAAGCAGGCTCCAGGCTCTGAGCTGCCTGACATAGAGCTCAAACTCACAAACCACCAGATCATGACCTGAGCCGACATCTGATGCTTAACTGACTGAGCCACCCAGGCACCCAGCTATTATTTTTAACTCTGTGAGTGATACATGGATACTTTTTTATTTTAAAACACTCTAACATTACAAAGAGACTCAAGTCCCAGCAGCCAGTGGGCTCCACCCCAAGTCTCTTACCCAAAGTTAATTTTTATTACCAGTTATTTGTGTTTTCTTCTAGAATTTTTAAAATGCACTGTGTACACACTTACACACTTAATGGAAATACATTGTTTTATTTTGTCTAGTTGTACTGCTCATATGCTTAATATATCATTATTCAGTAGCCCATTGCATTTATTCATATGTCTTAGGGACTTTTCCAGGTCAATAACCTTCATATCTATCTTATTTTTTGATGTTGTTATATAGTATATGTATGTGTGTGTGTGTGTGTGTGTGTGTGTGTGTGTGTGTGATAAGATACACTATATTTTATTGAGCCTTTCCCTTAATGATAGCCATTTCATTATGGTCACATGAATAAAGGTGCAGTGAATTATAGGATGCTGCACACATGTTAGAGGCTTTTTCTCTGGAGCGCTTCTTTTCTCCCCTTACCTGTATGATACAAACATGCCTCTTGGCTGATAGAATTGAGACTGTCCTTTTGAATCCTCGGAATAACAACCCAACAGTCTTACTGTCTGCACTGAGATTCTTTAGTGAACACTGAAGTATTCACACGGTGGGAAAGAACAAAGATCTGAATGTTTGGCCAAGCCTGCACAGCCCAACCTTCCCTCCCAGATCTGTGCTGGGCGGGTGCTGCTGGTGGATCTTCATTTTATCTGATATAAACCATGAATTCTGCATGATCTGGTCTTCAGGGTCAGCTAACCCATAATTGTCTGCATTTGAAAAACCCACTGGTGGTTCTCATTCAAATAGCTGAGGCAGGAGGACCTTGAGATGGATTAATTATCCTGTATCATTGTGCCTCTCTTTGTGAGACTAGATAGTGCAGCTGAGGAGTCAGATAACCCTGAGAGGTCACTGAGAGCTTTGTGAGCTTCTGCCTTGGCATCAGCCTGCCTGTGGTTTTTTTTTAAACAGAGGGTGGGACCAATACCCACTTGGAGAATGAAACTATTTAAATCACTTGCTTTTGGCTGAGGTCTGAAATGAGTTATCTGTTTGTGGTCAGGCTGGGCTTCTGCCATTGCAAAGATACAAATTAATATGGCTTTGGGCGCTAGCCCTAAGAGAAGTGGGACTGGCCAGAGAGGAGCTTCAATGGTTTTCCCATTTCATAAAGACTTTCTGGGCAGCCCTTGGTCTGGTGCTGTGCTGTGGAAACTCCTGACCCTGACCCTGAAGTGATCTGTGGTTCACCACACACCAGAGCCCCTAATCGCCTGTGGGTTTTGATTGTTGAGTATCCTCAGTGTTAGTTCATTGGGACATACTCCTGGAGGGTGCACCGCAAGGCATCCTGCCTTGAGGCTTTGGTCTATCTCCTGACCTTCCAGGCAGCTGGGCCATATTGTACTTTCATGGTAGCAAATTGAAACAGTGGCCAAAGATTCTTTAATGATTTATTGGGTGTTCATATGCCTTCCCACCCCTGTTAAGTGTAAGGAGTGTAAATCAAGGAAAAGAAAACAAGGTGATTGCTCTTGAGGAAAATACAATCTGGGGCATTCATAAAAATGACAGCCATAAGCATTTATGGAACAAGGGCTTTTATCAGCTTCTAGACTAGGTATCTCACTACTCTTCATTGACACAACAGTCTGAGCTGAGGTTTAGAGGAGCAAAGAGCTCACACAGCTAGTTCTTCAAGCTCAGCGTCTAGTTGTCTTTGCCCTGATCCCACCTTCCTTGTTTTCTCTACCTTAGAGTTGTGCTCTGGACTTACAGAGATTCAAAGGCATTTCATTTGTTATTTTTCTTTTAAGGAGGTCTTAGCAATTGCTAAAAAAGACATTTGCACATTCAGGGAATAAATAGGGAACTCCAAGGTACCGTTGATATAAATGAAGAGGAGAGTGTGGGCTGAAGTTGTAGGAAAAGTCTCCATGATGTCATCAGTACGAGAACTGGGAGTCAAGAAAGGGAGGCTTCTGGACAGTTGCCAGCCCTTCAGCTCATTGCAAAAGTGGAGGATGGGGGAGGTACATGGGGTGGACCATGAATGCCCAGCTCAGGTAGGCATTTCGACCCAATGCGGCAGCCGGGCTGGGAAGGGTGAATTAGGACATCAGTGACCCTGGCGGGAATCTTGGAAAGTTGTCTTGGAGCAGAGACAGGGAGTCAGGCTGGTGGTGGGGATAGTATGAGCTGATGCTTTGATTAGCCAGACCAGGGGCCTCTGAATTATGTGCTCCCTGCTTTTGTAAATACAGTTGTGTTGTGATGGCCATACCCAGTCAGTGACATGCTGTGTTTGGCTATTTTGGAGCTGAAGTACAGAGTTGAGTGGTTGGGACAGAGATCAGGGAAACCTAAAATATTTACTCTCTGGCCCTTTTGCAAAAAAAAAAAAGTCTTAACCTGACTGGGGCTACTTCTACGTGTCCAAAAGGGGAAGTGAAGCCCAGTGACTGGCACACGCTACGTGCCCTAATAGGTAATAGGTTTATGTTAAGAAATGAACCGAACAAACTAAACTTGCTACCAGGAAAGAGAACAGTCTAGCCTGTGATTGTTTGCTGAATTTAGATGACCTCACAGAGAAGGGAGCCCATGGAGGAGAAGAGAGACTGATAAGAGAATCCAGGAGGGAAAGACTTGTGGTCTCCCAGTTCCTTTGCTTTGCATAAGTCAGGGGCAAAGTTTGGAGAGAGAAGGAGGAGGAGGCTGATTAGCGAGCTGGGTGGCAAACTGGGGGGCGGGAGGTGGCTGCCTGGACAAGGGAAGCTGTGCACCCACCAGATCCCGAACATCTGGTCGGCCAGTGAGAACTGGCAGAGTGCCTTCCAGAGTCCCCTCACCTCTGGCAGGAACATGGCATTGGAACGGGGGTGTGGAGTTACAGCTCCACTCTACCGGGAAGCTGACTTGGCTGCGTTGCCTGAAAGTTTTTCTTTTCTGTTCTTTTACTTTTAAAATAGCAGCCCATATGCTTGTTGCCACCAGCCTCTCCCCCAGAAGCTCACTAGAGGAGTGGGAGCTTGCTGGATGGATGAAAGTATACGATATTCTTAACTGCACTCTGGACGTTGTCATGGAGAGAGTGGCCCTAGTGAACACCCAGGGTTACGGCAGGTCAGGCCAGGATGCTCTTCTGGAATGTGCCGGCCCACACAGAGATCTTCTGAAGGCCCATCAAGATAGGACAAGAACTCCTGGGTTTTGAGGGGCTCACTAGGAGTCAGGACCTGGCACAGGCCTGTCTGCGTCTGGAAAGTTGAAGATGGAGGGCATCCAACCTACTAGTCATCATCAGGTACCTGGGGAGTAGTGCGAGTGCTTGGCAGCTGGGAGGCCCACTAGATAATAAGCGGGTCCCTGGACAGGCTAGGGCATCATGGAGCAGGTGACCCATGGCCGTGAAAATTGGAAAACCAAGATCAGTGTCTGTGTGGCCAGGATCCAGGGCCCCAGATGCTAACTGATTTCAGATGCTCTGGAATTCAGGATTGTAGAGTCAGAGATAGCTAGGACAAGACTGGTCAGGAGCTATGGACTTAGGCCCTGGAAATAAAGAAGGACTCAGTTGCCAGAGCTAGAGAGTAAGGGAGTGTGTACAGCTTTCTTGGAGAAAATTTGTCAATAACCAGCAACGTTGAAGTTACGCATAGAGTATGAAAGAGTAATTGCACATCAGGGTGTGTCTATGCAAAACCTTTCTTCATAAATGCGTGAGAAGCCATGCATAAGAATGTTCACTGAAACATTGCTTACTATCGCAAATTCTAAAAGAAAAAATTCAGAAATATTTATTAGTGGTTGGAAAGATAGACAGTGGTTTTTTCATAAGCCGCAGTGCTCTAAGCAGTGAAAAATGGATGAATTAGGGCTAGATGTGCCAACACGGATAAATTCCAAAACTTGAATGTTGGGCAAAAGACGCAAACTGCAGAACGTACATCCTGCATAAGGCTGACGTCAATGTAAAATACTCCAAAAGATAATATGTTGTTTATGAACGCAGATGCTTACTTGTTAAATCTAGTAGTGGGCATATGATTGGCATCTCGTTGTGTATTCCTGTGTGCTGGAAATAATTCATTAAAAAGGCAGGAAGAAAGAACAAGAGAACAGTAGAATAGTCTGCTTGACTGCGGTAATCTGAGCCGAGGCACTGAAACCCAAAGCCTGTGGCTTTATGCGTCTCGCATGTCACCTTCCAGGTTCGCTGTGCATTCTGAACAATCCAGAATGGTAACTGGCAGGTGCTTAATGCATACGTGTGATGTTTCCACATTTCTGGACATGACGGTGTCAGGAGCATGGTGTCGAGATTTGGGAGGCTAGCTTTGAAATAGGAGGAGGGAGCCTGTTTCCTCCAAGTGACTGCACTGGCGGATGCCAGGAGTGACAAGGTGGAGGATGGTCTGCTTTCTTGTACAAGTGAGTTCCGCAGGTAGCAGGTGCAGCTTTCTCTGGCAATGGGGCTGTGAGGCCTCTCTGCAGCTGCCCCTCACTCCAGGCAAAGGGGATCCCTGGAGCTCTGTGGTCAACATGGTGTGCAGTGTCCACGCTGGAAAGGACAGAGTCCAGGGCACCTTTAGTCCCACAGGTGGCCTGCTTCTTGATATGTCTTGATTGAGGCAGAGAGGAAGCTGACCTGTGGAAAATCTTTTGTTGGAAAGTCCCTACTCATGGAGAAGCAGCCCCTCGGGGAAGAGCAGAGTCCCTGTGAATCTGTGGGGCAGCCGGCAGAAAGAGAGGACTGTGTGGTGCTAAGCATACTACCTTTGACGAGGTTTATTCGGATTCAGGAAGGAAGTTTGTTGTGACGTCAGTCATGCGGAGGACCCTGAGAATTCAGCTCCTTACAAAAGTAAGATGTTTGCTATGTATAGAGTGAGGAAAGTTTGCTGGTTGGAGAACAGCTAAGCACTGTGTTGGTGGAATAAAGATATTTAAGGCCTAGATGGGGCCTTATGATTACTGGAGTAAAACCTCTTCTGTTTGATGTCGAGAAAATGGGGCTTGACAGACCCTCTTCTCGGCCAAACTCTAGTCAGGACCTTCTGAGCTCTTTGTCAGTGATGCCCTGTCATTGGGTGTGTCCAAGTTTCACCCAGTTTTACCATGAATCCTGCTACGTCTGTTTAGCCAGAATCTCCCACTCTGAATGTCTGACTGAATTCCTCATCCCCTACCAGGCCCTAGGTGATGTCTCGTTACCCTGGCCTGCCTTCAGTAAGAATTCTGTAAGGTCAGTTTAGAAAAGAATTATGCTACCTGCTAGTAATGATTGATTCACTGACTCCTACCCTTCTCTTTGGCTATAAAGTCCTTGCCTTTTGTTCTTTTCAGAGCCCCCTCTCTCCTATTGCAAAACCCCATTGCGGCAGTCCCTATACATATTGCTGTTGCCCTGAATGAAGTATGCCTTACCATTTTAACAAGTGTCTCGATAATTCTTTTCTTTAATAGGTGTAGAAAATTGGCTTGTCCAGGGCAACACTTTGTGTATGCTTCAGAGTCTAGATTTCTAGACCCCAAATTCAATGTACTTTCTCCACACCACATTATCTTTAGGTCTTCAAGTGTAGAGAATCAAGAAGTGATTCATCCTATAAAATATTTTATTTGGATTAATAAAAGTATGCACCTGACTGCTTCTAGAGATTAAGGTGTCTCCTTCCCTGCCCTGGAGAGGATAGGATCTTGGAGTGATTGATCTTGTAACCTTGATGCTAGCATATGAACTGTAGGTCATTCCCTGGCACCAGATGCTGCTAGACCTTTCCAATTATGCCAGCATCCAACTGTATGAAGTGTGTTTTCTAGGTGTGGCTGTGTTTTGAATTGCTCCCAGATGTTAGCATTTGGGCAAGAACTTGTGACCAAGCATTCATTCTTGCAAATGAAGACAAAGCAAAGCAAAACAATACACAAATCAGCACATTCACCACTTGCTTAGCACCGGTGCAAAGCATTGGGGATGTTACAAGAAATGGCTCTTGCCCTAGGGAGTTATAGTCAAGGAAGAGATCCCAGAATAAAAATAGTATGACTAAAACCATAGGATAAATACCAAAATAGAAGTATATACAAGGTGATGTGAGAACACAAAGGAAATCTTGATTAATTTCCCAGTGGGGAAGCTGGAAGGAGGGTGATATTGGTGTTGTTGGAGGTTGGAGAGGAATGCACCCTGCAGAGGAAATAGGGCAGGGATAGTTCAGGCAAAGGGAAGGATATGTGTAGAAACAGAGGGCAGTGAAATGCAAGACATTCAGGAAAGTTTAGTGAGGGTGGAGAGAAAGGGACAGGGAGCAGATGGCTGGAAATGAGTCTAGTAAGGAAGATTAAAGCCACATTTGACAAGACTAAGCTTGGAAGCTACAAACTCACTGTGCGTAGGCAGTGGGTAATTACTACGAGGGATGAGATGGACGGAGCTGGGAGGTTGAAATATAGCCGGATGACAGCATAGAGGATGGTGGGAGGGGGATAAGGCTGGAAGAATAGCGTCCAATTGGGGGACTATTGCAAAAATAATGATGCATGAGGCACAGCATCGAGGTGAGGATGGAAAGACCAGGGGTCCAAGTTATTTAGGAGATAGGATCATTAAGACTTGGAGGCTGAGCTGGGTTTAAGAGATAAACGCAAGGAGAAAGATTGGGAGTGATTCCCTGTGCTTAACGGTAGACAGGAGACAGAAGATACGTCGTTTTGGGGTGGGGGCTGGTTATAAAAGTTACCATAGCCACTGACCATGTGGAGCCAGTAGCCTAGCGAGGGGTTTGAAATGCTGATGTTTGTTTATTCAGTAAACATGCTGAGGGTTTATGATGTGTGAAACCTGGTTCTGTACATTTTGGGGAGAGGAGTGAATGTCCTTTTTATTTTTATTTTTATTATTTTTTTAACATTTCGTTATACCTACATCCTGTTAGGAGGCTTCCCGTGTGTTCTAGTTTTGCATCCTTACAAATGTCTTATAGGACTAAATTACCCTGATTCTTTTATTTGAGAAATCTGAGACCCCAGCAGGTTAAGTAACTTGCACATGGTCGTGCAACCAGAGAGCTGTTGGTCTAGCATGAAATAGAGATTTTGCTCTGCCCAAAGTTCATGTTCTTTCATCTCACTGTAGCATCGTCTGTGATTCCTTGTCCATTGGGAGCTTACGTTATACTAGAGGAAACAGAACTTAAAGAAATACAACACAACACTGTCAAAGAGCCAAAAGGAGGCATGGGCAGTGTGCTTTAGGTGTGCAATGGGTGGAGAAACTTGTTTTGTGCAGAGAGATGAGGGTAACTGGGAAGAGGTTCTAGTGAAGCCTTAACAGAGATGAGGGTGGGTGTCCAAGCTGGGCATGGGGACATGGAATTTGCTAGATTAGATGGGGTGAAAGGTTATCATATAGTACAAGCCATAGCTACTAGGCTTTTAAAACTAAGATATAGGCCAGGACAGGAGCAGATTCTGGAGAAAAGGTGAATGAAGAATCCAGGAAAAGGCAGGAATAGGCAGTTGCTAGGGAGGCATCCAGCCAGAGCTGAGATCTGAGATTTGAGGCAGAATGCAGACACCCATGAAGTTGGGTGACCACCGAGGGTCACCTGATAAACTAACCTCTGATTTTTTAAAGCCTGGGTGGGTGAAGTTTCATGATCTAGCCAAGGAAGACGATGAGGGAAAGATGGGTTGTGGAGCCGATGATACTGGTGGTTTGAGAGGCGGGTGGGTGTGTGAGGGGTGGAGTTGGGAAGTAAGATGAAAAGTGTGACAGCGAGGCTGGCTCCTGGGACCTCCCTGTTTGCCACCTGTTCTCCCTCCTCCACCATGGAAAGGCAGGACGGAGAAGAAGGGGTCTGTGGATTGACCTGCCTTTGTTCTCTGAGCCCTAACTTGTGATTTTGGTATAAGGTCAGAACCCTAGAAATTAGGCCCAAAAGACAAACAGGATACTCAGAATGATGAACTTGGCAGCAATTAGACAGCATTGGCTTTTCACACTGACATGCCATCGCTCCTCTGTAAAGCATTGCACCCTCTGCCTACTGCAGCCTCATTTGGCCACTGGACCCTAATGGGCTTCCTTCCACCCTGAGGGTCCTGAGCCTCAGGCTTGGTGGAGGGGGCGTGAGGTTAGTTGGACTTGGGTGACCACAGGAGGCAGTCTGGCCTCACACACAGCTCCTGGCCGGAACTTGTGCCCCTGCAGCACCAAGAAGAAGCCCTGGGCTGAGGGTGGAGCAGGCAGTCCCCAGCACCAACTTGGACGCACAGCCTCACAGAGGGTGGAAAAGTAGGTCTCTGAGAAAGGCCCACAGCCAAAGGGAATGAGTTTAGGTAAATGCAGTAGTCTAATTGCTCTTCTCAAATTAATGGGGCCTTTTATCTCTGAATCACACTGTGATTTGAGAACAAAGGTGCAAGTTGAAGGTGGGCTTGGCTCCCCTTTGAATACAATCTCCCATTTGGTAAAACAATCTGTCTCTTTCTCTCTTACCTGCAGATCAACAGATTATGGCACAACCTATGAAAAGCTGAATGACAAAGTAGGTTTGAAGACTGTCCTCAGCTATCTGTACGTCAATCCCACCAACAAAAGGAAGGTAAGACTAGGGGTCAGAGGTCCTGAGTGCTCCCGGGGTGTGTGTGTGTGTGTGTACCGGGGCTGCCAGGGGCCAGGAGTGAAGAAGAAAACCGACAACTGTGGAATCAGTTAGAGAGGGCCTGCTTTATGTGCCAATGAGAACATCACAAACACAGCTTGTAATTCTAACAACTGCCTTGATACTAGTAGTAATAAAAAGATAATAATTTCAACAACAACAGTAAAATTATATAACTAGTAAGGTGTTCCTCTGTGCCAGGGATGCCTCATCTCATTTATCCTCCCAGCGAATCTATGGGGAAGACAGTATTCTTGTCCCCATTTTACAGATGAAGAAACTGAAGCTCAGAGAGATTAATTTTCTAGCCTAAAGTCAGACACTAGTAAGTAACGGATCTTTGATTTGAGAACCGTCTGCTTGTTTCTAGACTTGACTTCCACAGTTTCCCTCCTGCTGGTCTATTTTCAGAGAGCACCTGGGGAACAGGGAGTCTGTTTCTGCCGAGGGGAGGAGAGGCCGCTCATGAGTTCACCAGCTTGATCTAGAGCCGCTGCTGAGGCATGGGAGACAGAGCTGGCTCCGCTGGCTCCTCTGCTCTCTGGCCTTCCAGTTGACTTAATAGCCAGGATGTGGAGGAGATCATATAAGGCCAGACTTTGGTTATGGAGACCCACTGGGAGGAGGGGACTTGGATTCCATGGAATAATGGACGGTTTTGGAAAATAAATACTGTGTAATATGTCGGCTCTGGGAAGAGGTGATCTTACTGCGGCGAGACAGATGCTGCCTTTTATAAACAGGCCTCACACCATAAACATATCAGGGATCTAAGAGGGCAGTTTCAGGGTTTCTCACAAAGCCTGAGATCATGACCTGAGCTGAAGTCAGATGCCTAACCAACTGAGCCACCCAGGCGCCTCTAATTATCAGGGTTTCTAAAAGGCTGAACATGGCAGTGCCACGCTTTCCTCTTGTGATCTCATTTGCATTCCCCCAGTGGTTTTCTAGCCCTTTCTTTAATGATAATAAGAGTAAGGGTGAGCTTCAATCCAATGAGCAGATGTCCCTGATCTCCGATTCTAACCTGGCGGAGGCCAAGCTGGGGTGATGACTGTTCATGCTACTCAAAGAAGAACAGCTTTGACTCAAACCCTTAGCGTGAGAACTGGCAGCCCCCTTTCCTCCTCACTTTTGCTTCCGCAGCCCCAGCAAAGGGAGGAAGCAGAATGGTCGACTCCTGGTTCAGCACTGGTGATGGATGCCTAACGGTCTAGCTAGGGAGCCCCAGACCTGAGACTGTGCCCACCAGTCAGGTGCCAGAACTCGGATGATCATCAGGAGGGCTGTTTGGACACCTTTTGCTGGCTTTAGTGGAGAAGTTTATCTTTCCTTTGTCCCAGAGTGCTATCTTTTCCATAGTTTTCAGTATTGTCATGTGACTTCTTGAACATTAGAATGAAGGGATCATCGATTTTATTTATGTGAGCTGTTATTAACAGTTGTTCAACTTCAGCGCTTCTGTGAACGCAATCAAAGCTCTAGATATCTTCTCTTGAAACCTGCCCTGCACATAAAACTGGAAAACAGTTTTTAGTGGTTTCTGAACAGCTGAAATCCCACCTGTGGACCCAAGATGTCCATAAAGTCTCAGTTAAGAATCATTTATCTGTATCATTAATCTCATTTTACAGATAGGAAAATAGAAGCCAAAAAGCCCATGTAACCAGTGAAAAAAGGAGCCAAGTTAGCGGTCAAGACTCATGATTCTCAGTCCAGATTTCTTTGCTCCAGACCACACTTTGCACCTTTTCTTCCTATGCAGTCACAACCTAGCATTTTAAAATTTACAGTCTACCCTGGTCTTGGAAGCTTGGGACATTTGCTTCTTGACTTTGATTAAAGCTGGTTCCCTGTCCATGATGGACACATGATAAAACTGGACTGAATTGATTCAGAAGTGATGTGTCTCAATTCTACCTCTGCCCTTCTCCCTTCATTAAGAAGGAAGCTGGAGCCCACAGAGGACAAATGTCTACCCATGTCACTCAGCTGGTTGGTGGCTGCATTGCCAGTTGGTCTTATGACTTGCAGTATAAAGCTTCCCATAAGTGACGTGGGGTCAGACCGAATCACATCTTG
This sequence comes from Paguma larvata, assembly GCA_030068075.1. Lineage (NCBI taxonomy): Eukaryota > Metazoa > Chordata > Mammalia > Carnivora > Viverridae > Paguma > Paguma larvata. Next base: position 38,476,510 of record CM057837.1, on the reverse strand, counting down.
GGGTGTATAGCACTCTGGGAGAAACAGGAAGTGGGCAATTGTCATGTGGCAGATGTCATTAAGCGCTGATCTCTGACCTATGACCACAACAGAATCAATCATATTTTCATGTAGATGATAGGTCAGCCCTCTCATGAGAATTCTCCCAAGTAGGAAGTAGAGGGTCATGCCTGTTTGCATCCATTTTGGTGGTCATCTGTCTTGTGTATTTCCTGTTGGGTTTCTACTAATGTCTCCTTTGGTCTTTCTCTCTTTTTCTTGACCTCTGACTTCTTTATCTCTCCTTGCTAAAGCCTAGACGTGCTTGGAAGTGCAGGGAACAAAGAGTTGATTAAAGCGATGCTGGGGTCAGAAAGAACAGAAAGCTAGGATCGAGAGACTACTAAGCACAGAGATCCTGCCTCCACTTCTTCCTAGAGGTGCCGTCTATGCCACGGGCTCTCTGGAGCAGCTTCTCACAGGAATTCATACCACTTAATGAAAGTTGGACCTATTTTGTGTGTCTTCTCTGAGAAATGCCATCAAAGCACAATTAATTCCCACTTAAGAGGTACTGCTGCCCAGAAAGTTAAAAGCATAGATATTTTTTTCACACAGATTGGGGAAAAACAAATGATAGGCTATTGCCATGTATTTATTTACTTTTTTAAAATAGCAGTAGAAATTAATTCAGAAGGAGACTGTGTGATCCTGAAGTGCTTTCTGAATCATCCAAGGGAAGATGAAATTAGATTTCGTTTCATTTTATTGTGTTTTTGATTGTCTTCTGAGTCTCTAGATACTGGCAATTCAAATACTTACATGGTGGCTTTCTTTTAACCAGAATATTCAGTTTACTAGAACTGCCGTTAAGCAGCCACTTAGGCAAAATGACAATTAGACATAAATACTCAGTTAGATGAAAATACTCTGATTTCTTTTTTTATCGCTCTAGTGCTCTGGGTCATTATGACCTTGTAATTCAATTTTTTGTTTTGTTTCCTTCTTAACTATGTCTTAAAATTTAAACCTGTGGTCTCTGGATTCTCAGCCCACATGATGCAAGATCTTCTGATTCTCCAGAGTCCGAATTATCTGTAGGTACCCATGTTCATTGACAGCCAGTGAAAAATCCAGCAGATTTTCAGTTAATCTTGTGGAAACACTTGCTTTTTACTTAATGAGTTATTTATTTAACAGATGGCTACTACTTTCCTGAGAGGCTATGAGAACATCAGAGATCTGTGGCCCCTGGCAAAACAGTAAATTGTGCTTGTATTTATATAGTTGTTGATTTTCTAATGCTGTTTTTGATGGCATAAAGTCTCCAAATACAGATAGCCAATAAGCAATTAGATTGAAAGTAGAATTGTTAGCATGTGTATAGTCTCCTTCTACCAGTAATAATCTTAGCATTAATTGAGTACCTACTACACTAAATTGCCTTTTAGGAGCTAAATCTGTATAACCTCCAATCCTCACAGCCCCTTTGGAAGGCAGGTGAGATAAGGGAATAGCCCTATGTTGATTACCCCAAGGCTGTATTACTTGTAAACGGTGTGTCTGCAGCAACTTTCCCGTTAGTAAGGACAATGAATGATAAATTCATCAGGGTACACCTAGCAGTGCTGGACTTCCTTAAGGAAGTTGAGATTTGCACTAGATGTGTTTACTAGTCTTTCCTAAATGGGAGTATTGATATGAAATGCTGGGAGCTACTCCAGTTGAAGTTGTTCTAGACTGTCATATGACATGGTAGCATCAGCATTATTTTAATGACCTTGACCTGTCCTGACTGTTTTTGATGTGAATTCCATATTCCTCCCTTTTGCCTTTCTCCAGCCATTGGACAAATAGTTCATTGCCTGGGCGATGTCTGAGCCTGGCACATTGAATATGAAGAGTTGTGTGTTAGTTCTAGAAGCAGGCGTGTATGAGGTTTGCCTCCCAGGGGAGGGTTTGCTGTGGTGGGGTCTGGGTTTCCTCTCCTAGCTTCTCCTGCTCACAGGAGACAAATGTTCCTGGGTTTCTAGAATTCATTACTCTCAGCTGATTCTCGTCCTCTGGTCCATGCAGAATGGCATGTGCCAAGGTCAAGCTTGCATTGAACAGATCTGTACTTTGCACAGTACAAACATGCTGAAGGCTTTGAGCCTCGACAGGAGAGGGGTTTGGCTCCTACGGGTGCCTTTTTGAGAACAAATCTTTAAGTGGATAGGGAAATGCAGGCATGCTATGGTCTAATTGCTCTGGCTCAAAAGTGGTTGCCACCTGCAGATTTGGAAACAGTGCTTTGAAAATGGCAGAGAGCATAGGAAGATCTGACTGCCAGGGAATGTGACTAAATCACTGCAGGGTGGAGGTAGGTATGCCTCTGTAGATGTGTGGGGTATGGGGAGGCTGTAAGGTCTGATATCAGAACAGGTTAATTACTTCTTATGAGCTCTTTGTAAGTTCCAAGCCCTGGGCTGAGTTCACTTCTACACCCTATCTTAAGTTTTGCTCTTAATCCTAGGGCCGGTTACTTTTATTCCCATTTGGCAGGTGAGAAAACTGAGGCTCAGGCAGGTGAGCCCCTTGTTTTTTTTTAACGTTTATTTATTTTTGAGAGACATAGAGACAGAGTGTGAGCAGGGGAAGGGCAGAGAGAGAGGGAGATACAGAATCTGAAGCAGGCTCCAGGCTCTGAGCCGTCAGCACAGAGCCCGACGCGGGGCTTGAACTCACAGACCGTGAGATCTGACCTGAGCCGAAGTCGGCCGCTTAACCGACTGAGCCAACCAGGTGCCCTGAGCCCCTTGTTTTTTGTAAAAAAAAAAAAAAAATGTGGATCCCCTTTCGCCTCTGACCGCATGGGCCACACTGTCTACTCTGACCTAGAAGTTGGCTGCCCTTGCATAGCTGTAAAGACCAGCAGAGTGCAGTCAGCATGCTCCTGGGGGTTTTCTGTCCATTATTGTTAGAGAATTAGTAGTTTCTTAGAAGAGGAGGGGAGTGTTAGACCATCCTTTCTTAATTGATTTACCACTGAGAAGGATAATTACTTCCAGGCTACCCTGCAGAAATATAGTGGGAATTACCAGTCAGATTTCTCTGACAAGCAAGCCACCTCTGTCAGGCTGTAAAAGAGGGATTGTGAACGTGGCTGGATGTTGTTTATTCTCATATCATTCTCTTAATACAGCAGTGTAACCCTGAGCTCTCTGACATGTGGGAAAACCTCTAAAGACAACAAAACACAGAATTTTAAACTATTGGCCTCCTGCTTTCCCTGACCATGTCTCCTGAGAATTTTGGAGGATTGGGAGAGTCTGCTTTGGAGCAGTACACTTTCCATTCACAGATCTGAAAATCTCTCGCACTAAAGCAAAGCAGTCAGAATCATAGAAAGGAGAATGTGGAAAGATAATTTCAGGCTGTTCAGCAATCTGCTAAATGTCTAGCTCTGAGCAAAGTGTTTTGGAGGGGAATTTCCTGCTTTTGGAAGTGCACAGTCCAGGGGCACCTGGGTGGCTCAGTCGAGTAAGCCTTTGACTTCGGCTCAGGTCATGATCTCGCGGTTTTTGAGTCCAGTCCCTGCGTTGGGCTCTGCCCTGACAGCTTGGAGCCTGGAGCCTGCTTCAGATTCTGTGTCTCATTATCTCTGTGCTTCTCCCCCACTCTCTCATTCTTTCTCTGAAAAATAAATAAACATTATAAAAATTTAAAGAAAAAGAAGTGTGCTTTTTGAGCGTGCCTGGGTGGCTCAGTCAGTTAAGCATCCATCTCTTGGTTCTGGCTCAGGTCATGATTCCATGGTTTTGTGAGTTCGAGCCCTGCATTGGGCTCTGTGCTGACAGTGCAGAACCTGCTTGAGATTCTCCCTGTCTCTCTACCCCTCCTCTGCTCACACTGTCTCTATCTCTCTCAAAATAAAAAATAAATTAAAAAAAAAAAAGTGTGCAGTCTGCTTGGGCAGACAGCATGCACAGAGCAAACAGCTGCATGTATAAAGCTGGGGTCTCAAACTCAAATGGATGCCAGGGCCGGGTAGGGAGTGCCAGCGAGTGACAGGGGCCAGGGTGGGGACTGCAGCAGTCACTCTACAAAGGGACTTGCACTCAGGAGCTCCAGATGACTGCTTGCGTGTGAGCATGAGGGCCCAGCGCGGCTGCGACATCCTTGCCATCGTCTCCTGATTCTCTCTGCATATTTTCCTGTGAAACTTTTGCATTTTGAAGTGTTTTAGATAGGCTAGGAGGTGGAGTTGGGAATTTGGGGCCTGGAAAACTGTCCAAAATCTGTTTCAATTCCTTGTATCCAGGTGGGGTCATGTGTCATATTCTGAGCTCTAAGCAATTCTCCAGATGAAAGTCAGTATTTGCGAAGTAGCCATGGGGCCACAGGATAAGGATAACACTTAGTGGGTGCTCTTACTGAGGGCCTCCAGTGATGCCTTTATGACCTGTGAGAGACCAGCTGATTGAGGCTCACAGAGACTTCCATTTGACTCAAAGGAATCATATAGTCTTTTGTCTTTGAAGGGCAAGACCTTTAGAGTAGGAATAGAAGACAAACATCTGTGTTTTCTTTCTGCCCCTGGGTAGCTGTGTTTTTCAATAAGCCAGTCCCTACTCAGAGCCTCCATTTCCCTATCTGTATAATGGCAAGGTTAGCTCCTATACTTTGTGAGGTTCCTTCCAGTGTGGGTTGTCTGGATGGTCACCATTTGGACAGTGCCTCTCAGAGGGCTTCATGGTGATATGTGATGATCTGTAGACCTTTGTGCCTTAAAGGCACAGGGAGCTGAGTAGTCCTTGGAAGGTGTGATTCCCGAAGCCCTTGGTTTTATGGATACATGTTGGCAAGCTAAGCCCTGCCATCCAGGCTAGAAGGTTCTTTTCTGAAGTTCCAGTTCCTTGGTCAGAAGGTGGATGCTTTCCTGTAACACACGGGCTCTGCTGGTGTGACTCAGAGGAGCGGCATCCTCAGTGGCACAACGGAGGGCTTCCATCAGCATGAGCTGGTGCAAGGTCACGTGAGTGTCACTGTCCCTGTGTAGGCATGCACAGCCCTCCTCTTGCAGGAGAGAGAACTAGCGATGCTCTCTCAGTCTGTTCTGGCCGCCCAGGCATGAGGACACTCTCGTGATAGCAAGCAGTGGACAGGCTCTGCAGCATCACACGTCCTCCTCCGTGGCCACCTGCTTGGCACACCCTCAACCAGGCGTCTCATCGCCGTGGGCCCTGCTTTATTCTTCCACAGAATGTGTCTAATAAGCCATGTGTTGTAGAGCAAGTGAGACAGGTCTCTCCTAATATTCATTTCTGTTTCCAGAGGTAACACGTGTCTGATATTAATGACAGTGGTGATGATAATCTAATAACAATGATAAGGAGCTAGCATTTTTGAGAGCTAACTGTGTGCCCCAAATTATTCTAAATGTTGTAGGTGAACTAACTCATTTCATACTTCACCAACAACCCTGTGATGTTGGTACTGTCATTATTCCATTTACAAATGATGAAAACTTGACACCGAGAGGCCAGTGACCTGCTGAGGTCTAGTTGCTCACGGTCACTTGCCTTGGACTAATGTGCTCACCTAACTCACTTTTACTCCTATTTAATTTTAGACTCGCTGCACATTGGAGCTAAAAGGACCCCCAGAGACCATCTGTGCCGGCTCTCATTTAGCAGAAGAGACCACGTGGGGACTTGCCCCGGGTTAGGAAGTCATTTGCAGCATAGCCAGGACTGGAACAGGGTCCACTGACTGCCTAATCCAGTGTTGTCTACAGCCCCATAGGCTGTTGACAGCTGGAACACTCAGATATGATAGGAAACCCCAGCTACAAGTGAATGCAAGCAGGGAACAGTTGGGGACTTGTACTCCCCACCTGTCTCACTGAACGTGTGTGGTAGCTATAGGGTCATAGAAACATCCATAGCTTCTCAGTTCTCTGGCCCAAAGTCCAGAGGATATTACCCCTGGGATCCTATTTCAGATGAACCTGGATGAGAAACCAAGAGCCTGAGATCCAAACTACCTTTTGCGTGTTAGAAGACAGAATGGTTGAGTAGTGTGCTCAGGGCTAAATGGGCATCCAAGAAACAAGAGACTGGCCCCTCCCGGGGAAGAGATGCTTCCCTGGGGGAAGGAACTAGGATTTCTGGTCTAAACCTTTCTCTTAACTAGCTATGGGGATAGAGAAAATCGTTAAAATTCTCTAATCTGTAAAATGGGCATAAGGGATCACTTGTTATCCCATCTGTAAAATGGGCATAAGGGATCACTTACCTATCCCTTCCTTTGGGAGAAAAATTAGGATAAAATGAGAAACATAATACTGTTTTGGAGGAAATAAACTTCAGAAAGGAAGGAAGGGTTGTATCTGTTCAGGCAGAGCTGGCATTATAGTCACAGGCTGGAATCCAGACTCCCTGTGCACCGGCTCCTTGGCTGTGCCCCTGTGCTGACCGTTGGGACTGCCAAGCCTCCCCTGCCAGGCTGCCTGCTTCTTAGCTCCCTCGAGGGGAGGCTGCACCTCCCAGAACCCTTGATTTTCGAGGGCCTCCCATCCCGCCCTGTCCAGGAGGCACACTGCCACCTTCTTCCCCCCTCAGTCTTCTTCCTTGTCTCTTAAAACCAGGCTTGCTGACAGCCTGAGGAAGATAGATTATTCTGCTGATGGAGAGAAATGGTCCCACTCTTGTTAATTCACAGCACCTCGTTTTTTCTGCCTCATCAGTTAACAGTTACCAAGAGGCTAGAGCAGGGTTTACGGGGAAATGTGTGAAAGGAAGGAGTGAAAAAAGGAAAAACAGATCTTGGGGCAAACCTTCTTCATTTACCGATTCCACATCCACCCCATTTTCCTCTAATATATCCAGAAAGTGATCCGGAAAGTAACCTCCCAAGAATGAAAGCATCAAACTTTGTTGGGGGCTGAGGAATCCAATTAAAGGAGAACTAAGAAATCCGAAAAGGGTGGACCAGTGAGGGGAGGGACCCTGGTTTACAGATTTCCACCTGCCTTTGCAAGCGTCATCAACGATGGAGCGTATATGAACTAATCACTTAAAGGAAAAAGAATCTAAAGTAATTCTTGGAAATTCCCTCTTTAGTCACAAAGTCCCTTTCTCAGCAAATATATGTATTTGGTTCCCTGTATAAATTACTGCAGCGTGCTCTAGCCAATAATTTATTTAAAGGCTCATTAAAATGATTACTCGTTTTTTCTTTTGCATTTTATTTGAAAATGGGAAGAATATAAACCTATAGCCTGGCTTCTCTCCAGAGTGCCCTGGGGGGTTTGCATTGAGTAGATCATATTTTTTTTTAAATAAAGATATGATTTGCAGTAAGATTATTCAGGCATTTAAGAGGAATAATAAAAATTAGCCACTTACTGCACTTTTTAGTGGCTTGCGTTTGCCTAACCTATTTTTTTAATTTGATTTTTATTGGATTTGGGTTTTATGTGTTTGCGTGTGTATGTACTTGTACATCTGTGTGTACAGAAGATGTCAACAAAGAGCATTATGGAAACTTCAGAGTTAAAGAAAAACAAAAACAATAACAAAACTCTTCCCTTTCAGGCATACTCCGTTTTGGAATGAACTAAGGAGTAAAGGAAAGCTCGTGTTTCTGGGTGGCCATAGGAGATGCTGGTTCTGTTTTGCTGCCTGGGTTATCCCAGGGACCCCGACTGGCCACCGCACGTTACTCAGTGAAGCCTCTGAGAAGGGATTCCGTGCAGGGCTAGATGCCAGGAAAGGGTACAGGCTAAGACAGAGGCAGTGATCGTGGAAAGCCTAAGAACTCAACCCGAAGGAAAGGGCCCTGAACAGCAGCAAGAGGGAGTCAGCGTGGGTGCAAGAAAATAACACGGTAGACCCTGACAGGGGCTTCCAAACTGGGCCTGGATGACCCGGGAAGATCGTGGGAATTTTACACATTAAAGGCCATTACAAAACAGTGTTTCCCAGTCCGAAGGATTTAATAAAGCACGAAGCTTGGAGAAGATGTGACCCTATGGCATAATCAGAACCAGTGAAGAGGAGAGGCAAAAATTGGGCCGGCTTTGGAAGAAAGCTTGCGATTTAGAGAAGAAAGGAAGAACAAAGACAATCTGATAGGGGAGGCAGGGTGTGGAGGTTTTACCGGACATACTGGGTTTAGCAGTTGCCATTAAATATTGTAGACTCCCCTCCCCCAAATCTCAGGGGTGGAAGTAGAACTCAGGGCAGGGGCGTGGGGAGCCACAGCAGGCTTTTGAGCAGGGACTGGCAGCAGGAGAGCTGTGTACAGGAAGGCTGACAAGAGCTGATGCACCGATGAGGTGCCCATGTTAAGCGTTGCACACCAGCCGTACGTCCTCGCCCTGCCCTCCCCAGACCTCTGGGTGTATTTTTTGAGCGTCACAGGCAAGAGCAATTTTAACAAAGAGCTCGAGATGGCAGGGTGATGTGTTCTTCCTAATGTTCCGATGCACAGTTATATAGCAAATGGATCTCACTGCCCCTGAGGTAGAGATATGGGTAACAAAAACAACCACCACCACCAGTGAAAGAAATGACTGTTTTTTCTTCCTTGGTGGGCTCAACCAAGCAGAGAGATTGCTGCTGGCACGCGTGGCTCTCCCCCAGCCCATTCCCCCATTACGGGCTCAAGGTCAGAATGATAGACGTCAGTGCTCAGCACACACTCTGTTGGTGAGCGTGTCCGGGTAATGAGGGGCCAGCGTCCAGGGATCCTCAGGTCTGCCAAATGGCTCAGGGGCACATTTGCAGCAAGTAAGTGTCTGTCCCAGCACACGGGGCGTCTGAGCCGGCAGTGCAGAGCGAGATGCTGACCTCAGTGACAAATGGAGACCTAGCTTGGTGCTGGCAGGTCCATGTGGAGGGCCTCCTGGGAGCAGATGCAGACAGTCAGCCCTGCCGTTCCACAGCAGGAGTGTAACTCTGAGAAATGGCTCAGGCTGTCTTATGATGACCACATAGAGGAAAGAAATGAACCAGAGAGGTGGGAACTAGGAGAAATGCATGAGAGTATCTCCTGGCTTCCAGGGAGGAGGTGTGTCTAGTTGTCCAGGTGTCACCTGTTCCTGATTCCCCCCGAGTGTCCAGCAAGGCGGTGTGATTGTGGAGGGAAGAGCTTCATGGCACAGCCTATGCCCTACTAGCTGTGTGACCTCGAATGTGTCAATCACCTCTCTGAGCCTTCGTTTTCTCATCTGTAAATGGGGCTCCCATAGGATTAAAAAGACAGTTTTAAGAATTGAATAGCATATGCATGCAGAGTGCTAGAGTAGATACTTTCTTTCCCTTGGTTAAATGAACCTTTCTTTGGCTTTTCCCCCTCTGCTCGGTGATGCTTCCAGCTTCCCAAGCACCCCATGTCCACGCAGCTGACTTTGCTATCCTGCAAAAAGGCATCTATTTCCCTCAAAGTAGCATTAGGCAATGCCCTTTCAACTTCTAAAACAAAAAATTGCCCCCTTGGCATTCCTTCCATTTTTCTCTCTCCAGCCACCTGCCTGTGTGTCTTCTCACTGATGCATTGATTGCTTCTATCTCACTTAATGAAGTATAAATTAAAAGTGATGTTTGCCAGCCCTGGGCAGTGTGTGCTAAGGCAAGTTTCTACCGGTTATCACCCAAGCCCCATTAGGCAGATGGGGCCGGTAGAGCAGGGATTTGGATCCAGGTCTGTCTGACTTCAGAGCCCCAGATGGCCAACCCCACCCAGCATCCTTCCCCATGACCACCTCCATCTAGGTAGATGCACGTTCAGATGCGTTGCTCCCTCTTGGTAGTGTACAGAATATCCTTCTTGACCATGTAGGATCCCCTCTGTGCGGTGCCAGGCCCAGGACACATGCAGGCTCGTCAGGCCTGGATCTCACACAGCACACGTTGGATTTAAATGGGACTCTCCTTTAGGACTGAGCTGGGAGAGGAGCGGTGGCCACCACCTCAGAGACTGCACTTGCAGGCAGCAGTGCTAGGTGCCCGGAGACACCCCATGGATGCTCAGCTTGCTTCTAGACGTCAGGAACAGCACCTTGCTCTGGCTCAGGTGTTAGAAAGACAAAAAAAATACTAATATTTATTGAGCACTTATTGTGTGCCATGCTGATGGTTTTACTTAACATTTTTGTCACATGCAAAAATATATAAGGCACTACTGTTATTATCTCTGTTTCCAAGGAGGGTATGGGGAAAGAGTGAGAATGACTACTGCATGAGCAAGGGAGAGGGATGGAGACAGAGAGGAAGCGATGGGGCAGGGCATAGAAGAGAGGTCCAGAGGGAGAGAAAATGAGCACACTGAGACAAAAACACTGAGTGTTAGCTGGGCAGGGGTCACGCCAGATTTCAAAGTCAGATTGTCCAGCTTTCAAACATATAAGGTCCTTATGACAGGTTTTATTGGTCTTTCTTGGCTTGGATGGGCACCATGGCCTTCCAGAGCCTCTCTGCTATCTACAAAGGAGTATTCATATGCGGAGAGATGTTTCCTTCTAGTTCAACAATGCCATGGTCCTGTGTTAAAAAGTTTGGAAGAATGTTCCCTGCTGAGGGGGGAAGTCAGAGGAGTATGGAGTTGCTGAGTTTTCTTAAACATAAGGCAAACAATAGACTGGGGTGGATGGGGGCAGTATATAGCCTGTGGACAATGCCTTAGCATTCAGTAATTAACCAGAGCAAGCAACGGACCAAGCTTTGGCATTCCCAGTTGGAAGTCCCCCACAGGGCTGGGGCTGGCTGGGTTCTTGAGGGTCTCTTTCCACTTAGGCAAGAAGCCATTTTGTTCAGATCCTGGCTCTACCTCATAGCAGCTGGTGGCGTGGGCACATTATTAAATATTGGAAGCTTTTGTTTCATTGCTAATGTAATCAGAATAATACTAGTACCTACATCATAGGCTGATAGAAGTATTAAATGAGACATGTTTGCAAATGCTTATCCAGTGACAGACCCAAACAGTAATACTGTTTACTATCATTCTTATCACTGTCCTAATTTTAGGACAACTGGCTTCTATGGGATAGTCTCCTGTTGTATCTGCCCATTTATGAATGGATACTCAGCCTAGCTGGGCACTCTTGGCTTCTCTCTCTCTGGCATTTGGTTCTCTGTTTGGAGATGAAGCTGATTGATGACTCAAAGGTTGTCTGGCTCAAGCCTTTCATTAAACTGATAAAGAAACTGAGTCCCGGTGAGGGAAGCCATTTATTTAAGGTAATATGGGCACTTAATGGCAGACCTGTGGTTTTTGAAATCAGAGTTCTGGCTTCGAGCCCGGTGCTCTTCCTATGAAGGTACACAGAAAGACACTTCACCACGCAGGCAGACCTGGAAAGACACATAGTTGAGGAGGACACTGACAGCTAGGAGCTTTGAGATACTCTCTGTCTTTGTCCAGTAAACCCAGAGTTTTCAGGGCACTGGGATTAGAAGGAGCCAAGTCAGTCTTTCAGACCAGTGGGGAGCTATGTCGTCATGGATGAGGCTCTCAAGGGTAAGTTGAACCCAGAGCAGCAGTGGTAGCAGCATGAAAGAAGAATCTGAGTCAAAGTTGAACATGGAGACTAAAGGTTCAAATTGGAGGTCTTCTAAAGTCCCAAGGGTGAGGAAAGGCCCCAAATGGGAGGATGAAGAAGAAGGGAAGAGGGCAGGAAGGTAGGCCATGGAGTATGAGGCAGGCTTGGGCATGGCGACCCAGACTGAGGCTGTGAGGTTATTGGCAGCCCATTTTTATAGGGTACCTTTTCCTTGTTGGGGGGATGGTAACAGGGGAGGCACTTGACTGATTAAAGCAGTCAGCCTGGGCCAGACAAGACAGACAGTCACATAAGAAGAGTAGCAGGCAGATAGGACGCAATTACCCAAAGTGGTCTTTGGCCTGAACCTCCAATCTTTAATCATCCCAGGGGAGGCAGTGACAGCATATATATGCATGGAAGATTTCCTGACTCCACTCGGGACCTTCGGAGAGGAGTGAGTTGATGTCAGAGCAGAATCTTAGCACACAGGTTAGCTCTGCGAAGGCAGCTTGGAATAATAAACCGCTGGCTTCCTGGTCTCAGCCGCCCCACCTTGATCCCAAATCACAGAGCATCAGCATTCGGTAGCTCATAGCAGACCAGCCTCACAGACGCAAGGTTGTAAAATGTTATTTCTCTGAGAAGATTTCCTCAGCATTAATGGCTGTGTGACGTGGCTGTCTGGAGGAGCTGTCTTGCCTCAGCTGGACCCTAAGCCAAGTGTAAATGGATTGAAGTACTCCATGTTGCCCTCTTCTCTTGAGCAGCTATAAAAATCATTTATCTTTGGTCTCATGGATGCTTGCTTATGAACTTCTGCATGCTGAGTTTTCCGTGAAGTCTTAGGCCAGGTACTTGGGGCCTGACCGTCAGTCCTTGGAAGGAAGGGAGGAGGAGGCGGGAGGAAGCAGGCCATTACTATAGTCATTCTTTCAAAAAGTGATACAGAACTTCAGAACTTCATTTGTTGTCAGACATCACCACTTTGATCATGCCAGTCCTTACTCAGAAACTTTCAAGAGCTCTCCGGTGTCCGTGGGAGAAAATCTGTGCATTACATGTGTTACAGCAAGCGGTTCTGAGCTTAACTGTCTACTATTCCCTGTGTCCCCCTCACAAGTATCAGTTCTGTGACCTTGGACACATTTTAAATGCTCCAAACCTCAGCACGTTATCCCAATAATGGAAATCATAACCCCTGCCTGTATCAGTTAGGATGCTTTGGCTCTGTGAGTCACAGAAAGCCGTGCCTTGCTCCTCTAAGGCATGGGGGATTTATTGCCCCATGCAGTGACGTCTAAGGGTAGGGTGCTTCTGGGTTGTTAATTCACTGCTTCCATGACATTGTCAAGGGCCAGTTTCTTTCACATTTTCTAATTTGCCATCTAAAGGGTTGATTTTTGTCCTCAGGCTGATTTCTTCCTCATGGGGAAGAAAGACGGTCACAGTTCTAACATTACGTCCAGACACAAAAATATGCAGAAGAAGGATAGGAGACAACACATTTTCTGAATGAAGGAACCGTTGCCAGATGCTCCCAGCTCCCAGCATCCCTCAGGCATGCCTGTGCTAGGATCGGGCCAACCAGGGGAGTCAGCATGGGTCTGGCCTCCTCCAGACACATGCTCACACAGAGGGGGCACCTCAACAGAATTTGTTAGGAAGGAAGAAGGAGAGGCATGGGTGGATGTTGTGTAGGCAATCAACAATGCCTCTCACCTGCCCCATGGTGGCCTTTTGAGAACCAAATGAGATAAGCTGGTAAATCATGTAGATGTTAGCACTTTTCCTGTTCACCATCCTTCCTGTCTTTATGTCCTGGCTCTCATTAATATGTGTCCACTCCACCTACCAAAATCTTAGTCCTGTTAAAAAGATCAGTTTATACCTTCCTTCCTCTGTGAAGTGTTCCCTGACACCCCAGTATCTCATATCCATTTTTTTTTCTCCCAGATAGAACTTCTGCCCCCAATCCCTGAAACACTATAGGCAGTCTACAGATAGATCGCATCAGATAACCTGAAGAGCGCTGAAAAATATTGAAACCCAGACCTCACTATCCCTGGAGATTCTGACTTTATAGGTTTGGAGAATGTTTGGGATATATGTTAAACAAAAAGTCTTCTAGGCATGCCTGACGTCAAGCCAGGTTTAGAAATAATTTCTGGAACTTTACATTAAGGCTTCATCATCTACTGCAAAGATGGTGGATAGCTTTTCAAGTCCTGTCCCTGGCTGGAGAGCAGGAACCCACAGCTCATATATTTTTCTGTGTTGCTTAATACACAGTCTGGGCACAGGTGTGCTATCAGTAGTTTTTTGAACTGTGTTTTCACGGAGTCTTTGGAGAGGATTTAAAACAAAAATTCCAGAGTTTTTCTAGATGTGTGGTAAGTGTACCCATTCATCCAGACTTCCAGTATTCTAAGACTTACAACCAAAAGAGGTTGGCTGGTTTACTCCTCTGCCACTTCCTGCCATAGGGGTTGTAGACAGATCTGCTGGCTCATGCTCGGTTCCAGGGTTGCCTCTCAGTGTTTCTATCTCTCCTTTCAGAATTATAACCAATTTAGAAGCTCTGACTGTGGTTTCCTTTACAACTGCAGAGGCGGAAGAAGGCGAAATTGACTTAACATTATCTCTGAAAACAGCCAAGGCTGGGAAGGGGCACTTTTACGCTGCTTCCTTTTTACCAGTAATGATCTCTGCAGTGAGTGACAGCATTGCCAGTTGGAGTTTCAGGGAGCGGATGGAGATACTGAGCAGCAGAGCAGTCGTCTGGTCCATGAACATCCTCCAAATGACCGTTGCGAATATCGGCTTGTTTGGGGTCCTGAGGGGGGACTGTGAAGGAATAGCAAATACCAGCCCACAGCATACTCACTATGTGCTGGGGTTGGGACTAAGTCTTTCTGTGCATTGTATGATTAATCCTTAAAACAGCCCTTTGACCCTTTTGAGTTAGGTACTATTATTATCCCCATGTGGCAGCTTTGGAAACTGAGGCTGATAGAGGTTGAGAAATTTGCCTCACTAAGGAATTGATGACCTAAGTTTTAACCTCAGGTTGACTTGACTCCAGATTCCATATTCTGACCCACTGACTATACTGAGTTCTGGAAAACACGAATCGCTGCTTTCAAAGGGTCTGGAGTCACTGCCATTGATTCTCAACTCTGGCTGCCCTTCAGACTCTGTGAGGAGCTAGAAAGCTACCCATGCCCAGGCAACGCCCCCGGGACTGTTTCATTGTATCTATGGTTAGGTTCTGTATTATATAGTTTTCTAGATAATTCCAGCTTGCTTCTAACATCAAGAAGCACTGGTTTAGTTGGAGTCAAGGAAAATTAATCCATTGGCTATTTTGCAATGTGTCTTGTACCCTGGGCCTTTGCTTCCATGGAGGCTTGCCCAGGAGGGTGGTAAATGCTGTGGGTCACAGAGGAAGGAGGCACTGATTCTGCCTTACAGGGCCAGAATAAGCTGCATGAACAGAATGAAGCTAGTCTTTAAGCTGCGTGAACAGGTCAGTAGGGCTTTGCTGAGGACCGATGGTGGGGGTGGTGGGGAGCGTTTTCTGGGCAGAGAAGATAGCATGTGCGGTGGCATAGGCATGTGGGGAATGAAATGTGCCCAGGAATGCCCAGGAACTTTGGCGAGGTAGCGTGAGAGCACATGTGAGGAGGTGGCAGAAAAGGGAAAGAGAGGTGGTAAGGGGCCACATGATTAAGGGTCTCCTTTATTAAGCTAGTGAGGTGGGTTTTTTTCTTGACAGAATAGGGAGTCACTGGATCTGATCTGTGTCTTAGAAAGATCACTGGGTGGGGGGACAAGTGTTTGGGTGGCTCAGTCGGTTGAATGTCCAGCTCCTGATTTCAGTGTAGGTCATGATCTCACAGTTTGTGGGGTTGAGTCCCGAGTTGGGCTCTGCACTGACAGCGCAGAGCCAACTTGGGATTCTTTCTCTCCCTCTCTCTCTGCCCTTCCCCTGCTTGCATGTGTGCTCTCTCTTTCTGTCTCTCTCTCTTAAAATAAATTTTTTTAAATTAAAAAAAAAAGAAACATTACTGGGGGGGTAGGGTGGAGGTTGGATTGAAGAGGATGGTGAGCTGACAGCAGAGCCTAGTATGACATTGCCTTACACAAGCAAAACAGATTAGAAGCCTTCTGAATACCCAACCTTGAGAGATTTATTAGTAAATTAAAAACATTAGTATAATGGAATACTTTGTAGGGATTAAATATTGTATTTGTTGATATGGAAAGCAATATTTTTACATATGATTTTAAAAATATTATAGAATTGAGGGGCGCTTGGGTGGCTCAGTTGGTTAAGTGTCCGAGTCTTGATCTTGGCACAGCTCATGACCTCAGGGTCATGGGTTGGAGCCCTGCCTCTCGCTCTGTGCTGAGTGTAGAGCCTGCTTGGGATTCTCTCTTTCTCTCTCTCTCTCTCTATGTCTCTCTCTCTCTCTCTCTTTCCCCCTCTGCCCCTCCCCTGCTTGTGCTCTGTCTCAAAAAAATGAACTTTCAAAAAAATGTTATAGAATTGTATATTAGGAATAAAACAAGCCCGCCAAAAAAAAAAAAAAAAAAGGCTGTCACGTGCTCTGGGCAAGGACTGATGCAGGTATGGACTCTTGCAGTGTTGGCCGGTTGCTGTGGGAGTTGGCTCTGAGAAGTGCTACAGAGGTAAAGGAAGCCCAGCCTAGCGCATACTTGGAGGTGGAGCTTCCAAAGAAGATTGTAGTGTAGGTCTCAGGATTTCAGTTGAGTGGCTGAGTAAATGCATGGGGGCTGGCGGTATTCATAAGCTATGCGTGGACCACAGATCAAGAGGCTTTGGACCACAGATAATCAGTTTGGTTGGGACATGTCGAGTTTGACACTCTGGGACATCCAAGTTAGAAGGCTCTTAGGCAGTTGTATTGATGGGTCCACATCCTAGGAGACAGGCTTTGCTTAAGAGCTCACATAAGTCTTGGCAAACAAAGATAAATTCAACAATGCAGTCTGTTTGCAATTCTTATTGTTGAACATAGGATTGAGTGCATATAGCCCAGCTTGCCATCAATTCAGCAAACATTTATTGAAAACTTACTCTGTGCTCAGCACGATGCCAGGCACTGGGATCATGAAGATGAATGGGGCTTCATGTCTGTGTAAGGAAACGTTTTATAATAGAGAGATGTATCAAGTGCATTGGTAACAGAGAAGAGCAAGCAATTAATTCTGCCATGAGTAGTTAGAGGAAGAGACAGAGCAGAGGTCACATTTGACTAGGCCTAAAAAGATGAGTTTCAGTTTGCCAAGTGGATCAGTGTTTTATGCGTTGCCACTGCAGCTGAATTTCACTTTAGAAATTAAGCGTATTCCAGACAAAGTTGGTATTAATTTGAATGCCAGGAAATGGAATATTAAATCCATTAGAAGAGTCCACTATAAAATTCAAGAATTCTTTTCTGAGAGAATAGAGAACACCGATTGTGTTTTGCAAGCCATTTTAAGTTTTCTCTCAGGTTGGCTGAAAGCTCATGTCACTTCCAGTCACCATAAGGAAACGTGACATTGAATATCTGATATGTTTTCCTCCAGTCCATAGTAGCCAAGTCAAGCTTGGGTCTTGGAAGGATAGCCCTTCCCCAAGCTCCAGGCAGATGCCTGTTCCCTATGGCTGCTTAAATAGGAACTGGTGAACCAGTTCTTGCTCACCTCAAGGGGCCTTACTGAAGGTCACACAGCAAAGTGGTGGCAGAATCCCACTGCCGTATGCACCTTGCCACACCATCGGCACTTCCAAATGATACTTCCCCACATGTTGGCCGCTCTCCTTTGGCAGTGCTTGTGTGTACTTTTACCTTTAATTACAAGGCACAGCAGCGAGTAGTGGTTTGCATGCGGGCGCCAGTAGGGATGGAAGCCAGCCAAGTGGTAGATGCTTGACCCGGTGAAGGATGACTGATTGGCAGAGTTTGGACTCCAGTCTTACCCTTTCATTCTGCTGCAGCTTAATGTGTTTTCTGTACTTCCAGGGCTCTCTGTTCATCGGGAGCCCATTCAACCTCAGCCTGCCTCTTTCTCTACTGTTGTTAATGCCTTCAATTTTTGACTGGGAAATAAATACAGTGCAGAGAGCCAAACCTTCCCAAGCTGATATGGCCCTCAGTTGGCAGGTAAATTTATAACCCGAGACTAGTCTGTGCTTTGACATCTTCCAATTAAATGGCCTTTATTGGTCAGGGATGGATGTTTTGAGGGGAAGTGTTATGTGAGATAATTTGCTTTTATGCAGTCTCTGCCCTGCTCAAAATCTGCTGGTGATTGCCCATTGTCTTCAGGATTCAGGCCAAACTCCATAGCAGAAGACTAAACCTCCCCTGAAAAATATCCCCAAGTGTTTTTTCCTGCTTCACCCTCCTTGTACTTTCATATCTTTATAGGATTCATACATGCCATGTTCCCTTTCATTTCCTCTGGCCCCTCCTGCACTGTTGCTCACAGTGTCTTCTTGAAACAGTCTGTCCCATTCTCTCTCCACTACCCGAATCCTAACCATCTTCGGGGCTCCATGCAGGAGTCATCTCCTATAAGAGGCTTTTACTGATCAACTCACCCAGAATTTCCTCCCACATGGACTGGACTTTCCACCTTGCCTAATGTCTTTTAACATTCTGTCTATAGAAATATGGCTAGCTGTCTTGGGGAAGGTACTGAATTCTTCCCATTCTTGTACCCATTGTAGTGCCTGATGTAATGTCTGACAGGCTCTCAGAGCACACTCTTCGTGTTGCTTTTTGGAGGGAAACTATGGTGCAGGTGTTCAAGGCAGTTCCAGGGTAGCTGGATCTCAGCCACCTGTCGATGGTTCTCAGTCTGTCCCTGGGCAAGGCCTGTGGAGGGCTAACTAACGAAGAGCGCTTTTGCTTCAGGTTTTATCCCAGCTCCCAGATATGCTTTCCTGGTCCAGATGGCACCTGAGTTTGGCTGCTCCATCCTGGACTCACCTTCTGTGTTCAGCGTTCTGCTCGCCTCTCCTGTCATTGCAACAGGACTAATGGCTTCCAGCTGTAATAGCTTATATGCTGTCTCTAACATCCTCTGCCAGAATTCAAAGCCTAGCACCTTCTGCTAGGGGGAGAGAGCTGAGTAAGGGGGACATTTATGGTGGAATTGATTGCTCCCTCCTTGGTGCTTTTATAGCATTCTGTTTATCTTCTGTCTAGCATGTATCTTCCTGCAGCTCAGCCATTTATGTTTCTGTGTCCCCAGCTAAACATTGGATGCCCTAAGGCTAGAACCATGCATCATCTGTTCAGGCTTCCTGGTACCTAACACAGTGCTTGGCACTAGGTTGACATTCATTTCAATGAAGCTGAAATCAGTAAGCAATTGTTAACTGACAATGACCCTAAAAGTGCCCAATCCAAGCCGGTGAGCCATTTGAACTCCATACTATATTCCTGCCACTACTGTTCCTATCCTATCCCCTTCCAAGGGGAGTGTCCCAAAGTATCCTCTTGGACTTGACACTCCTGCATACTGGAGTTTTAAGGGGGAATTTTCTGTCCTCTGGGTGGAAATATCATGGGGGCAGAGGGAGGTCTAGGCAGGCCAAACTGTCTTCAAAGCTCTAGGAAATGACTGTCCCCACCTACTCAAAAAACTAATTTCCTAATTGGCTTTCACCCTGACCCTGTTCTATAACGTCAGAAGAGATGTGGACATGGTTTTCTCTTGGTCCACAATACTCAGAGGGTAGAAGGTAAGCCACGTTTTTAAAAATGTTATTTTTTCCTGTTGATAAATGAAGAAAAAAAGATATTGGGAGATTAAGCCGTTCATCATTGGACTTATTGATTCAGTATGTAGCAGTTATTCTTTCTGTCTCTCTCTCTCTTGGGCCAGGTAAAAATGCTGGATTTTAGATAATCCAGGGAAGAATGGGAACATCTTTGACATCATATGGTAATGCTCTTTCACTGTACTTGGCTCCGGACAAGTGTCTATCTTGTCCATGTAGAAATGGCTGACCCTGAGGCCATCTTTACTCCATATTGAGTTGGGCTGTACACACCTTCTTCTCGGTTCTTAAGATCACCAACTTTGTTCACGTCTACATGGGCATTCATCGCCTTCATTTGAATTTCTGCCACTCCAGATGATGCTTGTTAGATTCAGAGAACCTCAGCCATTCTTATGCTGTGAATAAGACTCTAAGGACTTGGACTTTGTTCTTTTCAGCTAGGGTACCAAAATTTAGACAATCTGGCTAACTTCCCTGGACTGATCCAGACCTTGGAGAAGAAAGCAGAGATGGTTTTGGCGTTGGCTTCCAAGCGCAAGCTTCTTTCTCTTCTTGCTCTGGCTCTGAAACAAAGTAGAAAAAAACTCTGAAATTTCCAGTGGGGGAGAAGAGAGTCTAGTCCTTCAAACAAAGGCCTAGCTGCCTGTCTGGAAGGGTTCATTTGGGGAATTGGGACTTCGTCTTTGTTTCAGGTTGATTAGTCTGGAGCATTGAGAAAGAAGACAAATTTTATGTCTTAATAGTTTATTCTGCTGTGTTAAATTCTCAATAAATCACCTTGCTATAAGGACAAGGGTCATATTTTTTTTCTAATTATAAAAACATCTTGTATTCATCGGAGAGGCAATGCTGATTTAGGATGAGGATTAGAGAGATCTGTCTAAAAGATCAGGACTGTGGAAGGAGAATCATGGCTAGAACCTGCCCAGTAGGATGTGTTGCAGCATTTCCTGAGGAATGCTAGGAGGCTAACGCTGTAGTGTCTAGAGCAGCTGTTGAAATATTTTGAAATACTGAAAATTTGAGGAGTTCAGTATCTATTAGAGAAAGTGAATCTGTATTTAACATTCTTCCCACCAAGAAGTCATCAGGCCCAGATGGCCTTACTAGTGAATTCTTCCAAATGTTATGGACAAAATAGTAACAATGATGATGACGATGGTGATGATGATAATAATAATAATAATAATGCACATCTTAGAGTAATTCTTCAGAGAACAAAAAGAGAAGGAAGACTTTCTAGCTCATTATGAGGACAGCATCACCTTGATACCAAAGTCTGAGAATGACATTAAAGGAAATAAAAATTATCTATTCATTCCTCTCATGAACATGGATCCTTAACAAATCCTTAACAAAACATTAGCTAATTCAAGCCAGCATAATATAAAAAGAGTAGTACATCACGACTAAATTTGATTTATTTCAGGAAGGTTACTGCAAGGTTACTTTAATATTAAAAACAAATGTAATTTAACACAATTATATAATAAAGGAAAAATCATATGATAATCTCAATTGATGCAGAACAGGTATTTGATAACACTCAACGTCTCTCATGGTAACAATTCTTAGCCAATCAGGAAAGAACTTCCTTAATAGAAAATATATTTTTTAAAAAAACCTACAGCAGGGGCACCTGGGTGGCTCAGTCAGTTAAGCAGCCGACTTTGGCTCAGGTCATGATCTTACGGTCTGTGAGTTCGAGCCCTGTATCGGGCTCTGTGCTGACAGCTCAGAGACTGGAGCCTGCTTCGGATTCTGTGTCTGCCTCTCTCTCTGCCCTTCCCCTGCTCATGCTCTGTCTCTCTGTCTCTCAAAAATAAATAAACGTTAAAAAAAATTTAAAAAAACCTACAGCAGACATCACACTTAATGGTGAAATTTTGAATGTTTTTCTCTAAGACTGGGAATTGGATGAGAATGTCTACTATCATCTCCTTTATTCAGCATTATAATGAAGGGTATAGGCAGTGCAAAGGTGAGAAATAAATAAATATACAAGGATTGGAGAGAAAGAAATGATAACTTAATTATGTGGAAAATTCAAGAGAGTGTGAACAAACCACTGGAAGTAGTAAGTGATCATAATGAGGTCATTGGATACAATGTCAATATATAAAAAATTATGTCTATGTGGTTATAACAAGCAAATATAAAATTTAAAAAATATGAAGTGGTTCTGTTTATAATAGCATCTAATAATATGTGATAAATATATAGATAATCTAATGACGTAATAGATAAAGTAATTAAACAATGAGAAGTCCTTAGTACAAAAGACTAAAAAAACATTGCTGAAAGAAATTATAGAAGCCCTAAATAAATTGGAGAGGAAGCAATACTTATGGATAGAGACAATATTGTAAACATGTTAATTCTCTCCCACATTCATCTACTAAGTCAAAATAATTCCAATAAAAATTCTAGTGGATTTTCATGGGAATTTGATAAGCCAATTCTAAAATTTATGCAATTTATGTGAAGGGCCAAGAAAATATCAGACAATTTTGGCGGGGGGGAAGAAGAATTACCCCATATATCCAGACTTATTTTAAGCCGTAGTAATTAATATGGTATAGTATTAGCACAAGAGCAATGGAATAAAGCCCAGAAGTTGTGTGTGTGTGTGTGTGTGTGCGCGCGCGTGTGTGTGTGCTTGATACTTGCATCGTGATAAAAAGTGATATTTTAAAAAATATAACTCGATCTACTGAATATCTTCAAAAAATTTTTAAAAAGATTCTTAACTTCTCTTTCACCCTCTACACAAAATCATTTCTGATGGATTACAGATAGAAATATGAAAGTTAAAATCAAAAAGCTTCCCAACAAGAATACAAGATATTGTCTTCATGGCTTTTGTATTGACAAAAGTTTCTTACATAGCCCACAAAAAGTTTTGACCATAAAGGAAATATTGCTAAATCTAACTTTAATGAAACCGTAACTTCTATTCAACAAAAGCATTATAAGAAAGTAAAAAGAAAAGCTACTTAATAAGAGAAGATATTTGTAATACATATATATTACAAAGGACTCATATGTAGAATGTATAAAGAACTTCTTAAGTCATTTAAAAAAGACCAACAATAGAAAAAACAGGTAAAATATTTGAACTGAACTTTCACCAAAAAAGATATCTAAATGTCCCCAAAACACATGAAAGCTTGTTGATCAGTCTTTGGGAAATGCTAAATAAAAGCACCCTGGGATGCCTTTATACAACCAACATATTAGCTTAAATGAAAGAAGATAATATTGAGTGTTGGCAAGGAGTGAAGCAACTGGAATTTTCATACTCTGCTGAATGAGATGTAAACTATTACAACCATTTTGAAAATCTGGCAACATCTACTAAAGCTGAATATATACATAGCCTTTGAGTCACTGATTTTACTCTTAGGTATACATTATATAGAAATACATGCATATTTGCATCACATGGCACATAGAAGAATGTTCATAGCAATAGAAGTCACACTGTGGAAGCAACCCAAATGTCTATCAATAATAGAATGGATAAATACATTATAGAATATTCATACAATGGAATACCATACATTAAAGAAAAAGAATGAATCTCTGCTATAAGCAAGTGACAAGATGGATTAATCTCATAGAATGTGGAGCTATACAGGCAAGATAAAAAAAAATACACACTTTATGGCTTTGTTGATATCACATTTTAGAATAGTCAGAACTAGTCAATGTTGATAGATAAAAAATAGTGGTTACTTTTGGGAGAAAAGGGACACACGGTGTGTTTCTAAGGTGCTGCTAATGTCCTTTTCTTAATGTCTGAAGTGAATATACAGACACAGTCACCTATTAAAATTTCATAAGGCTGTACCTTTATGGTTTGTGAACTTTATGTATTTTGACTTCAATACATTGTTTACATTAAATTATTTTTGTAAAGATGAGATGCCTTGATTTTAAAAGGGGGCCATGGCTGCTCTTTTCAACAGCTCACCCTTTTTTTTTTTTTCACAAAAATAACCACACTCATGTACACACACACACACACACACACACACACACACACACAAGGATATACTTCATGCTTTACTCTGTCTTCAGACCATTATGTCCTCCGTCATGTTGGAGAAGTAGGGGTGGCATAGGTGACCCTTCAAAGGGCTACAGGAATGGGTTTCGAATTAAGTGGTTGCCATCTTGTGGCCATTTGTGTGGTCAGGAGCCCCTACATTGACTTTAGGCAGACCTGAGTTCTAGGTTCTACAACTTATTAACAATGTTATTTAGAGTGAGTGGGTTAAGTTCTTAAAATTTCAGTGTTGCGGGGGAGGAAATAATTTTACTCTGCTTTCTGAGGTTCTTCTAACTAGACTAGGAATGAAATTAACATGAGACAGATTAACAGAAGAAAATAAAATTTAATTTTGTATATAGGGAGAATCCACATAGATATGAGATTCAAAGACAGGCATAATGAAATATATGTATCGTTTTGAATTAAGGAGAAGGGGGTGTGGGTCTTGGACTTCAAAGAGGAAGAATACAATTTACAGGAAGATGAGAAAGAGTAAATGTTTGGTAATGAATGTTGGCTGCATCACTCAAATGATGAGACATAGGGAAGACTTTGATCAAGCAGGCCTTCCTAGGTTCCTCCCCACCACACCTAGTTCATACTATAATGTAGTTATCTGTAGTGATAGCTCTCTTTCAGGAGCAGGTCCTCTGTCTAAGTTCTTTCAGGCATTTGGGGGTTATGGATCAAAATTTCTTCCTGAGTCTTTTGGGCTTTGATTGTTTTCAGCTCAGCATAATCTGCATGCCAAAGTGGCTGATCTTGGGGTGCTTGCCCTTGGTCCCTACAGTTTTCTTATCTGTAAAATGGGAATAATATTAATTTTACCTTCTTGGGTATTGCTGACTATCAAACAGGATAATCCATGAAAGTGATTTGCACAGTGACAGGCACATAGAGTATTTCATAAATGACAGGTTTGGTGGTAGTAGCAACAACTATGAGTACTAGCTAAGGAGGGGCTGTGAGGTGTTGAAGACACCTATAGGGGACCAAGAATTGGAGTCACAAATACAGAACTTCCTTCTTGGTGCTCTGCTGCTTATCTCTTCCTTTGGGGCCCATTTTAACAGTCTTTCAGTGAGCCCCAGCCACACTGCACCCTGCCTGGCTCCCTCTGCCTTTCTCTCTCTCCCAGTGCTGTGTGTGGTTATTGTGGAGGTAGTTGTATCCACTTCATCAGCAGATGCCAAAATTGTGAGATAAATGCTTTGTCATCATCAGATCATTGCAGGGGCTTTGATGTGGACACAGGCCTCTTAAAACTCTGTAAATGCTAGACCCTTCTCCTGCTTTGACACGAAGTTGCCTCCAGGTCAGTAGACTTGCTAACTCTGCCTCGGTGGTTTCAAAAGAAACCAAAAGTTCCATTCTCACTGGTAGAGAGTGTTCCCACATTCAGGGACTGCTCAGCCCTGTGCTTCTCCTCAGCTGCTCCCCATCCTCCCATTATGGGTACCAAGTTAACTGAGATATACTCTTTCCTCCTCTACTTCGGCATGAGAACCATTTTATAAGTCCTACCAAACAAAACAAAACAAAACAAAATAACTCAACTCGACCAAACCAAAACAAAAAACCCAGGAGCCCTTGTTCCCTCTGAGCTCCCAGGCTGTTCCTTGGGGTGGCATATGTAGCAGCAGTAAGGACAGCAGGGAGCAAGTCTGTGTTAAAGCCAAACTTACTTCTGGAAGTGGCAAGTTGGGGTTGTTTGCAATCACCAGCATGGCAGCTTCCCTCCTAGAAAAAACAATAGTGTGTCCTATAAAAATTAGCACTGCTACCTGTTCTAACCTGCTTCCCCCATTCTCTTTGCCCCATCACTTCTCCTGTTTCTCTTTTCAGGAGGGAAAATGTAGTTGGCCAAGGAAGGACTCTGTTGGAAAGAGGTGCACTTTGAAAAAAGAAGGTTTTATGGCAGAGATCAGCAGTAAGATCCATGGCTGCAAGAGGGTGTGCAGTTTGAGGAAAAATTTGCTCTTCTCCATGGATATTAGAAAGAAGGGCTGATACCATTAGGAATCCCATACTCCATCTGGAACAGAGGGAAGCTCAGAAAATGCTGGGATTTAGAGAGAAGAGGCTCATTATCTTTCCTCTTGAGGGACACTCGTATTCAAAAGCACAAAGACTCTGCCAACACACAGGTACCGTCCCTTCTTGGATGGCGAGGCTGACCTTTGTGGTAGTAATACACCATCCCCAAGGGCCCAGAGAAAGGCAGTGCTTTCCAAGACCAACTTCCTGACCCAACACTGGGTTGTATGGCTTTTTAACGACCTTGGACATAAGAATTTGAAAAACAAAATTGCCTTTGTCAGGACACCAGAGCTATTTTTGTCATTATAAAAATGAATGAGAATGTTTAAGGGACTCTTTATAGAGGCCTCCCAGCAGGACTAAGAAGGGGCTTGGCATTGAGAAACAGATAACACATACGCAACCTTCATGCTTTTCCAGCTATGTTGTCTACCTCTCAGACTGATTCAGGATACTGATTCCTGCCTGGCCCTGTCTTGAGAGCCCCTGAGATTTGCTTTCCTCCAAGGGGTTGGTAGCTGTGTGGCACCTCAGCCACAGGATTCTTCTGTGCCTGTTAGAAGTTGCAAAGAATTGCATACAAAGCACAGGAATGAAGGCTTTACCAAATTAGTGAGTTATTGCCAATAAATTCTGATATGGGTGCTTTATGCAAGATGGAGAAACCAACATCAAAGAGCTGGGAAACCAGCCTCAGACATCACATAGGCACCAGTTGGGCATGAAAACCTTAAATACCGAGTGGGTATGGGGGTGACTATAGAGAAATGGGCAGCGTGGAGGTGAGCAGAATGGGATGAGGAACTTCTCATGATAGAAATGGTCCAGCTGGGAACCATATGGAGTAGTTCATTTCACAGCTCGTGGGTTCATGGTGTCAACCCTGGGGACAGAGTAGCGAAAATCCCAATATAGCCTTGCCCTCATTTTGTTGACTTCCAGTTTGAAGTCTATCAGTGACTCCTTTTCTTTGATCCTGATGTGCCTTATGGGCTCAAGGAAGAGTCTTAAATAAAAGGAACCTCCTCAAGAGGAAGAATGCACAGGAAGTGAATGAGTGAAGACAAGATGTTCCACTTCTTAGGGGTTATCAAACTGGGCCACACAGCTCCAAAGCCAGCAGGCACTCTGTTATCTCAGGGTCAGTTGTCCACTGTGGTGTCTTTATGGAAAGTATTTACTTATTGGCCACTGTTCTCCCAGCCCCATTTACCACCGCCCTCACTCCTCTCAGCCACCCACTAATATTACTTACTTTGTCAAGCAATGTGAAATCATGCTGGTAGTAGCCCAAGCTAATTGAGCTAATTTGTTGCAGAAAAGATCACCATCCAGGACATAAAGGGGAAAAAATGCTTTTATTAGTCACTATTTGGGATTACACACCCATCCTGGTGTTCTCTATGGTATGAATAACCAAGCTTTGATGGTAAGAGCCCAGTTTGTTTTTTCTTACGTGTTTACAAAAATCAGTAGATCCCTTTAGCGCACATAATCTTTGCCTCACTCCAGAGGCAGAAAATTGAAAGTTGGCTTTATTTAAAATTGCTATGTTCACTTTGTCTTTAAATTGCTATGTTTTCCGTGGATACTATGCTTGTGTTTGGGCATCAGTGGGGAGACATGAGTGGTGGAAGGAGCTTTTTGCTCATATACCGTAGGGAAAGCAAAATAGTTTTGAATATAGCTAAGGCCTGGCAAGTTAGACTTTTAGCTTAAATTGGCAGTTCAGGTGAATTATAGACACACAATTATTTCAGTAAGAGAGTGAAACACTTTAACAGAGAAGGCTGTCTCTTATGGGTTCAAGGTGTGGAGTATTAAGAAAAAAAGTTAAATATGACTTCCATCTTTTCCCTCTTAGGAAATTTGATGCTGTCTCTTGGAACCTCTTTGTAGCATTTCATAAATATGTTCCATTTACCTTCACGTAGGTAGGTAATCAAGAGATTTAGGGGAAGCAATCTGGCTTGGTCTAGGTTTTGGATCTTCATTCATTGCGGCTTCTTGAATAGAACTAAGTGCATGTTTAAATTTGTGTTCTCTTTAAGAAAACCCACTACATAAACATTTGAATTGTAAAATATGTAGGCTTTGAGTTTCTGTGTTTATAGAGGAGGGAAGTGTGGAAAGAATAGTGAATTTATTGGTCAGTTCCTTGGTGTATTTCACTGTTCATTTGCAGATCATTAGCTACTTGGCGGAGAACTGAGAGCAGAGAAACTTTAAATTGCACATTGAATATCAATTTGAAGTGAAACAGTAATGAGTCAGTGGAGGAATAAGATTCGATTTACACAAGTTCGATTTGTTCAGTTTTTGTTTAAGCTGCACGAATCCACCTGTACAGGTGTCAGGTGAATCATAGGAAGCATCCATCTAAGATGTAGAGTTAGAAGCCAGAATCAGGTGGAGGCTGAATGAAAATAAAGCGTAGCATCCGGCAGAGTAGGACTCCTCCAATCACACCTACCTTTACACCCCAGTTCCCCTCCTTCCACACCCTTCTGCTTATTTCCTGTATGATCATTACTCACAACAAAAGAGATACTGCCTATTGTCTTTCTTGACCAAAAAAAAAAAAAAAAGCTAATTTTAGGATAGTACATGATAGTGAGTTTCGGTGTTAGAAATATTAGATTATAGTTCTTGCAGTATTACCTACTAGATCTTGGGCTCTGTTCCTTTTACTTCACTGGATCTTTCTCTGAACTACTGGTTAAAATGAAGTCTCCTAATGCACGGGGCCCTTGCATGGGTTTGGATAAGCACTGCATGTAAACAGTTCTTAGCATACAGCTTGGCACATAGCAAGAGCTAGAAATATTAGCTATTATGATTGTAATTATGATTTTAAGGCTATTTTTATAGATCCAGTTTAGTTACAAACACGTTTTTTAAATTGGTTTTGGAGAAAACCTGCTGGAAATTTCCATGAGAATAGAAGGGTTAGTCCAAGTGGCTTGGGGAAGAGCAACATTTTCCTCTGGCTCAGACTTGGGAAATGCTGTCTTGGAAGAAAAAGGGACAGATGGAAAGCGTATAGATACACCTTGGAACTCCAGCAGCAGCAGCTCCAGAGCAAGGAACATGGATTTGGAATGTTCTATCAAGTTTTTCGGGTGATCTTATGCACACTAAAGGTGAAACCCCCAAACTTTGTATGTAAATGCTATTCTCTCAGTGCTCTTACAGCTGGAAAGCTGAGTCCTAAATGTAAATGACTTCAGTAAAAAAATGGCTCAACTGCTACTTCCCCAATGGTGTTACAACAGGACCATCTCGGGTTGAATACGTTTTTTTAAGAAAGATTACTTTTTGACCTGCCTGTCTATAAGGGAGTGGTTATTCCTCTTACAGAGACATTCAGACATCTCTAGTGGGCACTGGCAATATATTTATATTTTCTGGTTATCTTTACTATTGATAGAGTTTGTTTCTTAGTCTTCCCTACTGCTGCTTATATGTTCCCTGTGAAATGTCTAGCATATAACAAGTGCATGCTACTTAGTG
The DNA here is from genome assembly GCA_030068075.1 of Paguma larvata. Lineage (NCBI taxonomy): Eukaryota > Metazoa > Chordata > Mammalia > Carnivora > Viverridae > Paguma > Paguma larvata. The sequence goes on along the minus strand of CM057837.1, from coordinate 38,447,584 downwards.
CTGAATCTCCTCTTCCTTTTGAGACCAGAAGTTTCTTGAGGGTGGAAACCATCTTGCTTAGTTCCCAGTTCCAGAGGCACTTTTTCAACTGCCTTGCACTTGAAGACTCAATTGAATGAGTACTGATCACTCATGTTTACCTACCAGTCTGTGTGTCAAAGATGGAAGGTCAGATGGGCAAATCAGAGCAGACGCAACACACAGATTCATGATTATCTTGAATCCTGGACACATAGTCTTGTAATTCAGACATTCTTCATTTTGGCTAATCTTGTCAATAGCAAGGAAACTCATAATTGTTCATTTCTGAGGTTCTAACAAATTGTGCTACATACTTTAAGTGCACTATTTATTTAACCCTCATCCAAACCAGCCAACCGACCGACCGACCAACCAACCAGTAGATTTTATTATCCCCATTTAGACCAGGTTCAGAGAGCTGAGCAAGCTAGCCCCATGGTGAGATTTGAATCAAGTTCTGCCTGATTCCATGTCTGGTGTCTTCTACTACACCACTGGTTCTCAGATGTGGCTCCTGAACCAGCAGCTAGCTCATACATCACTTTATAGCTCATTAAAAATAAAAATTTTCAGACCTACCCCAGAACTCTTGAATCAGACACTGTGGGCATGGGGCACAGAGATCTGTAGTTAAATAAGCCCTCCCGGTGGATTTCATGCATATGAGTTTGGGAACCACAGCATTTCACCAGGTTTTCTAACAGTCCCTATTATTCTAAGGCCTTGCTATTCAATGTGTGGTCTTCAGACCACAGCACTGGCTTAATTTAGGAGCTTGTTAGAAATGCAGAATGTTACACCTCTTACCATACCTATGGGATCAGAATCTGTAGTTTAGATTTTTGGTGATTCATGACAATATTGGAGTTTGAAACACACTGCTCTCAACTGTATTTTCTCCCCTTAGTCTTAAATGATCTCTTCCTGGTTTGGATGTCTAGGATCTTGGGGTTTGCATTCACTCATGGTACAGGACCAAGTGCTGAGGGGCCTTCCATTTTCCACCACGGGACTCAGTTGAGAGTTGTGCTTATTATTATTTTTTTTCTAATCAAATTCTGGTTTCCTTCTGCACATGCTTTCCTCTCTAGTCTAAATGCGTGCTCACAGTGATAGTGAATACTTTTATTTGTTTCCCTTTGATATCACCTTAAGCTAGGCACAACAGCCAGGGAGTAGCTAGAGTTGTGTTAACATGTAAACTAGCGGGAATGGCAGCGCTTGCCTATTAATGAGGAAGGAAAATGGCTAATTCCTGCTCATTTCTATTCTGGAAACTAAATGTAGAATCTGAAAGCTCATTGCTCCACAGTTGATGCTAATTACTTTCCAACCATGTTATGAGTAAATAGGTGATGTTTCAAAACCTAAAATGTAGGCTCTTTAGGGGGAAAGACACATACCTTCTGGGGGCTTAGTGGGTAGTTACAGAAGTCACAAAGGAATATTTGGGGACCCCACCTCTGACAGTATTGGGGATTAAAGGTTATTCAGAGAAGGATATTAACGAATGGTGCCCTGATTCCCTTGTTGTAATTAGTTTTGTCCCTGTGGCACTAGGGACACATCATTCTCTCCTGCAGTCCTTGATTTCCTGTTGAGTCCAAGGAAACTGACCCGTCATGATGAAGGCTGCATCTACATTTCACACTCCATTTTACTTGTATGAGTCCTTCAGACTCTCCATGGCCACATCCTTGATGGAGGAATATCAGGCACCAGCAGTTTATTTCCGTTCTGCAAGGAACCAGAGAAGAATTGTTTTCTTACTGCAAACACTTTACAGGCATGATGATTACACTTGTGTATTTGCTAGAATAATCTCACTGCTTGTTAAAGGTAGAAATTCCTTCTCCCCGAGTCAAAAATTTTAATCCAAGCTGTCTGAGGTAGGACCCAGGAAGACATAGTGTTTAGGAAGCATTACAGGTGATGCTGATGGTCTTTTCCAGGGTGCCACTGATGGCCAACAATTATATCATTGATGACTGTGGGATTTTAAGAAGCTGGCTGAAATTCTCACGTACCATCAAGTGTATATTGAAATGGTTGCGATGGATGAGCTTGCTCTGTAGTAGTTTTCTCAGAGTTAGTTAACTGTTATTTCACTTAGACATATCTGTTGCTATCTGCAGTGTACCAGATATTGTGCTGAATGCTGGGAGTTTATCTTTTAAAAAAGATAAATCATCTATAGTCAGTGTTCTCAGAGATGTCACAGTCTGCTAAGGACACAAATATACAGAGCAGTGAATGGCACTAAGCATACTAGCTGGACAGAAGCAATAGGACATTAGACCCAAGAAAAATAGTGAAATATTGGGAATAGTGATATAGAGTAAGTTTCTACCATATTCTAGTAGCTTTATATATTGGGTCCTCTAGGGATATCTACCACAAAAGGAGACTAATAGTCTTGGGGACTGCTGTGCATGGTCATATGGGAAGGGCAAGGTTGCCCTTAAAAATTTCCACTCTGATAGAGAAGGCCGATCCAAATATTTAACTAACTGATAAGGGGTTTGGTCACTAAGAAGCAAAAACAAACAAACAAAAACTGTTCAGAAAACTCATGCTGCCGAGAGGGAATCTCAAAAGGGACTTTGGGGATTTGTGCCATTTCCAAAAAATATGGTGGTCCTATTATTAAAAGCTTAGAAGAGATGTGGTTCACTTCATTGCCTGGAGTTTTGAAGCCTATGTGTCCCATTTTTCATTATCCAATAATAAATATCATAGTGAAAGTCACCTTTAACACTTAAATATTGCTTGGATTTTATGAGAGTGAATTGAATGGACTGCCATGGTATTAAAAAGCCGTATGGGTGAGGTACTTTTATAACACATGCTTCATAAAGCTGTATAAAGCAAGCGCCTGTATACCATCCTTTAAAATGAGAGCATTCAAGCATGGCATTTAGGTGTGAGGAGGCCTCTGGTTGTGGATTAAACCTGTTGGTAATGTTAATTTTTAAGGAATAAGAAGAGGAGGCTTGAAGCAATTAGAATAGGATTTGTGGCTGGGAAGGGTAATCCGCCAGCAACCGTGGCTTGCTCAGCAGGACATGTGAAACGTTCACAGGCTGCAGCCAAGCTGGAATTGGGCATCGCAGGAGGCAAGTGGGTCTGTAACAAGACTCACTAGCCAGTAGCTGACAGTGAGGTTCATGTAGCTGTTCACGCTCTCCTGATGGTGGTGATCTGTGGCACCTGTTTAGACCTGCCGTATTATTATTATTTTCCATTCAGCAGAGGGGTTAATAGCAGAGTCATTTTACAAGCGAGGTAGGAATTAGTTTGGTGCTCACTGGTGTCTTTAGCTTGATATTGTCATCCTCGTTTTTCTCGACAAGCAGGAAAGAGGCAGAAGCTGACCAGCACTGGCCTCAACTCTCTTAATTTTTTAATTCAGGTTTAATTTGTGGAATATAAAATTAATCATTTTAAGGGAACAATTCAGTGGCTTTTAGTACATTAACAGCATTGTACAACCACCATCTCTATCTAGTCCCAAAACATTTTCATCACCCTAAAAAGAAAGCCCAGAACCAGTAAGCAGTCTTTGCCTCAACCACCAATCTGCTTTCCGTCTCTATGGATTTACCTGTTCTAGGTATTTCGTGTAAACTGAGTCATTAATATGTGGCCTTTGTGACTGGCTTCTTTCTCTTCACATGGTTTTGAAATTCATACATACTGTAGCATGTATCCATACTTCATTCTTGTTCATGGCTAAATAATGTTCTATGTGTATGTCCCATAATTGATTTATCCATTCATCTGTTGATGGGTGTTTGGGCTGTTTCCACATGTTTTGGCCACATTTTATGAATAGTGCCACTGTGAACATGAATGTGCACATATTTATTTGAGTATCTGTTTTTGATTCATTTGAATGTATATCTAGGAGCTGAATTTGAGTCTATTATTTGTGCAGAATATTCCTTGCCTCCCCCCTGCCACTAGGGATCTCCCTTGGGAGGATCGTACACTACCCCTCAATGGGAGAAGCCTTGCCCAGAGGACTTGCTTTGGTCAATGAATATAGTGAGAGCAGAGGTAACTAGTGCCTCTTGTGAAAAGAAATCTCATGAGCCATTTAGAGGCTCTGCCAGACTCCTTTCCCTCCTCATTTCGGAGTTCCTTACTATGGCAGGGGCTGGTCCTTCAGGTGGGGTTCATGAATGCAGGCCGCATGGAGCAAAGCAGTAGGTCTTTTGAGCTCCCTCTGTAAGATACCAAATTGGACTGTGTTGGGGAATAAGTAGATGAGGGAAAATCTCTCTGCCTTGACAAAGCTTACAGTTTTACTGTAATTTAAGCAGATAGTTGTAAGCTCTATAAAAGCACAACAGAGTGAAGAGGGAGGAGTCTACAGAGCTTTCTTAGAGGACTTTTGGTCCTTAAATGACAGATCGGGTTTAGGTGTACAGAGTGTGATGAAGAGCATTCCAGAATGAGGAACAGCCTCAGCCATGGCTTCAAGGTGGGAGAGCAGGATGCTTGCGGAAACAGTGAATTCGGTGATTCTTTTAAAGAGTATAGGCGTTCTGGGGACTTGGGGTTGGCAAGTCCTGTTGGCACCAGTGAGTGAAGCACCACGACCCCCAGGCCAAAGAGCTGATCCTCTGTAATCTGTCATTGAATATGCCAAGCACGGCACAGGCACAGTCACGGATGGCTGGCCCCTGCTCCTTCCTTGTGCTTTGGAGGTTGGACGCCTCCTTCTACAACAGCGGCTATCAATCTTTACATTTTGGGGTTTTGCTTCATACATCTCAGCTGTGCAACCTGAGTGACCCCTCCCCCACCCTTCTGCCACGAACTCATTGTCTGCTTTTACCCCCCATCTCGGCTGAGAACATCTGTTCTTGGGGCCTTGGGGAGCAGGTGGGAAAGAAAGGCCTTGACATTTGCCAAATGCCAATATATGTCAGGAGGTTTCCAGACATTGCTTCTGTCTCTCATCCTCTCCTCTAAACCCACCATGATGTTGGGGGTGGGCACGATTCCATCTTTTTTTTTTTTTTTCCCCACAGAGAAAGACTGAAGCTTTGATGTCAGGGAGCTAACAAATGAGCTGATCAGTAGAGATGGGATTTGCCTCCTACCCTTGTGTTCCCTACGCCCATCCTCGCATCTGGTACATAGAGTCTTAGTAAGTGAATGTAAGGAAATGATTGGCCCCTCGGCTGACCGACGGAATAAAAAACCAGGTCTGTTTGACTCCAAATCTAAAAGGGATGAGATTTTGTAAGATTCTGGTTCCAGGACTCTGTCCCTCACAAACACCAAAATAAATGCTCCTGAGCTGTGGTGAATTCGTCGGGGGCTGCGATGACACAGCTCTGGCTGAAGGAAGGAGGGAGGGACGCCGCGGGTTCCTGGATGGAGTTGGCTTAGCTAAGAGTATGTTCCCATTTATCTCTTGTCCTGCTTCTCTGGACAGACTGCTGGGTGTAGGAGAATCCTTTGGCTGATCCTTTTCAAGTACATTGTCAAGGACGTTTTCTGGCCCTTTGCTGTGGGATTAGAGCTTTTTGAAAACTGCAGCTAGAAAAGGAGGGAAAAGGGAAGAAAGCAAGGTGAAATGTAATTTCCTCTTTAATATAGACTGTCATTTAATCTAATATTATAGAAAATGATTAGATCTTAAAAACCTATAAATTACATTTGACAACTCTCTGGTGTGCCTCTGCTTTCCCTCTCCGCAATTATACCCTGCAACAGTGGGCCGAGGCAGAGAGGCGCTCCTGAATGCAGTTTGTTTATTGGCTCTTAATGAGAAGCAATTAATCTAAATCACCATAGGGGTGGATCCTTTGCTGAGCTTTGGAATCCAAAGTGGCAGTTGGACCTTTTGACAAATGTGCTGCTCAGTCCTTAACCACAACAGAAAGTTTGCGCGGGGATGTGTGGTGTGTGTTTTTTTCCTTTGAGCGATGAGGAAAGAAAACACACACACACACACACACACACACACACACAGAGGCTCAGAGCAGTCATGGCACAAAGTAGAAAACTGCTACCCTCCGGCTCTTCCATCTCTCACCCGCAGCCTCCCCTCTCCTGCCTCTGCCCACCCTCCCCGACTGAGGCAGCTGGGGCTCCTCGCTATGTTGTTCCCTGCAGGGCCCTCTGCTCCATCTATTACTGTTATTGTGGCTTTCTCTTTCCTGCCTGCCCGGGGACCACCTGGCACAGGATGAGGGGTCATTACAGAGAGTACCTGCCTGGCAAAATTGCCACCTCTCTGTCTCCTCCCCTCCCACTTCACGTTGGGAAAGAGAGGAAGCATCTCCAAACAACCAACAGGAACTCTTAAAAACCCTACAGGAAAAAGAAGTACACACACATGCTGCCACATTCTCTTTTGTTTGGGGATCACAGGGTCAGATTTGCAGCTGCAGGGACCAAAACAAAACGGGGAGGATGGTGGACAAAGACCTTTCTGGTAAATGCTTCAGTTTGATCGTTTGCCGCCTTTGTTCCCATGCGCTCTTTGTCATTCCCTTGCTGTGTCCTCTTGCTCATTTTTACTGTGTGGCCGGCACAGGGCAGCCTAGCAAGAAGGAGAACACTCAGCTCGGGAGGTAAAGTTCTGAGTTGGAACCTAGTTTTCACACTTGGTGGCTAGCTGTGACCTCCAGGAAGTCGCTCAGCCCTGGCTATGGTGGTTCCTGGCCTGTAGAATGGGGTGTGACAGGCAGGATCCTGGCCTCCCAAAGATGTCCTAATCCCCAGACCCTGAGAATGTGTTAGGGCAGGTGGCAAAGTGGGGATTAAAGTCTAGATGGAATCACGGCTGCTCATCATCTGATGTTAAAATAAGGAGAGGACTCTGGATTCTCTAGATAGACCGTTGTTGTCCCAGGAGTTTTTCATACTGGGGAAGAAGGAGGGAGCAGTCAGAGTGAAGCCACAGGAGAAAGACCAGCCTGGCCGTGGCTGGCTTTGAAGATGGAAAGGGGCCATCAGCTGACAAATGTGGCAGCCAGCCTCTAGGTGCTAGACCAGGCAAGAAAACAGATTCTGCCCCAGAGCCTTCAGAAAGGAGTTGAGCCTTGCTCCCACCTTGATTTCATCCCAGCAAGACCCATTTTGGGCTTTTGACATCTAAATTGTAAGATACGAGATTATATTGTTTCGAGCTACTACGTTTGTGGTAATCTGTTCCCTACAACAGGAAACAAATACAGTAGGCAATACTACCTGCCCTGGCTTTCCCAGGGAGGAGAGAGAGAGAGAGAGGATCAGGGAAAGAATATCTGTGGAAGCACTTAGCAAACTATAAAATGCAATGCAGAGCCTGTGATATTGTTTAGTCCTGATTGAATGTGAAGGTGTGCAGAGCAGGTATCTTGAGCTGGGGGTAGAAAGCACAGACTAAGTGCTTCAAGGATCTCCCAGCTCCTTGCTTGGTCTGGTTCCATTTTGTTTATCCTCTTTCTGGTAGCTGAATGTCTCTCCCCTGGGAGAATGGGATTGGTGCCCCCTTTCCCTTCCCTCAGGCCAGCTACTGTACTGGTGAAGGACTGAATCTACCATCAATTATTATTGCTTGGCTCTTACAAGATTCAACCCCAAAGGGTTGTTGCCTTGGAAAATTGCCTCTTAATTGTTAATCACATCTAGCTTTAGCTGTATGTGAGTTCCTCCTTGCCCCTCCGAAGGTGGGCAGTAACTGGGGAGTGGGAAGTTGAGTTCTAATGTATGATCACATAATCAGCATTCTCAGTGGTCAAAATGGTGCTTCCTGAATGCAGTGACCATGCTACCAGCGCCAGTGATGCTCTTGACTGAATAGTCTCTTTCATCCCGACCAGGACACTGGGTATTTCTAAGCTTATTTGCTCCCCTGATTGTCTTTGTCATGATAACTTAAAGCTTGTCTTACCTCTCCTGACTAAAAGAATCTTCCCCAAATATCTAGGGTTAGGTCTCTGAAAATTGCCTTGGTCAGGGGTTTCTCGTATGAAGAATAAGATCCAAAAGGAAAAATAGGATTAGCAGGTGAACTTAGGAAAGCTCTTGTCCTTTTTTTTTTTTTTCCTAATGTTCAGTGAATTAAGCACTAAAGATAGCACACTAAATAAATACTGTATCAGTGACAATCTGCAATTCTTAAATTAGTCATAATGGGAACTGTGCAATTAATTTCCGTTTACCATCCCTATGCACTGAAATCTTTTGAGGATCTTCTTCCCACACAGATTTAAATGCTTATAAATTAGGGTTTGTTTTGTGGTAGGGAGTACGCATGCTGGTGAGCATTTTTTCTCTATCTCTTCATGTAGCGTTGCCTTTCTGATTTTATGATTTGAAGCAGGGATTCTTAACTCTGGGGGTCCACTGTGTTCCCAGACATGCACAGTAGCAACTTGGATGCTTGAAATAGCAAAACCTTGGATGATCTTGATGCAACTGATTTGATATTTATCGAAACCTCTCCCAAAGCACCTGGTTATTATCTATGCCTGCGACACCGTTGTGCCAAATCCCATGCCTTATACCCATCTAACCCCCATCTCAGCACACTTCATCTGATGTCAGGAGCCCACCGCTGGGTTTGCATCTTTCTTTAGTGCCCTAATGTGGCCCAAGACCAAACGAACAAATCAGAGCCCCTACATCCAACCAAAGCAAAACATTAAAAATAATTCAGGGGAATTTGGGTGGCTTAGTCAGGTAAATGTCCTACTTCAGCTCTCATCATGATCTCACAGTTCGTGGGTTCGAACCCGTGCATCGGGCTCTGTGCTGACAGTGCAGATCCTGGAGCCTGCTATGAGTTGTGTGTCTCTCTCTCTCTCCTCTGCCACTCATGCTCTGTCTCTCCAAAATAAATAAACATTAAGAAAATTAAAAAAAAATAATTCAACAAGGGTGCCTGGGTGGCTCTGTTGGTTGAGCGTCCATTCTTTATTTCGGCTCAGGTGGTGATCCTAGGGTCATGGGATTGAATCCCATATCAGGCACTGAACTGAGCATGGAGTCTGCCTCTCTTTCCCTCTGCCCCTTTCCCCCACTCACTCTCTCTCTTTTAAAGGAAGGAAGGAAGGAAGGAAGGAAGGAAGGAAGGAAGGAAGGAAGAAAGGAAGGAAGGGGAAGGAAGGGAGGGAGGGAGGGAAGGAGGAAAGGAAATTCAAAAAAAGTAATGAAAATTAATTCTAACCCAAATCCTATAGACTTCAGTTTTATTATTATTTTTTTAATGATGAAACTTCCATTTCTTTCTCTCTCAGGGATGGACTTGCTTTTTCAAAATACTGGAAATGGAGTCTTGCTGAAAAATAATGTGGCTATCAATTTGTTAAATTTGTCTGTATTTCCACAGAAGAGGGACAGGATTGGCAGAGGGCCTGAGTGGTGATGCTGCAAGTGGGTCTGGGCCACCAGCAGGGCTTCAGGGAAAGGTTTTGCGGCCCACTTTTATTCAGATGGTGTGGGCTTCTCTGGCTGTAGTGCTGGGAGGCCACTAATACAAAGCCACGCATCAGGTGCCTATTGAATGTGTGCTTTACTGAGCCCAGCGAAGAAAACCAGAGTGCGATATGAGTGAAGCTCTCTGCCTTTGAGGAACTTAACATTCAGGTGGTCAAGTGAGATGAATATAAGTGAAACAAAATATAACTAATATTTTTAAATATATAAAAATACTACTTAGACACTTTCAAATATTTTAAGCATAAAGCCAGTTCAGTGTGATAACAAATTGCCAGTGGAGTTTGTAGAAGGCAGAGATAGTTCTGATGGAATATTTGGGTGGTTTCATGGAAGGCGAGGAATTAAAATGGGTCTTGGAGGACAGTGTGGGTGAGGAGGATGCTGGACTTGCCAGGCTGGAGAGCAGCATTAGCAAAGATAGGAGTGTTAGGATAAGACATAGTGATTTGAACAAAACTTCTTAGGGGAATGCTTGATGGTGTTGTAGTGATCATGCCTGAGAGCAACATGGGGACCCAACTGGGAAGGGTCTGAGGTGCCAGGCTTGGTTTTCATGACATGTAAAGGCTGCTAGAGTTTCTTCTGGGCGGGAAACACCGTATTCAGAGCTGGCCTGGGGGAGATCCATCGCGCAGTGCGAGGCAGGCTGGATAAAGTATGGAGGAGAGGGGGGCACCAGACATTCCTGCTTCAGAGGGCAGGTCAGGAATCTCAGTCCTGAATCAGGAGGTACTCTTGTTGCTGTCTCCATTGAGGTCCCTTCACTATCCTGCCTTCACTCCAACCTTTCCCTATGCTCATTGCAGTGCTTACAGTGTGCACAGATAATTCTCCATCTTCCCAGTGTTTCCGAGGGCAGGCTATGGGTAGCACAATCCTGTTGAGATTCTTTAAGGGGCTAATGACAAAAAGTGTATGTGCATGCATGTGTGTGCGTGAAGAGAGAGAGAGGAAAACATTATTAAAAAGGTAATGTCAGTTCATTGCAGAATGTTCGGGGAAAATAGAAATGTGTAAAGAAAAAAAAATGAAAATTACTAATGATCTTGCCACACAGTAGTCTACTAACAAGTAGTGAGTTTTCCTTCAAGTTGTTTTATCTTATGCATAAATATAGACATGAGATATAAACAAATTTTAACAAAACTGAGATGATGCCTTATGTGTTTTCAGCTTGCTTTTAATACGTGCTGCTTAAGCATATGATTCTTTTTCGCGTGTCATAAACCTGTTTGAATTTGTACTGAATGGCTGCATAATATTCCGTTGAATGGGTTTAGCCTACTTTATTTAATCATTCTATCAGATACTTGTGTTGTTTTCAATTTTTTATTATAAATAACACTGAGATGATCATATAGGTGCGTTAGCCTTTTATTGGGTCCCCAGTGGTTTCCTTGGACAGATTCCTAGAAGAGAAATGACAGGATCAGAGTTATGAATATTTATGAGTCTGGGTCCGTATTACCTCCACTGCTTTCCAGAACGGTCATGCCAATTTATCCTTGCATCAACACTGATTGTCTGCCTACTTCACCCCACTGCCTTTGCCATGGTCACCAGTATCCTCCACGTTGCTGGATTCAGTGGTCAGTTCCCAGTGCTCATCCTGCTTAAGTGTCAGCTGCATTTGACACAGTTGAATACTCCCTTCCCTGACACCCTCTCTTTCCTTGGTTTCAAGGTTTTGAGGACACTGTACTTGCTGGGTTTTCATTCCCTTCTTAACGCTCCTTTTCTGGTACCCCCCTTACCTCTTTTTTTTTAAATTTTTTAAATGTTTATTTATTTTTGAGAGACACAGAGACAGAGTATGAGCAGGGGAAGGGCAGAGAGAGAGGGATACACAGAATCCAAAGCAGGCTCCAGACTCTGAGCCATCAGCACAGAGCCCGACACGGGGCTCGAACTCACAGACCATGAGATCATGACCTGAGCTGAAGTCGGCCGCTTAACCAACTGAGCCACCCAGGTGCCCCCCCCTTATCTCTTTGACCCCTTAAACAGGGCACGAGAGCTCAGTTTTCTAATTGCTGTCTTGTTGCCTCCAGATTCACATCTTTAAATGCTGTTCAGATGTTGATGTCCCTAAAATTCTTATCTGCAGTCCAGCCCACTCTCTGAGAATAAGCCTTGTCTACCACTTGTCTACTTAACAGCCCCTTTTGGATGCCTATTAGCCATCTTAAACTTAGCCTTTCCAGAGTCATGTTTTTTATTTCCAAGGCCCCCAGCCTGCCCTTCCACAAGCTTTCCTATCTTATAAATGCTGATTTTGTTTTCCCAGCTGTTCAGGCCAAAACCCTATCAGACAATATGAATTATTTCCAGTTTTGATTATGATAAGCAACATTGAGATGCACAGAAGGTGGAAAACTTTTTAAGAATTTTTTTAATGTTTATTTTTGAGGGAGAGAGAAACAGAATGTGAGTGCGGGAGGGGCAAAGAGAGAGAGACACACAGAATCCGAAGCAGGATCTGAGCTGCCAGCACAGAGCTCGACGTGGGGCTTGAACCCACGAACTGTGAGATCATGACCTGCACCAAAGTTGGACGCTTAACTGACTGAGCCACCCAGGCGCCCCTAAGGTAGAAAACTTTTTAATGGATCTCCTCACTTTCTCTTATACCCCACATCTCCTCTGTAAGTGGACCCTTTTGACTTTTCCTTTAAAATATACCCAGGGTGGGTGGGTGGCTCAGTGGGTTAAGCGTCTGGCTCTTGGTTTTGGCTCAGGTCATGATCTCAGCATTTGTGAGATCAAGCCCTGTGTCAGGCTCTGCGCTGGCAGCATGGAACTTACTTGGGATTCTCTCTCACCCTCTCTCTTTGGCCCTCCCCTGCTCTCGTGTGCTCTCTCTCCCTAAATAAATAAATATTTTAAAAAATAAAATAAAATATACCCAGAAATGGACCACATCTCAGTACCTCAGCATTCACCTTAGCCCAGGCCAGCAGCTGCTCCATCTGGGTCATTATACTGGCCTCCACCTGGACTCTGATCGTGTTGCTTTTCCCCACCTCCCACAATCCTCTATGCAGTCAGAGTGGCAGCTAGAGTGAAAAGATCAAAATATAAACTGTGGCCTACCAGTGCCTTGCTCAGACCCCACCAGTGCTTTCCGCATCACTTGGGATAAAGCCACGGTGCTTCTATCACCTACAGACCCCATTTCCAACACTGCACCTTTTCCCTCTGTGCTAGCTCACTGGACTTCTGCAGCCTTTTTCAAATGGCATCTTCTCAAAGAGCCTTTCTGGACCCTGCTGCTAAAACTGCACACCCACTTCTCCTGCACTTTCTATCTCCTTTTCTGCTTCGTTTGGCTCTGAAGGACTTGTCACCATCTGATAAGCTACATATGTTATTTATTTGTTTGCTTATTGTCTCTTCTCCCCTCACTAGCATGTATGCTCCCTGAGGGCAGGAATTCTCACTTGGTTTGATTATTACTCCTATTCTAGTCCTTATAATAGAGCCTGGCATAAAGGCTCAGTAAATAATCGTTGAGTAAATAGTGTTTATGTGTTTGATTGGTTTTAAATTTTCCTCAGCACATTGTTCTATGTCATTTCATGCCTAATTGCATATTTTTATTATACACACACACACACACACACACACATATTAAAGTATATTTATTTCGAGAGAGACAGAGAGAGCACGAGGTGGGGAGGGGCAGAGAGAGGGAGAATCCCAAGCAGGCTCCACGCTGTCAGTGCAGGGCCTGGTGTGGGGCTCAGAATCACGAGATCTGTAAACTGTGAGATCATGACCAGAGCCAAAACCCAGAGTCAGATGCTTAACTCAATGAGCCACCCAAGCACCCCTGTATATTTTTGCTTCTGTGTTTTCTTTTAATAAGGTGGTAAGAGGCACATGACATGAAATTTACCATCTCAAACCGTTTTTAAGGGTACAGTTCCGTGGTGGTAAATACATTCCCATTGTTGTGCAGCCAGTGTCCAGTCTGTTTTCATCTCACAAAACTAGAAGTCTCTACTCATTAAGCAACTCCTCATTCTCCATTTCCCCCAGCCCCTGGCAGTCATCATTCTACTCCCAGTCTCTATGAATTTGACTACTCTAGATACCACATGTAAGTGGAATCATATAGTATTTGTCTATTTGTGACTGGTTTATTTCACTTAACATGATGTCCTTGTGTTTCATAATGATGTAGTATATGTCAGAGCTACTTTCCTTCTTAAGACTGAATAATATTTGATTGTGTGTATATGCCACATTTCGTTTATCCCTTCCTCCATCAGTGGACACTTGGGTTGCTCCCAGCTTCAGGCTGTTATGAATAATGCTTTTATGAACATGGGAGTACAAGCATCTCTTTGAAACCTTGCTTTCAATCCTTTCGGGTATATATATCCAGGAGTGAAAAATGCTAGTTCATATGAAACTCCATTTTTAATTTTATGAGGAACCACCATACTGTTTATCACGGCAGTTGTACCATTTTACATTCCCACCCATAGTGCACAAGGGTTCCACTTTCTCACATCCTCACCAAAACTTGTTAGTTTCTGGTTTTATTTTTTGTCTTTTTTGATCATAGCCATCCCAGTGGGTATGAGATATGGTATCTCATTTGTGGTTTTTATTTTCATTTCCCTACCGATTACTGATGGTGAGCATCTTTTCATGTGCTTTTTGACCAAATATGTAATATATATATAATATATATTTGTGTAATGTTGTATATTATATATACGTATATTTTGGGGATGTGTATTCAAGTACGTTGCCCATTTTTTGAATCCAGTTGTTCGTTTTATATACTTGTGCTGTTTTTGTGCTTTTTCCTCCCTGATTGGCTGCAATGATTGTTGCCTTATTGGTGGTGCTTGTGTTAAATTCTGAAGGACAAGTAAAAATGTGCTTACTACAGTGGGTTGCATAGAAAGATGGGAAGTCTAATCTTGGCAAAGTGAATGGCATGGTAGTAGGTGAAAGAGACATGTATATGCATAAATATGCATTGATATGTATCTGTAAAATGTATGTGTAGTTTTCATATTTTTTTTCAAAATAGGATTTAAATGTATAAGTCGTTCTGTATATATTATGTATATATTATGGCAAGTTTGTCAACAGCACTACTGTTGACATTTTGTGTTGGATAATTATTTGTTGTAGGGTGCTCTCCTGTATATTGTAATGTGTTTAGCAACACCTCTGTCCTTAATCACTAGATACCAGTAACTCCCTCTGCTGCCTCCAATTGTGGCAATTACAATGTCTCTATACACTGGTAAATATCCCCGGGGGCATCATGTCCTTCACCCCTGCCCCCATTGAGAACCACTGATATAAGAGGAGGTGTTGGATGGATGGGTGGATGGATAGATAGAAAGAGAGAGATGGGTAGATGGATGGGGTGGAGGTGAATGCTGGTGTATTGCTATATCATGATTAAAAGCCTTATCTATAACAGGCTCTATTTGTGTATAAGTCAATACTCAAGAATTTATCAATTGCGTCAGTGGTTTAGGGATCAGGTTAAAGAACATCTTTCTTATATTCTTTGTGAGCTTGTATTGATATTATTGTTATTTCTTATTGAGCACTAACTGTGCTAAGCTTCTCCCATTAAGACTCAATTATACAGTAAATTATAGCATTTCTCCTTTTCCAGTCAGAGGGAATCTACTTATCTTCTGAGCCCATGCTCAAAGCATTGAACAACAATTTGTTCCTTTGTACTCCTGGACTCTGCCAGAGTGAGAGACTGAGAAACCTTTAGCTTTCGCCCATTTTATAGATGGCACACAGTACAGAGAGGATCCAGTTGTTGAACTGGCACATTTTTACTTGTCCTTCAGAATTCAACACAAGCACCACCAATAAGGCAACAATCACTGCGGCCAATCAGGGAGGAAAAAGCACAAAAACAGCACAAGTATATAAAACGAACAACTGGATTCAATAATTGAATGAAATGACATATTCATCGGTGATATTGTAAGACTTGCCAAGCAACAGGAGAGGGTGCATTCTGGAAAGATTTGTGGGGAGGACTGTGACCTCTTCAATACTAATTTTGACTGGTTTAGGCATAAATAAACTTAACAGGCTTGTGAAAGCATAAGGTGACTAAGCACAGCCCCTGCCTGATTCCTGACCTCCACCTGTGTCCTTTGCAATTTGCAAGACCCCATTAAAATTAGAGGTGCTGGTATTCAACTTCCTGAGGAATTTCCTGCAAAAAAAAAAAAAAAAAAACTTTACAAACTAATAAAAATTAAATTCTAAATGTTGATAAACTCTAAAGATTGTCCATTTCTAATCTGAGATACAGACAGTTCATGTACAGTAAACAGCCAGATCCATAGAGACTGGTTGTAGACGGTTTTCACCCCTAAGGCAGTGATGTGTTTAATCTTTCATGTGCTGGAGCTTTCCAACTGAAAAGAGGAGAGTGGTCATTCAAAGCCACAAACAAATTTAGCAAATTCACAATTACCTACAGATTGGTGTTCATTTTGGCAGTGTTGATGTTTGCTAATAGAGTGTGTTTTTCTTAAAATATTACCAGCAACGTAAAATGCATGTAAAATGTAGTTTTCTCTCTTTTACCCTTTCATGGTTTTTCTAACGGTAGTAAAAAAAAAAAACAGCTAATGTGAGATCTGCTCTCTTATCAGACTCTTCAAATCGCACAATACAGCATCATTAACTGTAAACACGGTTGTTGTACAGCAGCTCTTTAGACCTTTATCATCTTGCAGATCTGAAGCTATTCACTGAACAGCCACCCCCTCTCCCCCTACCACCTGTCCGTTTCATTTTTATCCACAAAGCTCAGGAATCACGGGAGCCAAGAGGGAGGCACATAATCCCCAAATTGCTTCAATTTGTCTCCAACCTGCTCGGCATTGCTTCTGACTTAAGTTATGCTCTTACCCTGGGTGATTTAAAGATGAAGGTTAATGTTTATTTAGCAGTTTTGGGCCTGTGCTAAGCTCTTTGAATCATTATCTCATTTAATCCTCTCAACAGCATTGTGAGTTAAAATACAATTATTATCTCCTTTTATTTTAAGAAAATATCTATCTATCTATCTATCTATCTATCTATCTATCTATCTATCTGTCTATTTAGAGAGCAATGGGAGAGGGGCAGTGAGAGGGGAAGAGAGAATCCCAAGTAGGCTCCACAATGAAGCATGGAGCCCAATGTGGGGCTCCATCCCATGACTATGAAATCATGACCTGAGCTGAAATCAAGAGTCTGATGCTTAACCGACTGAGCCGCCTAGGCTCCTCTGTCTCCACTTTGTAGTAGATGAGGGTAGAGACTTGGAAAAATTAAGATCCTCATGTTTACACACAAAGTAGTAGACTGAGGATTTAAATTCAAACCACCTGCCCCCAGAGCCTGTACCATTAATAACTCTGCTAAACCATATTTGAAATACCCTTTTCCCCTTCCAGTACACACATACACCCACTGCAGATCTTATGTTAGGACAAGCTGGATAAAGAATCAGAGCAAAAAGGAAGCAAAAGCAAAATGAAACAAAATAAAAATCTGCCAGGGAAGCTCTTACCTGCTCATATTGTCAAAATCACACAAATGCAGTCTCACAGACACTGAGTTTATGCTTATATACCTGTAATTAAAAATTAAGGGGCAAGGGTTTTGCATTTCTTTATTTCAGTAGAAACAAACTATCATAACTTCGCCAAGAATCACATGCCTAGTTCATCATTTCAGACTGGGACACGTTTCATAAAGATTTCTGAAAACTCTCATTTTAAATATTTTAAGGAGAGGTATGCACCTTCCAAGCTGGTACATTCCTCACCACTCTGTCTTGCATTTTTTGCTTCACTCATTTATTTTACCTGATTTGTCTTCTTAGGCATTTGTGTTTGAGATCCCTGCTTAGCAATAAAAACTTTGGGTGGATACGGGATGATTTTCTTAACATATGTCACATATAAATATACAATACCCTTATTTTTACCTTGAGACAACTTCTGGCAAGGCGTTTGCTCTCATGTTATATTTGTGTTAATATTATGGTCTCCTTTTTTTTTTTTTTTCACTGATGTGTATTTCCTCTTTGTATTTCTACTCATTTAATTCTTCTTGGCTTCTTGGCCAGAGGTGGATATAAGTCAGAGGAAGAAAGGGGCTTTCTTTAAGCTGTGTTGTTTGTTTGTTTGTTTGTTTTGGTGGCTTTCTTAGCAATGCGTAAGAAAAGGATGAAGACTTGCTCCTTTGACTTCTGCTTGTTCCCTGAGGAAGATAGTAACCTGCTGTGATTTCAAGGTCCAGGAATGTGTCAGTATTGGGTGCAGGTGGTGGCACTGGAACAGATCAGAGGAGGCAGTGGGCAAGTTGCTTTCCCCCCGAGCCTCGGTTTCCTTATGCAACTGACGATACTTACGTCACTTATTTGTGTGTGGTTTTGATAAAGTATCTGCTAGCATGGCCAGTGCAGACTCAAAATCCAGAACATACAGGGTTCTGTTTCCCTTCATCTAGTTCTTTTCAGAGACTAGGACTGAATACAGACACTGTTGGCATTATCAAAGTATATGAAAGGGATTCTGATGAGAATGTCAGAGAAAGGTTGCAATAAAAATGTGCGCCTGCAAGTAAAACCTCTCTAAAACACAGTGTCAATATGCCTTATATATGAATTCATTAGTGCATGTGTGTGCACCTGTATATGCCACATCGATATATGCGTGGACGTGTATGTGTACCCATATATGCAGCATTTGTGGGTTAACGTGTGTATGTGTGTGCACCTATATACGCAGCATCGATGTATGTGTGAGCGTGTGTGTGCACACATACATCCAGCATTTGTGTGTGGATTAATGTGTATGTACACATATGTGGACATGTGTGTGTGCGCACCCATATGGATGTAGCATTGATGTAAGTGTGAGCAGGTATGTGTGCACATATATGCAGCATTTGTGTCTGTGGATGTGTGTGTGAATGCATGTGTGTGCATGTGCATGTGCCCAGAAGGAAACCGCTGGGGGAAGAGAATACATTGCACCAGATATTTGATGGTAACCGTTGTTCAGTACATAGTAACTCACGGTATATAAAATGAAGTCCATTTATGATGTTAGTCTTATCTTCTAATTAAAATCATAGGCATGAAGCTTCTTTATACCTGCATAAAATAAGCTGTTTAATTTCTCTGCACCAGGGGAAAAATGTTTTCATTGCCTGGTATGTAGCCCATCAGCACATGGTGGGAGCAAGGCAGGGCAGCGATGAAAGCCTCATTCTTCTTCAGTGTTTGTCCTCTCAGACTTTGTGAGGGGCACAGATGTGTCCTCTGAGGTTTTCTCAAGGGCAGGGGAGGGGTACTCTTATCAGTTGCCCCTCTCCCTTCACAGTACCAAGGGCAGAGAATCTATTCTGTCTATGAAAAACCTACCTCAGATCGTTTCTCCTGGATTATTCATATAGGAATGGAAAAAAAAATATTATACCACATCCATTCCCTAAAAATTTGCTGATAACTAGTAATAACTTATTTCAATGAAGCCAAAGCAAATATTTGAGACAAAGAAAGTCAACTTGTCTTGGAAGGAATAAAAGAGGAAAAGGACTATGAATCTTAGCAGCTAAAGGGATTGAATCTGTTTTAAAGCTTACTTTATAATAGTAATATATTCTATGAGTAGGATTTAAAAAATCTTGCTATTTAATAATTTTATTTTATAAGGTATGAGTATGATTTTTGGCTTTATTTTGTACTTTGGGCCCTGAGGTTCAGACCATGGTAAGAAGTAGCCCTGACAACTGGTGGAAGTATAGCTAAAGGCAGGGAGGGTCTATAAGGGGAAATAAACTCATTTGCTCATTCAGTCACTCAGCAAACATTAGGAACTCAAAGAAGCTAGGTATAGCTTGATAATAAAGGTCAAAAGGGCTATGCTGCTGCTGAAGCCAGAGACGTAAGCAGGGGCAGAGTTTGCCAGGCTATTTTATGGATTTTAGAATGTATCGGAAGATCAGTGATAAGTCATTGAATGGTTTTAAGTAGAGGAATGTCAGAATCAAATTTGTATTATATAGGACAGTTATTGTAGTCACAGTGTGCAAAATAGATTGCGGGGGGTGGGATGCAGGAGGCAGGGCAACGTGACATCAGTGAAGTTGGCTAGAAGGTCTTACAGTAACCCAGTGCAGAGATGATCACATTTTGGGATAAGACAGTTATAATTGGCAGAGAGAGAGGATCTGATTTTAGAGCTAATTAGTAGGTAAAATATACAGGGCTCAAATGCAAGTTAATTTTAGGAGGTGAGTAGAAAAGGAGAAGCAAGGATGAGTCTTGGGTTTTGGCTTTATAGTGAATCATTGGTAGAAACATTAACTGAGCCAGACAGGACACAGTGGGAGATGGGTAGGACTGGGATGAGGTGCATGGTGAAGCATGTTGAATTTGAGGTGTTTGTGGACATTCAGATAGAAGAATCTGCCAGGAAGCTGAGGCTGAGACTAGAGGAGACCTCATGTTGAGATTAATTTATGAGTTGTCCCCAGAAAGATGGTAATAAAAAAAAAAGCTTGGAAGAAGTCCCTGAGGTACAGGGTGTTGAATAAAAACCCTCAAATGAGGATTGAGTAGTGGTCATATTATAAAGAGATCAGAGAAATTTGAGTATTCAAAACAGATGAAAAGGAAGACTAGATGAGTATGATGTTATGGAAGTCACTGGAAGAGAATCCTTCAGGGAGGATGGAATTGTCGTGGTATCAAAGTCTGTTAGGAGTTCAACTATGGGAAAGGTCTGAGTGTTGGATGTTGGATTAAATACTGAAAAGTCAGTCACACGTGTAGTAAAGCCACTGTCACTGAGGTACTGTAGTAGAAGTCAAACTGCACTGATTAGAGGGAGCTTTTACATATGTACGGAAAGGTAAATAATAATTATAGCTATCACTTGTCAAGACTGTGTTCAAGTCCATTTCGGGTTATCGTGATACTCAAGTATTGTTGTGGAAACTGAGACCTCTAGAGTGAAGTAGGTTTCTAAGATGACCCATTATGAACAGAGAAGTGTTGATTGAGTTTGAATCTGCTCCTTCTGATGCCAAAGCCTTTTTAGTCTGCACCATTCTGTCCATCTGGCTTGGGGATGACACACTTTCTTGAGCAGCAGTCTTTGCCCCAAGGGCCTTTGGGGGTAGGTGCTTTGGAAAATATCTAGAACAAAGGGATGGTTGAGACCACTTAAGTCAATTAAATCACTAAAATAATTCATTGAGAAAGAACAAAACAGACAGTGGGATAATAGAGGGATCCTTTTCATGACTAACGGGAAGTAGGAACAATGGTGTGATGAAGAGTGACAGGAATTGAGGGAGGGAGAAGCAGAAAGAGAAATATGTGATGGCCTCAAGGTCAGGGGACAGAGGGCCATAAGACTATGCTCTCACTACTTAAAGGCTGGCCATCAAAAATGAAAGTACTTATAAGATGGACATCACAAAATGTAGCCTCATTTGTATGCAGACCTAACCATGCACAATATTCCGGCTCCATTCAGCAATGAAGGACTAAATCAGGGGGAAAATGCCAATATTTCGTAGAGAGACCCACGTGCCCCTTCCTGTGCTGTGATATACAAGTACAGATGACTTTATATTTATGCTTTAATTTCTTGTATTTATTCTCTTATGCTAACTCCCTCTGTATTTTCTCCCCTTTCCTTTCTTTAGATCATGCTTCTTAGTGATCCTGAAATGGAGAGCAGCTTATTGATCAGCTCTGATGAGGGGGCCACCTATCAGAAGTACCGGCTCACCTTCTACATCCAGAGTCTTCTCTTCCATCCCAAGCAGGAAGACTGGGTGCTGGCCTACAGTCTGGATCAAAAGGTGAACAAACATAGTTTTTATTTGCGTCTTGTCACCCAGGTAGCACCTGGGGAAAAACACTTGTTTACTCAGTCCAAATTTTGGAGGGGATTCAATGACATTTCATCATCCAATTAGGTTGATTTTGTCTGCAGCAAGGAACTTTCTTTTCTACTCTTCAATATCAAAATATGCAGCAGGTGCGTTTCACTTATCGGCAGTGCTGTTTAGCATTTCATAGGCTGAAGATGATTTTCTCTATAATTTTACTCGTTTGACCTTTAAAACAATCTTGTGAAATAAGTAGGAAATGTGACTTGATAATAATTTGCTAGTGACTATAGTAAACAAAGGTGCAGAAGTGCTAAGGTGTTTGTTCAAGCCTGCCAAGCTAATCATTGGAAGAGCCAGAGCTCAAATGCATATTGTCAGATTCTAAGTCTAGGGCATATTCCAGGATACCATGGGTGTTGATTTGGTAGAAGTTGAATATACCATTGCTTGTAGTTTAGCAAAGGAAGGGAAGTCTCAAACATGTCCATTTTGTTGTTTTTTGTACGTACCTTCAAGTTATAATGACCCAATAAATCCTCCTTTTCCAGCTCAAGATCCATTTATCCAGCTGTGTACTTGACCTTGACTCTTATGTGTCTCAGATGCCTCTTGATTCAACATAGTCCCAAAATGAACTTCTTCTCTCTCTCCAACATGGCTGGTTCTCTGCCAGTGTTTCCTAATTGTATCCGTTCCTTTGCAAAAGGTAGAAACCTAGGAGGTATCCTTAATACTTCCTTTTTGCAAACCTAGCATCTATAATCTATCATTCTTATCTCTATCTCATAATTCCATGGACTTCCGTTACCACCACCATTCAAACATCGGTTATATCTGTCATTTGAGCAATGACCAGAGCCTCTTCTAGTGTGTTCATACTATAACCTAAACAGTCTATTTTCCAAATGTAGATCTTAAGATTTCAGCATTTTTCTCATTGCTCACAGAAAAAAGCCAGAGTCCTCTGTCGGATCTGTTAAGATCTTCTTAGCTGGTCCCTCCTCTGTCTTAACTCAAGGTTATCACTTTCCCTTGAATGACCTTCTTTCAGTTCATCACCCCAGCTGTCTCTCTGGCTCCATTTCCTGGGCCTGGAATCTTTTTCCCTGAAATGAACTTTGTCACTCTCAGATCTCAGATATAGTGTCACTTTCTCAGGACATCTTCCCTAAACTCCCTGACAAAGTTAAATACTCCTTGGTGTTCTTTCCTGCCGGAGTCCAGTTCCAGCGAATCTAGGGGGTCCCCGAAGGATGGATAGTTAGGTGAAAGGAACGAGAGAGGCATGAGATGTGGTCTGATCACCAAGCAGGCATCTCTGGCTAGTCTGGCGTCTCTCTCTGCCCTGCTGGTCTCAGTGTCTTTACTTAAAAGTAGTGAGTGACATTACAGCAATGAGTGACATCCCATCTGTAAGCATAGTTTTAACAATAATGTGCTTTTATCAGTTAAGTGGAGATTTCTTCAATCTTGCAAGTTGTTTTCAAGTTAATTAGCATATAAATTTAAGGCAAGGGGAGAGAACAGGGCGTTACCTAGGCCTGCCTATGTTGATTATCTATAAACAGGCCAGGAGTCATTCTGCCTATTCTTCCAACTACAATGGGGGAGGTGCAACCCATCCAGCAAGGACAGAATTCCCAATGCTTGTCCTTTGCTTGTGAATGAGTGAATTTACATAATAAGGGCCACACCAATATTCAGCCAGCTCATAACTGCTATCAATTTGTGCAACCCACCCCTAAGATGCAACTTTAAGGTTACTTCTGGCCAGGCTATTCTCATTCAGATGTAATCCCTCAAAGCATGTGCTCCAGGTCCTTCCCTTTTATCTAAATGCCATAAAACAAAAGAGCATTACATTCCTTGGGGCCAACAAGAGTATCTCAAGAAATCCAAGCCTGAAAAATTATTTCGAAGGATGTAACACTAGGCGCCATTTTGGCGGGGGGTGGGGGGAGCTTTGCTTCAACCACCTTTTCCACACAGGGAGGGGTCTCAACCTGTGAGCCCAGAATGGCTCCCAACACTTTCGCATAATGCTCTGTACCACCCTCTTCAGACTGCCTGTCACTGTTGAGATTTTACATTGATTTATGTGATACTAGGATTAGCTGTATTCCTCACTGGACTGTAAGCTCCAGGAGGTGGGGGGCAGGTTTGGTTTTACTCACTGATTTAACATCAGTGCTAGCACAGTGCCTGGTACTTAATAGGTGCTCAGTAATAATTGTGAGGTGAAGAAATTAGTGGATGAATGCATAAATGCTATGGTAATGAGCCTACTGTAGCTGATCAACTTATACTTAAGAGACTTTAAATTATGCTTCTTTGTAGTACAGAACCTAAGTACAGTGCTTGATGCCAGACTGTTATGTAATAATGTTGTGGAATCAATCAGTGAAAGAAAATAGATAATTAAAAGCACTGCCTTGCATAGAGATATCTACAGATTAACCTTAATTGAAATAGCTTCTTCTCTTCTCTCTTAAATCCTGAAACAGCTGCTCCTCCTTATATATTTAAATATGTGATTGTAAATATGAGTGTGTGTGTGTGTGAGAGAGAGAGAGAGAGAGAGAGAGAAAGAGAGAGAGAGGAGAAAGAGAGAGATGTCAGCACCTTTAAACAATAATTTCAACATAACCTTTATATCTCTCATTAATGGAGCCTCATGGTGGGTGCCAGGTGCTTAATGCAGTCCCCTAAGGACACCCACATGACATTTGCAGAGCAAAAGTCATTGCAAATACATTTCTTTCATGGCATCAAGTGGATATTGTATGAAAGACTTAGCGAAATGTCAGGTAGTCTGTGAGTTTAGATGCTTAGTATTGCTAGGAATTTTGAAGCTATATTGAAAAAAATAAAATTTTTGGCTATTGTTAAAGATAGTAATTGTTTAGATGATGCTCAGAAGTCTGAAACTCTGTTTTTATTTATACAGAGACAAACTAGATTAGACATCTCATGCCAAAAGTTTGATAAACCGAATGCAGTGTGCCTTGTGTGTATCTAGAAGGAATATCCTTTTCCTCCATCTCCATAGCACTGAGAACATCTGGGGCATTGCTCATATATAGCAATGTGGATATAATACATTCAAAATACTTTCAGGCTTGGTGGCTGCTTTTTCACTTAATAAAAATATTTGGAAATGTGGCAGGGGTTGTCGATGGATTTTCCTAATCACGCTGCGCATTTCTGGATGTATTATTCCTTAGGTACTCTTTCTTGTTGACATCTTTTGCATAAAGTGGCTGAATGTTCTTCAGGCCCATAAAGTTTCTAACTGGTACCCTGCCATTCTTTTAAATAAATGGTGTGAGGAAGGAGATGATGCCCCTGGCAACATTTGCAGAGCTGGCATAAAACACCCAGCCTCAGTCATCCAGGGTGCAGAAGAGTTTTTCTTTATTTTGGAATAATTTATTGGTGTAGAGTTAAGGAGAGTGATGCTATGCAGCAGCGGATGAAGAGGCAAGGGGAGTCGAGATTGATATACAAATGTCTTATTTCAGACTGGAGCCTTCTGTGATGTGCATGCATTGAGGCAGCTGGTTTCTTCTAGAGAAAATGAAAAGTGCTAGTATTAAGGTAACTGCAGCATCAAAGGGAGATGTTTGTGGTGAGGTTTGAATCGATGTTTCCATTATTGTGCCTTTGATGAAATGCACTAGCAATTTCTTTAGAATCCGTAAGGCTATCTCGTTATGTTGTATGTATTACAAAAGACCTAATTGAATGATATTTTAAAGGGACAATATCCAATTGCTTTACCTTCCAAATTGCTACCTCAAAGCTTTAGGAGACTTGCCAGGAGATCTCAGTCAGTAAAGGCACTGCTGGAGAATTAAGGAAATACCTTCCAGATAGAGCAAAATTGTAGCTAGAAATTGAGACATGAACATAACAACATGTTAGTTGAGATGCTGGATGGCAGATTGTGAGTCAACTAGGAAACGTGGCTAACTGTACTGGTTCAATGCCAGGTTGTAGGAGATCACCCAAGCCTCCCAGCTTCCAAAGCTTCAAAGAGGTGGAGAGGTCGGGACAAATGCACCTTGTACTCGACCCTTTGGAGGGCCATGGCTTTCTAATTTTGATGTGTCATGATATAGCAGAGTTATTTCTGTTTCCTGTTGAGCCGGACCTGGACTTTTGACCTAGTTCTTCCATTCTGGCCATCCCAGATGCTTCCCAGTTCCTGTGGCAGCTCCTCTCTGTCCCAGACTCTCCTGGCACTTTGCATTTTAATATAAAATAATTCAGTACTTACTAAAGACAAGAGATTCTTTCTTGGGTATACAAATCTTTGGAGATGCTTTATAAGAATATTTGTGATTAAAAAAAAAAAGAGCAAACATAATAGGTTATGGCTGATCAAATTGGAATAATAAAAGAAAAGCTACTCCTCTCCTCTCCAAATCAAAGCGCTAGAATGCCTTTTGAGGACTGCGTATTTACCAGTTATTTAAGAGCCGGAATTCTCTTTTGTTTCCACCAGGCTATGTCCTCACTGACGACTGAAACTACATTGTGATGTTTTGGATTAGCTGGAGGGCTCAATAATATTATTAAAACTGAGATTTAAAAAAAAAAAGACTTTGAGACAGATTTTGAGGACATTGCAGTCCTCTGATTGGAGAGATGTTGTTTTCATTGCTGTAGAAATTTGGATTGTTAAACATTCCTCATTTTGACAGGAGACTTGGTGTCGTTTTTTGTTTTTTTGTTTTCTGTTTTTTTTTTTTAATTGGGCACATGCTTATGTATTTACAGATGCATACATCCTAGCACGGGGGTCTTCCACAAGAGACAGAGTTGAAAACAGCTATTTTTCTGTGGGAGAGGTGGAGTTACACAGCTCTCTATTGTCATTTATCTACTTGGCAAAATGAAACATTAACAAATACAACTGACTTTGGAGACCAGAGATGAGGAGCTCCATGGGATTTCAGACTGTTGTTTTTCAGACACTTCTGAGCTAGACTGGTCTAGAATCGCCAGTCATTTCAATTTAAAACCACTTTCTGAAACACTAGCACACATAATGAAGCATTGCTATTATAGTAGTTGGGAGGAGTGGGCAGTCAGGTTTGGTGTTTTTTTTTTCTTTTCTGTTTTTTTTTTTCTTTATCACCTGCTACCAGCCAAGTTCAATAGTAGCTGACAGATTGACAAACTGGATAAGGAGCTGATGCAGTTTTGGTCATGGTCGCTGGCAAAACAGAGTCCACGGTTGGAGAGGTGACGGTGGTTCCATGCAGGCTTTGCCGGTTGGACTCTATCTGGGGCCGCATGAACGGGGCCCTGGCGAATTAGAGCATCTGGTGTGTGGAGGGCCTGAAAATTCAAAAGGAAGTTTAAACCTGTACTTCTGGAATGCTGGATACAAATGATGCTGTTCCTTTCATTTGTATTCTCCTGTAAACCCTCAGATTAGAAATGTAATTGTATTCAGAGCTCCAGGATTAGCAGGTGATGACAACTTTCCTCAGTAGCCATTGGCAGAAACAGGCTTTATATCTCCCCACCTGGTGGGGATAAAGCTGCTGGGGATTAACTAGGGATGACCGTGGTTTTGAAGCATATCCTCCAGGGAATGAGAGTACTCCTGAAGGGCATCTTCTATTTCAAGAAAAACATTGCAATTTCATTAGGTCTCTTCCATGCCTATAAAACCATTCGTGTATCATTTAAGAGAAAAACAATCCAGAGTGCCACTCACCTGTGGCAAGCTGACCTTGCTCTTCAAGATATCTTGTCAGTATAGAGGGGAGGTAGTGTCTCCATCACCATAGAAACACCAGTTTCCGTGAGGCCACTTTCACGTTGGTGAAAACAGAAAGAGTGAACCAAGAATGGCCCTATTTTTTTAATAAGAAGGTGGAGCAACCTGTGTGTTAGTCATATATTACCATTAATCTGTCTGAACTGAGCTCTGAATGACACGATTGGTTGAGTGTACAACGTTAGCTTGCATTCGGTGAGGGTCATGCGGTAAAAATCTCCACCCATGGCAACTTTATTCATGAGAACATTAACTCGAAGGAACAACATTCCATAAAATTATGGGTCTCATGGCGTTCGTCTTCCCAAACCTGCTTTTCTATATCAAGTCCCAGGGTATCTGTGCTCTGCCTCTACATTTTGGTGTCCATTTTGGTAAGTTGACACATTTCTGTCAGGGAAAAGAACATGAACATTTGCCAAAATAATTAATGGAAGATACAGCATATGTATGTATTAAGTAGGGTACGCAGGGACCTTTTCCAATATCTTCCCAAAGCAATTCTGCTCTCATGGCTGAAATTCAGCCAAGACAGTATTTTGGCAAAGGCGGTGATTGCAGCCATAGGTGAGAAGGAGGTGGAGTGGCTCACAGCCTTCTCTGCATTCTTCAACCCATTTCCTGTATGGAGTGACCATGTCTTCATGCATGCCTTCATCCTTTGTGTTCACACTTCTGCCTAGTGTCCCTAACTCTGACCCTTTGCCTAATTCTGACTCTAGGTTTCCAGTATTCCAGCTGGACTCAGGAATTCTTCAGCTTGTCCCATCCTTGACAAGCCTCTCTACACTTAGGAACTTGTCTACCTGACCTGACCATACCTTCTATCCTGCTTCCATTCTCTGCTGCCATCTTGACCAGTCATACTGGTATGACAGCACCTGGCCTTTTATTTTTTTTAATAATTATTTTAAAAATTTATTTATTGTTTAATTTACATCCAAGTTAGTTAGCATATAGTGCAACAATTGATTTCAGGAGTAGATTCCTTAATGCCCCTTCCCCATTTAGCCCATCCCCCCTCCCACAACCCCTCCAGCAACCCTCTGTTTGTTCTCTATATTTAAAGTCTCTTATGTTTTGTCCTCCTCCCTGTTTTTATATTCTTTTTGCTTCCTTTCCCTTATGTTCATCTGTTTAGTATCTTAAAGTCCTCATATGAGTGAAGTCATATGATATTTCTTTCTCTGACTAATTTCGCTTAGCATAATACCCTCCAGTTCTATCCATGGAATTGCAAATGGCAAGATTTCATTCTTTCTGATTGCCGAGTAATACTCCATTGTATGTATGTATATATATATATATACACCACATATATATATATATCACATATGTATATATATATATCACATATGTATATATATATATATATACACCACATGTATGTGTATATATATATATACACACACACCACATCTTTATCCATTCATCCATAGGTGGACATTGGGCTCTTTCCATACTTTGGCTATTGTCAATAACGCTGCTAGAAACATTGGGGTGCATGAAACAGCACTCCTGTATCCCTTGGATAAATACCTAGTAGTGCAATTGCTGGGTCATAGGGTAGTTCTATGTTTAATTTTTTGAAGAACCTCCATACTGTTTTCAGAGCAGCTGCACCAGTTTGCATTCTCACCAGCAGTGTAAAAGAGATCCTCTTTCTCTGCATCCTCGCCAACCTCCGTTGTTACCTGAGTTGTTAATTTTAGCCATTCTGACAGGTGTGAGGTGGAATCTCATTGTGGTTTTGATTTGTATTTCCCTGATGATGAGCGATGGTGAGTATTTTTTCATGTGCCAGTTAGGCATCTGAATGTCTTCTTTGGAGAAGATGTGAACTTCCCTAATGTCATTTGGCCATTTCTTCACTGGATTATTTGGTTTTTGGGTATTTGGGTCTTTACAGATTTTGGATACTAAGGCTTTATCTGATATGTCCTTTGCAAATATCTTTTCCCATTCCATTGGCTGCCTTTTAGTTTTTCTGATTGTTTCCTTTGCTGTGCAGAAGCTTTTTATTTTGACGAGGTCCCAACTGTTCATTTTTGCTTTTGTTTCCCTTGCCTCCAGAGACATGTGGAGTAACAGGTTGTTGCGGCCGAGGTCAAAGAGGTTTTTGCCTGCTTTCTCCTCTAGGAGTTTGATGGCTTCCTGTCTTACATTTAGGTCTTTCATCATTTCGAGTTTATTTTTGTGTATGCACCTGACCTTTTAAAGTCAGAGTCAGTCTTGGGGTGCTGGAGTGGCTCAGTCAGTTAAGCATCTGACTTAAGCTCAGGTCGTGATCTCACAGTTTGAGTTCAGGGCCCATGTTGAGTTCTGTGCTCACAGCTCAGAACCTGGTGCTGCTTCCGATTCGGTGTCTCCCTCTCTCTCGCCTCTCACTTGCTCACACTCTGTCTCTCTCTCTCTCAAAAATAAATAAGCATTAAAAAAATAAATAAAGTGAGAGTCAGTCTTTAATCCTTTTCACTTAAGGCATTGCATTTATAGAGGGAAGTGCACATCTCCTGAGCTTGGTAAATTTTCATAAATGGAATTCACTTATCAGCACGCTGATTAAGGGGCACATGACTGGCTTTCCAGAATCCTCTTGTGCACTGTGCAGTCATTATGTTCCACGCTCAGTGGGGCCACCCTCAGTCAGGTTTATTTTTAATATCATGCAGATGATTTGTGGATTACGTGGTGACGAAGAGACACAGGTAAATTCCTTGGAAGGAAAGTTAGAAGACAGCAGGTGAGGGAAATGACAGAGAAGAAAAATTTAAAAAATGTAAACTTTAAACCAAAGGCAATAACTCATTGATGTTGAATAAGTCTGATTCATCCAGAGCATTTGTTAGGAAACTTCCAAAAAATGGCCATTTATAATTAATTTCACAGGTTTCATTTTTACAAATGTGTTCCTTTCTATGCCATAAGAAGAATAACCTGTGTTGACAAAGTTGTGGTGAAACCCATATTCCAACATAGTATTGATGGTCATGCGAATGAGTTTGCCTTCCTGGAAGACATCTTGGCAATGTGTATCAGAAGATGTACATGTATTCATAATTTTAATCCAATGATTCAGTTATTCCAGTTCTGAGACTGTACCAAGAGAATAACACCAAATACCACAAAGCTTTAGGTATGATGGTTTATCAAGGTCATTCATAATGAGGAAAAGTGCATGAAAACTTGCTCAATGGCCAACAGTAAGAGATTTTAAATCATGGTCCATACATTTGACAGAATATTATACAGTCATCAAAATAGTGGTTATGACCACCATGTAGCAGCATGGATACACATTAATTCCTATTTAATACATCTACATTTCGTATTACTGTATATATATATGTGTATATATATATATATATATATATTCATGCATAAGAAATGTTAAGTAAAGTCATGTTATTTGAATACAGATAAGCAAAAGATAAAATAAGATAAAAGGAGAAAGAAAGGAAGCAAAGAGGGAGGGAAGGAGAAAAATTTTTAAAGGAAGGAAATATTCCCAAATATTTCCTGGAGTCTCTCAAGGTAATGGAATTCTGTTTTTTGGTTTTTCCCATACTGTTTGTTTTCTAAATTTTCATTATTTCATTAGATTACTTTTATAATTAAAAAATAAGTAATCTACCTTAAATAGCTTATGTTCAGTCCTAGTTATAAGGTAGTGCTCTTAAGAAACATTTTAGGTGTGAATATGGTCATTTTAGAGAAAGCATTTCAAATCATTATTTAAATACCTTTTCAAGGGGCGCCTGGGTGGCTCAGTCGGTTGGGTGGCCGACTTCAGCTCAGGTCATGATCTTACGGTCTGTGAGTTCAAGCCCCGCATCGGGCTCTGTGCTGACAGCTCAGAGCCTGGAGCCTGCTTCAGATTCTGTGTCTGCCTCTCTCTCTGCCCTTCCCCTGCTCATGCTCTGTCTCTATGTCTTTCAAAAATAAATAAACGTTTAAAAAAAAATTAAAAAAAAAAAACCTTTTCAAGAGGCAGCGGTGAGAGGAAAATTTCCTTAAACTAGGATTACATTGAGTCTAAGGTTTCTCTTCAGCTTTGCTTTTCACTCTGGTCCCTTTTAAACTGTGAAACTCTAGAAATTATGTTTTTCCTCCTAACAAAAAGTATACTCTTGTTGGATATAACCTCAATCTATATTATTTACAACTCAGTGATAGATATAGGTCTTATTATTTAGAAGCATCCACTATAGATAGATGTTAAGGAAGTGATTTATTCTGGTAGTTTTTCAGATGAATTCTGCGACTCTACCCGAAAATTGAATTAGTATTTGGTTATTTGATTTGACAGCTGTAATGGAAACAAATACTCTGGAGCCAAGGGGTGTAGACATATGTAGTGAATTAAGGTTTGTGCTAAGTAACTCTTAGACACCCATGCTGCATTATTCAATATTGGACATATAGGTTCTTCTCAGAAATGGAGATATATGTCTTTAAATATCTTCTGTGTATGGGCAGTGACAGGTGCTTTTATGTACATTATTATATTGAATTCTCATAGGAGTCTGCAAGGTGGATAGTGTTATTTCCAACTTACAGATAAGCATATATCTCTTAAGAATAAGCAACATTAATTTTCTCAAGGTTACATAGCCAGTGAGGGGCCTGGCCTATTCTCTATTCTAGGCCTTCCTAAGATCCCCCACTAATACCCACCACCACACCTCACTCTCCCTAGTGGATCGACAGACTTACTACTGCATCTGGGCAGAAATTCATATGGGCCCTTCATACTGAATCCCAGCACCAGAGAGCACTGTAATAATGAGACAACAAAATCGGCCATGCCAAGACCAGACTTTTGGATGCCTCCGCTGGTTCCTCTGTCATATCCCTCAGCTGAGGGCACTTTCCAGGATGAGATCTTGAGGGTGGAAGCCATCAACTGCTAACTGATGTTAGGCCATAGGACTAATTAATTTTGCCTCAGGCAGAAAATAAACAACAAGGCAGTAGTGGTTTTTTTTTTTCAGTTTTTTTCCATTTTTGCTCACTTTTCCCATTAATTTGTCCAACATGTGGGTTAATATGTAGATTAAACCAAAGAGTTTGCCATTTAAATAGGTAATACTATGATTTGAAATTTTTTAAGGAAGTTTATGAAGACAACATCTTTAATATGGTAATGAAGATAGAAGTTGAAATCATTTAACTTCATTTACAAATCATGAATATGTATTATGCTTTAAATGAAAAGAAGGGCTAAAACAGATATAGTGTTTGTTCAATTTACTAAAGAGAAGACAATTTGTCAAGATTTTTTTCCCCAAAACTCAAGCAATATGCAAATGTAGGAAAATCAGACCCCCATGTTAATTCCATGGCATGATGAATATTTTTATAATCCTAATTAGTACCAGTCATTTAGTCTAGCAATTTCCCCCAATCTAGCCAATTTGAAATTAAAATAGATGCCTTGATTACAAAACTCATTAGCACAGAAGCACCCTTCTCACTAACCAGTTCATTTAAAATGCACAAACTGAATGAAGTGTGGAACACTTGTGTTGTCAATTGGCATAAGTGAAGTGAGTCTTAATTGGAAGCATTGTGAAGTATTTGTATTGCTGCATGTTTCATTGCAGTATAATATATCATTCATTAAATGTAACAAAAGCAACTTTTAAATGGTTTAATTAAGCGGAGTTGGTGCACTTGGTAATTTTTATAAAGTCGAATGTCACAATTGTTTGCATTTGAAGTCCTGATGGGTATTAATGTCAGGAAGACGAGGTCTGACTCTGCATTTATCACTCCGATTATGTGGAGAATGGCAGGTTTAATGTGAGAGGAGAAAATTAAATTCTAGAACATCGACTTCTTACTTAAAAGCACCCACGTGCATATTGTCCTCATGCACGTGGACGTGGAAGGCACAGAAGTGCCTGACTTCCTGCTGGGCATGGAGAAGAAGGGCTGAGGACTAGGAGTGAAATGGAAGGAGCAAATAACCGTTGGAGATTTTTCTTTTTGTCACTTCTTTTTTAATTTTCTTTTTTAATCAAGGGAGGAAGTAGTAGGTGGAGAGAAACTCTATCCAGTGTATTTTCATCTGCTCAAAAGAGCAATAGAGATTGTGGCAGTGCAGACTGATGTTCTGTCTAAGCCAAATGTGGTGGGAGTGGGGGAGGAGGGGGAAACTGGCTCCAGACCAGGGAAATGCTGGAAACAGGGACGCTACAGAAGTCCTGAGCTGGAGCCAGATAGCAAAGAGTTCGAGAGTGGTTTTTGTGTAGAAGTTGACAGAGTGAGTTGCAATAATGGCGGTTAAGGATGCATAAGGTATATGACAAGCCCAGAAGCCACTGTGCTGTTGATGTTTATTCTCCGTGTATTCCAGATGTCAGCTGTTACCTCATGTTTATGGACTGTTTCAACCCTACATCAGTGAGGATGCAAAACTCAGGCATGTCACTGGTTTCCATGAGAAATCTCATTTTAACAGACACCGTTGATGTCCTGCCCATGTGCATTTAGTATTTCCACTGTAGTGTGCTCTTGCTGACTCCTGACGGCTAGGATTTGCATTTCTTAGCTGGAAGTTAGTCTCTACACTCTCTAGAGGCTACCCGACTCCTCTGCACAATACCCAGTAGAAGTGCCAGGGAGGTAACATGTGGGAGTGGTATATAGGTACTCTGGTTCCCTCACTTCTCCTGTGGGACAACTCTGAGGCATGTGTTATAACACTTTTTTCCCCTGGAATTTTTCATTGCAGTTAAGTTGTAGTTGCCCACAGAGTTAGCTGGCTTTATAATATACAGTATATTAAGTGCCTTCCACTGACTGGGTCGCTTCTCTATTCCTATACCATCTCCCAAGTAAACTACTTAATTCTTGTGTCAGTGATTGCTCCTAGGGGAACAGTAACCAACTATGCCAAGCATTTTGTGATTAGGTAGTGGTAGCTGAAGAATTACGGTGTCAAGGACAGGGGTCATAGCTCATAGGTTTTCACTTGGGAAATCCCCTTTAACATTTCTGTGTCCCTAGTCTATCCTGGGTCATGCCACCTTGTGGTTTTCCTCACTCTTGTAAGCTAAATGGGCCCCTCCCCCAAAGATGTCTACCTCTGAATCCCCAGAACCTGTGAATACGTTTTCCTACCGGACAAGAAGGACTGGGCAGATGTGATTCAAACATCCTGAGTTGGAGAGAATATCCTGGATTACCCAGGTGAGCCCAGTAAAATCACGGGGGTTCTATAGGAGGAGGAAGAAAACAAGAGTGGAGGAAATATGACGATGGAAACAGAATTTGGAATGATGCTCTTTGGAGACAGCATCACGAGGGCAGGGAATGCAGGCGACCTCTAGAAGCTGGAAAAGACAAGGAGATGGATTCTCCCCTGGAGCCTCAGAAAGGAATTGCAGTCATGTGAATACCTTGGTTTTTAACCCCTGAGACTGATTTCAAATTTCAGACTTTCAAGAAATACTATAATTTGTGTTCTACAAATTCTGTAAATTATATTTATAAATTAAATTTGTGTTCAATTAATTATGTAAAAAAGTAATAAATTTGTGTTGTCTTCAGCCACCAAATTTGTGGTGATTTGTTACAGCAATGATAGAAAACTGATACTCTCACTAACCCTTCTTGCGGCATTAACAGCTCTTCTGTCCCATAGCAGACAGAATCCTCAGCCTGTCTGCACCTGCACCCAGACTCAGGCCATCCAGGCTGTGCTGTGACTCCTTTTTACATTGATCCATGGTGTTCTGAAGTAATAAGAGATCCTCCTGAGAGGAATTCTGGTGAAAAAAAAGTTCTCTGTCCTGTCACATTATTTTGCTGAGTATTATTTGTATTATTTTGCTGAGCCTGTCCCAATAGAAATGTAAGGTCTCACAGTTCTGGAAGGTAGAAGTCTGAGATCAAGATGTCAGTAGGATTTGTTTCTTCTGAGGGCTCTCTCCTTGGTTTATAGATGGCCGTCTTCTTCCTACCTCTTCACATGGCCTTCACTCTGTGCGTATCTATGTCCTAATCTCCTCTGCTTAAAAGGAGACCAGTCATACAACATTAGGGCCTACCCTAATGACCTCATTTTAACTTAACTAACTCTTTACATACCCTGAGTCAAATACGGTTACATCCCAAGGTACTGGGGTAAGGACTTTAACATATGGATTTGGAGGAGACATAGCCCATAACTTATATTCATATCAAGGTTGCTGAATGATGGAAGTCTTACTGAGCTATGGGTCTCTACTGCCCTGTGGAGGGGAGAGTAGGAGTCTCTTCCTGCCTTGTAGCCTGAGGTGTTCCTGAGGTATATGGAATGGAACTAACCACCAGGAAGAATTTGCAATGGGGGTAGGAGGTAAGGAAGTGAGGGTGGGACTTATCCCTAAGATGGAAATCAGATCCACACTGAGAGGTCCTGAGACTGGTCAGGAAGGTTTCAAACTTATCTTTGGCCTTGCTCCTGGATAAGGTTAGGAAATCATGGAGGCACAACAGAAAAGATGGCGCCCAGGCCAAAGCAAAGGAGACCACTAAGAAGAACTTTGAGGGAATAGAGTCTGAAAGAAGTCTGAGATGGAAACTTATTCTTTAGAATCATGGCTATGTACTTGTATAAGCTAGATTTGTTTAGTTTGGTTTTATTTTGGTATTTTATTTTTGTTCTTTCTTTGCACATGAAAATGTCAGTAGATTTCAGATGTGCCAGAAGTTATAGAAAGAGGTTTGGTTGACCTTAATCTTCCTCTTCCTCCCCCTCCTCCTCCTCTTCCTCCTCCTCCTCCTCCTCCTCCTTCTTCTTCTTTCCCTTCCTCTGCTCCCTCCTTCTCGTCCTCCTCCTCCTCCTCCTTCCTCTTTCCCTTCCTCTCTCCCCTCCTTGTCCTCCTCCTCCTCCTCCTTCCTCTTTCCCTTCCTCTCTCCCCTCCTTGTCCTCCTCCTCCTCCTCCTCCTCCTCCTTTTTCTTCTTCTTCTTTGAGTATAGTTGACATACAATGTTGCATTCAGTTCAGGAATACAACTTAGTGATTTGACAAGTTTATATATTATGTCATGTTCACCACAACTGTAGCTACCATCTGTCCCATTACATAGCTATTACAATATCATTGACCATATTCCTTATGCTGTGCTTTTATTTCCATTACCTTCTTGTTTCATAACTGGAGGCCTGTATCTCCCTCTCCCCTTCACCCATTTTGCCCAGAACCCTACCCCCGCCCCTCTGGCAACCACCAGTTTGTTCTTAAAATTTATCTTTGGCTTCCCTGTAGTTTGAAGGGAAATTAGCACATAGACTATGGTAGTTTGGATCCTGTCTAACTCCCTACCCCTCATTCTATGCACTTCCCTTAATTCATGCAACAGGGAATGTGTCCTCCTGTTTCACACCAGAGTGCCTTGGCACATGTGCTTATCGCTGGGAGTCCTTTTCTCCTTATTCATCTCCTAGTCCTAAAACTCAGTGCAAATAGGACTTTCTAGAGAAAGATTTTCCCGGGCAATATTATCTATGGAAATGTAACTAAAGTTATTTAGGTTTTTGAGAAAAGTCTGGAAAGAAGTTATTCATTTTAGAATATGGAAAACTTTTTACTTTATAATTTTATATTTTATAAGCACCTAAGGGATGGAGGGACCAAGGTTTTTCTCCATGTTTATGACATTGAATGATCTTAATTGTCCCTGGATAAGAGATAAATAAGACTTGGATTAA
Organism: Paguma larvata; assembly: GCA_030068075.1. Classification (NCBI taxonomy): domain Eukaryota; kingdom Metazoa; phylum Chordata; class Mammalia; order Carnivora; family Viverridae; genus Paguma; species Paguma larvata. The sequence goes on along the minus strand of CM057837.1, from coordinate 38,410,703 downwards.
GGTAATAAATGTGGGGTTTAAAAGAAAGGGGACCAATTATAGAGTGATTTGAAAATAGAAATGGACTTTATGATGGCATAAAGTCACAGGAAGGAAGAGTGCCTGATAACTCTGACCATGACAAGAGCCAAAAGGACACTATTGATCTGATAGTCTGATTGCCTGAAAAAATATCTAGGGCCAAGGGCTGTGCCCACAGCATGTTTCTTTCCTGACAAAGAAAATACTAGTTTCTCAAAAGCACAGAGTGGTAGAGGGGAGGTCTTGGTTGGCATTGCCGCCAAGGTGTACCATGGAGGGGATAATGACCTTCCTTTGTGGTCGCTTTTCCCGTTAGCTGCTTTTCTGACATTTTGCCCCGTTGCCTCCCTCAGCTGCTCTGAGTGCCGGAGGCAGCAGCCAGTTGGAGCTGTCTAAGTTATTGAAACAAGACTTTAAAATGGAGACTTTTTAATTTAAAGTGTTTGGTGGAGATACCAGAGGTTGTAATCTAGAAGCTTTGTAATAGGCAGCTGGGGAACGAGTGAGGGAAAAAAAAAAGATATATTAACTTTTCCTTTCTTCAAATACTGTTGTGCTAATATTGAGCTTAAATGTTTTCATAATTAAGATGTAGGAAGGTGGCTGAGGAATCCACTCTCGCGTGTCTGTCAGGCCTGGATGGTCTCTGAAACCTTCTAGCCCAGAGGCTCCAGCTCCCAAAGGGAGCTTTGGAGTTTCACTAGTAGATCATTACTTGTGATATGATCTGTCTACCCTTAGGTTTATATTATTTCTTTCCCTTTTTTGATGCTGAAAATGCTAGTTTAATCATCCGGTAGAAAGCTGATATGATTCGTGTAATCTCCACTAGAGGTATCACACCATCAGTCATTAAAAATAACTGAAAAGTATGCCATGCTGTTTGTCTGTTTTTCCTCCCAAATATCCTATTAACAGATCAAAGCCTAACAAATCTTAACAGATTCATGTTTTCAAATATTGGAAAGCATTTTTTTCTCAAGTGAATATTGATAAAATAAATGGAAAAATGAAAAGCATAGAGAGCAAAAACCATTTCTTTGCTTTAAGTATATGTCATTAAAAGTATCAGTAACCCGTGGTTTGTCACACCGATACCAGGTCAAGGATATTGTATTCGACACATATTTACTGAGAAGTTACAATGTGCCAGGACTGAGGGACTCACTAATGAAGGAAACTGATACTAGTTCTGCCGTCATGGAAAGAGAAACACTGATCAAATAAGTAATGGATGGCAATTATGATAAGTGCTACAAAATGGAAGTATTGATCATTATGAGAGCATATATTGGGGAGAAGATCTGACTTATCCTCAGAAATGTTTGATATAATTACTATGTTCAGAGAGTTAAGATATTCTTTGGAAATTAAACGTTTTTAAGGGCTCGTAAACATTATTTAAAGTAAAGCTAAGGCCACTGTATGATTGCCTTCAGACGTCTGTAACACTTTATTAAGGTATAATTGACATTCAGTAACTACACAGGTTAAAGCATACACATTGGATAAGTGTTGACATGAATACACCCACGCAGCCGTAACGGCAGTCAAGAAAATGAGCATATCCATCATCCGCCCGACTCCAGAGTTTCCTTGTCCTCCTTTATAATCCCTTCCTCCCTCCTCTCTTCGTTACCCCACTGCCACCATAGTCACAGTTGGGGAATTGCTTACTGTCACTATAGAATAGTTGGCATTCTGTAGACTTTTTGTAAAAGGAATCATACAATATATACTCAATTTTTGAGTGGCTTTTTTACTATCTTATCATAATTATTTTGAGTTTCATCCACGTTGCTGTGTGTATGAGTAGTTATTTATTTATTTATCTATTTACTTATTTATTTATTTGCTGGATGGTATCCCATTTTATGGATATACTGCAATTGGTTTATTTATTTGCCCATGAATGGACATTTGGTTTGAATCTAGGTTTTGGCTACTGTGAATAGAGCTGCCGGGACCATTCCTGTACAAGCTTTTACATGAATATATGCTTTTATTTCTGTTGGGCAAATACTTAGTGGCAAAATGCCTTAATCATATGGTAGATGTGACTTTGCATTTTTAAGAAAATGGCAAACTATGTTCTAAAGTCATTGTACCATTTTACATTTCCATGAGGAGTACATGAGACTTCACATCCTTGTTAGCACTCGTTATGGTCGGTCTTTTCAATTTCAGCCTAGATTCTACTAAGTGCATTGTGGTATTTCACTGTGATGTTAGTTTTCATTCTCTTGGTAACTTAGCTGTTGAGAGTATCTTTCCACGTGCTTGTTTCCTATCTGTATGTTTTCTTTGGTGAAGTCTCAGGGCAAATATTTTGCCCATTTAAAAATTGGGTTGCTTTTGTTTTGTTATTGAGTGTTGAAAGCCCTTCTATATTCTGGATAAAAGTCCTTTATCATATACAGTAAAACCTTAGATTGCGAGTAACTTGTTCTGTGAGTGTTCCACAAAACGTGCAAACGTTTCTAATAAATTTTAACTTTATAAAGGAGTGATGTCTTGCAATATGAGTGGTACATGATGCTGAATGTCAGATGATCACAACCAAGCCAGTGGTTCTTCTCTCTCTTTCTCTTGCTGCAGAGTGGGAGGAGAAAAAAGCAGTGGAATTCCTCACTTCAAATGAGATTAGGGAGGTGTGTACAATGTGGGAAACAGGGCGAAATTTTGTAGAAAAGCACCACGTGAATAAGGCTGTAGCAGTGCGAGCAATGAATCTGTTTAACGACAATGCCTTGAAATCCTCAAAAGGAGGCAAATGCAAGTGTCATTGGATAGATTCCTTGTTAAAGCTGTACAAGAAGAAGAAGATAACATTGAGCCAATAGATAGCAGTGATTCCATTAGTGATAGTGAAAGTGGTCCTACACAATAACCCTCCGCTCTCTAGTCTCCTTCACACCAGCCAGGAAAGTTTACAAAGGTAGGTGCAGGTTAATTTGTTTATCTTTCTTTATACTTTATATTTTCTTAAGCATTTTGTATTATATTACAGTATTATAATCATTTTTATATGAATATTTTGGGGTTGTGGGATGAATCATCTGAATTTCCATGATTTCTTAGGGGGAAATTCACTTTGATGTACAAGTGCCTTGGATTACACACATGTTTCTGGAATGAATTATGCTTGCAAACCAAGGTTTTGCTGTAAGTGGTTTGCAGATATTTTCTCCATAGCTCATCTATTAATTTTCTCGACAGTGTCTTTCAGTGAAGAGAAATTCATAATTTTGATGAAATGTAATTTGTCAGTTATTTATTTTGGACCATGCTTAAGGTGTCCTAAGAAATCTTTGCTAAAGTAAAGGACACAAGCATTTTTTTCTTCTGCTCTTTTCTAGATGTTTTGTAGCTTTATGTCTTATACTCAGACCTATAATATATTTTGAGTTAAATTTGTATATGGTGTGAGATATTAGTCAAAGATTATTATTGCCTATCTACATTGAATTGGCTTTGCACTTTCATCAGAAATCAATTGTCCACATATATTCAGGTCTTTTCTGGACTCTGTTCTGTTCCATTCATCTAGTTTTCTGTCTTGATACCAATACTACATTATCATGAATATCATACTTTTATAAAAGTCTTGAAGTCCAGGAGTATAAGTCTTCCAAGTTGTTGTTGTTGTTGTTTTGTTTTGAGAGAGTGAAAAAGAGACCATGTGCGCATACACGTGAGTGAGTGAGGGGCAGAGAGAGAGAGAGAAGGAGAGAGAGGGAGGGAGAGAGAGAACTCCAAGGAGTCTCTACAGAGCCTGACATGGGGCTCAATCCCATGAACTATGAGATCATGGACCTGAGCCAAAATCATGTCTGATGCTTACCTGACTGAGCCACCCAGGTGCCCCCCAAGTTGTTCATTTTTATTAAAGTTGTCTTTGTCATTCTAGATATTTTCCATTTTGATATGAATTTTGGAATCAAGTTGTCAATCTCTACCCTCCAGTAAAGCCTTCTGGAATTTTGATTTTGAGCTTATGTAAAGCTACAGATCAGCTAGAGGAGAATGGGTATTTTACAAATATCGAGTCTTCTGATTCATGGCCACATTATATCTCTCCATCTATTTAGATTTCTTTTAATTTAAATCAGTGGTATTTTATAGATTTTAGTTTATAGATCTTGTATCTCTTTTGCTGGATATATCCCTAAACATTTAATAAATGTGATTTGAAAAATGGTGTTAAAAAATTCAGTGGTTTAAATTTTGCTAGTACTTTACCGGACAAGTAGAGAAAAAAATCAGTAAGGATGTAGAGGAACTGAACAACACAATTAACTAACTTGACCTAATCGATTTTGATAGAACACTTCAGCCAACAAAAGCAGAAAACACATTCTTCTTAAGTGTATATGAAACACTTACCAAGATTGGCCATATTCTGGTCCTTTGTGACTGACTACACTTATTGTAACTTTTCACTTGTAAAATGGAACTATTTTGACTAGTTTCAGAGAAATATGAAAATTACCTAATGTGTGAAAAAGTATTTTGAAGCCATTAGAGAGATGTTGAGAATCAAGAATTAATAATAGAAAAAAAAATCCTTACTACTAAAATGTGACTTTAAAATGTCAAGTAAGTACAACCCTCCGCCCTCACATCCCATTGTGTACTTTAGTTCTGTGGAGAGAGATCAAGACAGTGCAGTGGAGGATGAAAATGTGGCTTTTTGGTTTTTGGAAAAAGTGTCAGATTAGCACATGGAGAAGATATTCTACACAGTGCAAACAACAGCCTAAGTAAATTTATGAAGGCAGGGAAGAAGTATAGCTAAGATTAGCAACTACTTTCATTTCACTGGGGCACAGATGTGTAATAGGGAGTGATAGAGGTGTGGTCAGTCTGGGCAGGGGGTGAATTTGGTATTAATCTAGGGAATTTGTGCTTTACTGTGTAGAGATGGGAAATTATTTCTTTTCTTTTTAACATAGGCCACAGGAAGGTTGGGAACTGTCTCTTTAAATAGCCAAAGACCATATGAGTAAGTCATTTATTTACCATAAACTAACAATTCAAAAACTAAAAAGAATCTTAAGTTTTGTCTTTAATCAATTTCATGTGAACCTCCAATTTGTTTCAGACTTTCAGATGTGAAGGTTTTTCTCCAACTGTGTTTCTTCGGTATGAGACTTGACCTTTCCATCAATGGTTTAATTCCAATTAAATCCATTCTAGATTGGGCGATAACCTGACTCTTAACACTTCACTATTGTAATCAGGGGAAGCAGCCCTTTGTGGATGCTTCCAGTTCTTGAAAGAAGAACATCAGGGATTGAGGATGGGGGAGCTTTAGATGTGTGCTCCCCCCACATGGGGACTGTCCCTCGGGGATTAGCTCTAATGGCAATTAAAATTCAGGACATAGTTTAGCATTTAATCATTTCTGATTTTTTCAGTGTTTGTTTCACGTGTACATCTTGGCTTTGTAACAAGACCCCAATCTCCTCATGCCAAAGTCTACTTTTCCATTTTGCAAAACTTTACTGAGGACTAGAAGCGTATAAATAATTGTATACAGTGCTTGTCTGGATATAATGATGAATCAGACTCAGACCTTCCCTGAAGTAGCTCAGTTGGGTGGGAAGTAAAAGGTAATAAACTGTTAATCATGTATGGTGCCATTGGAACCCTAGGAACCAGCGACTTTCTGAAACCACTGGCGACCAAGAGTCTAGAGAATATTGGGGGAGAGAGTGAGATATATTTTAGAGGATGAGGGGGATTTCACCAAAGAAAGGAGCCTACTAAGTGTACTTACTAGGTGTGTGATGCATACTTGGAGACAGGTCAGTAATGAAGAAAGGGGCTCAGTTAAGAATAAGTACTTTTGTGGTCACCTCATATTTTATACGCAGATGAAAATTGATCTCATTGAGGGACATAGTACAAGGCTCTGGAAAGAGAATTGGACTTGGACACAAAAATCCTAGATTTCATCCTGTGCTTCTCTTTTTCAAGTTGTGTTTAGTTCTGCCTGCTGCCAGGCCCCACAGCTGAGTAGACGACACCACTTTTCATATGATCTGGGGTCTGAACTAGCTGAGCTAATTTAGATTTTCTTCTCCTCGGGGCAGTTATTTCCTTCTCTTTTAATCTCCTCCTCTTTTGCTACTTTGAATTTTACCTTTTCTAAGACTTCAGGGGGTATTTTCTCGTGGGCGGAGTTATCTGCCAAGATTCTTTGGAACTCCCTTAATGCCTCGTTGTCCAGACTCAGAACTAGAAAGGCCAGAGGTCTCAGGCAAAGGAGGCCGGCCGGGTAATAGTTGGCTAATAGGACCATACATCATTGAGGACAATTTCCCAGCAGAAAATCGTCAGCCATTGATTAATATGGAGTGTGGATGTCTGTGACTAGGCTGTCTTTGCTCATTAAGTCACAAGCTGGGCTTCTGACTCCATTTGCAATTCATCAGGGTCCGTGTTCTCTAATTACAGAGCTGAAGACAGCAGTGCTCAGATTATCCAGCTCTTTCTCTTTATCATGGAAACATACACAGAGGAGGCAATTTATGACAACGTGCGAACTATGACATTTTTAGCATTTCAATTGTGCCAGAGCCTCTAGGTGGTGTTCCTTTGGATGGCCTGTGTGCGTGCATGCACTCATACTCTGCTATAAAATGAGAAGAGGAGAGAATAAAAACCATACTATCGTTTATGTAATTAAACTCTTTTGTTTTTATTAACACTTCTAGGCATGGAGTTCATTGTACAGAATCTCACCAGTGAATGTTTTTGTAGTTCTCTTTGCTTCTTTTAACCTCTCTGCTTTTAATTTTATTAATTAATTCTTATAGAGTTGGACAGGTCTTTAGTCCAGCTCCCCAATCCTTTATTTATATTTTAGCTCTGGGCATCAGCCACACACCTTCTGTTTATACACTTCCTGTTTTAGGGAACTCAGTCCCTCAAAGCAGTCATTTCTGCTTTTGGAGAATTCTAATCACAAGCGAAGGCCTTACACATAAAATTAAATTTTTCTCTCTTTCGGTTTTTCATTGGAAGTGGTTTCTCTTTATGTACTACCTTGTTCAAACACTGTTCATTGAAACCCACAAGTACCACCCTGCCCCCCAGACCCTGCTGTCTCCTTACGAAAGCCCTTCCAGTAGGTGACATACACTTAGTACTTGTTGTCTTACTCTGTCCTCTCCAGAACCATTGTCTTTTGCTCCACAAGGTAATGTCCAAAAATGCTGAACTGGGGCCCTGTTTATGTCAGGGGGAGGCTAGAGGGTCCATACCCCAGTGGTCCAAGTGTTGGCCTTGTAAGCACACAGAAAAAGTTTGGAAAAATACTTTATATGCCTAAACTTTGGGTTCATGTCATGGACCTAGCCCATTAGAGTCCAGAGGTGGAGCTGGGCACTTCTAAGTGGTTCCTTGCTCTTTCCCACTTAGCTTATTTTCTCATGCTTTTTTTTTTTTTTTTTTTAACCACATGGCTACCCTCTTGTGGTAGGCAGAAGAATTACCTTCCCCTTGGACCACTTGCCTCTTGCTTTGTCCCTGGTCCTTTGTTACTGTTTCTGATTCTTTTAATAGTTTTTTTTTGTTTTGTTTTGCTTTGTTTTATTGTTGTTGTTGTTTTCAGTAGTGAACATATCAATATGGTGATAGCATAAAGTAAAGTCTTCCTAAACCTCAACTCTGCTCATGCGCTCCCCTGCTGAATGAATGAATGAATGAATGAATGAAATATAACAAAGGCTAAACTGTCTAAACCAATGATGGAATCTTAAAACCAATGTTTAGGATACAGAAGAACAGAAACTGGGAAATAGGAACTAGTGACTACCTAGTGCTAAGTGTTTTACTTAGCTAGTTTTACTCTTCTAGACTCTTTCTGATTCATTCATTAATTCTATGAATTTCAAACCTCGTAGTGGTTTATGTGTGTGTGGTTATGTAGGTCTTTTAAGGGTTAGTTCATCTTACTTAGTCTGCTTTTTCACAAGATGCCCTGGATTTTAAAATATCCTCCAGAGGTGGTTTTCTTTTGTTTCTGTTTGAGTTCTAGGATATATCAGTAGACACAGACAAATTTTTATATATTTGTCTGTGGTAGATTTCTACATCACGCAGGTCATGTGAATTCAGACTTCAGATTCATAGCTGTAGCTAGCCTTGGGTTTTGTTTTCTCTCAAGTGACCCTTCTTACCCGCCCCCCCACCCTCATTCAGGGCTCTGATCAGAAGGCGGTTTGTTTCTGCTTCCCTAGATAGTGGGTGACGTATTTCAAGGCTTCATGTCATGTATCTGATAACATATCAAACTTTTTATATGTACTGTTTCCACTATTTACCTTGGAGAGTGTAAGGAAAAGAATCTTTTCCTTGTGTAGATATTAGAATCCACCCCTTGGTTCTCAGACCTATATTTGCTCCACGAAACACTGTGGATCACAAGTCAGTCAGCTTCTGCTTACCACTTTGGTTTTGAGTTCTCAGTTTGATTTTGACATGCAGGGTTTTAGTTTCAAGCTCAGAAATTATTTAAGGTTTTGAATTTTTCTATGTTTACTCTGTCAGCATGTTTGTTAAGAAATTAGGTACCATTCAGTTGTGGCCTCTCTCTCTCTCCTGTATAATCTTCAAGCTAACCTAGTATCATTACCTTGATCTCATGGCTGATACTAGGGTTCAGGATGGTTAGGTAAGTTTTCAGAGGTCACACAGCCAATAAGTGGCAGAGCAGAGAGGGACAGCATCTAGGAAAGGAGACAAAGGAAGGATGTTGGTAGAAGCAGGAAGAAAACTAGGAAGGAGCAGTGCCATGGCATTTAGGGAAGGAAAGTGGTTCAGGGTTCAGAGAAGAATCAAATGCTATTAGAGGGATAAGGACTGAGAAAATCATTGGGTTTAGCAATTTTCTAAAGAGAACAGATTGTGTCTAAGTGACTCTTTGAAGCGGGCCCGGAGGCCAGGGACTGTAGTTCTGTCCTCTTCCTTCAGCACCACTTGCAAATAGGCACTTAAGCGCTTTTTGATGGTGATGGTAATTATCCAAAATTTTCCTTGAAATTGCTCTTCCTGTTTGAAAAATTTGTGCAAAAATGTGGGATCAGGTCCAGCTTTATACTCACCCTTTGAATACACTTTTTTTTCTTTGGGAAGTTGCCTATAGAACCACCTTAGGGAAAAATCACGGAAAGGAAGGACCAGTTAGGACAGGCCATTTGGAGGAGGTGGATGCGGTCACTGTAGCCTTGTAGGGAGAGGCAGAACATTCTTTCACAAACACATACAACACATTGTGCCTGTCACTAAGCTCTTCATAGTAAGTGTCTCAAACTTTTGGAAAGGGCACTGTTATTCCCAGTTTAAAGATGAAGTAACTTAGGGTTTACAATTTTGATGTGGCCCAAGGTGTGAGAGCCAGAAATGACAGAGGCAGGACTCAAACGGGCTGGTTGGACTCCATGGAGAGGCATCTTAATGCTTCAGGTCTCAGAGAGGGATCTATTTTTGAAATTTCCATGGGCACACGGGGGGATGTGACTGCCAGAATCAAAATGAGAGATTAGCGTGTTCCAAATGATCTTCTAGACACTAAGATGTGTAAGATGTGGGCCCAGGTGGGTGATTCAGGACCTTTATGGGCTCTGAGTTTGACTCACTGGTCTCTCCTGAAGAGTGGACAGAAGCCAGAAGGCTGCAGGCTGAGCAGGGATGTTTGTGTCCTGTTAGAGGAAGGGAGATTGGGAGGTCCACCTACTTCACATGGAGCCATTTCTCAACCGAGCTGAGGTGAGACTTTCATTCCTCTATTTGTTCATTCATCCTACAGGCACTTAGGAGTTCATTTGAGGTGAATAACCTTTTATTGAGGATAGACTTGTGAAGGCAGTAGAATCAGAAAGATGGGAATAAGAGTTTATATCCTGCAGAGTGACACAAGAATGCCTACCACATGTCAGGCACTGAGCTAAGGTATGAGGACAGCAAAATGAATAAGGCAGTGAAGAGACAAGTTGTCTAATGTAGTAATTGCTAACCACATGTGGCAGTAAATGAAATTCAACTAATTACAAATAAATTTTAAAAATTCCATTTCATAGTCGCACGAGCCACATTTCAAGTGCTCAGTAGCCTCACGTGGCTGATGTCTACTGTATTGGTTAGAACAGCTGTAGACCGTGTCCGTCACTACAGAAAGTTCTATTGGACAGGATCAGTGAGAACAAGCCTCAGTTCTGGAATCAGAAGGCTTGGAGTGTGTGTGTGTGTGTGTGTGTGTGTGTGTGTGTGTGTGAGAGAGAGAGAGAGAGAGAGAGTCTTCGAATAGACTTAAGAAATAATCTGCCTTTCTTCCCTTATCTGCAAAATAGGAAACATAGTAGAACAGCGAACTAGGGAATATCTTATTGAGCGCTCACTGTGTTCTGGGCACCATTAAAACTGCACTATGTGTATTAATTAGTGTAATCTTTACAACCCACCCCCATGAGAAAAAGGCTATTGTTATCTTCATTTCATTGATGTAGAGACAGGAGCAGGAAACTTGTGTAACTCATTGATGGTGGAGCTGGATATGAACCCAAACAGTCAGGATCCAGAATCTGTGCTTTCAGTCTTTATTACGATTCCTAATCATGACATCAATCTCATGTGATGCTGAGAGAATTAAATCGTTTACTCCATTAAGATCTTAGTATCTTCCTGGCCTAGAGTGAGAGCTCAGGAAATGTTGGCTGTTATTATTCTGGCCTTCATAGAAGGTAGAGAAACTTGAAACTCTTATTTTCTTCAAGAATCCATGAGAGGTGGATACCTTATTCCCCTTGATAGTAGAAAATAGCAAAATATGGCAGAAAAAGGACTGTAAGGGGAGACGAGCCCATAGTCCTTGCGCTTTCCTGTCTTGGACATGTCTCCTCCTCTGCTTTAGTTTCTTCATCCTTAACATGTGGGGGTTGAACTAGAAGGTCCCTGGACTCCGTTTCCTTTTCCAAATTCTATCGATTCCGTGATAAATGGGGCCTAATTTGCATGGCACAATCGCAAGTCATGTATAAATATTAGCTTATGCAACTGGTTAATCATTTAATGTCAAATAAATGTGCAGAGCAAGGTGTTTAGTGTGTTTACATACACTGTACAAACCACTTTGTCATTAACTGTGCTTATCCAGAGCCCTAGCGTGAGTGTGTTAAGGCGGGGAGCTGGGCATGGGAGCCTGTCCCCCTAACCGTTCTCATTCTGACCGGGCTCTGATTTATGCCATGGGCTCCCTCCTGCGCACTTGGGAGCTGGGGTTTTGAAAATGTTTATGCAAACAGTGCAGCCCTCAGAATTGGAAGCGCATGAGGTGTTATCTCTGTCTTCAGACAGGCTGAGCTCCTTGTGGGCACTTCATTTTTCATCCCGTCAGGGGAAAAGACGGGAATTACCACCGGTTTACATGTGGCTGTCAAATCTCCTTCCCCCTCCCCGCACCTTCTTTAAGTTTGACCACAGGAGATCCGGGACAATTCCAGGGCAGTTATGGGAAATTTCTCAGGTGTGATAAAGATTCCTTGGGTTTTTGTTCCATTGATTTTTATGGGACTGTGGACGGCTGTAAAACCCGAGCAGGCGTGATGCAGCGGCCTGCCTGACAGCCTGGACTGCGCAGGAAGCTAGGAGGGGCTGGGGCCTGAACAGGACGGCACTGAAAAGGGATGCACTTTGACCTTGTATCCAGAGAAGAAGATCAGCGTTGGTGGAATTTGGGGGAGAATTGACTGAAGGGACTCTTTTTCGGAGGGAGGTGCAGGGACCCAGCACAGCATGGCCGGCCACCAGACTGCAGCGGTAGAAAGCAGGTGGAGGAAGATGTGAGTCCCGGCACCTGAAGAACCGGGTGCGGGAAACTGCGCCACGATTCCCGGAGTGGGCCCAAGTGGCTGAGTGGGGGTGGGGCCATCCAACAGCTGAAATTGTGGCAGAGGGAGCCCATGGCAGACAGGGCAGAAGCAGGGAGCTGGAAAGGCAGACCGTAACCTCTCTTTCTTCTTACCTGCCAAGCTCCTGCCCTTGCCTCCCTTTTCCTGAACCCACCTGGGAGGCAAAGAAACCAGGTGGGTCGGTGCCGCCTGTGAGGGTGAGTCCTGCAGAGGTGGGGAATGGGCCAGAGAAGGGCAGACAATGGCTGTGGAGTGAGGACACACGGAGAATAATCAGCACAGACGCACGTGGTCAGCTGTGTAGTGTGAATGTGAGGTGGCGGAGTCGGTGGGGAGAGGGGAGTGGCGGGGAATGTGAGGCTCTGGCTTATCAAAGCTCCTCCTTGGTGCACCATTTGTAATCAGCTGCCCCTTAAACAGCCCAGCATCATATATTTATGGAGTGATTAACAGCGAAGTTGGAAAGGGTGTCTGCTTTAACTTGGACTTGGATTTTCTTTTGACCGCTCCCTCACCTTTCTCATCTTCAGTTTTCATGTCTGTAAAGTGGACAAATTCTAGACATCACAGCATGGTTCTTCAGTTGGAATTAGGTAATGAGCACAGGACTTGCAGCTCAGGACCAGGTGCACCCTGAGTGAATGGAAACACATGCGACCCTGGCATGTAGGTAGCAACCTGCTTAAAGGCAGGTATTCAGTGCTTACGCGTGTAAACAAACGTGCAGTGATACTAAGTGTCATGCGTCATAAAGCAGTATTACATGGATTCATACCCAAAGTGCTAAGGCGGCAAAGATCAATGTGCTCTGACAAGGGGGTTTGGGGAAGTCCTCTCTGAAAAATTAGTACAAAGACCGAGATTTGGAAGATGAATAGAAGCTGTCCAGTAAAGCCAATGAAATGTGTTCAGGAGGGGGAAGAAGAGGGGGAGGAGGAAAGGAAGCAAGGGAGGGGAAAAGGGACGTGGGGAGAGGGGGAAGAAGAGGGGGAGAGGGAGGTAAAGAAGAATTATGTGGAAGAGGGAACCCTGTTCTCCTTCGTATCTCCCCCTCACTGACTGCTCCTTCGCAGAAGCCTCTCGCGGCTCTGCCCCATCTTTCTGACCTCTCCGAATATTAAGGAGCCCACAGGTACTGTTCTTGGACTCCTTCCCTCCCTGTCCTTCCTCATTCATTCCTGTGATTTTCTCGTCCAGGCTTGCGGTTTTCAATGCCATGTATTTGCCCTAATTATTATCCCCCATCTCTCCTCTGCACCCCAGACTTGTTCATCTCCACGTGCCTACTTGACTTCTTGACATGGATATCTCCTAAATACGCCAAATATTCCATTCTGAAATCAAACACCTGGTTTCTGTTCATTTTCCTTCTCCAATTTACCTCCCTCGCAGATTCGTTCTTCCACTTTTTCAGGAAGAATACTTTGGAGTCTTGGCTCTTCTATTTCACACTCTACTGTAGGTCCCTTAGCAAATTATTTTGGCTCTATGTTTTAAATGTTTATTTATTATTATTTTTGAGAGAGGGAGACAGAGCATGAACAGGGGAGGGGCACCAGAGAGAGGGAGACACAGAATCCGAAGCAGACTCCAGGCTCTGAGCTGTCAGCACAGAGCCTGATGTGGGGCTTGAACTCACGAACCATGAGACCACAACCTAAGCCGAAGTCGGATGCTTAACCAGCTGAGCCACCCAGGTGCCCCATTTTGGCTCTATTTTTAAAACACACCTAGAATTCCACCACTCCTCATCCCCTTCCCCACTGCTCCATGGGGTCCTGCCACCCCTCTCTTGCATGGGTGAGGGTAACAGCCTCTTCCTTGTCCACTTGCTGTCCATTCTCCAAAAACCAGCCCCATGATCTACTAGAAGATGAGGATTATGTCGTCCCCATTTAAAAGCCTCCAGTAGTTGCCATCTCGCTGAGAGTAAAACCTTGGGTCTTTTCCCTGGCTCATGAGATCATCCGCCCCCTCTCCCGTGTGCCTGCCATAGTGCTGCTGGGACTCCATCTCCCACTGCCGTCCTGTATACTCACCGGGGACCCAGCCACCATGGCTGCAATCACCAGGCACAGCCCTGTCCCTGTCCTCTTCTCCAGCGTGCTCATCGGGATGTACTTACTCACTTGCCTTGGGTTCTCACTCCCTTCCCATCTCTGCTCAAACCCCATCTTTTTAGCAATGCCTCCTTCAACCACCCCATGTAAAGTTCATATTTGTTCTGACCCACTCTGGACACCATTTCTCCTGCTTTGTTTTCCTTCATGACAACAAGTTGTCACCATTCAGCAAGTTAATTCTTGGGTAGCATGTCTGTCTCTCCCACTAAAATTAAAGTTCTAGAAAGGCAGGGACTTGGGCTCTTTAATTCTGGGATGGGACTTCAGTACCTCAAACAAGGCCGGGTATGGGAAAGGTGCCTTAGACTCCGCTATTGACTGGCTGCAGGAGTGAGCCTAAGGAAGTTCTACACAAGATCCTTACTACAGTGAAGACCCATCCACGACAGCTTGTTCCTTGGGGACAAGGATGGAAGGCAAGTTACTCCAGTCTCAAACTGAGGGGGCTTTTAAACCATTTTGGTCAGTTAACAATTATTGGTAGTCAGCGGTACCTGTGTCCCGCTCTTGATTTCAGCTCAGGTCATGATCTTACGGTTTATGAATTCAAGCCCTGCGTTGGGCTCTGTGCTGACAGTGCAGAGCCTGCTTGGGATTCTCTCTCTCCCTCTCTCTCTCTGCCTCTCTCTTTCTAAAAAATAAATAAACATAAAAAAAGTATTAGTAATCAACTTTCTGTGCAGCCCTTTGTTGGGTGCTGAGATATACCAAAAAAATACGTGATAGAATTTCTGTTCTCAAGATCTTTGTAGCCTAATTGAGGTGAAATACACACATGCACACCCACAAATAGCAGTAATTAACACCACCACGCAGAGCCTAGGTTATTCCTATCCCTGTTATCCCTATCCCTGCCTCTACACCCTCACCCCCCACCCCCAAGAAAGAAACAAATGTAGAAAGCATGAGTAACTTTCCCGAGGTGAGTGTTGGAGTGTAATTTGTGAGGAAGGGGCAGGGAGTGAGGCAGCAGAAGTTGGATTCAAAACCACCTGCCTGACTCTCAGTGGCTATAATTGCAAACATGTTTTCTGAACCAAAAAATCAGGGCATAAGATCAGTTCCCAGCAAGAACAATTGTTGGGATGATTTTTCATTAATTATCTATTTACAGGAGTGGTAGCAGACAGATGCTTTGGGCAGGCCATAAAATTAGGAGCAACCCCATGCATGGATCTAGCCTAAAGAGCTCCGAAGGTAGAACGACATAAATTTGAAATCAGGATAGCAGCTAGAAATCTAGAAGTGCGTAAATCTTCTTCCAGGAAACAAGTCCTGCTGGGCTGGGGTAATTGGCTGTGTCACAGAGAAGGAGGGGTTTTAGGTTGGCCTAGAAAAAAAAAACCCACAAAAACAAAAAGAAACCACGTAGCTGGAGAGGGATGGGGAAAAAAGAACAGAGAAGTCACTATCAAAGCATGAATCTGGTTGCATCGCTTGGTTTCTGTTTAGCAAATGCCGTCTCAGCTTAAGTATCTGGGAAGCCTTTTGATCTCAGCCAGGCTGTCCACCCTCCCTTCCACTTGTCGAACAGAGCCATGTCCTTCTGAGCCTCTACTTTTCGCTCTGTGAGCAACAGTGGAGAAGACACCTTGCTTTTTTTGTGTGAATCTCTAGTGCCCAGAACATTGTAGATACCCAGTAAACAGTTCTTGGACAAAGGTCTACACCTCACTGATATCCAGTGGAAATTCTCTGTGAGGGGATGGATCTTCTTTCTGTCTGCAGCCCCCCCATCAAGGAAATACATTCAAACCCACTTGCATGGGAAGTCTCTAACACCATTCCAGATGCATCTAGCTCTCTCATGTGGATTTCAGCTAGATTCGATGCTTGAGCATCGGTTTTTCTTGCATCCCTGTTATCCGAAGAGGGAGTGGTGAGATACTTCAGAGCTACGGTATTTTTAGAGGAAGCTGTGCATCCTACCGAATGCTATTACAGAACAGTATTGAGTAGTTTTGAGAAGGTAGCATTGAATCAAGTTTTGACTGCACAGTTTTTCCTTCTTGCCTTTCCCCTTTAACTGTAAGGGGGACAATGAACATAGACATGTATTGTTCCTGTTCTCAGATCCGGCACATATGTATTGAGCACCTTCTGTATTCCAGATCCTGCGTTACATGTTTCTAGGTGCTTTGTATCTCACAATAACATGGTAAGCTTGGTTATTATTATTGTTATTTTTGTTGTTGTTGTTGTTGTTACCCTTTGGACACAGAATAATTAAATACATGGCATGGAGAAGTAAGTAATTTGCCTCTATACTGAGAGCTAGTAAATGCCAGAGCCTAAATGAGAAACTAATTTTATTAGGAGAATCTGAAAAAGGAAGCAGAGTTTTAATTGTGGAAGAATAAATTCAAGAAGGAGAGAAACATACTGTAAACGTGTATTGAGGCCTCTGCGCTTCTGTCAGTGAACAGTAAATGCGGAGACACATCCAAAGAGGTGACATTTAGGATTTAGGATCTCTGTCCTTAAGAAGCTTACAATCTAAGTGGAGAGAAAAATTTTACAAGAGGGACACTTTTAACCAGAAAGAAGAAAAACAAAGAGACGTATCTTATCCTTGCAAAACAACAGCGAGATGACGTATCGGCATGTAAACGTATGGATGGAAGTTTCCAAGGCCTGACCGAGATCATGGGGAAATGAAAACAGTGATCTGTTGGAGCTTTTGATTGTGACCGATTTTTTTTAAGTCTGATGTTTATATGATGACATTTTTCTCTCGGTAAGTTTGAGAGAAAAACCAGGAGTGATACCAAAGGAAGGGGGACTTTTCTTCATGCTCTAACAGGGCCCTGGCTGGGAAGAAAATTAAGCAGCTTTCCAGCTGATCAGGGAAACGAAACCCCCTTTCCTCTGGTTTCCCATTTCTCACTTGAGGGAATCATATGTACAAGACTCTTGGAATTAAAGAATTGAAGGGATGTTGGAGTGTCAGCTCTGTTTACACTCAAGGAGACTGAAACCCTGAGATTGTTCCCGAAGTCAGTCACAACTCATGGCAGAAGCAGAACGAAACTGCGTGCCAGCTCCATGGTGGTGAGAAGAGCAGCATGGGCAGACGCAGAGACGTGGACCTGACATGTCTCTGTGTTTTTCTCTGCAACTGGGTGCCTCATTTATCCTGTGTCTTGGTTCCTAAGTCACTATGGGAGGCTATGATACTAACTTCACAAGCTCCTTAAGGGGAATCCAAGAAGAAAGGTAAAAGTACTTTGAAAACCATAAAGTATCCTATGAATGCCAGTGATTGCAACAATTCCACTTCCCTACACCACCTTTTGAAAAGTAACTTTTGCAGAATCTGTCTAGCATCTGCTGTTCTGCTGCCCGAACACTGGTTCAGTGTTTCTCTCTGGAGGTGAAGGATGCAGTCTGGGATAGACAACAAGACAGAACCAAGCAAGGCATTTGGAAATAGAAATTGGTTTTTCAGACCAGGCCTGTTCACATTGATAGAGGGCATCTCATCATACTCAGCCATTAACCAAAATCACCTTGAAGATTATCTACTTCTTAGAGGCTCAAAAGATCAGGGAACTACCACTTTAACTTCCGCTCGGCTAATATGTGAGTTTCCACTGCATTGCCCCAGCTACTCTTGCATTCAATAAACATGAGAGATTGCACTGTAATAGCAACCAATGCACCCAGACACACACTTTAATTAAAGGAATACATCACACAATAAAGTGCATTTAAATGAAAAATCTTTCTGTTGCAAGTACACTTTCTATTTTTTCTTTCTTTCTCTGGCACTTTTCTGATGTTTAAATACTTCTCAGAGGATAGGAAGGGCAGGCTAGAGTCAAGGTGAGATTCTTCATGGAGAGAGATGTTGGGGGTTTCGGCTACCTTTGCCCAAATAGTGTCAGGTCAACCTTATGTACTAAATGATGGTGCAAACAGTGTCTCTTATGGCCATGCAGTTGATGGGATGGTTGGGCAGAACTGGTGCATGCGTGAGATCCTGTTAGAGGGTTTCTCAGTTTCGGGAGGAGGCGTCGTGACTGGAGGAAGGGAGAGGGCAAGTGAGAGAAAACCACAGAAATGACATTGCACATTGTAGATGTCTGGCCTGATGACTCTGCAGAGTCTGAATGCTTTTATTCTTGGATGGGAGACTGAGCGAGAGAGCCATCTGCCTCTCCCTGTGCCTGTTGTGGTAGCTTTTCCTTATCAACTTTATTAAAAAATAATCTGTGTATAAGAAACCATATTTATTTAATTATATAGCTCAACGAGTTTTAACAGTTGTAAGCTCTTGCAAAACCCCCACCAACATACAGAACGTATCTATTGCCTCCACCAAAGATTTCTCACACCCCTCGGCAGACCACTCTTCCCTCCGCCTCCCAGGCCAACACTCCTCTGCTTTTTATCATATTGATTAGCTTGCGCTTTATACAAATGGACTCATACAATACGTCCTTTTTTGTGCCTGGCTTCCTTCACTAAGCACAAGGATTCTCACACTCCTTCATGTTATGGTGCATAATGGTAGTTCATTCCTTCCTATTGTTTATGGTGTTTGCTGATAACACTGTTCTTACCTTGATTTCATGTTCCATACATGGGAAATTCTCTGTGCATATCTGAGCTGAGGTCATTTTTCACCACATTTTAGGGGTAGGGGTCTGCTCTAGTGACCAACAATGGTGATCATCATTTTCCAGTCTGGGTTGCACAGTGTGTGTAATCGAGGCCAGCATCCCTTCCTTCCCTCCCTCCCTCCCTTCCAATTTCTCTTCATTTTTCTGTCAGTATTTATTGCACACTGACTATGTCCCAAACACGGCTCAAGGCACCTGGATATACCAGGAAACAAACCAAAGAAAAACAGACAGACAGAACTTCTCCCATTATGAAGCTTGCTCTATCTGTCAATTAATATATATGTATATATGATAACATTGATTATTATAGTTGGTTTTAAATAGTTGTACAACTACTGCTGTAGTTGGTCTAGCAGTAACATATACTGTTAGTTGGTCATATGTGCTGTAAGGAAATAACACAAGGAAGGGAGTGGGGAGAGCCACGATGGGAGAGCAGCAGCTTAGGTTGGCCAGAGAAGGACTCAACTAGACTGCTACCTGAGACAACCCAACACCCAGAGCAGGAACTCCAGCCGGCACTATAGGTCTGCAGTGTAACATGAATATTCAGCACATGATCTCTTGAAGGTGGACAGGCTTTTTAACAGCATATAAGGATGAAACCTCGTGACATCCATTCTTGAGTTTCCCAAGGCTTTGCCTCTCTAGAGCTAAGAATTCTTCCTAGTTCATTTGAATTCTCTATGGTGTATGGTTCTGGTGTCTAAACTTAGAAAAGGATGTGGAGAAACTGAAGCAGGCTGAGAAAACATACACATTCAAAGTGAAAACTATACTTGGGAGGCAGTCAAAGTGGACCTTCAGACATTGGATGGTTTGGTGAGAGCTTGCCAGTATTTTCTGGTGAGTGTCCTTGCAACCTAAAGTTAAGACTGACAACAGTGAAACTTCTAATGAGCAAGTGTGAAATTAT
Organism: Paguma larvata; assembly: GCA_030068075.1. Classification (NCBI taxonomy): domain Eukaryota; kingdom Metazoa; phylum Chordata; class Mammalia; order Carnivora; family Viverridae; genus Paguma; species Paguma larvata. The sequence continues at coordinate 38,391,100 of CM057837.1, read as the reverse complement.
GTAGAAGTGGGGCTGAGTAAACAGATTTGATAAATTCATAAGTCTAGATGGAAAGGAAATTAGAAGGCCAATATCCATTAAGATTGTAACCTGTAACCCTGTAAGCTCGGGGCGCCTGGGTGGCTCAGTCAGTTAAGTGTCCACCTTCTGCTCAGGTCATGATCTCACAGTCCATGAGTTTGAGCCCCACATTGGGCTCTGTGTTGACAGCTCAGAGCCTGGAGCCTGTATTGGATTCTGTGTCTCCCTCTCTCTCTGTATCTGCGCCCCCACCACAAATAAATAAACATTAAAAAATTTAAAGATTGTAATCTGAAAAGTTCTAGCCATTCCCCTAATAGTGCTAAAAGACATTTCAGCCTTAGTTTACACCCATCCACCCTGGTCTTTGGACGTTTTAATGCCAGCAGATCTATCCCTCTTTTCTTCTCTACACACACACACACACCACACACACACACACACACACACACACGCATCTACGGGGTTGACTTTTGAGGTCCACCAGTCAAGTGTAATTAAATTAACCTGTGGGGATTTTATTCTTCTAAGAGCAAAGAACTGGACACCTAGTGGACATTATTAAAAATGCTGTCTGTTGAGGCATTATCCTGAGTTGTCAACTTCAAAGCACCCAGAGAGCTATGGCAAATGGTTAAAATCTTGGAATTTCGAGTCAGACAGGCCCATAGTCATGCCACTAGTAAATGACACTCTGTAAAGAGATTATAAAGCACGTACTTCATAATGTGAAGATTCAGAGATATAAACTGAATCCAGCCATGTATGTAAGAGGGAATATATTAAGATTGAGTTTGGTTTATTTCTAGAATACAGATCACTTAATGTTAGAAAGATCTAAAAATGCAATTTGCTGTATTAAAGGCTCAAGGAGAAAAGCTACATTAACAACTCAATTGATTCATAAAGATTCTTGAATAGATTTCAGCACCCATTAATGATTTACAAAACAAAAACAAGAAAAGAAACAAATAAAACCTTAATAAACAAGTGAAAATGGGTGCTTCTTTAACCTGATAAACATTATTAGTAAAAATACAACAAACATTCTTTTTAGTTATAAAATATTAGAAGCATTTCTTTTAAGATCAGGAGTGAGACAAGGTTACCTAGTATAACTTCAAGTCAGCATTGTACTTGGAGATCAGCCATCATAACAAGATAAGAAAACAAAAATCATTCTATATAGATAATATGATTCTCTCTCTATAAGACTCAAAAGAAACTACAGATTATTATACTTAATAAAGTCTGGGAAAATCAAATGGAGTTTTATTCCCCAGCAATAATGAGTTAGAAAACATAATTCAAAATGTAATTTACGCGGTGTAACTTTTTCTAGTATCCAAAAGGAATGAAGTTGTGCTAGACCTTTATGGAGAAAACTTAAAAACTTTTTTAAAAGACATAAAAAAAACCCAAACTAAATTGAGGAATATACCATGCATGTTTACTGGAAGCCTCAATAGCATAAAAATATCGGTTGCTGTGTTTCAATACAATTCAATCAAATAGCAACAGTTGCTTATAGGAATTTAACCAAGCTAATTTTCTAATGCATAAAAGATAGCAAAGATCGAAGAATAATACAGACTTATCTGAATGAGAGAAAATGTGTGTTGTTGGGCTAGGTGGAGAACTTGCCAGATGTCCAAAGTTTTAGTTCAATTTGTATGCGTGTGCGCGCGCACACACACACACACACACACACACACAAATACACAAGAGGCCGATTGGCAATTGGTACAGAATAGCGAGCTCAGAAGAGATCCAGACACCGCATATATGGGAACTTGATAATAACAAAATTGGCATGAATAGTGGTCATAGGATGCACTACTTTAGTATAATGTTGAGACAGTTATTTATGCATAGGGACAAAATACATTCAAGATACATCAAGGTAAAATTTCAGATGTATTTTAAAACTTAAATGTGAAAGAAAAATATTAACCTTTAAGAAGAAAATTTTGCAAGGTATCTCTTACACCCTCTGATAGGAAGGATTTCTTAATTATGACACACAAAAATGCTAACCATAAATTGAATAAATTCAATTTATGTTAATGAAAGTTCATAACAATGAAGAGTAGTTGTTCATTAAAAGATACCATAAGTGGTTTGTGCAAATATAAGCCATAGACTTGGAAAAGATATTTGTAATACACATCTCTATCAAAAAATAAGGACCTATTAAATATAAAGAAATATTGCAAACCTATAAAGAAAGTACAGTCAAATTAGCAATATAATTGTCAAAATAAATGAAAAGGCATAACATTTAAGAGAAAACATGAAATACTGGCAACTCAACATGAGAAAAATGCTTAGCCTCATTAGTCATCAATGCCATGCAAATTAAAATGACAATAAGATAGCATTCAGTACCCATCAAACTGACAAAATTAAGACATCTCATAATTTCAAGTATGAGGGAGTTTGAGGTTTAACGGGAATCTTAGTATATCCCGGATAGAAATTTACATTAGAACAAATCACTTTGGAAGACGATCTGGCAGTACCTTTGAGTCCAACTAAGTGCAAATCCTATGACTGAAAAGTCTACTCCTGGGTATAAATCCTGGAAATGGCTTGCCGGGAGACATATGCAAGAACGCTCATCCATAATTTCTTGTTATATCAAAAAAGCTATAAGTAAATAGATGAATGGATGGATAAATTGTGTTAGTTGACACAGTAGAATAGTATTCAGCCATGAAGATTAACAAACTAAAATTGCATTGAACATGGATAGATCTTGGAAAAATAATTCTGGGTGGAAAAAAATGATATCAGATAGACTTTATACCAGTATGCCATTTTTATAAATTTCAGGAACAAGCAAGGCCTAACAGTATTGTATTTAGAGTTACATACCTATGGAGCAGAATTATTTTTGAAAGAAGAGTTCAATAAAAGGCTAATTCTGGTGAATGCTTGCCATGTGGGTTCAGGGGGAATGCACACAGAGCTTCGGTGAAACAGGTAAGGTTCTACTTCTTAACTTTCAGTGCTAGGATTAGTTGTTTGTTCTGCTGTACTTCATAAATTTATGTTACAGATTACATTTTACAAGTATTGCATATATACTAAAGGAATAAAATATTATAGGATTTTTAAAAAGCTAGACCATAGCACTGGAGAAACTGTAGAACTAAAAAAAACTCAGCACCGTGTCTACAATCCAATCACTGAATAACAAAACAATAGCCATCGCTGTTATAGCTGTAACTTTTCAAGTGGAGATCATGTTTTTTTCTGTTCTCCCTTTGTATGAATTGTTATCATAAAAGATGAAGGCTGCTGAGGGCTCTGTCGTGTTGGCTGGAAGGTGGACCCTGATGGCAGTATATGTGACTCCTGCCTGCCACTCCAATTTCTTGCCATCCCTGGCAAAAGTTGCCTCATCTCTCCACTCAGCATATCTGTGGAGAACGGATGGCTGGCAAGCTCGCAAAATTAATGTTATTCTGAGTTGCAGGAAAAAAAAAACTTTCCTAAAACAACATATACAGTATTATTAATCTTGAAAACTGCCTTGGGGGAAAGATATGTTTAAGCTGATTTGACTCTTGGAATCAGGAGAGCAGTGTTTTCATTTGGAGGACAGAATTTTTAACAACGACTTTGATGCAGTACAAGAGACTCCATTACGTCTCATTTAAAGATTAAGTTTTGCTTGTTCTCCCATGCTACTAATATTTTTTTCTGCCACTTCTGGGTAATTATCAAGGTTATTTGTTGGTATCATGAAGGGGATTTTTTTTTTTTTTTTTTTTTATGAGGGAACCATCTGCTTCTTCTGCAGTTCTCTGCCTGAAATGGTTGACTGTTACGGGATGTGGAGTCAGGGGCGGGTTGGGGGAGTCTGACACAAAGGTGGTCCCGGTGGCCATGGTAGAAAGGCCTTATTTTAGATGGGCAGTCCTGTTCAACTAATTCATAGGACTCCAAGAGGCAATCAAAGAATAGGAGGGTAGTTTTTCTATTTCCAACTGGTGTTGAGCAAATAAAGAATCTTCTCTGCAGATTCAGGGATGAGTAATAAGATCAATTAATCAGAAAGTCATTTTGGATCATCCAGACAGCAAGAGTATGCTAGATTGTCTAGTACAGGGGTTGAGACACGGACTTTTAGATTATACAGTCCAGCCTAAAAAAAAAAAATGGAGGAAGCAGTCATGGGCTTTATGGCTTTTATTATTATTTTACAGTTGCTTTTGAGAACAGAACTATGGAGGTCATAAATGTGAGAAGTTCTGGCACATAGAATGTTGCTCAATAAGTGCACATTTTTAAAAAATCCTTCTTAATTTCATTTGTTAACAAGGATGGATCTGTCTCTGTTAGGCTCCACTCTTCATCTCCTTAAACTTGGTTCACTCTTTTGTTGAATTTGGCATGCAGCTGTTTCCTACATGATATCATGAGGTTCCTAACTAGGAGGAGCTGCACTGACATAATTTTTTATATTCCTTGCAGCACCCAATAAAAAACTATATTAGTCAAAGCACAATGAACCAACCTCCAAGAACTGGCTTCTTGCATGGAGCTTTCGCTGGCTAATGTAGCCTGTACAAGGCATGGCTCTCTCTGGATTTAGCTAGCATGTTGCATGTGATTATGTACTATGTATGGTAGAATATTTAGAATGGAAGTGACAAAAATCCCATGACAAAGTAGCATTAAATGAAAGGGAGTTTTGGGTTAAGATAGCTGTGGCATTTAAGGGAAGACCTGGCTTGAAGCATGGTTGGGTCTCAGACCATGCCAGCAGTTGTTTCTTTTTTTGGTATCTTTCAACTCTATTTTTGTTCAGACATTGTCTTTGTTCTCAGGAAACTTCCCCCTGAGAATGGCAAGGAGGCTGCTGGAAACTCCAGGCTTCCGTCCTGGTGTCTTGGTGGAAGGAAGGGTCCTTTAGCATAAACTCATGGACTTGGTTCTGATTGTTTTTGATTGTGCCACCTACCCACCTTTCAACTAATTACCAAAGCCACTGCAGTTGGCATAGACCTGTATCACATGCTGACCCTGATATCAGGGTAAGAGCTGAGGAGGTCCACAGGAGTGGTCCCAGGGAAGTTCAGAGTTCCTGGAAAACGTCAAAATAAACAGGGAGTGGGAAACTGACAGATGTTCAACAAAGATGTCTTATGTTGCCTTATGCGGAAACATGGATTTGACATTTTTCTCAGCTGCATTTTAAGGTTATGCATGTGAGGCTATATTCTCATTTTTTCCCTCCTAACTTTTAAAACAGCATATACAGTAATGATTTGAGACAGACTCAACATGATCGAATTCAATTGTTTCCCTCAGGAGAGTTTAGAAGAAGCTGTAGCTGCTCATCCAAATTCTCCCTTGATTAATTATAGTAACTCACTCTAACGTCAGCTTCTTTCTCTCTCTCAGGCTTATGTTCATGGGGGCATGGAAGAAATATTAAAAGTCTTTCACCTCATCTGTCAAACTCCAACCTGATTTTTTTCCTTGCCTTCCCTAGTTCTACCAGTGATCTATCCCTTCTTCCTGCCACTTCAGCGCTGCGTTCTCCTTTCCCTTGTCACTTGTGTTGAAATCATCATAACTTGGTGTACTATCACTGACTTCTTTTCCATCCCCACTGTTACTACTTCCGTTTTTGTGTTTGTTTTATGACACTGGTATTGGCTTGCTAAATACGCAGCTGATGTCCTTCTATGGTCTTTTCCTTCTACGCTTCCTTTGCCAAGTTAAAATCTCTAACAATGATGTATTTGATCCTTCTTCCAGTGTCATCCCTTTCCTCATTTTACAGATAATAAAACTGAAGAGAGATTGACATAACTGCTTACTGTCATTAGGTCAGTCTTTGATGTTGTATACGATGTGGTGTGTATACAGAAGAATGACCAGTTGTTCTCCATCACTCATATTTAGAGTTAGCATTTGGGTCTTCCATTCTAGACCCCCCTGCCATTTCTACTTTTATTCTTTATATGCTTCAGGTTCTGGACCTGTTTGAGTCGTGTTCATTTCTTTCGCCCACTTTTCTTTCCTCTCTAATCCACACGCTAATGTATTTCAATGATGTTGCCACTTTTCCATGAAGCTTTCTGTAGGCATTCAACAAGTGATCTCACTTCCTCTGAGACTTGACATTCCTTTCCTCCATCTAATACCAAGAGTAGCTGTTTATCAAGTGTGTGCTTTGTGCCACATCCTGGGTTTAGCACTTATTCACCTTGCTTAATGATGTGCACTCCCGTTTTATATCTAAGAACCATGATGGTTGGAATGAATCTGTCTCATTATCTTTTTACCATTATTCCAGAACCTAGAGCAATACCCTGCACAAGAAAACCATCAATAGCTTTTGTCGAATGGGTGAAAAGTTGAATAAATGAAGAAGTGTACTTATTTCTGAATTAAAGATCAGCTTCATACAATGGCCCACTTTTCCTGACTCCAAGTGGCAGCTGATTTTTTTTTGTCCTGTGTCAGGAGGATACTGGTTACCATAGAAATGTATTCTTTTCTCTTTCCTTCTCTTCCCTCTCTTCCCTGAATGTTGCAGAAGCACCAACTACTAACATTTGAATTTTGAGGTCTTGAAACTCTAATACTTTCTGATTTCACTTAACTAAACTGTCTTAAACCAGAGCCTATGTTTGTTCTCTGAGACTTCCAGTGTATTGTTTCTAAGACCTTGTAGCATGCTCTTTTCCTGCATCAGAAGGCTTCCTGGCTCTGTCATTGCCACCCATGAGGTTGCCCATACTTACATGTTACTGGATATCTTTATGGAAAGAGAATCTTCTAAGGCAAAGGCCTCATAAATATTGACCATATAAATAGTTTCTTCCAAAGGTGCCAAATCTTTAGTGGCTCTCCCTTGCTGTCAGGGTGAACCTACAAGCCTGTAAACATAGAATTCATCCTTTCTACAGGTTGTATCATAGATGCATCACTCTCTGATTCTCTGTGCAAACCCTATAGCCTAGGTTTATCTCAGATGCAATTACGGAGAGGCAGATTATATATAAGAATGGTTTTAGACTAGTAAATTGGTGTGTACCTGCGTTGCATAAAGATACCAAACTCACTAAAAATGCTATTTTAGCAAAAAACAAAACAAAACAAAAAGAAGAAAGGAAGGAAAAGAAGAAAGCCAAAGCACCTCCTCTTAAAAAGAAAAGGCAAGTAACAAAAGCTGGATTCAAATCACAAAGTTGAGATCTTTGCACCAAAATATACAAAAACCAAAAAACAAACACACAAAAAACCCATAAAACAAAACAAAAAACAAAAACAAACAAACAAAAAAAACAAGACTTCTGACCTTCACCACCACCCTCATCCTCCTTATGCTGTTCTGTCTCTGGGGCATTATTTATGTATGAGTTTTAGCACTTCCTGAAGGGCTTTGAGCTCCCATATCACCTCATCAGAAAGAATTTCCTTATCCGAGCTCCCATGACACCCGTTATCTCCACCTTCCCCACCTCCAGCACGTGATGTCTAACACTATAGTTATTATTGCAAGCGTCACACTCCTCCAGATCATATGCTGCTAATGCACAGGGCACATATCCGAGACATCCTCATGCCCCGAGGGCATTGCACAAAGCCTTGTCATCAGTACGTTCTTAGATAGCATCCCCCGGCTGGTACTTGATCCATCAGTATGTATATACACTAAAATGGGATTAACCAATTAGATGAATGTATATCTCTTCTGTGGTGTTTTATAGAGTTCAAACAGTCTTTTTTTTTTTTCTACCTGAACTCTGGCACATTCTCATTTTAATAATGAATAATTCTAATAACTAGTAATTATAATAATGTTCTGTGAGATGAGATAATTTTGGTTAACTCACTTGACATATTTATAAATATCCACTGGAGAGTATAAAATGAATTTTAGTGGTTTTGCTCGTATATGTATTAGGAAGTACCAAGCTTTTGTTTGACTTCTCTGTGTATGTGTGTGTCCCCAGCCTGCTTCAGAGTTTACAGTTAAGAGAGGAGAAACTTGGGAGATATTTTGTAAGCTACTAGTTCCAGGCCTATAATTACACACTACTAGTTCTAGCAAACAAACAATCAATCAAAAACAAAAAGTAATTTTTCCACAAAAAGATCTGGAAGAAACTTAGCATGCATGTTGCTAAGTGAAAGAGGCCAGTTTATAGAAGCTACATAATATATGGTTCCAACTACATGGCATTCTCAAAAAGGCAAAACTATGGAGACAGTAAAAATATCAGTGGTTACCAGGGGCTGGGGGGAAAGGAAGAGTGGATAGGTGGGGTACAGAGGATGTGTTAAAGGCAGTGAAACCATTGCATATCATACCACAGCAGTGGATACATGTCGTTATGTATCATATAAGTGTCATACATTTGTCATTTGTCCAAACGCACAGAATGTACACAGAGTGAACCTTAGTGTAAACTATGGACCTTAGTTATTAAAAATGTATCAATATTGGCTCACAAATTGTAACAAAGTACCACGTTAATGCAAGACCTTAACAATAAGGGGAGGTGAGAGAATATATGGCAATTTCCTGTACTTTTCACCATTTCAGTGTAAACAAACAAACAAACAAACACAAAAAACTGCTCCCCCCAAAGAAAGTGTATTAATTAAAAATATTTTTATTTAAAAAGTTAAGACAATATTATGCATCCCGGTTGTCAAGAGATGACTTCTTAGGTATTTTACCCAGAAAACTTTGGATATTTTGGGAAGTTAGTGAAAGGCCACGGCAAGTCTGACTATGGTTAAGTGGACTGAAAGTAGACCAGGCAATGCAGAAATGGCAGCTTATGCTTCTGAGCAATTTTTCCAAACAAGGAGCTTTTAAAACAGTAACTTTTGAGATGCCGTGAAGATCATTAAGTCTGCAATAAAGAGACTTTAGAAGAGACAGGATTAAAATTTATAAGTGTATGTGTATATATACACAATATATATATATATTGGAATGTCTGTGGAAGATTGTTCAAGAATGACCTGGTTTTTAAATTGGTCCCCCTTCTACCAACCAATGACATGTGTGAGGTACCCCAGGCTCACTCCTGATTGGCGTCCTGGGGTAAGGTCTTCCCATAACCACCCCCCCCACTTAGTGAAACACTATTTTGGAGTTCCCACTAGTCTCAAAGCAATGGAATAAAAGTGAAACAAAGGCCAGGAGATAAATGGGTCTATTTGTTTTCATTTCATTTGCTGGCTTCGTGTTTTTACTACGAGTAAACAAGGGCTGGAAATGGAAGCACATATGTGAATTTAATTTTTAATCTCCCAATTCCTGTCTGCTGGCTGCTGTTCCTGAGCTTGCTTGGCCCATAGCAGTGGCTGCCTCTCAGCTACCAGCCTTAGAAGGAAGAGAGCAGAGAGTTCCTAGTGTTGGTTGGAGAGAAAAGTGGCAATGTGGGGGCCACTTCTGGAGTTAGGAAAACAGCTCCCAGTCTTGCCTTCTTTGGCACTGATGGATTAAGCCATTGTTTTTGGCACAGCAGCTTTTTTTTGTGCCTGGGGCTGTCGGCAGAAAACTGTTTGAGCTGGAGGCTGTGTACCGTGCCGTCTTGGCAATTCTGTATTTTCAGCATTTTGTCAATGCAAAGAGTAAGAGAGATTGTAATTGAGGCTGCGTTTCTATAAATCATGCCACAGAGAATGAACACGTCCAAGTGATGAGTCCAATAGGAACTTTCGTCCCTTGCCTGGGGACAGCGGTGGGGGGTGTTGGAAGATCCGACTCAGGCACCTCAGTAGCTGCTGAGCAATGCAGTGAGGAAGAAGTGGAAAATAAATTCTGCATTTCCTGGCAGATTATGAGCTGTGCACAGGGATGGGCTGGAGGGAGACAAACAGCAAGGAATTATCAAACCATAGAATTCAGTTGAAAATGGGAGGGCAAGTTCACATGCAGGGTGGTTCTAGTCCACCTGCCCAGGAGGGCAAGAGCCCGGGAGGCTCCATTTCCAGGACAAGCCAGCCTCTCCTTTCCCAGCCTAATTACTTTCATCTTTGTTATCCGACTCTGTCATGGCAACACTGTTAGAACGTAGTGTTCTTTGTACAATAACGTTAAAATGCAAATGGAAAGCAAAATGGCAGAAGTAACGTGCGTATCTGTGTGTGATTCACAATCCGTAGGTGATCTGCAATAGCACAGACTAAGCTTGGGGTGAGCGCACATTGGATAGACCCTGTGTGATTTTGCGGGTCATCTTCCTGGTTTTCCTCAAAAGGCTGTGCACGCTTTTTTGTTCCTGTAACCTTTGACACAGACAGGAGTGCATTTGACTGGTGTCTTTCACTGTTCTTGGGGTGTGAACATGGAGCGTTGTAGGGCAACTTTACAATCATGTAAAGATACAAGCACATCGTCAGGGTTACTGGCTTCAAAGGGGATACTAGAATTGATCTCATGGACATTCCCAGCCCTGAAATGCAAAGTTTTTGTGAAACAGTAGGGGTGGAGAAAGTGGAGAAAAGATCAGATCTTGGCCCAACCCATGCCTCTGCTGTTATATGCCTGAAGGAAGGTGAGTTTTGCTTTGTTTGCCCAGTGGGACTTCAATAATCCCAACACCTGTTTATTTCTCCCCCAAAACTGTCCCTGGCCTGGAGTTTCTACTCCAGGCATGTATCTAAAAAAGAGGTGCTCAAGAAGCGTGTCTAACTGTGGGTGTGTGCGTGAACTGCCTTTTTAAGAATTCAACAGGCGTTTTCTGAACCTGGAGCTTTCAGACAGAATGGGCTACAGAACAGGGCCTGTGTACCTGGTAAGTAACAGTCTTAGCTATTGTAGGGTCAGGACCGTCTGCTTTGTGACTGAAACGATTTTACAGTTTTCATAGTTTCTTTATTTATTTCCCTTTTGGATTTCTAGAGTAAGTTCTTTCTGAAAATGCCGGTCTTCAACTGCTGTCCTGGGGGGACTAGAGGAAAGGATATTGTTGTCTTATTTTTCCATGTTGTCTCCTTCAGTGCTGGGGCCAAAGAGAAAGGTAGAAGCAGACTCAGAGCCAAAAGTATCCTGCCTTCAACAGAGATTTTCCTCAAGAGAGCTATGTCTCCCTTGCTCAGACCTTGGAGGAATTTGTGTTTTTGTTTGTTCGTGGGGGCGGTTCCCTGGCTTAGAGGCTTTTCATTTTGTTGGTGGCTCTCCGCTCTCCCAGAGAATTGCTTGTGGTTACGTGTTAAAAGCAACAAGTATTTGGAGACAAGCTCAGCAGGTCGAATGAAGAATACGGAGATGCTGGTCTTCATGACTCTTGGCTGTCTTCTGAGCAAGGAAACATTTCCATGGCACTTTCTGTTACAGTGGCTCTTGGCCACTGGGCTGAGTTTCTCATAAGCTTCTCCCCACAACCCTCAGGAGATCCCGGAAGTACTTTATTCATCCGCTGAGCTACCTAGGCTGAAAACTCCGAACGGTGTGTTTCCAAGACCAGCAAAATCATCCTTCCTTTGGTCTTCCTCTGGAGAAATTGGAGTTTCTGCAGATTAGAATTTGGGGATCTCTGTCCAGTGTTCTTTCTGTACAGCATTGGGCATTGACTGCCATTCTCTGGCTTCAAACCTGGTATTGAGATTTTTTTAAAATAATTACCTGTTGACTTAACTGTTTCCCCCATTAAACATTAGGCTCCTCCAGGGCAGCTGGGTGTTATTTCTGCCTAATCCCGAACATTTAGCAGAACATGTGCAATAGGTAATTTACAAATATTTGGTGAGCACCTATTATGTTTTATAATCTTCTTTGTCTCACATACACACAAAACCTGAAGTATGTGTTAATGCATACAATTCTTGACGCCCCCACAGACTTACTTCTTTCTCAGATTTCAATTGCAGTAAATGACACCACTTTCCATTGACTCCAGTTCTTGGAGTTGTCTCTTTCTCTCAAACCCACGTTCAATACAGCGGCAAACCTTGTCACTCTTACCTTCAAAATATATCCTGAATATGATCAGTTGCCTCATCTTCCTTTACACCTCGGTGGACAGAGTCCAACATCTCACTTATCTGTGACTCACCTGTTACTCTCAGACTTCACAGCCGGTCCATAACCAGACCTCCCTGGTGTCACCTCTACCTCCCCAGCTCCACCCCTAGCATGCTATCCTGGGCCATGTCTCCTCCCTGCACCACCACAGCCATCCCTTCCCTAGTCTCCCTGCTCTCCTGTTGCCTTTCCACTTTCTGTTCTCCACTGAATAGTCAGTGAGCTTTAAAACCTGTACCAGATCGTGGCAACCTCCCCCTTAGACACCTCTATACATTTCCGTCATACTCAGAAGGATGCCGTGGGTCCTATCAAAGGCACACATTCCTTTTATTTATTTATTTTTAATGTTTATTTTTGAGAAAGAGAGAGAGAGAGAGAGCACAAGTGGGGTGGGGAAGAGAGAGGGAAACACAGAATCTGAAGCAGGCTCTAGATTCTGAGCTGTCAGCACAGAGCCTGAGGTGGGGCTCGAACTCTCAAACCATGAGATCATGACCTGAGTCTAAGTCAGAGACTTAACCAACTGAGCCACCCAGGCACGCCGGCACACATGTCTTTTATCATGATGATGTCCCTGATTTCTCTCTCACTTCATCTCCTCATGCCTTTCTCTCACACACACTGCAGCTACCCTGGCCTGGCGGCTCCTCAGACACACCACCCATGCCGCCACCTCATCGTCTTCGCCATCGCTCTTCTGCTGTCTTGGCCGCTCTTGGTCATACATTCACCTCACCTGCTCTGTCACTTCATTAGGGTTTCTGCTCAAATGTTAACCATCCAGAGAGGTCTTCTCTGACCACCTGAACAAAAAATGGCACAACTTGTCATGCTGTTTCCCCTTATCCTGGTTTAATTTTCTTCTGAGCTTTACCTCTGCGTGACATTATTCGGCAAATCCTCATGATTTGCACATTCTGTATTTGTGAATTTACCTACTTGCTAAAATTTACTTGTAATCCCCAAATCAACACTCAGAATATTTTCAGGGTCACCTGTGGACACGAGCAGAGTGGCAAAAAAGAGTCGAGTCACCCGATGTACATGTTCTCAGCTGAAGTTAAATGAGAAGACACTCTAGCTCCTTCTAGTTGTTTTACCACAAGCAATCGTCCTTTCTGTAGTCTTGTGCCATGGTTTTTGTAATGTTTGCACTTTTCTTTAGTGGTTCCATTGTTTAAAATGCCCCTCAAGTGTAGTGCTGAGTGTCTGGCTGGTGTTTTTAAGCAGAAGGGGGCTATGATGTGCCTTGCATGAGTTCAGTGTTAGTGTTATTAACAATATACATTGAATAATGTTTTTTTTTTTTTAAATATAGAAACATACCTGAAACAAGCTTATGTATTGATTGTTTGATGAAAATGTGACCAGAGATTCACAGGGACCTAACCTTGTATTTCCCCTAGGGGCAATGGTTTAGTATTTGCTACATCAGTGTCTGTGATGACTTTAAAAGAGCATAACCACTACGAATAATGAGAAATATATATATATATATATATATATATTGCTTATTGATGAGCATATAAATACCTGTTTGCTTATTTTTCCTTTCCCCCTCTTCCATGTAAACTCCATGAAGTCAGGGATAAGGAAACTGTTTTCCAGCATCTTCTTTTCTATGTTTAGCACCTAGAACCACGCCTGGTTTATGGAAGGAGCTCAATAAATTACTAAGTTGATTAAATGGATGCAAAAAAGGAGTGAAATATAGTCAGAAATGTCTCAAGAGAAACATCTGACAAAATTATAGTTTCATCGTGCCAGCATTTTCATTTTTTTAAGCATCTTGCTATCTCTGATCTTCCTGTAGCCCTATAACGTAGGTGTCTTAAAAGTCCCCTTCCCTGCTCCTCGAAGTGGCCTGCCCAAGCTCACCCTCCAGTGTGGCTCAGAAGCTCCATTTCCAGGTTGTGAATATTGGCTTGTATGGTTACTGAGCACATGGGCCAGAGAATTAAACAACTTCGCCTGAATATAAACTTCAAACTTACTCTGGTTTTAGGCAAGTGACTTAGTTTTGTCCCAATCTTTGTCTTCTTTTTTTTTGTTTCTTTCTTTCTTTTTTAAGTGAAAATAACCAGAATTTTATACTGGGTAGTTGCAGAGATTAAGTGGGATGATGCGAACTGCTTTACCTAGTACCTGATCGATAATAAGTAACTGTTAAAATTATTATATATTTTGAACTCCTGATGTTGGAAAAATAGGTCAAAGGGATATGAAACCAAGCCAGGAGGCACTCAGGAAAAAATTCCTGTCAGGACCTCGTAACCAGTATTAAAGATCAGTCCCTAAGAGAAAGGTTGGCAAACTTCCTGTAAAGGACTGAATAGTAAATATTTTAGGTTTTTCCAGCCATATGATCTCTGTTGCAACAACTCAGCTCTAAATAAATGAGTGTTCCAATCAACCTTTCTGTACAAAAACAAGTGGATCATAGTTTGCCACCTGTCCTTTAGACACATAGTACTGAACCCTGCCTGCACACCAGAATCACCTGGGGAACTTTAAAAATATCTAAGCCCAGGTAGTATATCCCCAGAGATTCTGTCTTTATTTTTCTGAGATAGGGCACAGGCATCAGTATTGCTTAAGACTCCCAGGTGACTCTATCGCAGAAATTAGAACCAATAATTTGGATCATTAAAGCCATGGACAGAAGACCCTAAGAGCAGTTACTGTCTTCCTGCTCCTACCCCATCACTCTCCTATTTTAGAACCCAGGGATCGGCACTGTTTCAGGAGCTTTGGGCAAGGGCTGGCCAGGCTATGGTAAGTCCCTTTTGCTTAGTGCACAGACCATATCATTTTCGTATCTAGAGGGAAGTCTAATTATCTGTGTAATAAATGAATTGTACTTTCAGGGAACACAGCTGTTACTGTGCATTTTAGCTGAGCTATGCTTTTTGCTATTTAATTTTATTCTAGCATTGGCAGTTGGACAGAATTGTTTTGAGTGGAAACACTCTGCCCATTTCCTTTGTCAAGGCCATGGTCTTCTGTAATGGAGCTAGAAGCGGGTTTCCATGACTCAAAAGGTACCTGACTTAAGGTCAAGTCCCTCTTCTCTAATGGGCCCTGGAGCAAGCTTATTCTGAATTTTCAGCTGGACATTGTCTACCTGCGATGGGGTAGAATTTGGCTGAAGCAGCGGGGTGAGCTTAGTTATAAATGTCTAAGCTTTCCTGAGAATTATCTGGAGCAGTTTTTCAATGTGTGACCCCTTAGCATTTACAGTAGAGTCATCTGTTATCTTGTTAAAATGCACTCCACTCTTGGCCTCCCGATTCCAGAATTTCTGGAGGGGTGCTTCAATTGTGCATTTTTAACAAGGTATCTGGATAACTTTGAAATTTGAGAACCACTATTCTGGAGAAAGCCTTTCATCATACTTATGTAAGAAGAATGAGATTGGGGAATTTAAAGTCTCCCTCAAAACAGCCCAGTGAGGTCCTTGATAGAGCTAAGACTCGAATGTCAGTCTGTGTATCAGTTAGGTAATGCTGTGTAACTAACTCTCCCTAAACGTACAGGCTTAAAAACAATACACATTCATTATTGTTCACAGCTCTGTGGTTTAGTGGTTGGTTTTTATCATCTCAGCTAGAGTGAATTCATGTGTCTGTAGTCATCTCTGTCTGAGTAGGCATCTGAACTGATGTCGGCAGGCTCTCTTTTATGTTTAGAGGTCAGATGGCTGCATGGTGATTTGAGGTGCCCTCCACTGGATACCTAGATTCTCTTCTGTGTGATCTTTCTTTCCCCATCAGGCTAGTGTCACTTTGGGGGCGACAGAACTCTGAAAGATTGGAAATATTCATGTTTTCTTAGAGACCACACTTACAATTGAGACACTGTCACTTCTCGTTTTGATGCCAAAATAAGGAATAAGGACAGCCTTGATTCAAGCGATTAGGAAATTCTAGCTCTTGAGGGGGAAGGGCTGAGAATTGCTTTACAATAGTGGCAAGTACAGGGAGGCAGAATGAATCCACCAATGCCTGCCAGAGTTCTGGGTCTTTCCCATGACATTTGAGTACCTCTAGAAGAAAATTTATCTCCCAGTTTTTACAAATGTTTATGGAATGTCCGTAGTAATATTATCTTGGCTTCTGTTCCTAGGATTACTGTTTTTAGTTGAAGAATAAAGAACTTCTGTATCTTTAGGGACCTAAGAAGTCATTGGTTTAAACCCCATCTGACACTTTAATTTCCTCATAGTATCACCTTAATCAAAATGCTCATCCATCTTCTACTCAAACACATCCCAAAAGTCCCTGGAGAACTTGCTGCCCTCTGAGGCAGCTTTTCCACCCTCAGAGATCATTTCCATTAGGATATTATTTCTTACATCAAGCCAAGATTTACTTCCATTTAGATTTGACCTTTTGATCCAACTTCTGCCCTCTGATGCAGCACAGAAGAAAGTTCCATTGCCTTCTATGGGAGAATGTGTTCCCACATTTGAACAGTTATAAACTGCCTTGCTCATTGGTCAATTTTCGGTGCCAACAATCCCAAGTTTCTACAGCTTCTCCTAGGACATCGTTTGAGCTCCATCACACTTCAGGAAATCTCCTTGCAAACATTCATTTCTCAATGAAAGCCAGGTATTTTAGAATGAATAGTGGTTCTGAAATCAGATATTCTGGAATTTGCTTTGAGATCTTGATCAAATTTATAAAACCCATGAGGCCTCCTTGTTCTCCTGGATGTGTGGACAGAAATAACCCTCAAACTATTTATTTTGTATCATTTAAACTAGAAAGCATAAACAAAAATGCCTGTCATGGAAAATCCTCTATAAATGTTAGTTTCTTCCCCCCCCCCCCGCTTATCTTTCTGAAATAATAGGTTTTGAAGTACACAACATTTTTCCTTTAATATCTCCTTTAATAAATTTGAATGAACTTTAAATTTTCTGGCTATAGGGGTACCCGGGTGGCTCAGTGTATTAAGCTTCTGCCTTTGGCTCAGGTCATGATCTCACGGTTCATGAGCCCGAGCCCCATATTGGGCTCTCTGCTGTCAGCCATGTGCTTTACAAAGGCAGTAGATATAGGATCTGAAGCAGACCCTCTGTGCTTCTCTCTCTCTGCCCCTGCCCCACTCACACTCTCTCTTAAAAATAAATAAATAACCTTAAAAACTTTTTTCTGGCTATATATTAATACTAAAATCACGTACATGTTTAAATGTCTACCTGGAGATACATTTCAAATGGTGTCTCATATGTTAGAGTGAGTGAAATCTTCATTTCTTCCAAATTGAAG
This sequence comes from Paguma larvata, assembly GCA_030068075.1. Lineage (NCBI taxonomy): Eukaryota > Metazoa > Chordata > Mammalia > Carnivora > Viverridae > Paguma > Paguma larvata. The sequence continues at coordinate 38,373,787 of CM057837.1, read as the reverse complement.
GCAGGTATTGTTTTGATACTTAGTGGTAGTAATTTAAATTAAACAAATGACCTAACACTAAAAGATTTGAGTACTTCATGCCTCTTTTAGATCCAGGCTTTTGGAAGAAAAACAAATCCGAACTTGGAAAAGACTTAAGGACAAATTGGCTGCAGTGAAAAGGCCAGGAAAATAGGTGGATTTAATAACAGGATGTGGTGTGAAACCAAAATCGTTAAGGAGAGAGAAAAGCCAGGTAAGGGGAGGGATGCAAGTCAAAACAAAAAAGTCAACTCACAAAGGAATACCAGCATTTGTGTGCAAAGAGTACTGCTTAATATGAGATATTTCTGAATCATAATATATAAAAATGAATAGAATCTGATTGCAAAGGAAAATGGTCAAGAGAATAGGAGCGTGGAGACAAAAGAATGGATTTGGGTAAATACTATGTAAATTGTTTATAAGATTGTCTTATGCGACTGTTGGCTCAGAAAATACCCTTCAGTATAAAAGAGGATAAAGTGAATTGTGAGAATGAATTGTAAATAAAAGCATTAGATTCAAGGTACAGTGTCGTTCATGCATAGCATACCCAAATGAGCCTTTGTTCCCGTGAGGTGATAGTAACTTGTTTTTCTTTTAAAGTCATGCACTTAATTTAACAAAGACAGCACATGCAGGAAAAAGAACATTGAGATGAAAGGCAGGACCTGGGTTTGAATTCCAGCTTCACAGCCGATTGGGTGTGGGACATCAGGCAGGACACTGAGGTTCTCCCATCTTTGGGCACCTGTGTGTAAAAGGAATTGTCCAGATGATTCCTAATTCCAGTCTCAGCTACAAACACTTACTATTCTCTGATTCTGTGTTGTCAAGCAGCCCAGGGACAGTTTCTTTAGGAGGTGGGTGTCAAGATTGCAGCGGGGGTTCCTGTCATCTAGGAACCTCTAGTCAATTAGAAGAGATTACTGAAGTTTTGATGCATAAGTAAATGGGTGAATAGATCACTGTTTGAGTGAATTAAATAAAAACAATTTGAGAACTCATAAGAGAAACCTGTTGTTAGAATCTGGTTGGACACTGAGTGTTAAATATGGGAAAAGAGATACAATTTATAGGGTATTCTTCCCTTACCCCCAACATCTTCTAGTAATGAGTTAGATGAATTTGCTTTTCAAAGTAGTTCTTCAGGGGCGCCTGGGTGGCTCACTTGGTTGAGCAGCCGACTTCGGCTCAGGTCATGATCTCACAGTCTGTGAGTTTGAGCCCTGCGTCGGGCTCTGTGCTGACGGCTCAGAGCCTGGAGCCTCCTTCGGATTCTGTGTCTCCCTCTCTCTCTGCCCCTCCCCCGCTCATGCTCTGTCTCTCCTGCTCTCAAAAATGAATAAAACATAAAAATTTTAAAAGTAGTTCTTCAGTTTTCCTATTGTAATCTTGCCTCATTTGGCCAAGCGTGGCCACAGATGGTATCATTGAAGGGAGACATGGAAAGAGTGGTAAACTTTAGACGCATTTGGGAAGGAAAGTGGGGGGATTTTGAGTGGAAGGCACAGAACTTTAAAAGACTTGGAAAGGAATATTTATGTACTCACTCAGTGAAATTTTGTGTGAGCATCTCTTCTCCTGTACTTGGCATGATGTTAAACACATGAGATTATTAAGGTAGCAATCCTCACTACCTGGAGAGGGAGACAGACATCAATCATGTAATTACATGAATATGTAATTTCATATTTTGATGAATATTACTAAATAAGAGAGACCAGAGAGCCATGAGGGTAGGAGGTAACCAAAGAGGGCTTCCCTTAGGAAGTGTTATTTCTGCTGATCCCTGACATGTGAGTAGCAGTTCAGTACATGAATAGAAAGAGGTAGAAGTGCAGAGTGGATGGAGGACATTTTAGGTAGAGGGGACAACATGTGCAAAAGCCCTGAGACTGGAGAGCCCATGATACGTTTGAGAAGCCAAACAAAAACCGATGTGACTGTACCTTGGTAACTAAGCGGGGAGAGGGGTACAGGGGACAGGGAGTGGAGAAGAGAATCCTGGAGAAAAAGACAGGTGGGAAGTGAGCATGGGTCACCCTTTGACAGAGTATAGACATCAGTACGATTATTTCTGTGTGCCCATCTGGAGAAAAGCACCCTATACTGAGAGATGGTCACCGGGAGAATGGGGACCCCAGGACGAGTGTCATCTGTGCTTTGTGTTCTCCAATGGGCCTTTAAGCCACCAGCACCTCCATCAGGAAGTAGGATACTGATTTGGGAAATAAAAGGCTTTGGTTATTCCAATATACACGTGACCTCTGAAATTGGAGCCAACTAGGAGAATAAGTCTGAGGAGTCATACAAAAGCCATGCTGTGTTAGATGACAGGGTCACATGGAATTGCTTTCTTGCAAGTATGGCATCACCCAGACTGCGTGTTTTCCTCTCCCTTGTTCATTATAATTAAGGAGACTTAATGGAAATCCTGCCCATAGGGTCTCTTCTCATATCAAGTCCAGGATTCTAGTTGTCCTAGGCACCAAGAAATGACTATAACCCCCTTTGTGGTCAGCTTGTATGACACGCACTTGAGACAGGTAAGTGAGTCACCCCAGTCAATACTACCTGGGCCCTTGTTATGCCCCAGACATTCTTTGTGTAACTTCTCCCTCTTCTTCAAACTTGGCTCAAAAATGAGCCTTGGGAGGCTCAGTGGTGAAAGAGAATAAGTATGGTAGATAGAGAATGTATTTCTGGCAGGTCCAATTCACTTGAAGATTTGTGAAAAAAAATGTATCTTGCATTCTAAGCCCACAGATATGGTAGCATACACTACAAAATATCCATGGAAGGTTAAGGTAAGAGTTAGAGATTCGAAGATATTTGTCCTTATTTCAGAATGCTTAAGACCAAACCCCCAGATTCCTGTTGGGATGATTTATTCCCTTTGGCTGTGGGAGATGTTTTGATGAATGATTTTGAGAAGCATGGAGTCTTAATTTGTATTTGATGCTGTTTATAGGATATCCTATGTTTTTCTCACCAACTTCCTCTAGTAATGAACTTTATGAGCTCACTTTTAGAGGTAGTGCTTCATATTCAGTGTTTTAATCTTACCTCTCTTAAGTTTCAAAGGAGGTTATTTCCAAATTTGATGAATGAGTGTGTATCTACCTCCACTTCCCTGCTTTTATAGATTTCACTCTTGCTGTTGCTCTCAAGGTCTTCCTTTTACTCATATTCCCTCTCTCTCATGCATTTGTTTCTTCCTCTTCCTCTCAAACACTTGAGATGACCTTGTTTGACTCCTTTTCCTTCTCTGTTCTTTCTCTTTTTTTGATGTGGCAGTTAGACCAATGTGCACTCATCCGGGGCCAAGCAAATGATACTTTTGGAGGAGGATGAGATAATGTTTTTGTTTTATTTCCAATATCTTTCCTAATGACCATAATTTTTCACCTTTGTTAGCTGCAATGTTTGGGGGGAACTTACCCTTCAGGCCAGCTCCTACTCATTCATTATGACTCAGCTCGTGGCACACTGCCCAACCCCACAGCACCGACCACTCCTTCCGTGAGTTCTTCCAGTCCTCCTCTACCTTTGTGGGCATGCGTCTCACTGGGTTGTGTTGCACATACCTGTTGACCTGTCTGCCTTCCCATCTAAGTTTTCAGTTTCTGGAGATCAGGGAACTTGTGTTATTCATCTTTGCATCATCACATCTGGCACTGAGCCTAGCTCATGGTAGGTGCTTAATGAATACTAAATAAGTTAAATAAAGTGATGTGAGTTAATTGACTACAGGGAGTGTTTACAATAATTTTGAAATTCTTTTATTCACTTGGGGACATCCAATGTCAAAGAATAAAGACACATAGTATAAGGGGATGTATCTTGCGCTCCAGCTGCTTAGCAATGGAATGGGAGATACTTCAAGGGAGGGTTGCCAGATAAAATACAGGACACGTGGGTAAAATACAGCTAAATTTGAATTTCAGATCAATAACAGTGTTTCAAAAAACATAAGCATATCCCTACTGTTACATTGAACATACTTATCCTCGTGCGCACGCGCGCACACACACACACACACACACACAAATATATATTTTTCATCTGAAATCAAATAAGCTGGGCATTCTGTATTGTATTTGTTAAATTTGGTAATCCTACTTCAAGGTCAAATAGTCCCATTCTCTTCTTCAGGCATTTGTACATCTCTGCTAAGATTCAGGTCACAAATCGGTGGCCCTCAGGCAACATCTGGCCAGCTGGATCAATACACCTTATTTGCCCTGCAGTACATTTTAAATTTTTAAAATTTTTGCTAACACTGAAATATACAGAGATTTCTCATAAAAATCTGAAATTTCAGTTCCCTTGAAAAATTTTAAAGCCTGACCACACTACATCAGCTCTCTTTGACCAGATAAGGAACGGCTAAGCCCCTTTTTAGATGGAGCATCAGCTTCGTGTATTCCCTGCTTCTCCCCAGTGTTACAGGGAAATGTAGTCTGCCAAAGTTTATCACACCTTGCACCTGTTTTCCTTAGGGTTGAGAGGAAAGCAAAATCTTTTTTGAGCCTAAGTTTCTATCAAAAGCAGGAAAACAAAAGATAGCCCCAAAGTGGCAAATGTTTCAATAAAAATGGGGAAAATCATCTTGTCGAATAAGTAAAGAAATTTTCGTAGTGTGTTCTTAGCTAACAAAATGATCACGTGTGTAAAGAATAGAAACGATGGTACTATTTTTCTTATGCCTCCCTCGCATATTCATACTTACAGACTTGAGGGCATTTGAGTTCCTGATCTCCACAAGAAAGTAAGATCTCTGAGGGCAGAGACTTTTGTCTCATTAATTGATGTATCCTAAACCCATAGAACAGTGCTTGGTTGTTAACAGACATTTGATCAATATTTGTTAAACAAAGGAATGACTGATGTAAGCCATCTGAGAGTGAGAAAACCTCTATGGCTAGAAATCTGCCAGAAGAGAAGAAAAATGTTGCGTTCTACAAAAGAATGGCATGACTAGGTGAATGCCTGTTTTTAAAATAAATATATTTATGGTATAGGTGTCTTATATCTGTCAAGGGCAAAGGGAAAAGGCTGCTGAGGACGGAAGCTCTTGTCTAAGAGCTAAGGGTGATGCTGGATGGGTCTTGTCCTCACCAATTACCAAGGGAAGGATGTTTTGGAGAATATCTGAGGAAGGAACCAGAGGCACATGTTGGAAAGGACTCTCTGCTACCGTGTGACCCTGGTTTCTCTCCTGTCTACCATAAAACTGCCACAACCCAGGGGTTTCTCCCTGTAGTCCTACATGGCCCAGCCACGCCCTACCACTCCCTCTGTAGCCACCAAGGAAACAAGTGTTGAAACCTTATTTTTTATCAGAAACAGCCTCATTTTATTTGAAAGACAAAGACCATCAAGACCACATTTCAGCAGAATACTACCTAAATTCCATAGGTTTTGAGAAAAAACAAGCAGGACAGATGTACATTAAATTTGAATTTGCTACAAGGGAGAGCTTTTATGTAAACGTGTTCCAAACTGTTCTTCCTTCTTCATGGACGATATTCTGGCTCTAGGGAATCTGGCTGGATCACCAACAGCTCACATAAAATGCTTAGTTTGTTGCCTCCTCTGAGTATGTCTGGTTACCACCATATGCTCATTATTAATTCCTATTTATTCTTAGAAAATACTATCCTTAGGGGTGTGGTGAAGATACATAGCAGAGAAAAATGTAGGAAAATGAGATTTTGGCATTTAATCACAGATTCACCAATCTGGTGATACATCAGACTTCTAGCATAGGAGTGGAGACAAAAACAAACAAAACAGAGAAATGTAGCATGATTTGTCATTATTATTCTTGGAGGTAGGTGTTAGATGCCTGTACAGTTGACCCTTGAACAACACAAGCGTTAGGGGCACTGACTCCCTGTGCAGTTGAAAATCTATGTATAACTTTGTCTCCTTAAAAACTTAATTGCTAATAACCTGTTGTAGACTGGGACATAAACAGTATTATGATGACATAACAGTATTATGACATACTGATGACATAAACAGTATTATGTACTATATTCTTATAATAAGACAATCTAGAGAAAAGAGAACATTATTAAGGAAATAGTAAGGAAGAGAAAATACATTTATAGACTAGGCTGTATTTACAAAAACAAAACAAAACAAACAAACAAACAAAAAACCCAAAAAACCCATGTGTAAGTGAATGCATGCAGTTCAAATCCATGTTATTCAAGCGTTAACTATATTAGCTTCCCATGGGCTGCTGTAACAGACTACCTCAAATCAGGTGATGTAAAACAATAGAAATTCATCGTCCTATAATTCTGGAGGCTAGAAGTTCAAAATCAATGTGTCGGCAGGGCCATGTTCCCTCTGAAATTTGAAGGGGAGTCCTTCTTTGCTTCTTCCTCACTTTTGGTAATTTGTCATTAGTCTTTGACATCTCTTGGCTTGTGAGTATACCACTTCAGTCTTCTGTCTTCAGCTGGCCTTCTCTCTGTTGTGTGTCTTCACATTGTCTTCCCTCTGTGCCTTTCTGTGAGTCCTAATTTATCCTTGTGAGGGTATCAGTCATATTGGATTAGGGCCCATCCGGACCTCATTTTAACTTGGTTTTGTCTGCAAAAACCTTATTTTCAAATAAGCTCACATTCTGAGACACTAGACATTAGGACTTCAACATATCTTTTTTGGTGGGGGAGGGGGTGGACACAGTTCAAGCTATAACCTCCTAATGCAATCGTATCATTCTCTGGACTTAAGCTTTCCAGGTATAACTTGTTGCTTCTCCTGTGGAATATTACATTGATTAAATTGCCTCTAGTCTTCAGCCATCAGATGCTTTTCCCTGGCAGGCTGATGTAATTAGGGAACTAATAACTGGATCAATAAGGAAAAGAGCGTGTTCTTTCATATTTTCCATCTGTTCCAATGATTCATTTAGGGCTTTCTGCGTGTGTGTTGCCACCGAATACGTGCTTGTTAAGAGATATGAGACCATGACATATAGGAGGAGAAGAGAGGGGAGAGGATCTGGATTATTCTCTGGAAAAAGTCTAGGAATGTCATCCTTGCAGGGAGGGGGCATCATGAGGCAGGATATGAAGAACAGTCTTATATACATAACTTTATGTAGATAAGAAATGTTCTTAAAGATGCTTCTTGTCTGGAAGATACACTTTATTTTAGTGTTGCATAAAATACATTGGGCTGAAGTCGTGCAGGACTATTTGAACAGCATGGGAGCTAATGCACTGCTTGTCCTGGGAAGGATTCACTGATATCCATGATAATCTCTGTGCAATACCATTTTGTGGAAAATCCCATATTGCTTTGTCTAATTCAAGGTCCCTCATGTAAAAGTTAGAATTTTAATTTATGCCTGTTAAAAGATAGTTTTAAAGGTAAATGTAATATATACATTATGATTTGAAATTATTATTATAAAATTATAAATGGAATAAAATATTGGCTTACATTACTATTGAAATATTATACTCATTGTACAGAAATTTGAAAGTTATAGAAAGATTTAAAAAGTATATGTTACCGGTGGGGGGCCTGGGTGGCTCAGTCCATTGAACATTTGACTCTTGATTTTGGCTCAGGTTACGATCCCAGGGTCGTGGGATCAAGCCCTGCCTTGGGCTCTCTGCTGAGCCTGGAGCCTACTTGGGATTCTCTCTCCTCTCTCTCTCTCTCTCTCTCTCTCTCTCTCTCTCTCTCATTCTCTCTGTCTCTCTCTCCTTTTTTCCCTCTCCCCCACTTGAGCTCTCTCTCTCTCTTTCTCTCTCTCTCTAAAATTAAAAAAAAGAGTACATGTTATCCATAATTCCACAGTTCAGAAATAACCACTGCTAATATTTTGGCATAATTCCTTTCGATATGTTTCAAGTTTTTGCAATACTATAAGTAAAATTAGTGTCAATATATGCATGTTTTATAATATGTTTTAAAATGAATAATATACCATAAGCATTTTTGTATCATTAAATTATCTTCTGGGGCACCTGGGTGGCTCAATTGGTTGAGCGTCCGACTTCAGCTCAGGTCATGATCTCACGGTGTGTGGGTTCGAGCCCCGCATCAGGCTCTGTGCTGACAGCTCAAAGCCTGTAGCCTGCTTCAGACTCTCTGTCTCCCTTTCTCTGTTCCCTTCCCCCACTCACGCTCTCTCTCTCTCTCTCTCTCTCTCTCAAAAATAAACATTAAAAATTAAAAAATTAAAAAAATTTAAATTATCTTCTAACACTTGCTATTCAATGGTTACCTAAATTCTTTATTTCTATTCGAGTGTTAGAGCTTTAATTTTTTAATTACTAAAGTAATACTTGTTCTTAATAATTTAAAAACCCACATAACTGAAAGAAAAAATACCAATGGCCTACAATCTTACCCTTGCAGAGATAACTAGTAATAATATTATGACATATATTGCATAGCAGTATAATTCTCTGAATTTCTGTCTTCCACTGTTCATGGCATTTTTAACCTTTATAATTCCAGCACTTAGTTCAGTGCCTAAATCATAGCAGTTGCTTGGTACACTTATAGTGAATGAATGAAGGAAGGAAGAGATGGATGGACACATATATGAATGGAGAGGCTGCAAAGATCCCGCTCATGGTAGAATAAAATTCATTTCAGACTCAGCAACTTACTGTGGATAGAGAGACAAGGTAGCTAACCAAAGACTCCTAATGAATAGGAGCCTGCTCTTTCTGTTCATCTGAATCAGCCTCTAGGCAGAGAATTCAATTTAATTTTTCTCCCATCAGTCAAACAGAAGAGCTGAAAAAGCAAAACCAGAAACAAGGGAGGCAGGAGGTGGAACATGCTTGGATGAGGAGATCGGCAGCTGATCTCTTGTTCTTTCTCTGTCAGGAAGAGCATGAGACAAGAGGAGCCATGCTTAACCCAAGAGTGAGCCCCAGCAGGAGCTGTAGTGGATACAGTTAGCCACTACGGGATCCTCCATGATGGAAGGACTGATGATTCCTCCCATGGAATTGAGACTCATGGTTCTTCCCTGGCTTGTCTTTAGAGTTTGCAGCAGAGAAAGACATGGTCATGCTGGCTTTTATTTAGAGGAATTTGGGGCTCTGATTCTATGATTGGAATCTGGGCTGACAGAGAGTCTGATATCTTTGGGCTATAGAAGGCTCCAGCCAAAGTCTCTTCTATATTTAATTGGGAAACATGTATCTTAAGTCTGAGCATCTGTCCCTCAGACACCTGCCATGGGAAGGAGAGTGATCCATTTCTTAACACTTTGCATGGAAGCCTCAGTCCTTGCAATAAAATATAAGGATATATCCTTTCCAATACAATGGACTGGTCCTCACCAACCCTCTCCCTCCTCCCAGGTCCCTCCCCAATAAAAATATACATACAGATAGATGCAGGATCAACTACAAATAGTTGGATAGAAAGAGAGGCAGAAAAATGGACAAACAGACAACCACCACCTCCTTTTACCCAATAACAGGCATCACATCTCTCCTTCCTCCTAAAAACTTCCCCATGGGGTGCCTGAGTGGCTCAGCAGGTAAAGTGTCCAACTTTGGCTCAGGTGATGATCTCATACTTCATGAGTTCATGCCTTGCATTGGGCTCTGTGTTGACAGTACGGAGCCTGCTTGGGATTCTTTCTTTCCCTCTCTCTTCATCTCTCTCTGCCCCTTCCCTATTTTCTCTTTCTCTCTCAAAATAAGTAAATAAAAACTTAAAAAAAAAAAGCTTCCCCATAAGCCAGGCTCAAGACCTTGGCCATATTGACACTTTGTTTTTACTGCTTTCTTCACCCAGTAAGATCTCTATCCACCTTCTGTCCTGTCCACACCGCTTGTCTCCAAAGGCCTAGCCCAAGCCGTGTTGCTCCAGGAAGGCTCATTGTTCCATTTCCATTTCTATTAATCTTGCCTGTTTCTCACCTTCTAGACCTTTAGCCTGTGGCCCATTTTCCTCTTTGGTGTTGTGTATGTGTACTTGAGAGTCATCTACGTATAAGTTGAGAGATGGGCAGATTAACAGGGGTAGAAATAGAAGAATGTGGCTTCCTGGAGAAATAGAGATAGGTGGCGTGGACAGGACGGGAGGCAGATAGAGATTTTGTATGTATATTCGAGGTTCAGGAAGGGGTTGTCCTTTTGGTTTCTGAAGAATTGGATGTGGCTCTGTGTGTTCTACAATATAATGGTCTAGAATTAGTTGCTCTCTTCACTAAGCTGGTGAATAGAGAAAGGACAAAGAGTGATGGGGAATAATTTTGCCTCATTTTCCCATACACAGAGTTGAATACACACAGTAGTTAGTACTTACTGATGGAATGAGAACCCAGTTTGGGTAAATACTGTGAGAGTTGGTAGAGTTGGTGAAGTATAGTATAAACTGTGATCAGCTAAATCAGGATTGACATCCTGGTTTTCATATAGTTGTTACAGCCACTTTATAGAATCAAGCATCAGTATCTTCATCTATAAAATGGGAATGCTAATATACATCCTTAACTACCATATAGGATATTTTGAGTTGGTATGTATGTATGTATGTGTATATATGTATGTATGCATATGTTATATCACAACACACACATGCACACATCTATCTGCTATTTACTGGACAAAAAAAAACATTGTTATGTAGTTTATGGTGCCACCTCCAATAAATATTTGAATTAGATTCAAATGGGCTAAAACTTCTTCAAGCCTCACAAAGCTTATTTGAGATTATCAGACATTCATACAAAAAATTGTTTCTGTTTGAGTCGCATGACTGCAGACTCAGAACTTTACAGATGGCAGCATTACCTGGGTGTAATGTGTCAGACAGCACATTCCTGTAAGTGAGCACTACTGGGGATATGATAATGGGAAGATACTTCACCTGACTCCATTTCTGTAAACTTGAGGCCCATCTGCTTTTGTCTTTCCCAGTTTCCCCACCTGTAAAAGTGTGGAGAACATAAACACATTAGAATTCTCTTTATAAACTAGGCACTGTGATTCCGTGGAAGGAGATGTGAGCTAGGCATCACAAAACTTGAATCCTAGTTACTTGACCAAAACTTAACTTCTCCAAGACAGAGTTTCATTAACGTTGAAATTTGTTTGTGTACTCACCTGTTATGTGCCAGGCATTGTATAACTGCTGATACACAAGGGTGAATTGGGCATGATCTGGCTTCTCTTATGACTCATACTCTGATGGAGGGAGGGGCGTGCCAACCAGTATTGGCTTGATGTGAACTTCTTAGAGGCAGACAGTAAAAATAGTGATGGTACCTGCTGGGAGGGGTTGACTCTGCTTATAGATTAGAAAATGCTTGGGGCACCTGGCTGGTTCAGTAGGTTAAGCATCTGACTCTTGACATCAGCTCAGGTCATTATCTCAAGGTTGTGAGATCGAGCCCTGCATCGGGCTCTGCTCTGGTGATGTGGAGCCTGCTTGGGATTCTCTCTCTCCCTCCCTCTCTCTCTCTCTGCCCCTCTCCTACTCTCCTCTCTCTCTCTCTCTCTCTCTCTCAAAATAAGTAACTAAATAAATAAATAAACTTAAAAAAAAGAAAATGTTTGAAAGCAAAGATTCAAGTTGGTTATAACTCCTTGCCTTACTGTCATTGTCCTTGTAAGTCTCAAAAGTTTGTGAAAGAGCAATTTGGCCCATCTACTATTATTATTATTATTATTATTATTATTATTATTATTATTGCCATTATCAATCAGATAGAGATATTCTACTTCCAGACATACACTTAAAATTAAACCCCATACTCTTGGCTAGTTTCTTATAGGAATGTTGACCTTTCCCTTATGTTTATAAAATGGTCAGACTCTACATCCTTAAAGTAAGTGAATGTGGAATCTGACTTTATTAGCTATATTCAGAGTTCTTCATTTTTTCAGTCTTGAGGCTCTTCCACAATTTTTTCTCCTTTCATGAATTACTATCTATACTTCCTTGCCTGTTTAATTATTGATTTATGCAGCAGATATTAAGTGAACACCTTATATGTATTTAAGGAATATAAATACAACTAAATACTACAGGCAAATCTGAAAGACATAACCACATATTACCTTGTGGTAAAGTGCTCAGTGGAAACCAAAGTTGAGTGCAGTGAATTGAGAAGCAAGAAAGATGAGTGGGTTGAGGTGGACAGAAACGGATCTGGGGAGGAAGCCACACTTGTGGGTGCATGGATGGGTCATATTTACTTAGGCATAAGAGTGGCCTTATCTCTGTGAAGACATGCGAGTATAAATAAGCGTGGCATCTTTATTGGCACTGAAGAGTCCATTTCATTTAGATTATACATTGAAGCAGTAGGAGATAAAACTTCAAGGGCACAATATTTTGCATATAATACTGGCTCAGATACCAGCTGATGAGTATTTTTACATGTGTTGCATTTCCCCGAGAGCACAGAATCTACCTCTTCTTTATCTTTATATCTCCCAGAATGCCTTATGTATAGGAGATACTCAATAAATAAATTTTGCTGAATTGTTTTGAATGTAGCTAAAGACTTCAGGGAATTTAGGGGCAAGCCTGGGTGGCTCAGTCAGTTAAGCATCGATGCTGCTTGATTTCAGCTCAGGTCATGATCTCATGGTTTGTGAGTTTGAACCCTGTGTTGGGCTCTCTGCTGACAGTGCAGAGCCTACTTGGGATTCTCTCTCTCTTTTTCTCTCTCTGCCCTTTCCTTAATCTCTATCTCTCGAAGATAAATAAATAAACCTAAAAAATCTTTTAAAAAAGACTTAATGGAACCTGAAGAAAAATAAGATTTAGTTTTATAAAAGGTTTTATCCCTGAAGGAGAGAATGATAAGTGGCATCAGAAAGGATTTACACTCAGATCAAAAACACCAGTTGATTGGATATATGTTCGATACCTACTTGGTGCTAGAAGGCACCATGATAAGCACGGGCACAGCCATATTCATATATTTTCATCTATATAAAATGGGGGTCTACTTGGGTGTGTTGGAATGTCCTTATCCAGGGGAATGCCACATGTATTTATGTTGAACGGTTCCGTTGATGCTTATGCTTTCTCACTTCATTGTTTTGCAGCTCTACAGCTCCATGGACTTTGGAAGACGGTGGCAACTCATGCATGAACGCATCACACCCAACAGGTTTTACTGGTAAGCCCCATCTACAGACTCACTACCCTCTTGAAGAAAGACTCGTCAGACAGCATAGCACTCTGGACAGTACTGGCCACCTTCAGCACTTGAAGACAGCTGTGGTCTATCCCTGTGCTACTCAGCGTGGTTTGCTGGCCAGCAGCATCAGCATTACCTGGGAACTTGTTAGAAATGCCTGAGAAGGCAAGACTTCCTGGGTAGCAGTCTGCATGTAACATGGTCCATAGTGATTTAGTGTGTACATTAGAGTTTGAGAAGCCCTGGGCTAGGGAGAGAAGGTCATGACCAGGTGCTCCTAGGTATGTACTCATCTCCCTTTTTTTGGGAAAGGTATTTTATGCACCCATTCTAAAAGCAGTATTTCCTAGAATGTACTCTGAAGAACACTAGTTCCATAAAATACTTCTCATTTGATAAGCATTTCTATGGTCAAATGATTTTAAATAATGATTATTTAACTCTTCCTTACTGAAGACTAGGGTTCATGTTAGGATATTTAAGACTCTGGAGACGCCCTAACTGAAGAGGTTACCAAGCATTCAGTCACTGATTTCCAAACTTATTTCACTACAGAATCCTTTTCTCATGTCACAAGTGATAAATCCTTCAGAACAACTTCTTTGGAGTACATTTCAAAATACCTTTTTAAAGAGTGAATATGTGTTCCAAATGGAAAATTACACCCCCCCCATCAGAAAGTGTTTTTATTAATTGGTGTTCTTTTATTTGTACAAAGTATTTTTACCTTGGTTGCAGCAAAGTGAACTTGGTTTGGTATCATTTCATATTTTATTTTTCCCTGCTGCAATATGAAAATGCTTCTTATTTGTATTTTGCTTTCATTTCAGCAGAGGTATGGTCAAAGGAATAGAGATTAGGAAGCAGGCACCAAAGTGGTTAATATGCGTAATTGTATGCTTAATTAAAACAAAAACAAGATTAATCTTTGAAAGTGGTCTGTAGTCCACATTTTTTTCTAACTCCCTTAATTTGATGCCCTTAAAAAGTCATGAAATAGGGGATGCTTGGGTGGCTCAGTCAGTTGAGCATCTGACTCTTAATTTCGGCTCAAGTTATGATTCCAAGGTCATGGCATCAAGCCCTGCATCAGGCTCCACATTGAGCGGGGAGCCTGCTTAAGATTCTCCTCTCTCTGTCTGCTCCTCTCCCCCAACCTCTTAAAAAAAGTAATGAAATGGCCATTTATGTCCTATACAAGGTGAGTGTGGTGTGTGTGTGTGTGTGTGTGTGTGTGTGTGTGTGTGTGTGTGTTTAGTGGGGGATGGTGATGAGTATTTTGTACATGCATATATTCCCACTAACATCTTTGAAGGCAATGGCTCCATCTAGTTCCCTCTGTACCCGCAAACTATAACCAATATTAAAAAAGATAATTGTAGAAGCATGTTGTCAAAACACACTCTGTACCGTGTACTGAGTGTGCACAATGCAAACAACTGGGAGAAAACAGTGAGGGAGGGTGCTCTCGACTCTACACCTGGACTATCCCAGGTTTTTTTTCCCTTTTCAGACCAACTATTATTTGGTCTGTACTATTATTGCACTTAATATTCGATCTGTATTTAGGACTATTAAGATATTTTTAATAGACTAAAGCACAAAAGGTAACACTTGTTTTTCTGATATTCCAGCTATGTGACTACAGACTTTTGCTCAGCTAAGAGAGACCAGTTTCTCAGTGCGCTATCATTCAGAGGTCCATCAAAAAGAAAAAAAAAAAACCAACCCTCTGCTATTTCTGGAATAAACTCTTGAGATGGTGAGGCTGTTGGCTGACTAGGAAGTCAAGTTGATGGAAAAGGAAAGTACAATAGACTGGATAAGCCTTGTCATCATTTCTGAAGGAAATTAATTTAAGTAGACGAGGGGCAGCATTTTCCTATGTTTTGCAAAGAGCAAGAAGAGAAGCTTCCAGCTGCGGTCTGCCCTCCCCCTTCCTTTGTGTAGCAGAAAGAATAAATCCCCAGGTCCTGATAACTGTGTTTCATCTCTCCTGCACTCCGTGATTCTTTCATATATGCCCCCATGGGGAAATATAAAAGTTAGTGCCCGTGCTGGCTAGCCAAGTGGTAGCTGGAAATTCCATCTTTGTAATTATCACTTCTTCATGTCTGATGTGTAATTGCCATGATTGTTCTTCTAGGTATCACAGGAGTTGCAGTGGGAAGAGCTCATGTTACAAAGACCTTTTTTTTCCCAATGACAGAATCCATGTCTGTCTCAAGCTCTAACCCATTTATGTTGAAGAGACATGGCCTGTATGGTTAGGAGTAGAAACTTTCCCTCAGCATCTCCTTGAGAAAAGATGAAGCGTGTGTCTGTCTGGGTGTGGAGCTCTGCTTTGGCTGACACAGCGACTCTTCAAGCTCTGGTTCCCTCATCTGTGTAATGGCAACAATATTCTTCTTGTCAGTTTCATAAGTTATTGACAGGACCAGATATGATCTATCTGCCAATATGCCAATATGATCAATATGCCAATGGACATTTGGCAATTTCATATCTTCAATTTCATATCAGATTTATAATTTGTACATTATAAGTCATTGAGAATTATGCTTATTAGCAGTTCCAAAGACCATGACACCCAAGTGCTTTGCCATTTTTCTGGGACACAAATTTGTATCACATGCATGATAGGTCTGTATACCTGTGGTCATCTGATAACAATTGTTTGGATCTAATTTACTATCAAAGATTCACTTCTCATCCTAACTTCCACTGCCCTCTGTTCTTTATAATACTCTTCATAATTCTTAGGAAGTGGTAAAACAAAAACAAATCAACAACAAAAATCTCTGAAACTACTTCTCTGGGAAGGTGTAGAGCGAAGTGGTACTGGGGACAGTGGGGACACACTGGAGGGAGTGCAGTCATGCTTAAAATAAGATATTAAGATAAAGGATGATGTTAATACTTTTATTTTACATGTAGACAAGTAGAGTGAATGTGCAATTCACAGGTAATATTGCTCAGATGTTGTTATCTATAATTTGGAGATTTGCAGTTATCCAGGGAAAGATCTTTCATGGATATAAGATTTCTTCCCCTATGCCACCTTCAGTTGATGGAAAGTTGCACCTGAAGGGGATTTGTGGGGAGAACACTGTGATCCAGAGTCCTTTTTGCCAAGGGTCCTGGAGGAAGAACTGACCACACACATACCTCATAGTTGGCTGGAATGGCTGCGGAATGTGTGTTAGGGATAGCAAGGGGCTGCCATTATTATCCACTTCCTCCTTAGTGCCCCACAGTGCCTTCGAGTTAGGCAGGGTGTGGAGTATAATATTCGACAGCAGCAATAATAAAAGCTTCATCGGAAGGTACAATTTTCTTTATGAATTCCAGATGTTGTAACCCCATCAAGAGAGGTCACCTAGGAATCTTAACATTATGGTGTGATTCAGCTATCTGATGCATGTCCAAAGAATAGGACTGACTGACATGAAGACTCTGTCTTTGTATGTGACCCTTTCACTCATCGGATACCTCGTTAACAGGCAGATCAACAGGACTGTCTTGTGTTCCCCTTTATCACTCTAACTGCTTTAGCAATTACCATTTGCAAGCAGAGCACAAAAGTGGAATATGTGTTTTAACATAATCCCTTTCTAGTCTGCTTGGGCAGAGCTATCATTGGGAGAAAAGTGTGTATTTCTTTTGTTTCGTTTTGTTTTTGTTTTTGTTTTAATATCCTACTGAGCTGCAAACGAATAGTATTTCCTCTCTTCCATTGGGAGATATTTAACAGGCAGGCACATTCTGCAGTGAGAAGATTGTTTTCTTTGCACATCCAATGTGAACACTTGTTGTGTTTCCCAGCTTTGCCTTTGTGGTCCGCTCACCCTCCCTAGGTGTTTACTTTCTTCCGGTGTAGCTGGGCTGGCCTCTAAGTGCCTCTGGTCTCTGGTGGCATTTGCTTACATAGTTTTGTGAAAGAGAGAAAGAATATCTCCAATATCTCTTCTTATTAACTTCCAGTAATTATTCTGTCTCTTGAAAGATTACAGTCGTTTTGTTCCTATTTCTTACCATCACTACAGGAGGGTGTTCTGATAAAGTATCCACCCTGAGGTATCTGGGACTTTAAACTCTTACTTGTTTTCTGGGCTGTTTGAGTTGCACTGTGGACTGATGTTGAGAGTAAGAAACCCCGTAAGAAGTTAATAGATGTAGGACTGGTTTTAGATCAGCCCATGTCAGAGGACCCAGGAATAAGGTTCCTTAAGGACTGTTCTTTTGAGCTGTTATGCCTGGTTGCAGGTGGACCAGTGGCTGCTGTGTAGGGACAGTCAGGACAGGCTCCGCGTCTCTATTGTACTTTGATTAAGATCAGTGTAGTCACTGTAGATTTCTGGTGATGGTTGTGCCAGCAGCTTCTCTTCTGCTTTTTCAGAAAGATCACGAAGGAGGGTAGGAGAAATGGAAAAGTAGCTGTCCCTCCAGGTATGTGTAGATAGGAGGTCCTAGGAAAATGTCTTTTAAAAGAGAAAGGGATGGAATAGAAAAAAAAAAAACAACAGACTAAAACTCTCATTACACTCTTGCCTTTCCAAGCTTTTATTGTTCTTATTTTCCCCAGTCTCTTTTTGTCTGCATATGCTCATTTATACGTAGCCTACATACATTAAATGTGAATTTCTGCAGTCTGATTTTTCTCTCTTAAGGGTCTATTACAACAATTTTTATGTTATTATAAGACCTTTATAACTATCATTTTTAATTGTCTATGCAGCACTTCATTATATAAAGATACACACTTTATTAGTGTGTTTTCTTTTATTGGATATTGGAAATTTCCACATTTTTCATTACCATAAATAGCAGTCTCATTAATATTTTATGCATATGTCTTTAATATCTAGGATTGTTTTCTTGGACCGGTGTCTAGGTAGCCCAGTAAAAACTTTGATTGTGTTTTTCCCAGTCTCAGCAGAGTGTCACATTTCAATGATTATGACACAATTTCAATGTTGAAAGCATTTCAGAGCCATGCCCCTTTTTACCCAACATTTTCTTAAATGGGTTACAAAGAAGCTTTATATCACACAGCACACAGTAAGTCTTTCTAGAACTACTTTGCCTATGTTTGTCTCTTAAAGTCCTGATCATCATGGTACTTTATCTTTTCCTTCTCTTTCTATGGGCTCTCAGTCACAGAGGCTTATTGTCCTAGAAGTCTCCTTTCAGAGCCCTCCTACACTTACACATTCCTTCCCAGGTATCACTGGCTTTTCTTACATGTGGTGAACTACCCTCTGACCTTTACTTCTCCGTCTATTGCTCTCAACCTCTGCCTCCAGCAAATCAATGTAGTATTTGTTAGGTGCACAGCTCTTAGAACATGGAGGAGGCGGGGTTGATAATGATTCTCCCACAAGAAGGGGAATCATTACATCCAAATATATATATTTTGAGTATCTTTAATACCTGTCATTAAAAACATTATAAAAGTCATGTGCTAATGTATATTCCTGCCTATGACATAGGCAAGTATGTCTACTTATAGACTTAATACTTACTTTCTCCTTGTGGCATGCAGCTTCCAAAATGGCCCCCATTGGTGTCTGTCTTCTGGGGACCCTTCCATTATGTAGTCCTTTCCCTTTGAGTTTGGGCTGAATGTAGTAACTTGATTCTAGTGAATAGAAAGTGGCAGAGGTAACGAGAATGTCACTTCAGAGACCTAGATTTCAAAAGACAGTGGTTTTCATCGTAGGTGCGCTCTTGCTTGCTTGGCCAAAACAAGCTGCCTTGGTGGGTGCTGCTCTGTGGAAGACCCATATGGCAAAGACCTGAAGGAGGTCTCCAGCCAGTAGTGAGGAACTGAGAGCCTCAGTCCAACAGCTCAATTCCAGCAAGGAACAACTGAAAGCCTGCCAACAATCACATGGGTGCTCTTGGAAGCAGTTTCTTCAATGCTCAATCCTTCAGCCGAGACTGCAGCCCCGGCCAACACATTGATTGTTTGCCTTGTGAGAGACCTGGAGGCAGAGGCCCCCTCTTGAGTCATGTCCTGATTCCTGACCCATAGAAATAGTAAGATAAAATATATTTGCTGTTTTTAGCTGCTACGTTTTATGGTAATCTTGTCACCCAGCAAGTGTGCACGTGTCCTTTCAGAGAAGTGTTAATTTCACTTATGACAAAAGAATCCCATGTTTCTGAGTCCTAGACCTACCCATCTCAGCATACTAGCAGCTATGAGTGGAGAAGACATTGGGTAGAGAAGCAGGAGGTAAAAATGGGGAATAATTATCTTGAGATAACATGGTTGGCATGAACCCTCTTGCACCTTTACCTGCATTTAAATTCTGTAGATTGCCCCTGTTCTGGAATTGTATCCTATGTTTTGCTTCCAATATGGGCTCCTTCTCTTCATCCAGGAACTCACTTAGACCCTAGACTATGATTCCCGAAGAACTATATGGCAAGTCATTTAGGCTATTAATACATTAGCCACGACAGAGACAGAGTTAAGGAATGGGCTGAATGGCTTGAGATTGCTTCCTGGAAAATCAAAGTCTTTTCAAACAAAGTGAACCTTATGGGTTGAATTTTTGAAGCTGCCTCTAAATGTGCATCTACAATTTTGCAAACACAGTCATTTGCAATCTCAAGTAATGGGATTTAGGCATCGACCCGATATAAGAGATCAGATTTAGAGGCCCTTTGCAAACCAGGGTATGCCACAAATAATATTTAATTCAGCTCTCCCTTACATTTTTAAAATGGTATGGCAATTTAAAAATGCATTACATTCAAAATAATACATGCAAGGTCAGGAGGGGAAATGTGAAAACTCAGCTTGCAAGCAGAAATCAGTTTCTACTTTGCTGGTGGGGGCTCCCCATGCTGTCTGTCTGGTTGTATCTTGGCCTTGGAAGAGCTATGTTAATGCTTAGAGCAAATGCAATGCTCAAAAGTCATACATGGTAGTCAGCCAGTGCATTGAGGAAGACAGAATGCCCACCTCTTTGAACGAAATCAAGATGTGTTAGACTCACGTTATAATTATGCTTAACACATATGTGTTCTGTAAGGGATGAGACATGAGGAGACATATGTATCTATATACTTAATCACTTCTCTATTATGAGACAAGGCCTTGGGATATCTGAAAATACTTGTGTATGTTCAAAATAGAATTCAAAGATAACCATGTGAGACAAATTCCAGGACCCAAATGGAAATACTATTCCTCCTTCTTTCCCCAGACTTGGGTAGTGTCTCTGGAATTAGAGGCACATGACTTCCAAATGCTTATTCCACACAGATGATTCTCAGGAAGACATGAGAACATTCGTTCAGCTCAGACAGTGGAATCTCACTGATAAATAAACTTTCAGAGGAAAGTTTGATTGTCCTTCCAGTGGGTGAGATTTGAGTTGGTTATAGTCCTATGAGGGCTGGGTTGGGAGAGCCCCCGGATAGAATAGAACATTTTGACTGCTGCCGTCTTCTTGAAGGCCAGATTGTTCGTGCAGGGCTTGCTCCTTAACATGAAGAAATGTGGAGAGTAATAAATTGTTCTGCAGCCTCATGAGTAGGGAGTATGAGAGTCTGGTGGGTCTAGGGAAGAGGGCTAGGGAGAGAAGAAAGAAAAGAATGTTGAGCAGAGAAACCTAAGGAGAAAACACCAAACTGAAGACATGGAGGTTGTTTAAAATGCAGGTTGGGTGCAGGATTGCAGGAGGAATCACCCTTTTTCTCAAAATTTGAGCAAAATGTAGGAATGTTCTGTTCCAGCCTAGGCTAAGGTTATGTATTAGTCTGCCGAGTTTGCCATAATGAAATACCTTATGTTTCTGGAGGCTGGACATCTGAGATCTGGGTGCCAGTATGCTTGGTTTTTGGTGAGAGCTCTCTTCCTGGCTTATAGATGGTCACCTTCTTGCCGTGTCCTCATATGGTGGAGTGGGGGAGCCAGCTCTGGTGTCTCTTCTTATACGGACACTAATCCTTAGGGGTTACAGCTTCAACATATGAATTTAGGGAGTGGTGGGGAGATACAATCAGTACATGGCAGGGTATAAAGCAGGGAAGAACTCAGAAAGGAATGAAAACTTTCTAGAGAACCTCTTACCAATAAGAGTTCTGGACCAGAAATGGCCAGGCATGTGGGGAAAGGTGGAGAGGTAATGTCAAAACTACAAAAATAGTTCTAAAAAGAAACAAACACGTTTTTCTGCCTTTTTTACCCTGATTTTAGACACAATGGAAGTTTGTTGTAGACACTTAAGGAAAGGCAGAAAAATAAAAAGAAATAATTACCTATAATTTTACTGCCCAGAGAACATCGCTTAAAAATTCAAGGAATTCATAAATTCTTTTCCATAGTATAATTTTGAACATAAATATTTCAGTTTCATCATTAGTGAGATCATGTTGCTTATAAAATTTTGTATCTTTTGAAAACATACTTTAATGGTTTCCTGTCCCGTCCTCTACATTTTCCAAACATACTTTAGAACTTACATCATTTGCATTTTATTCTAATTGGCAGATATATCACAATTTAATCATTCACTCACCATTTAACATTGATTCTTGCTTCTAAACTTTTATTATTAAAAAGGCATTGGAATGTTGTTTTGAAAACCTTTAAGTAATTATTTGTCGAAAGTCTGATTATTATAATTTTTAAGGCTAGAGTACCAAATATATATATATATATATACATATATACACACACATACATTGTCATGCCAAATTGTTCTTCAGAAATTTTATGACAGTTTCTGGTCCAACTAGTAAAATACTACTTCACTACACCTCATAAAAATTTAATTTAAAAAAGTAATCTAATTCAATATGCAAAAATGAATTTTCCTTGTTTTCATTTGCATTTCTTTTCAGACTGGAGAGTTTAGACATGTTTTCATATATTTATTAGCCATTGTATTTCTTTTATGTGGCCATCTGTTTTTTCTTTTTCTTTATTATGAGTTCTTTATTTGGTCGCTCATTTTGTTTCAATATTGTACCCAGTTTGTTCTTTGGGCTTTAGTTGCCTTATGATTTTTAACGTACTTGTTAGTTAAAAACATTTGTTCAAATCTCTTTCTTTATCCCATTTTAATGCCTTTTATTACTTCATGTTCAGATAGTGCCCTCATTGTGTGATCATGTAAATATTACATGAAGTTTCTGATTTGTAATGCAACTTTATAAAAACATACATAATATATTTTATATATATTAGATATACATTAAATATAGTATATACTATGCATAACTTAGGTAAAATATGGAATAAAAATACTGAAGCATACTATGCTTCAAAAATCTCATATTAATAGTTGTCAATATCAGTTTAATAAAGTAATAATTTTATTTATACTGGTGGATATATTTAGAATTTATAGGATTTCTATTTTTTAAGCAAAATAGAATCTAATGAATGGGTTCCCACTTAATTCTATTCCCATTAACTGTCTCTTCTGATGATTTCCTGCATAGGAAGCTCTGGTCATGGTACCCTTGGTGTTGGTGGCATTAGGAGCTTTTATTCTACTGGATTGGTTGGGCTTCTGTGTCCTGAACTAGATCTTACTGTATTTAATTATTGTTGATAACACATGATCATGCCTAGCTGGGCAAGTCTCCATTCCTGAGCTACGAAACAAGATAAAACAAAAATAGTACCCTGACTTCTTTTTCAAAATATTCTTGGCTTATCTTACTCACTTATTCATCCAAATGAATTTGGAATCACTTTGTTATGTTCCAGAATCTCCCATCCCCCACCTACTGAAGCGACTAAGTAGACTATTGATTAGAGTTGCAACAAAGCTATGAATTTATTTGGAGAGAACTCAGTCTTCGTCAATATCTGGTTTTCATTTTTGGCCACATGGTTTCTCTTCTTCTATTCCATTTCTGGGTGTTCTTCAGTAGAATTGTACAGTTTCCTTCATATGGGTCCTACACATTTCTAGTTAATGTTTTTTCTAGGAATTTCACTTCTGGTACTAAGTAAAGTTGCTTTGCACACAGCATGGCTCTTCAGATTGGCATGATTGAGCTGAGTAACCATTATGGGTGTCTGTAATGTGCCTGTATGCATGTAGAGTTGCTGCCACTGTATTCTTTACACTGCAAAGAAAATATATCTTAAACTTTAAGTGATTGGGAGAGTGGGATGTGACTAAGGATTTATTCCTGTGGGGGTGGGAGGTGGGAATCTAAATAGGAGGAGAGCTCTGCCCTTAATAGCCATGTGACAGTTGTACTTGATCTTTGACCAAACCCGCATCAGCCAGAAAGGGCACCAGCTAGTATACCCTACCATTGCTTCCTGGCTGAATGCCCGTCTTCTTAGCCCAAGAAGCACTTAATAAATATTAGGTACAAAATTAATAATATAATGACTTATAAGATAAGCAGACAATTGGAAGAAATTACCATCCTCATTAATTAGGTGGCAAAATAGCACTTAGCATCTTCTTTGAAACCAAACAAGATTGGGTGTGTCTGAATCTTTTTTTCCCCATCCAAATCCCATTGTCTAATGGTCAGTGTTTGCATTTCTGATCTGTTTTTCTGTCTCTCAGCATATGTCTATTATTATACTTGTTAAAACTATTTTTAGAGAAAATTATTTCTGGCATAATGTTAAAAAAATTAAATTAATTTGTAAGACCATAGACTAAAGATTGTTCTGTATCAGATCGCAAGTGTTTTAACAGATGTGATGCAGATGTTGAGACAAGTCTGTGTGGATCACTGAGGGACCATGGCCAGAAGTAGGAAACACCGAAAGAGTACTGGAGGAAGTGTTATCACTGCTCAGCAAAGGCTACTTGGAGGAGTTGGGATTGAAGAATCTTGAAGAGTGAGTTGAGTTGGTGAAGAAGGAAGGGAGGCAGGTATTCCTGGGAATGGAGAATAATCAGAACGAAGCTGAGGTTATGATACGTTTGGAGAGCAGTTGGAGGATCTGCTAGAATAGGGCTCCTCAGCCTCGCCACTTCTGATATTTTGGTCTGGATGATTAACGTGTGCATTATAAGAGGCTAAGCTGGATCCCTGCTTTCCACTCCATAAGTAGCCACAGCACCCCTCCCCACCTTGTGACAGCCAGAAATGTCTCCAGCTATTCCAAAATTGCCAAATTGCCAAATTTCAAAATAGCGTTCTTGGGCTGGCCCCTGCCACTGAGGAGAACTACTGCACCAGAACAATAGGATTTACATTGAAGGGCAGTGAGGAATAGAATAGAAGTAGACTCGATTCAGATTGTGTACGGCCTCATATACCGGCAAAGTGATTTAGACTTGTCACTCTGGCTAATGGAGGGCATTCATCTTTAGTGTAGGTGAATGGCATGCTATACATGTTTTATGAAGATTTATTAACACATGGTACTTTTTTTCAGATGCTTAAGTGCATTTCTGTGCAACTCACTGTCAGTAGATAAGCTATTGGTTTTTGTCAAGACAAGTGCAAATCTCTAGTATCCTGATCCTGAGTGCCATTCTCCAATGAGAAATTGTGGAATTGTAGACTTTTAAAAAGTACATATCTAATCTATGATTTTTTTAAAGTGACACATTCTTATGTGCATTTTAATTGATACAGTGGCATTAATTTTTTCTATTAAACTGATGATTTAATAATTTTAACATAACATTCTTTATTCTTGCAATAATTTTTGTACACATGAAAGCAGTTTCTCACAAAATTATGTGTACATTTTAGATCTTTTTTTTATTTTTACTTACACCTAACCTGAACAGTGTTCTGTATGTGTACATATAATTTCATAAAGATCATTTTGAAGGTGGCAGAATACTCCATTGAATTGATACATTCTCATTTAGACTAAACAATTATGGAAACATTAGAGTGGAAAGGGCCCTGTTGTTACCTGGTCTGATGATTTCTCTGACCGTGCCCTTGAAAACTCTACAGGGGTCCAGATAATTTGCCCCAGGGACTACATGATTCCCAGAAAAGCCTGCGAGGTGCTTAGTGATCAGGCCCTTGGCCTTCTCATGTTTGCCTCAGCCAGAACTACTCAGCTTCTTAATTAGTTATACACATTAGGCTTCTACCTACAATTTCTTTTGAAGATAGAAGACCGTTTATTTAAGGCACAAAAACATTTGCAAAATCATTGATCTAAACTGATCTTTTCATTTTACACAGGCTGCATATGGATGTAAGTCTTCCGGATATGTTTCCTCAGGGCTTATAATTCCCCGAAATGTCCAACTTCAGAGTGTAGACACTGTTTAAATGGTTCCCCAACTACATAAGCCATTGTGTTAAGTGAGGACATTGCCTGGTGACCCTCTTCTCTGTCAACGGGCTCACCATGTTTGGTGAGAAGATAATTGTCCACAGTAGTGGTTTTGGCAAGTGAAGTGCTAATTCAGAGAGATGGGTGTGACAGGATAGGATGGAAGGCTGTGGTGACTGGATTGGAACAAATGGGCCCTTTCATTTACTTGGTGGCAAATGGCACTGAGGATCATTCATTCAGTCACAGCCTAACTTGTTTTGTTCTCAAAGGGATGCCTAAGACACGGATTCCTTTAGGTGATTAGACTTTTTTCAACTGTCAGCATATTGCCATTCAAAGACGGCGGTTTTCTGCCTGTGTGCATGTTTGTGAATCTAGCAGCTGGCATATTCTACCACCTTGATGCCTTTTGCTTACAATCAGGGTTCAAGAATCTATGTTGTTTCTCCTCCAGTCCCCCCACCCCCCACCGCCTGCCCCAAGGATACATTATCCTGCTTTAGGCATCTCACTCATGTTTGCTCTTTGGGAAGACAGCCTGGATGATAGATTAGGGGCATGCCCCGCCCCTTCTCATCTCCCCACTGGCCAGTCGTGTCCTATTCAGACATTCTCCAACCTTTTCCTCTAGCTGTGTCGAAGAGAAGCTGTCAAGTAATTGGGGCAGAACTGTGCACAGTGGAGGCAGAGAGAGTGCCCCTGGGGGAATCCCTGCTCTGCCCGCTCAGTATTTTGGATGGATGTAAGGAGACTAAAGTGTTGAAAAGGTCAGACCCTGGAAGCAGGCTGATCTATAAAAGGCGCCAAAGTATGCAATAGTTGCCAAGGAGCAGGCCAAAAGCCCTGGGCTGGGGGACAGGGGCTTTAAAATTGGGTGGCCATATACCTGTCCATGTGACTCTGGGAAGGAGAAGTCCAAACTCCTGCCTCATACATTTTTTAGCATTATCACGCCCCCCCCCCCATTTAACAAGTCTCATTAAAAGAAGCAACAGTGAAATAGAACAAATGGAGTTAAGTTCTGTGACTATTTTCTCAGTGTTTGTGGAAGAGGAGATTTGGAACATGGATTACATAATTGGGGGAGCCATGCCTTCCTCCTTCCCTCCCTCCCTTCCTCCTCCCTCCCTCCCTTCCTTCCTTCCTCCCTCCCTTCCTCCCTTCCTTCCTTCCTTCCTTCCTTCCTTCCTTCCTTCCTTCCTTCCATCTTTCCTTCCATCCTTCCTTCCATCCTTCCTTCTCTAATGTGATATTTGTTAGGATTTTTCCATAGCTCAGGGACATTCAGTAAATCGGGTAGAAAAGAATCTGTGACCTTGTGATATAAGCAGGAGAGTCTGAGTAGGATCAGGGCTTCTGCCTACAAATTCTGCTTCTACCCCTGACATGGCACCAGGCCTTGGGGCACTCAGAGATTTCTAGATCTCTGTGTCTTTGTCCTTAGGATTCGAAGGGCTGGCCAGAAGGTCTTGGAGGCTTGGCCCAGTACTTTCCTCCCAGGCATCCATAATCCTCTTACAGCCTGGGTGTTGGTCTCCAACATTAAGTGGTGGCATGAGAGGAAATCCTGTGTACTTCTCTGACAATCAGGGGTGGGGAGGGGATTTTGTTTCTCATTTGATGGTCAAGGGAGAACCTACAGTGGATTGACTTGAGATGCTTGTTAAAAACGCAGATTGTTGGGTCTTTTTTTTTTTAACTTTTTAAAAAATATTATTTATTTATTTATTTATTTTTATTGTTGAAAGCAGAGAGAGACAGAGCATAAGCATGGGAGGGGCAGAGAGAGAGGAAGACAGAATCCAAAGCAGGCTCCAGGCTCTGAGCCTCAGCACAGAACCCGATGCAGGGCTTGAACCCACAAACTGCGAGATCATGACCTGAGCTTAAGTCGGACACTTAACCGACTGAGCCACCCAGGCACCCCACAGATTGTTGGGTCTTACCTCAGCACTCTCGATCAGAATCTCTAGATCTTGGCCTCAGGAACCTCGCCATTAGCACTGTCTCCTGGCAGTTCTTTGCACCTTAGCTTTTGGAAACCAGATGAGGTGGTTAGGAAGTGGTTTTGAAAACCAGGGAGGCAAGTTAGTGAACTACCAAGTATTGTGCTCTGAGTCATACAGACTGGGCCCCCTTACCAAAAAGGCTTCCGCTTTTTCTGCAGCACTTGACATCCACAGTTAGAGAGAAATTATAATCAGCGAAGACATGACCACCTCCAGGCACCTTTTGAAATGTACACACTTCATGCTAAATGAGATAATATATTTAAGTGTGCTTTGAAAGCATAAGACATTATTAAAATGCTTTGTAGCTGCAAAGTGCTGTCTAGATGTTAGTCATTATAAAAATAATGCCTGTAGTTTTTATGAGCACTGTGGCATGAATGAAGTTAATGATTTTTCTTTATGTCCATTTAGATGTACTTACTGAGCAATTCCATCCAAGAGATGGTTTTGAGTATCCACTCTGTGAACTGTGTATCCCTATAAAGGGATGTAAAGGACAGTAGATGTGAGTTGTTCCAATTCTGAGCTCTCTTAAGTAATAGAGTTATATATCCAAACCTGTCACCATGTAAGTTTGTGGTGCCTTTTGACTATACTTGCCAGGTACTTCCTCACCCCCTTGACTGTGGATTCATCCACATGACTTGTTTTCTCCAAGTTTAGTAGATGTGACACAAGCAGAATCTTTTAAAGTACCTGCCCAGTTGGATATGCCTCTTTTACCTGGGCCACGGCATAGTAACTGTGCTCCCCTGCCCCAGGCTCCGCGATAAACACATGGTGTGTGCCTAAGAACACATCTCTGAGAGAAGCCAAGTTCTGTTGTATTCCTAGCATGAAACAAAGCCTCCCATGGAGCCCAGCCCAGATAAACCAATCCTCAACTGGCCTCTAGATGTATGAGCAAAATAAATAATTGTTGTTGTGAGCCGCTGAATTTGGGGATGCCGTATTATGCAGCCAAAGCTAACTGATACAGTAGGGCAAAGGAAAGTTGAGATGAATGGACAAATATCTGATTCAAAGGACTATGGTGAGGTGGCAGAGGGAGGGAGATGCAGCCTGTGATAGTGGGGCCCGAGGAGGTGGCATCCCTTTACGTCTTCATGGAGGAGGTGGCATTTGGGAAGAACCTGGAAAGATGGGTTCAATTACATGAGGCAGAGTGTATGTGTGTGTTTCTATGCCTTCTGGTGATATGTGATGGCAGAAATTTCAGGCAGAGGAAGGAGCAGAGGGAGAGTTTTAAAAGCGGGGGGATATGGGGTGTGTTTAGAAAATTGTGACTAGTTCAGGCTTTCAGGAAGTTCAGGTTCTGTGCTTATGGGAGAAGAGATGCTGATAAGGCTGGAAAGAGGATTAAAGTGATTTCTGAGAGGTTCTAAATGCCAGGTTGAAGGTTTTGCAGTTAATGCTATATACCTTGAAGGGTTCTGCTCAGGACTGGCCCTTGGGAAGGTCATTCTTGCAGGGGAATTAAGGGCAATTCATAGAAGGAAGAGATGGAGACCAAGTGACCTGTTAAAAGGCTATTACCAGGGGCAGTGAGAACTGGAAAGAGACAGGGACTCTAGGAAATTCCGGAAAATGTGCTTTGCCATTCGAAGAGGACACGAAAGGGAAAGAAAGGAAGAAATTAACAAAAGAGAATGACTCCTGAAGAATAGAAAATAAATCCAAATCTTTCTTTGGTCCTAGAATATTGTTTTATGTGTTCATAATATCTAAAAACTCAAATTGTACTTGAAAATAAGTGGACAAAGAATAGTGGCCACAGATTTATAGATGTTGCAAATTAACCTTGATATGCATTTCAAATTCAGCGTGATATTTACAGACTTTGTGGAAAGCCACACTCTAGACTTGGGTGTGATCTTCTCTGGTGTGAAAGGGCACCAAGGGGCGCCTGAGTGGCTCAGTCGGTTGAGTGTCTGACTCTTTTTTTTTTTTTTGTAGTTCACAGTTTATTGTAATTTTTGGATACACATACTTTTAGAGATATTTATGGCATACATTAAATTTCCAGATTCCAGTCAGGAGTTGCTCTCTGAATAGGTCAGTGAGAATGGGAGCCCGTCTCCAACTGCACAAGAGGCTCTTTTGGGCTTAAGATGTCATTAAATGAGGGTGTCCGACTCTTGATTTCAGCTCAGGTATCCCAGAGTGGTGGGATCAAGCCCCATGTCGGGCTCTGTGCTAAGCATGGAGCCTGCTTAAAATTTTCTCTTTGTCTCTCTCTCTACCCCTCTCCAACACTCATGATCTCCCTCTCTCTCTCTCTCTCTCTCTCTCTCTCTCTCTCTCTCAAAAAAAAATAATAAAAATAATAATACAATAATTAAGAATTAAAAGGGTACCAATGGGGGCGCCTGGCTGGCTCAGTTGGTTAAGCGGCCGACTTCAGCTCAGGTCATGATCTCACAGTCTGTGAGTTCGAGCCCCACGTCGGGCTCTGTGCTGACGGCTCATCAGAGCCTGGAGCCTGCTTCAGTTTCTGTATCTCCCTCTCTCTCTGCCCTTCCCCTGCTCACGCTCTGTCTCTACGTGTCTCAAAAATAAATAAACGTTAAAAAAATTAAAAAAAAAATCTTTAAAAAAAAAAAGGGTACCAATGGGGGGGCACCTGGGTGGCTCAGTCAGTTAAGCATCAGATTCTAGATTTTGACTCAGGTCATGATCTTGATGTTTGTGGGTTCGAGCCCCGCACCTGGCTCTGCACTGGCAGTGTGGAGTCTACTTGGGATTCTTTCTTTCTATCTCTCTCTCTCTCTTTGTGTGTGCCTCCCTTGCTCACTCTCTCTCTCTCTCTCTCTCTCAAAGTAAATAAACTTAAAAACAAAAGGGCACAAAAATTGTTCCCTGAATGCTTTTGTTTGTTTCTGTGTTGTTGTTTTTTTGTTTTGTTTTGTTTTGTGTGTGGGGTGGGTGGATGTTGTATGTGCTGTTTCCTTGATAAGTAGAATTTAAAACAAGATTTTTGTGTGAAGGAGGTTTACTGGAGGCTCAGACTTCCCTTTGGAGGGGTGAGGGAACGTGGCAGGCAGGGATGAGGCGGGGCTGCCGTGTAGTTGCAGCACCTAATCCCGGGGGTCCTTGTAGCTGGGATGGCCCTTCAGCACATCCAGTCTTGAGCCAAGGGGTTGCACCTTCATACTTCCACAGTGACCCTCCCACACCCGAGGGGGTGACCTTGGTGAGGTGGCTGTCATCAGCTGGGGCAAATTCCCAGCAAGCAGCTCACTGGGAATCATCAGCCACACATGGATTTCCCGCACCAGGGAGGGAATGCCTAGGGCAGGGCAGGGCAGGGTGCAGACCACATGCCGCTGTGTGCTGTGTCCGCTACAGGGGGAGAGAGAGGTGTACTCCTTGTCCTTCTCGTTCCTAAGAGGGAAATGACTTTTGATAATACTAGCAATAAATAACAGTGCAATAATGAAAAGCCATGTAAAATAATAATAAATATTTATGTAGACAATGACCATAACATGTTACCATTTAACAATGTAGTACATTCATGGCACCTGTTATTGTAACTCTTTTTAACAAGCACACAGGCAGAACAATGTGGTGGCCCAGTGTGTTGGGCTGGGCACAGACCTTTTAGGTGTGAATCATAGCTGTGCCTCTTATAAGCTGTTTGGCCTTGGGTCCAGGGCCTCAGTTTCTTTGTTCATAAAATGGGGTTAACACCAATAGTCTGCTCCATGGGGTTGTAATAAGTGTTAATGTGAACCAGAGCTTAGTGGGGCTGGTGTTTCCTAGTTTGGAGCTGATACCATCAAGTTTGGTTTTGGGTGTTTGTGGGAGGGTAGGCCAGAGAAGTGTGCTGTAACGGGACCCTGCTTAGCGAGTGGGTGTCAGGTACTTCGGGGGTGGGGAGAGTCAGGGCTAAAAGTATAGTGAAGGCAGGAGGGTGATAGGCAAGTGGGTTCAGAAGACTACTAAGCTCACAGTGATGGGCACCTGGGTGGCTTAGTTAGTTAAGCATCCGACTTCAGCTCATGTCATGATCCTGCAGTTTGTGAGTTTGAGTCCCGCATCTGGCTCTGCGCTGACAGCTCAGAGCCTGGAGCCTCCTTCAGATTCTGTGTCTCCCTCTCTCTCTGCCCCTTCGCCACTCACACACACACACTTTCTCTCTCTCTCAAAAATAAATAAACATTAAAAAAAAAAAAAAAGCTCATGGTGCTGGTGTGCCTTTCCCTGGCAAGGGTCACCCTGTCATCAAAACAACAGAACCTAGGGAGTCAATACCTGCTACTGAACACCGCCCTGGGCTTTTTGTCCAGGGAAGCCCCATGCTTTTTGGCTTTCTTCCATGCCATAGACCTTATCTATATAGGTGGCTCCATTCTGCCCCTCCACAGTGCCAACCTCTGCTGGACACTTTCTGATGGTGGTGATGGTCCCTCTAGGCTCAGAAAACTACCCTGGTTAAAAGACACTCACTGCTTGAGGTATGATCGCTGCACTGGGAAGTGGGTGAGACCAGAAACAGCAGTGAGGGAGGTGACCACAGAGAAACTTACTGTTGTATGTCATTAATCACTAATTGCTGAATGATTTTATTATATGGCAGCCATAAAATATCACTTGAGGTTTTACAGCCAGTTCTAGCTTTAAGAAAACAATTCCTTATGTCAAAATGACTATTAAATTAAGTGATTCCATATTAAACATCCTGTGGACTCCAGATGATTCATGGGGCTGTGTAATGAATAGGAACCTTTTCCTTCCGGCTGCTCAGAGGAAATCAGCAGCCATTTCTGGAACGGGATTGGCCTTGGGAGCCCAGGAGAGACAGGCTGGTTTCTAAAAGACTCCTGAGTGATTAGAGGGAAGGGAGTCTAGAGAAAACAGACCCAGCTCCCTCATTTCACAGATAAGAAAACTGAGGCCAGGAGGTAAAGTAACTCACCCAGAGTCACTGTGTAGACTCTGGTGGCCCACTGTATCTATTGTGCTGCTGCTCATAGTAATTATGTAGTTTTCCTATTATTTCCAGCTGTCCTTCCTGTCTCCATTTATTTATTTTATTTTTATTTATTTTTTTACTGTCCGCATTTTATAAAGGATGAACCAAATCTTAGAAACCTCTTTTTTGTATTACCTCCAATGTCACCACTTTGGAGGTGAGGCACGATGTGATGTCTTTTAATGGCCCTTTTTGTATTCATTGCCCTGAATTGCTTTTAGGTGTTCTGGGTGGTACAGACCAGGCAAATGGCCTTAAACAAAATTGTTTTGGCCCTGCAGTGTGTTTCCACTGAAGTGTTCACAGTTTGACATTTGGAGCACGGTGGGAATACTCCATATGTTCCAGGCCCAATCCCTTCCTTCAAAGAGCTTATACTCCAGGTGGGAGCCCTGATCCTAAGTGTCAGATGCCCCAGTGTTCACCTGTGAGATCCAGGCAGTTTGTGCTGTAGGACACAGAAGGGTAGTTAGTGTATGTCTCACAGGTGACGGCACTT
This sequence comes from Paguma larvata, assembly GCA_030068075.1. NCBI lineage: Eukaryota > Metazoa > Chordata > Mammalia > Carnivora > Viverridae > Paguma > Paguma larvata. The sequence continues at coordinate 38,340,859 of CM057837.1, read as the reverse complement.
GAGCGAAGTCTGGCAAGGTGAGACCTAGCGAAACCGAAAGGAGGAGAGAGGAACATTTCAGGCAGAGCAGCGGCAGGAGCCTGAGGTTCAGAGACAGAAATCACTGTGATGTTCGGAGGTGCTGAGAAGTTCAGTGTTTTCTGAAGCCCACCGGGTAAGCCTTGACTGGATTGGATGTGATCTGATTGTGAAGGGTTTACAATCCAGGCAGAGGAGTTGAAAGTCCTGGAGCTCATGTTGTCTCAATGTCCGTGTGTGCTGGCTTCTCTCCCTACCTACCCACGGTACTTCTCTCTCTCCCCAACTCAGTTATAAACTTTCTCTAGAAGGCAGTCCTGCTAGGTTGTGTCTGTATCCTTTGCCTCCCCCAGTGTTAGATACAGGGATAGTTACAGAGAGGAGAGAAGGAGGGAAGGAAGGAAGTAGGAGGAGGCAGGACCGGAGGCAGGGAACCCAGGGAGGAGGAAAGTGCTGTTGTAAGGGTTAATTGGGACTGATTCCATTTTGCTTAAGGGCAAACTGGGACTGACTCCATTGTGTTCCCTGTCCTCCACCTTGAGTCCCAAGTGCCTGCGCAGAAGCTTGACCTATGGAACAGGACACTTGACCCTTCCTCAGCCAATTGGCTAGGTTCACGACCATCACCCCTCCCACTGCCCCTAGACCCCTTTAAAACTATTGTGTTTTTGGAACGCACCCTCTCTCGACCCACCAGTGCGTCAGTGCGGTAGGAGATTGAGCTCGAGCTAGCTTGAATAAAGGCTCTTTGTTCTTGCATCGGACTCGGCTCCCTGGTGGTTTTTGGGGTCCCTGAATTCTGGGCATAACACTGTCTTGCCTGTTGTATTGATGGAGGGCCACATGAAATAATCCAGGAGAAGTTGCTAGAGGTGAGGAGCAGCCCTGGAGAAAACTTAGCAAGTCAGCCAGTACTCTGTGGATCCAGACTCTGCTCCATGACTTTGTCAGTGTCCTCAGGACGGCAGCTGTGGGCAGGCTGCTAGCTTCCACGAGGCCTGCAGATGGCCCCAGAGTGCTACCCCACATGACTTCTCCACTCGCTAGTTCTTTGAACAAACACTCTTAGCCTTGACCGCCTACCAGGAGCCAGCCACTCTTCCAGGCACCGAGATATATGGTCTCTGCTCCCTTAAGTACTCACAGCCCAGTAGGAAAACGGATGGTAACCAAATAATCAGATGATTGAATATGTCATGCTAACTGTGCTACAAACAATAAAGGACAATTAAAGGTTGCCGTATGAATGTAAAATGACTCAGCATAACCTGGGAGTCTGAAAGGCCTACCTTCACAGCATGTGTATTGTGTGTGTGTGTGTGTGTGTCTGTCTGTCTGTGTGTGTATGGAACCTAACTCAGGCAGAAATACAAATAAACTTAACAAAATCAAAATATGTAGGGTGCAAGTAGGAAATCTTCCTGCTGGGTCCATCTGTCTTAATCTATATGTGAGTGAGTATGAGGAGGTTCAGTAGTCGTGGCTGGCGTCAGTAGTCTTGGTACTAACCTAATTCTCCAGCTAAGAAACTGTGTATTTGTGGTTAATTTCCTCCTTCCCATGCATGTCAGCCTCCTTACCTGAAGCCTGAGGAGTTTGTACCAGCATCATTGCTACTCAAAGTGTGGTCTAGGGACCAGTGCCAATCCACACACTGCCACTAGCCTGTGATGAGAGAAGTACACATGAGTACCTCCAATGAGAGTTTTTAGGAACTCATATAGCCATTTGACATTCTGTGATATTTTTATTGCATTTACAAATATATCAGTTTGCATAGTTTGGGGAAATATATTCATCCCAAGTGGTTTGAAAACCAACCACACAAGATAACCTCTGAGGACTCTTCCAGGACTAAGAGCCTTTGATACTAATTGGGTGGGATAGATACTTTTAGGTCAGCATTATAAAATACCCAAGGTAAGATCTAGAGCCTGGCGTTGAGTGATTATGAATGACAAGATGTTATTCTGGAATGAACTCTTCAGCCTGGGGCTCTGAGACCTTAGACAGGTCACCTCTGGTGCACCAATAGAACACCGAAGTCATGACACCATCAGAGTCAAAGGTTGGTCGTTCTAAGAAGACAGCTTCATGTCCTTTTCTGGCCAAACACCTGATCTCCTGGTCAAGGTCGAACACACCAAACCTAGTTCAGAGCATCTCCATAAAAGAGATAGAAGACAAAAGAAAGAAAAATCTGATAAACTCAAATGACCACATGTATATATATTTGTTGTTTGTTCTTAATCCCCTTCACTTCCATCAAATTGCTCTAAAGCTACTTTGATTTATAAAGTGGAATTTAGGAAGTGAGTAGTGTGCAATATAAGTAATTTAAACTTTGAAAAGTAGCTCCCGTGAAGCAGAATAAAGGTACTTAAAGGATTTCTATTTCCCAAGACCCCGGAATACAATAAATTAGAGTGTCTCTGTTTAACTGCTGTTATGGATGGTCCCCTGGGTAAACATTGTGCTTTATAAAAAGCTAATACTCAAAAAGGGTTTTTTAAAAATTAATATTCATTCATGGGCTCATCCGGTCAAATGATGCACAGCTGACATTTTGTGACAAAATGTCTTCTTGTACAAAAGACCTGCATTAATACTAGAAGCAGCCCTTCCCCGATCCTGTCCCCGATAAAATGCTTCCTGTGAACAATTCCTTGATTTCCCCTTCTTCAGTGCTCAAGGTAGGAGGATCTATTCTAGACTTGATTTTGGTAGGAAACAGTAGACTTCAGGAAATGTAGATCACCAGCAAGTGAAGGATTTGGGTTTAGAGGTTGGAAGAGCTTGAAATAAATTAGGGACAGACGGGGACTGCCACCTTTCTGGCCACAAAAGGCTGCTTTCCAGAAACAGAGCCGGTATGGGATCAGGGATTTGCCACATCGAATTTGGATCATTACATCCAAAGACCTAATTGAATTTGTCATCATTCTCTGCCATTTATTTTATGGGCACCCACTGCATGTCACTCCATGCTTGAAGAAAGAGAATCGTAATATATTGCCCAGGATCAGCCATAACCTGCTTCTTTCCACTTATTTGATGAGCCAAAAGGCCCTTGCTCTTGCCACAGTGTTTTTCTCTAATTGGCTCACTTCCTGTCCCTACGTGGGCTTGTCCCAATCTTTACAGACCTTCACCACTCACCTGTGCCCCTCTCTCCCCTGTGCCTTCTTTCTAGTGATCACTGAGCCTTCTATCTGACCCAAATAAGAGGCTGCAGCATTCAAGTACACCCTACTTTCCTTTGTCTATCCCTTCCCAGAGCTCTGTCTGCCTGGCCCTATTTCTCTGCTCTGTTGGAAAACTAGCTATACCTTGCTAGTCAACTTAAATTTCCAGTTACACTTTTGCCCTGTCTCTTCTCCCCTTTTAGGGGCTTTGCTTCTTCTTCAGTTATCCTTTAGTCCAGTAAATTCAAATTCTTTAGTTCCTTCCGTCTGAACACATCATTAGTTCTCTTCTTTCCTAAAAATGAGAGGAAAAAATAAAACTGTCTGGTTTTCTACCCAAGTGACTTCCCTATTTGTCTCATTTTTTCCATTGCCAAATTTTATGAAATTATTAGAATGAATATGTTTCCTTCCCTTCAAACCACCTTTAAACCTCCTCCATCTGGTCTCTGTGTTACCGCTTCCTTGACTGTGATCATCAGGGACTTCCTAATGCCAAATCCTGTCCTTTTTCTTCATTCCTCATTCTGCCTGACTTCAGCGGATGTTCTCATGTTGTCTGCTTCCTTCCAGAGTCCTTGACCTTCCTCGATCACTGTAATTTTCTTGTTTTCCTTTCTGTCTTCCTGATCATTTCGTGGCTGCATCCTTCATTGGCTCCTCCTGGTTTGGGCACCCTGTACATGTCAGTGTTTCCGGGACACTCACCTCATTGTCTTGTTTTTGAAAAGGTCCATTTTTCCCAGAGCATACCCACTATCATCACTATTGTTCATTCCTATAAAGACTACCAAACCCTTCCCCCACTCTACTCTCTCTAGAATTTCAGAAAACATTTCCCATGCTTCGCTAGACATCTCTACCCTGATGCTGCTCAGACACTACTGGAAAGTTCTACTGTGATATTTCTCACACACCTCCATGCCCACACTCTCCTTAACAGAACATACTGCATTCTCCAAAGGCACAAAAGTCTCCCTCTTTCCCCAACTTGGTTAAATTACTCCTCCTGATTTCACAGATTTCCCTCCATCTACTCGTCTAACCTAGAAATTTCAAGTCACCTTGGACACCCTTCATTTCTCTCAGCCATCCCACCCACTTGATCCCCATGCCGTTTTATGACATCTGCAAGACCTTTTTCCAAAAATGTAACTTTTTGGGTCCTTTCTGGCATTTTCTTATACCAGATGATGAACATATCATCTTTTGCCCAGACCACCTTCTTCTCGGCTATCAGCTTTGCTACTGCTTGAGTTGACCCTTTATATTGCCTTGTAGGTTTGCTAAGATACAGACTAAATGATGTTCTCTTTTGGTTAAAACCTGCTGTTGAAGTCAAGAGAGAACTATAAAAGAATTTTAAATAAAAATGTAATGAGACTCTGGTGAGTCATGATTACTTGTGAAGTGTATCACAAAAATTTGTGGCCAGTAATAAATAACTGGTGTTGATGAGTTCTCTCCCTTCTAATTTTTTTTTTTTGGTAAATTTGAGGCAATTCAAGGTTATCAATAAAATTATGTCATCCTTACCTCTTTGCATTCCTAAGTGAATAGAAATCAGTTGAAAGACAGCTAGTGTGTCCCTCGGCTTTTCCGTCTCTCTTACTGACCATAGTAAAACTGCCTTTCTGGACAGACCATAAAGAGATATAGTGAATGTACATTATTACTGTGTAGGATTTCATGAAAGAAGATTTGAGAGAAAAAAGATTTTCTCAAAATCGTGGTATGCTCACCCGACTATGTCCGAGTTGAACAGCATCTACTGCAGATTTTTCAGGGAATCAAGAGTGACAAGAACAACCCTAGACATTGAATCCCAAAACCTTTCGCCTGCCGTAGAGTGCCGTCTCACACCAGACACTTTCCAGACATCTTTCCAAATTCACAGTCACTTACGTCTCCTCACCCCCACCCACTCTCCCCACCCGTCGGTGTTCTGCGTATGCACTCTGATGCTTCCTGCAGGTCTTCACTCACGTCTCCCCTTTGCCGGGATGATGAACACAGGGCATGTGGCTCCTTGCAAACTACCTAATTCTTGCAAAGTTCCGTTCTGAAGTTACCTCACTTTTAAAACAACCCGAACTCCCTCTCCCCCTGAGTTGTTAAGAACACGTTTCCTGAGACATCTTCAGTCCTTCATTAGAAACTCTAATATTTTGGACCAATTTTTTAAGCCTCAGTTTCTTCATCAGCCTTAATGCTAATGCTAAAGCCATCTACCTTAGAGAGTTGCTGTGGAGATTCTTCCAGGAAATGAACCATGCCTGGGGGCTTTTTCTGCAGCCCTTCCATGCGTTCAGATTGGTTACTATCTGCAGCTCATTTAGACAGTACATGCCACGCTCAACTGGGGTCAACCTCACTTTGCATCTCTCCATAGTGTCTAAACTGTGGAGTAAATTAATTTTCAGCAAGTTAGATGTTGTCCCAAGGTAGTTCTCTGTGATACTTCCCAGGAGGGAGGCTTTGAAATGTCATCCTTCGTATAATGAATATGTTGTACTGTGCTGTACCCATCGTTAGATGGATTTCTTCTTGCACATTCAGACTTGACAGAGGTCAGCCATCAGCTCTCTCCATGTGTCCTCATGTGAGCCTGGAAAGCTGGCCTCTTCCTTTCCCTTCTTTCCTAGCCCTCCCCATCCCAACCCGCTCCCTAGTCTAGCCAGATCCTTAGCTCACTGGCTGAATGTAATTATGATATCAGTCTGGAGTTTGGAGGCTTGGAAAGACTCCACTGTCTGTTTAGATTTCATTTCTGACTGGAGTCATCACGTTGTCAAACATTCTGCATTTACTCCTTCCAAACAGTGGAATAGGAATCTGGCTCTTCCCAACCTTCTCTCTGCCCGTCACACTCATTCCTGGGTTCAGTTTCATGAAAAAATTTCTCAAAAATGTAATTAGGATTAATAGCGTAAACATTTATCAGTATTATCAGCATCTTTGGTTTTCATGTCATTATTAGACCTATTTCACAGATGAGGAAATTGGCGTTGACAGAGATTGAGAGAGTAAACCCCAGTTCACATGTAATTAGTAAGTGACAGAGCCAGGATCCAACCTAGGCTTAATCCAAAGCTGAGTGAGGTCTACCCACATTGTTATACAACCTCTGTGTGTCAGATGAATATTTCCCTCGTGCTGTTTTCACTTCAGCACCAAGGAGATTGCTGGATTAAACAGACTGAATCAGAAATACCCAACATCTTTAGAGAAAGGGAGAGATCCCAGGTCTTTTGTCAAAAAGCCACTTTCCCAGCCTGTGATCAGGGAGATTCTCATCATCTCTTTCAGTGGAATCACTGTCCCCAGCCCTTTTGTGACCCCTACATGGGAGGGAGGCAGCTCATATTTTCTCCACAAAGCCTGAGACCCTCCCTTGATAGCTAAGCAGGATGATCTCGGCAAAGCTGACAAGATGTTTCCATGTTTGTTAAACAAGAACCATTTGTTTAGCTCAGGAGCATCTGTTGAATAAACAAGATATCTGATGTGCCATTTGCTCATTGGAAATTAACAAACCCTTTAAAAATGGCAATTTGTCAGGAGTTATATGAGGCAGAATTCATTCTCAGCAAGTGAACAAATTGAAACTTCCTTCCCAGGCTTTCTAGAATCCCCCAGAGCCAGTTGTGCAGAAAAAGTTCAGTTTAATTCTGCTATCATTAAGGAAAATTTGCAGACAATGATGGGAGAAGAGAAGCAAGTGTCCTGTTAGGGAAATTGAAGGGTCCTGGAGGATGGATCCTCCAGAATGATTGGTACCAGCTACTCCCCTTCTGGGTTGTTTCCTTTCAGAGAATGTCAGTCTTTTGAATGGGAGACAGCTATTGCTTCATCCACGCTGTTTCCAGGCACCATTTAGCAACACTGTCATCAGCCAGCATTGTTCCTGTATGTGGCTTCCTGTGGGGAGGATTGCAGAAGGAGAGGGTTTAAGTTACTACAGGAATAAAGGAGAAAGGGAAAATAATAAAAGGAATAAAAAGGCAGTCACTTCTCTCTGGGGATGCAGCAGCTACTAGGGAACTAGCAGAATGAAGTCTGATTGTAGTCCAGTTTCTCCTGTGAAACACAAGTGCTTCCTAGTGCTGGTCCACTCTGACTTAATCTCCAAATAAGCACAGTATGTTGGCACTGGGTGGCCCCAGCATAGTGAACCATGAATGATGGCATTTATTAAGTTCAGGTGCCATGCTGAGCACCTACATGGCATGTTAGTTGTGTGCCCACAAAGCTCTGTGGGGACTCCCATCTCCAGATGAGGAGACCAAGGCTTGAAAAGGGTAGCGATGGGATTTAAATCCATGCACATGGAGAGCACGGTGACTAGATGGTGATGTTACTTTGCTTCACAGAGCCTTTGAAGGTGCAAGTCCCTGGGATCTTGGAGGCGAAGACTGAGGGAGGCAGGCTCTGGACTCATGGGCCCCACTCTGGGCAGAAGCCCAAGTGTATGAAGCAGGATCTTCCCGAACTTCCTAGGAAGTGCAGGCTGACTTGGGGTTGATCTGCTATTCTTGCTGGGTTGCAGTTCAAATTCTTTATATAGAAGAGGATTTGGAATGGGAAGGTGATTGAGCGAGGCAAGTTCTCAGGCTTCATATAAGTGGGTCCCTGTGGGCTCTAGTTAGAAGCTAAGGAATTAGCTGACGCTGGGCCCAGAGCAACTTGCTGCCTCATCTCCTCACATTAGCCTTCTTAGCAATTGATCTTGTAAACTTTCTGAATCAGAGAAATTAAAGATGAAAAAGGGCCTATTAAGTGATCTTGCCCCTGCCCCTGGCTTGGCAAAATGACTCCCAGGAGAGGATTCCAGAGTGTCTGGTTCAGTTTAATTTTAATTGTCCCAGGGGGTCTGACTTATCGCTCTTCCCCTGGGCAGTGCTTCTCCAGGCAGAAGGATACAGGTGTGAGCAATATCTCAGAGGGCAGTACTGCCAGGGCTGTGCGTTGCCATCTCGGACTCAGTTTTCCACGGTCTGAGATTTTTCACATGTTGCCCCTGAAGTGTGCTGGGCCCTGGGATGAATTCTTTTCTGGGGACAGATTAAATAGCTCTCCCTGTAGATAATTTCCGGTGATTTCACCTGCTTCTCCAGGAGATGGGCCTACAGCAGTGTCTATGCAGGTATAATGTGGGGATGGGGGTTCCTGAGTGTAATGGGGGGGGGGGCGCAAAGACTGATGATCCATTTCAGAGACCAGAGATGCTAATGGTTGGCATGTATGGAGTATTCCTAAGCCTGTACTAGAAGTGTCCTACTATTATCTAGTTAAATTCTTATGACAACACTGTGAGGTAAGTATTGTTATTATTCCTCTTCAGAGATGAGGATTCTGAGGCTCAGAGTGCATGTCGGGGTCACTTAGCTGGTAGGCACTGGACTGGGTTTGAACTCAGGTCTCTCTAGTGTGAAGGGCATGCTTTACCCCACTCCCCTCTGTCCCTGCCTCATAGTAAAATGGAGAAAGAGAAGGAGGCAGGAAGGGACCAGTGCTTACTTTGAATTGTAGATGGCTGATCCTTAGATTAGCCAGGCCTAGTTTTCTAAACCTGTGGCATGAGCTGTCTGTGCAAGTCCCAGGTTTGGAGACCTTGGGGTGTTTGCATATGTGTGTGCACCTAGACTGATCCTTTCCAGGCAGAGACAAAGGGGGAAATTTCACTCATGTATTACCTGCTGCGGGACAGAAGTATTCAATGTCTGGCACCTGCATAGAAAATATAACTTAAGGTCATTTTTGGTTTGTTCTGCTGCCCCAAGGTGTCCTTGTTTGTTACCGAAATATATCTTTACATTCATTCAATTATTTTCCTTTGAGAGCCTGGGCATATCCATGGGCTATTGACGGCTGATTTTAGAGCCCAGAATATTATCCAGGAAGGGCAGGCCCAAGTAGGGAATGTCTTAGGTCCTAGGGCACGACAGGGATGCCTGAGGGTAAGAAGCATGAGGCTAGTGACTGTAGAAATAAGAGAAGAACTGAAAGCAGGGTTGAGTCAGGGATTGGGGGGAGGGCGTCATCAGAGAATGCTCTGCATCACACTTTGTCCCCAAGTTGTCCCTAAAGGATTTGTTTGAAGGCACAGGAAACCATACACTTTTATTTTCTTCGCCCCAATGCCTTGTGTTTTCAGGATGTAATTTCATCTGTGTAGTGTCACTCTCTAAAAGGCATAAAGTAAAGGGAAGCACTATAGAGGTTAAGTTATGGAGTCATTTGAATCCTCCCTCTTCTCCTTTGCTACCTGAGTAATCTTGGGCAAGTCACTTAAATTGTCGGGACCTCTGTTCCTGCACTTACAATTTATGGCCAATGCATGCTTCGTAGACTCCTTCTGAGGATTAAATGATATAAAGAAATAAGGCGCCTGGTGCAGAATAGCTGATTAACACATGTTGGTCATATTCTTGCCTTCCTCCCTCTGTCTCCAGTCAAGAGAAGTGGCCTCCATGGGGCGTCACAAGATGTTCCAGAGCTGGGTTCATCTGACCTGAGTTTGAATCCAGCAGCTGCCATCTATTAGCAATGTGACTTAGACAAGCCTCTAGTCCCTTGTTAGTAAAATACAGATAAAAATCGTACCTCCCCTGGGGGCGCCTGGCTGGCTCAGTCATGTGAGCTCCCAACTTCCACCCAGGTCAGGATCTCACAGTTCATGGGTTCAAGCCCACAGAGGGCTCTGTGCTGACAGCTCAGAGCCTGGAACCTGCTTCAGATTCTGTGTCTCCCTCTCTCTCTGCCCCTCGCCCACTTGCTTGCACACGTGCGCACTCTTGCTCTCTGTCTCAAAAATAAATAAACATTAAAAATTCTAAAAAAATATTGTACCTCCACTATAGGAGTTTTGAACATTTGTTCGGCAACATGATTGAGCACCAACTTTGTGCTAGGAAGTAAAGTGACCTTAGTGGGTAGGCAAGACTCTCTTCCTTCAAGAAGCTTCTAAGCCAGAAGAGAGGTGGACAATATTCGAATGAACACACAGATTATTTATAAATATTAAATACGATCGCACACACAAAGTGTTATGTAACAGGGACCAGCGCACTGTAAGGCAGCTTAGTGCACAGATACTAGCTACCGTTACACTGTCACTGGGGGTGCTGGGTGCTTACCGAATTCCTCACGGGGTCTGCACAAGATTACAACCTGTCCCCTCGCACACTTGCCTGCTGTCTTCTGCACCTGTATGTACTCATGAACTCATAAAGTAGATGCCTTTTTTCTACGTGCTTTCAACTGCAGTCAGGTCTGGGACAGTTGTGAGCAAGGTCTTGCTGTGCGGACTGCAGGCAGGCATGTCTCCACTGGTGTCGTGTACCAGAATGTGTGCCCCTAACAGTCCTGAGGCAAAGCCTGGGAAATTCTGTTTTTATTCTCTTCAGAGCTAAGATACAATTAAAAATGCTACCACAGTAATTGGCAACATCCATTAACTTGATGAGAATTGCCAAAGGCAGCGCATATTTCCCCTCTTCTGCACATTATTAGTCTATAAATATACCTGGTTCCTTTCTCTTTCTTCTCTAGAACATCCACAGAACATCCTCCGAAGCTGTCTCCTTAATGCCCTTTGCCTTTTTTAATTAACTCTGAATTCCTCCAGCACCTCCAGTTGGCACCATGTAATCTTGCATCTAATTCCGCGAGGTCTTGTGGCTTATCTGAGAGGCAGTGTGGAAGCCCGCCGTGCCGGGAGCTCTGGGTTCAGGGTCAGCAGAGCCCGGTGGGAGCCCCAGCTCTGGCTGGTGGTCTTCAGTGACCTCAGCTCTCTGAGTTTGCCCATCTGTGGAATGGGAACAATGACACCTACTTCTCAAGACTGAGGCATTGAAATTCGGTGATGATGTGAAAGTGCTCTGCGAACCGTCAGGTGTGGGGAACCCATCCCCCCCCCCATCAGTCCCTGGCAGGCCCTCCACCTGCCTGTGCCCAGCTTGACCTTTCCGGCCGCATGGAGGTACAGGTGTGGGCTGTTTGTGGCAGCACAAGTATGTTCAGAGAAGCCCTCACCAGTGGGGTGTGGGCCCTGCTGGTGCGGAGTGACACCTCGGAAACCTCCCCAGCAGGAGGCTCCTCTGCCTTGTGGTGCACTCACCTGATTAGGAAAGTTCTCCTTCAGGGAAGGGGGTCAGGGCAGGCTGGAGCAGGGAGGCACCTGAAAGTCAGGGGTGTCAGTGCAAAGAAGAACTCACATCCCCGAGTCCTGCTCAGCTCTGGAGCGAACTCAACCTGAGGGACCAGAGACAGAGGGGATCCCTCAGCCGCACAGCCCCGGCAGCCCTTTCAGTTCGCAGAGCAAGAAAGTGTGCCCTGTGGGGTCAAGTGATGGATCAGGTCAGTGAACAGACTAGGACGAGAATCAAAGTCTTTGTCCTCAGCTCAGTCCAGGGAGTCTTTCTGCTACATTCTGATGCAAATTTTTATTAGACACTTTCTACCTAGTGAGTACGTGTTGAAATGAGTGTGTGTGCACCTGTGTTGTGCACATATGTGCACACATGTGTGTCCATTCCTGGATGCTTCGTAAGAGGCTGGGAACCTAGTGTGCACACTCACTAAAGGCATGCTTACGTCATTTTATTTCATCCTCCTCAAGACCAATAGGGAAAGTTTTGATGGTTTCGGAGAATTGGAGGTTTAGGGAAGTTAACTAACTTGCCCAAGATATAGAGCCATGATTAGGATCTAGAACCTGTGACTCCAAAGCTCCTGTCTTAACCACTGGACTATTGAGACAAGTTCATGTCCCCAAAACACATTATGTGTTAAAAATAATACTCAATATGATCAGCAGAACCCCTGACAAGCACTAAGTGTGTCATTCCAAACTCCAGCTTGGGAGATGTGGGGCATTGAGGGTTATGTTGATGTCTAATTGTTTTCGTTTAACTGATCTCTATACCTCTGTGAATGTATTTCTATGAAATTATATCCTGCCCCAATTTACCCATCCCTCCACTGCCTCTGGCCCCCTGACCTTCATCTTATCTTCAGTCTTCATGCTGGACACATAGGAAGCTCTTGAGTAATACTTGCTTTGGGAACCACAGGGCTACACTGGTGGCAATAGGATCCATTCGTACCTCTCTCTTCTACTTTCTTTTAAAAGCCCACCCTTTGTGAACTCCCATACCACTCTGCTACATTTTCATATAAATATCTGCCTGCCTCTTTTCCCATTTTAGCAATGGAGTCTCATATTACCTTGGCATCTTCCCCAATTGTCATTTTGGTACTGGACTCGTAGTTGGTGCTCAGTACTTGCGTGTGAATAGTGGGATGAATTACTTGGTGTGGCGTTCTGCCAAGAAGAGACCATGGGGATGTGACCTCATGTGATGTGACCATGGGGATGATAGACAGGTGTTCCTTCTTAATCCAAGTGTTTATGAAATTCCTGCCAACTGAAATGTCTTCCTCCAGCTCTTCTCTCATGGCAGAGTTTGGGTGGCTGGGCACGGCTGGTGTGCACTAGTTTCTGAGTTTGCATTTCTTTTACTTTAGCGTGCATCCCACCTGAGTGGCCATGGGTGTTGACTCAGGCCAAGGATAGAGTGAGAGGGTGTCCACAAATACTGTGATTTGGGACTCACACTTGCTTCAAGTTATAAGTATTTTAAGCACACCCCAAAAACAACAACAACAAAAAAGAGAAAGCAAAATTTTAAAAAGCCTAGACTTTCCAAATAAACCAGTTTACAGACGTTACATTTATATGACTTTATTTCTGAAGAAATAGAATGAGTATACCTTCAGAAACAGGAATTTTTTTCAATGCTGCAACCTAAATGGAGGGAATGTTCCAGACTTTAGTTTGCAGGACCTGATCCATAATTCGTGGGATGGTGGCTTTTCATGACCTTCAAGGTCCTTCTTATTCTGTCTCCAGAGTGATCTCTCGTGACCTCTGCCCAACATTCCACTACTATGGCATGTTTTGCCCCACTGTGCCTTGCATCAGGTTACCTCTTTCTTCTCCTTGACTTGACAATCCCACACATTCTTCAAGCCTAGCCTTTGTCTTCCCATCTCTGTGAAGCCCTTTATGATATAGCATTGCCTTTTCAAAGGTTCCTTTAGATATCACCCCATAAATACCTATCAAAGGAACAGTATACTCTCAGGAAGTAGGTAGTGGGGTCTGAGAATGGCAGTTCCAAAATCAGATGTCTAGAATAAAGGACTTGACCCATTCTCTCTGACCACTCTGCAAGTGTTGCAATGTGATTGGTCTATCTTATAGTATTAATAGGTCTTCTATGACAAACGTTTGTCTTTTTAATTTTTTTTAATGTTTATTTACTTTCGAGAGAAAGAGAGACAGAGTGTGAGCAAGGGAGGGGCAGACAGACAGAGATGCAGAACTGGAAGCAGGTTCCAGGCTCTGTCAGCGCAGAGCCCAAGGCGGAGCATAAACCCACGAACCATGAGATGATGACCTGAGCTGAAGTCAGACGCTTAACCAACTAAGCCACCCAGGTGCCCCAACATTTGTCTTTTTTGAGCTGTGCATGTGACATCATCTTGTTTGGAAATATATGGCTGTTCTCTAGAGCTATGCCAGGCTGTAGCCACACAAATGGACAGAGTGGTAGGCTGTCTGGCAACTCCCTGAGGGCTCACACATAGTAGGTATTCAGGAAGTACTTGCCAAGGGATTAATGGTCATATTTTGAGTAGGCCAGTTATTCAGTTGCGTTTAGATAAAGCCTCATGAATTGTCACTGTGTTAACAGAATCATCAAACCCCAATACCAAAGCTCAGCCTCACATAACCACTGTCAGCATGTAGCATGGTGTGGGCTATGCTTCACTGATTCCTCACTTATGTTCAACTTCCTTGTTTATTTGAAGTGACCTCTTGGTGTGTGTATGCCTTGTCTTGAAACTATTCATGTGACTGCTAGATTTGGTTCCAAATGTCTAGAACTTAAAAAGCATATTGAATTAGATCATATTGTTTTCTCTTTATTTTTTTAGTTGTTTATCTAGTAGGGAATGTTATGCTTATGACCCATTATAAACCTGAGTATTTTTATGTATCTTAAATTTACATGAAAAATACTTAGTGTCCCTTATGAGACGCTCTCTGATATTTTCTATCCCATTTCATTCTATTTGACTAAAAGACTGGGGTTGTGATCCACTAAATACACTTCATAATGTGTATTAAAGTGACCCACTAATGGGTCATAACCCCTAGGTTGAAAGACACTGATCTAGTAATCAGTGGCCCTTTCTGCTGGGAGGACCAGAATGCTGAGAAGATAGTAGTGAATCCAAGTGTAACGAGAATACTCAATGTATCCTGAGCTGCTTTTAGCAAGTGTGTTCATAATGATTCTCTGGTTGCAAGGAACAGTAACTACCTTGAGCTAGTTTAATGAGAGAGAGAGAGAATGAATGGCAATAAGTGAACTATTAGGATCCAAGAAAATAAATCCATTCAGATCTTAGAAGGGAGTCTATTCCAGATCTCACAGAGTGCTCTTTTTCTGTCTCTTATCCCTGTTCCTCTCTTCTTCCTTGCAGAGCAGCTAAAAGTGTCCAAGATAAATTGTTCCCAACTCTCAAGTGCACTGTCAAATCAATCCCGAAGTTTGGGAAACAAATGTCTTTGACCCTGCTTGAGTGTGTGTGGGGGGGGTCTGTCCCTAGTCTAATCAGCTATAGACAAGGGATGGGGCCATATGGTTTGGACATGGGAGTGTGCACCTAGAAATATGTGAATCTGGGAGGAGGCAGAGATTGTTGCTGATTTAGAAGGAAAGCTCCCATTGTGCCCATTAAGGGAGCCATGTTCATTTGAACTGGATGAGGTCCCTGTTTTTACTGCCCTGGCATTTTCACAGGCTGATCACATTTGTCAAGCAAATCACAGATGACTGTGTTTGACAGATCCAATATTGCTTTGAGGATAAATGGTGAAAATAGCGGCATAATAATGTAAAATGAAGACTTTATTCATTTAATTGCCTAGAGATTAATTAAATGAATGGAATCTGCTTCACCATATAATGGAGCTATTTTAAACATTTATCCTAAACACACTGCTAGAATTATTGTTGTTGTAATTTGTGTATTAATCTACTCTACTTATATTTAATAAGCGAAGAGCAAGGCGCAGTGCTAGGACTAAATATCGGAAAGCATTATTTAATCAGATATAGAGCCTATCTTTGAGGATAGTACAATCAAGAAAGAAAAAATTCAGGCCCACAAATAACTGAAGATGGAATAAGACAGACCATGTTTGAATCCAGGCTCCATCACTGTCTCACCATATGCTAACAGTTAGGTAATTTCACATCTCAAAATCTCCCATTTCCTCATCTGAAAAAAAATTATATGATCTGTCAGAAGTTTGTTTAAGGATTAAGTGAGATAACATTAAATTGGTAGTAAGATTCTTGGTCCATTAGGCACTCAATAAATATTAATTGTACTTAAGATAATGGGAGCACCATAATAGTAAGCATTATATATAATGTTAAATGTTAATACATGCCTTTCTCTCTTAAAAATGTTCTACATGCAGTTAATTCATTTGGTTCTTGTAAAAATAACGACAAGAGTGCTATTATTACCTCCCCATTGTGCAGATGAGAACATTGAGGCCCAGAAAGGTTAAGTAAATGATGGTTCACACCTCACAGTCTGATTCCAAATTCCTGCTCTGACACATCAAAGGAAGTGACTGTTTCAGGCTGACTTCACGGGGGCTGTGTTTTGAGCTCTGATGAATGATTCTCAGCTCTGAGTGCACAGTCTTAAAACCCAGGAATATCTAAAAGCTATTGATTCCTACACTGTACTCCAGGCTAGTGGTTCTCATAGTGTGATGCCTGGCCATATCATATCATCTATGTATTTCCTAAGAATACAGATTCTTGGGTCCCACTCTCGAATCAAAATCTCCAAGGGTGGAGTCTCAACATCTGTTTTAAGGAGAAGATCGTGACGTTACTAAATTAGGAGAGTTCATTGGTCCAGACCAGTTAAACCAGAATTCCTGGGGTAGGGCCTGTGCATTTGGTGCTTAGTATTTTTACAAAGTTTCCCAAGGAATTATAATATTTGGACAGGATCAGGAGCTTTCATGGAAAGAGGTATTGAGCTGGGGCATGCATAGGGCCCAAAGTAGAATGGAAGAAACATTTCCCTGGAGAGGCAGCTTGAGCAAAGACATAAAGGGGGAGAAATGGTAAGAATTGGAGAAATCTGTTGAGATAAAAGTGTTTTGTAAATTTAAGTGGCTAGCTGATCAGTTCATAAAGCATTTGTACTTTGACTTGATGGGGTTTGGTAGTGATGGTGGGGTTCAGAGCCAGCATCCAAGAAAGAATTCTTGAAGATGTCTTTAGTGCTCAAAGGTGATTTTATTAAAGCATGGGCACAGGACCCATGGGCAGAAAGAGCTGTACTGGGATGGTGAAGAGTGACTGGTTATATACTGTGGAGTTGGGAGAGGTAAAGTCAACAGGAAATATCTTAAAGGAATTTCTGTATGGAAAACTCATAGATTACTGGAGTATTGTCATACTGGAGTATTGTATTATATTACTGGAGTATTACATAGATTACTTAGCTATTGTCAAGCTAAGGTTGTTTTTTCCCTCTAGCAAAGCATTAACATTAAGACAGTAGGGAGTTCCTGGATGTTAGGTGATTGATAAAATTGTCTTTTTCTTGTATTTGTACTAAGGTGTTTATAAACTGATGGAGACTCTTATCAATTTAACCATTTCTCCTTGGGCAGCCAGGAGCTCCTGAGGCATATCACATATATCCCACCTGGGGGATGTATATGTGTGTGTGTTAGTTTGTGCTTGGCCCTCAGCTTGCCTTATAGTCCCTCATCACCCAGATCCCCGTTTTACCCTTAATACTTCCCTCATGCATCCCCAGCGTCCAGTTTTATTTCTAGTGAAGATTCTGCGGTGGAATTCTCATCCACAAGGAGAGCAAAATGCACAGGAGTCTAGCATGCCCACTTCCCCATGACACCAGGTATGTTATGAGAGGCTGGGCTGAATATTCCTGGGAGGAAACCACCTCACACATTATTCACATCTGTATAGATTTTTTCTCCTTTTTAACACCAGTTGAGCAATCCACTTGATAAACATTGTCTGGAGCACAGGCAAGAAAATAAGATCTCTTTTGGCCTTAAGAAAGATTTGTCTTTGAGACCCATACATGAGCTCCAGGCTTGCAGAGGGCCTTATATAATTTGTCTGACTGAATAAAAGTGTCGTAATCATCCATTCATCAAATACATATTGATGACCTACCATTTGCCAAACACTGTGATGAAAAATGTCAATAGAAGATGCAGCAGAAGCCTGTGAGGTCAAGGATTGTGTCCCACAAGTAGAAGGCAATTGCAGTTCTGTGTGATGATTTCTACACGGGAAACCATTGTGGTGTATAATCCATCTGAAGAGGGGAAAGGTACTTACACTGAACTCCATAGCAGCAACTTCTCATATCCAGTGCCTGGCACAATGCTGTATTATTAAGCACTCAACAGGTGTAGAATTGAGGTCCGAGGGATGGAAGAAGGCAGGCAGGAAAGCATATCAGTTTATCCTGCCCTTCAAGTGAAAAATAATAATAGCTAAAATGCAAAGAATGCTTTTGTGCCAGGCACTGTTCTAAGTGTTTACTCCTTAGCTCGTTGAATCCCATAACTGTGTGAAGTAGGTGTTATGATCTTCCCCTTTCACAGATGTAGAAGCTAAAAGTCATTATTGACACAAAAGTGCAAAATGGAATGGGGAGCTTGTGGAAAGGGGCCTGATCTTACTTTCCCTCTTGAGGAAGAATGGGAAAATCCCCTGGAAAAGATTAGTTTTCCCTCAGTCATGGGTGTTAAGTTTAAGGAAGATCTAGTAAAAAGAGAATTAACCATTATGGAATTTTAAATATTTATAAGGGTTTTCATAGATTCATACCTGTTCTTGATACCTTAACTCTGTTTTATTCTTTTAAATTCTGTTTTACAGTTACCTCATTAAAACCAGGAATACATATCGCCAAATAAAGGCAGTATTGATGACTTAGCATTAATAGCAATCCACACATATTTAATTTCTCTTTACTATGATACGTTTGAGAAATTTTCTGGTAGTTTCCTTCCATGTAACTTCAATGGCATATTTGCAAATTCATTTTTACTTTGTTGTAGGCATTAAGCACAGGGAACTTGATGCGTGCTATGGCTGGTTCTGCATTGGATAGGGGTCCAGGCCTTTCAATCCACCCTGCCCTCACGTTGGTCCTGGAAATGTTAAGGGGCTTCTGTGTTTGTAATGGAAGAGGTGTCAGAGGCAATTACTAACCCTCTTGGACTACGGGAGCAGGCATGCCTCTCAGACCCTCCCCTATACTCAGGGCAATTTCACGGTCCCTTTTATCTATCTTGGCTCATTCCATTTGCATAGACCTACAGGAGACTCAGATCCAAACCCCAAGTTTTCTTTTCCTCAACTGTATTTGTCTTTCTCAGGCTTCTGCAAAGATCCCATTTATTACTTCTCTATTCTTGCTTCCCCTCTTGTTCTATTCCCAACATTTCCTTCTTATGATTATCACCAGTAGGAGGGGCTTCAGGTTCATGTAGTCTAGAATCAAAATTTTCTGAAATGCTATATTGAAAATGTATAGATTGCATTTATAGTTCCTACGAAGCTGCTGCTGAGGACCTCCATATGGGAGGAGAAGAGACAATGGGGCAAGATGGTTCTGGTCCTTGTTTCTGGGAGAGATGGCTGCATGCAAACCTCTCACCAGCCAGGAGAGGCAGCTTACAGGAGAGGTTAAACTTCTGGCTTAAAGCCTGGTTGAGCCCTGGTTTTGCAGTTTACTAAACTGTATGCCTTTTGGCAAGTTGCTTAATCACTCAATGCCTAAATGTACCCTTTTAATATGGAAAATACGGAGAATAATGTTTCAAGACTCCTAGGATCGGTATGAGGATTAAAGATCAGCAACTTCTGCCTAACCTCCCTCCCCGAAAAATTACCAGATATCTGCATCTTGTATTTCTTTGCTTGCTGTATTTGTTTGCACTTTTCTTACATTCGGTTTTTAAAAATGGGGGCTTTGGGGAGCTTTAAGATTAGGGACCTGATTGCTTCTGCCTGATGAATGTCAGAGAATTTCCTGATAAAGTGGTGTGGCCCAGAATAGCAATAGCTCATGGGTATCTCTGCAGTGTTAGGACTAAATGAGGAAGGGAAATCTTGGTGTATTTTTTTTTTCCTGCCTTTTCAGCAAGAGAGACAGAGTCCAGGCATCAATTAAGTGAGTCCAGGTAAGGCACTGGTTCTTGTTTCAACTAGGGGCAGTTTTGACCCCCCGGCAATGTCTAGAGACCATTCTGGTTGTCAGGCCTGTAGAGGTGTATATTGCATCTAGTAGAGGCCATGGATTCTGCTAAATATTCTGCAGTGCATAGGAGGGCCCCACAACAAAAATTATCCAGCCTAAATTGTCAAGAGTGTTAGTGTGGAGAAACCCCAGGCTAATGCCAGCAGTACTACAGAAGGTAGTCACATTCCTCTGTGTGCTGGAAAAGGGCAGGTGTGGTCTCCTTATCCTCAGCACCCAAGTTCCTCTGCTCCATCTCTGGCTTGCTGAGCAGCTTTATCTCTTCTCTTGTGGATCCAGGGACAAAGCGTGTCTGAAGTACAAATTTCTTATCCCCATCATTTAATCTGAATGTATGCCTAATCTTGAGCTGTGTGTGGTGGTAAATATTAGAGAAAGATAATTAGGGTCTCTGTCCTTGAGAATCTCAGTGTCTGATAGGTTGAATATTAATAGAATCATTCTCTTTGAAATTGATGCCTTAAGCAAATATAGAAACACATTCACATGGATATGCTATGGGCTTACGTGGATAAACAGGCTGCAGTGCTGGAATGGAACTAAGAAACATTTTATTAGGCAGGGCTGTCCAGAGAAACATACCAGTAGGATAGAAGAGACAATAGTATATGCAAATAGGCCAATAGGAAGATGGAGGGAGGAGACAGAAAGAGATTTGTCAGAAGGAATTGGCTCATGAGATTACGGAGGCTGAGATGTCCCAGAGGCCATCTGCAAGTGGAGATTCACAGAGTTAGTGGTTTAGTTCTAAATGAGTCAGAAGGCCTAAGAACCAATAGAGTTAATGTTCTAAATTCCTGTCTGAGTTCAGAAGAAGACCAATTTCAGGGAAACCTTCAGGTAGACTAAGTGAATTCTCCTTTACTCCTTCTTTTGTTTTATTCAGGCCTCCAACAGGTTGGAGGAGGCCCATCCACATTGGGAGGGCAATCTGTTTCACTCTGTCTACTGATTCAGATGTTAGTTTTTCCAGAAACGTCCTACAGGACACATCCTTAATGATGTTTAAGCAAATATCTGGGCACCTCATGGCCCAATCGAGTTGACACACAAAATTTAACCATCACACAAACAAATGGATTCAGATTGGAATATCTTCAGACACATCTAACTGCCAGCCATCTGTCTGTCAGTGCTTGTCTCTGTTTGTGTGACTCCGGGACCTCCACATTTTATGTTTTGATGTCACAATTAGCATCTATTTACGTGTATGTCCATTAAAAATTAACTTAATTACAGTCCATTAAATATTTTTGTCTTTTAAACTTCTTACTAGACTTATCAGTGACTGATCCACCACTGCATTAGAGGATTCTGAATTTAACTATATATTTACCTTTACCGGTGAGTTTTATGCTTTTTTGTTTGTTTTCCTGTTACTAATTAGCATCCTTTTGTTTCAGCTTGAAGAACTTCCTTTAACATTTCTTGTAAGACTATTCTATGGAGATGATCTCCTTCAGCTTTTATTTGTCTAGAAAACTCTTTATCTCTCTATTCATTCTGCAGTGCAGTTTTGCTAGGTAGATTCTTGGTTGATTAACTGGGTTTGTGTTTGTTCAGTGCTTTGAATATATCATCCTGCGCCCTTCTGCCCTGCTAAGTTCTGTTGAAAAATCTGTTGATAGTCCTACCAGGATTCCCTGTGTATAACAAGTTGTTTTTCTCTTGCTGTTTTTAAGATTCTCTACTTGTGTTTAACTTTTGATAACTTAATTGTAATATGTCTTATGTGGTTCTCCTTGGTTTCATCTTTTTTGGAACTCTCTGGGCTTCCTAGGTCTAGGTGCCTGTTACCTTCCCCAAGTTAGGAAAGTTTTCAACCATTATTTCTTCAAATCAGTTTTCTGCCCCTTCTGTCTTCTTCTGGAACCCTCTAACAAGAACATTTGTCTACTTTATGTTTTCCCATAAGTCCCTTAAACCACATTCACTCTTTATTTACTCTTTTTTTTTTTTTTTTTTTTGCTCCTCTGGAGGAAGTCCACTTCCACCTTAGAGTTCACTGAGTTTTTTTTCTGCTTGTTCTAATGTGTTATTGAACCCTTCTATTCAGTTTTTCAGTTCGATTATTGTATTCTTCACATCCATGATTTTCGTTTGATAATTTTTAGTATTTCTATCTGTTGAAATTGTCACTGCTTTCATGCATTGTTCTTCTGACCTCAGTTAGGCATTTTCATGACCATTATTTTGTGCTATCAGGTAGATAATTATCTGCATTTCTTTAAGATAAATTTCCAGAGGTTTATCTTGTTCTTTTGTTTATAACATATATTTCTGTTTTGTTTTTTGTGTTGTGTTTTTGTTGTTTTTTCATTTGCCTTGACTCTTTGTGTTGGTTTCTGAGAATTCGATAAAACAGCCACCTCTTCCAGTCTTGACAGAGTGACCTTATGTAGGAGATGAACCTTGTTGACCAGCCTGACTGAGCTCTTAGCTGTCTCTCAATTTTGTGATTGTCCAGGCCTCCTTTGTTCTTAGTGACTTTTAGTAGTTATGAGTGTCCCAAGACCTGTCCTCAAAGGTGAGGATTGAAGTCAGCATCTAGATACAAGCTTATGGAAGCTGGATCCTGAGGCAAAAGTTGGGAAAGTATGTAGATGAGCCACTTACAGAGAGAAACTGGGAGATGGGCTTTTTGCCAGCTCCCTCAGTGTTGGGCCCAGATGTGCAGCTTCAGGGGGTAGGGGTGCTGCTATGCCCAGTAATAACTATTTCTTTGTGTGCTACAGTCCCTAGTGCTTCATGAATGCAAGACCCGTTCACTACTAGTACCAGGTGATCCAGGGGCCCATTCCTCATGTGACAGCTGCAAGAGTTGAGGTGCCACAACTTCCTTTCACAGAGATACTGGTGACTTGGTTTTATTATTGGAGCAGGCTTGAGGGAGATGGTAGGAGGAGTATCTGCTAGCTTCTTCAGTCTTTGGAAGATTGCAGATAGTTCCCAGATGCCTGCTAAATTAGAAGCCTGGCCCTCAGGCGGCAGCCTTTAAGGTAGGCTGATAAATCCCTTTCAGGGAAAGAGTAGGAGATTGGACCTATTTCCTCTGCACTGAACCTTGGGGAAATAGATGGTTAAGAACTGCTTCTTTGTTTGCTACAGTCCTCTGGGACTCATGAATGAAGCCCTGTTAGCTATCAGAGCCGGGTGATCTGGGGACCCATCCTCTGGGCAGCAACCCAAAAAGCTGGGGTGTGGTCATGTGTGGTCACAGTTCCTTCCAGGGAGCTACTGGCCACTTGGAATGGGCTACAGGGAGAAGATGGGAGAGGTATCAGTGGGCTTCCTCAGTCTCTGTGAAGGATCACAGCCCCTCAAAGCCTGATAAATTAGAAGCCTACCTCTCAGTCAGCAGCTTTTAAAGTATGCAGATGAATCACTTCCAGGGAAAGACTGGAAGAAGGTGCACTGAGCCCTAGGGCAATAGCCGAAGTGATTGCTCCTGCCCACATTAAACATTGCTTCTTTGTTTGCTGTAGTCTCCTGGACACAAGCCCCATTGGATTTCAGAGCTAGGTGTTTTGGGAACCCATCCCTCTGATGCAAGCCTTAAAAGTTATGATGCTAAGGGGCGCCTGGGTGGCTCAGTCGGTTAAGTGGCCAACTTTGGCTCAGGTCATGATCTCATGGTCTGTGGGTTCGAGCCCTGCGTCGGGCTCTGTGCTGACAGCTCAGAGCTTGGAGCCTGCTTCGGATTCTGTGTCTCCCTCTCTTTGTGTCTCCCCTGCTCATGCACTGTCTCTCTGTCTGTCAAAAATAAATAAATGTTAAAAAAAGAAAAAAAAGTTATGATGCTAAATGTGGAGGCCAAACCCTTTCCTCCTGATTATGTGGCACTGTCCCAGAGGTGGGGTTCACGGTGAGAGTGTGTCTTAGCCTTTTCTCCCCATTTCAGTATGGTGTTTTCTCATTCCTCCAGTGTGTTGGAGTCACTCAGCTAGTTTCTACATATCTTTCAGAGAGAATTGCTCCATGTATAGCTATACTCATTACGTGCCTGGGAGGAAGGGCACTCAGGAGTCTCCTTGTGCTGCCATTTTGGTTTACTCTCTGTTTCTTTCTGAATCCCTGTCTGGCTGTCTCTCACCCACTGTCCTCATATCACCCTTTCTCTCCCTATATCACTATGAGACTCCTTGTCACAATGCCAATTCTTTCTGTATTATATCCACATCATCCCTTTAGACCTATTCTCCCTATCAGACTAGAAAACTTTCTCTCAACAGTCTTGACCTGGTGAGTAGAGAAGAAAGGAAATTCTTTCTTACCAGTGCCAACGAAATTCTGAGGAAGTCCTCTAAGTTGTCCTGAGATGTTCCAATCACCACAGCCAAGATGCCTCGTGATCATGCTGGTTCGTATACCATCCTGGGGATTCACGTGGATGGGCTGCTGTAATTGATGACCCTGGACAAAGCACATGGCTTGAATTGGGTAGAAAAGTGCTGTAAAAGATGGAAGGGTTAAAGGAGTACTAAGATAGCCAAGACCGCAAAAGTCTACTCTAGAGACACAAAAACTTAATCAAAGTACAAGTGCTAGGGGATATATAATCCAGATTCTGAATTCTATAGAAGTCCAAAGGAGTGAAATCAGTGTGAGCTAGAGTGACCAGGGAAAGCTTCCAGGAGGATGTGATTCAATTTCAGCCTTAAAAGATAAGATTTTAGATAGATGGAAGGAAGTGAGAAATCCTGGATGAATGAATGGTTTCTAGTTTTTTTTATTGGTGGTGTTTGCATTGTTTTAAGTTCCTAAGAGACAAGAGCTTTTCTTTAGTTATAGAGCATAGCACTTGATAACCAGTTAGGCTTAGTCATTGGAACCAGGTTCCAGTTCTGTCCATTCTGCCCTGCCATTGACCTTGGGGGATGATAGAAGAATAATACCTGAGAATCCACTTATGCTGACAATACCAACTTGCTTATAAAGAAACAGGGAAACTGAAACAGAGCACGTGTCCATAAAGTCCATTCTGATACCCTCAGCCCTCTGTTTGTATAACCTCAAGTGAGTCACATTGAAATTATGGCATTATCATAGTAGACTGGATTGCTTATTAATTCAATAATATATTAATTTAATAAACACATTGGTAGCCCCTGATACATACTAGGCACATAAGTGCCGAGGATTCCAAGATAAATAGATAGGATCCTACTTTGTAAAATTTATATCCAAGTACAGAAGGCAAGTGCAATGATGTAAGTGATGTGATTGAACCATGCAAAGCAATGGTTCTAACACTTGGCTATACATGGAAGTCACTTGGGAGCTTTAAAAAAAAGTCATCAAATGCTTGACACCCAGGAAGAGACAAGCCACACACACTCGGGAAATCAGGAAAAGACTATTTATTGTGCACTGGTGCTGACCCAGTGGAGTTACCTCCAAAGGCTGAGCCCCGAACCTTGGCATTAGCTTTCTTTTATGGCTGCGATGGTAGAGGGTTCAGAGACAAAAGAAAAAGGAGAGTGAGTACTTAGCAGTGGTGCTATTCAGGCAGTCGGTGGACACAGTAGGCAAGCAAGATTACATAAGCCAAAAGTATGTAAAGGGAGTATCTAGCCTTGGACATCTGGCTGGCCCCTTTTATCTTGTTTTTACTAGCTTTTCTTCTCATTATCCCCAAAGATTTTTATTTCATTGGCTTGGGGAGGGCCCAGGCATCCAGATATTTCAGAGCTTCTCAAGTGGCTCTCATGAGCAGCCAACATTGAGAGTCACCAATGTAAGGATGCTATGGAAGCAGATAGAGGACTCTTTAGCAACATGAAGAGTGGAAGGGCTGCCAGAGGGGTGAGCCAAGTGAGCTTTGAAGGAAGAGTGAGAATTAGCTGGAGAAGAAAAGAGACAAGAAAACCGTTGGATATGAAGGACATGGCAAGCAAAAGGGAGAAGAGTCAAGAGGACAGGACTTGGTTTTGGCTGAGTAGTCAGTAAGTCTTTCTAGTTCTGGCCTCATCCCTTTGTGATCTTAGACAAACATCAACTTTGCTGTCCCTCAGTTTCCCATTTGGTCAAACCAGCTAATGATACTTGCTCTCTTTACCTTAGGAGTTTCTCTTAGGATCAACGAGGTGAGCAAAAACTAAAATATAGTATTTTTATGATCATAAACCAGATTTTTAAGTAACAGTTTTAGCCATTCAAATCATAATCATTTCATTTGAACAAATAGAAATCATTTTATTTTTCCTAACATATATCACTTGCAACCTACTTTCTTAAACATAGTACACTAATGCCATGTTCCCCTGGCTTCCTGTCTTCTGTGACTTTTTCCCTTTAGCTTAGCTGTCATATACTGAATTCTGCTCTAATAGAGTAATGGCCCAAGGCCGAGGGAGAAGCATAGAAATTTATGGTGTAGAAGATTGGGTTTTGACTTCTTAGGTCTGTTTTTCATAGGTGTTTCTACTTTTCTTACTGTCTGGGTATCAGTTGTTGATCGTCACTGTTTTAATTTCTATTAACTTTATTTTTTATTTTATTTATTAATTTGTGTGTGTGTGTGTGTGTATTTATTTATTTATTTATTTATTTTTTGAGAGAGAGAGAGAGAGCACAAGTAGGGAAGAGGGACAGAAGGAAAGGGAGAGAGAGAATACAAGCAGGTTCCCTGCTCAACACAGAGCTTGCTCCCATGACCCTGGGATCATGACCTGAGCCAAAACCTAGAGTCATTTGCTCAACCAACTGAGCCACCTAGGCACCCCTCTCACAATTTTAAATCCTACCTTTTCTCTCTAACTTGCCACTTCTTACCTGTTGAAGACTGGAAAACCAGAAAGCCCATCTTAGAATGATATTTAAAATAAGAGTCAATAGACTGAGTAAGGACTTGCTGGAGAGAGTGGATTATGTGATCTCTTTAGTGCATGAATGTTTTAATGCCTATGTTGCTTCTTTTAGCCGACTTTCTGGGTCATCCTCTGGCCTGGATACCTCATGTGGGAGATGGCTGACGGGGATTTATGTGTGGAAGGTCGGAAGCCCACAAGGATTAGTTTCTCACGATTCTCAGTCTGCCTTCTTTTGGCTATTGGCCATAGACTTTTAAGATATCCCACTCTGTTCACTAGGAGAATTTTGTTCTTGTCAGACTAGATTTTAAATGTGTGTCACCAGACATTTATTCGTTCTGGGGTGGGAGGAAAGAAGGGCAGATAGCATCAAACTCAGGAGGGCATCAGTGCCCTGAAGTAAACAGCCTGAGTGGAGGGTAAGCACCCTCATTCAGAGGACAGGTCAGGGTAGGGAATAGCATACTCCCAGTGGGAGGACAAGGAGGAGAAAGTGCTGGAAGGAATTCCATGTGGCAGAACTGGGTGTGAGGAGAGAAGGAAGAAGGTGAGGAAGAGAGAACTTCTTAAGTGCCAGGCGATGGAGAAGAGGCAAGGACAGAGGTTTAGACCTGTATTACTATGGACTCCATACTTGCTCTTGGTTTTTTTTGTTTGTTTTTTGTTTTTTTTTTTGAGAGTCACTGACTCCCTGATGCCATTCCAGGACTCATGAGTTGTGATCATTGAAGGCAACAGCTGTATCTGCCAGGCTCACCAGTGGCTATGGTGGCTTTGTGGATAATGCACAATGCAGCCTAGGCCCTCTTGACAAAGTGGCTTTCCGAGTAATAGTCAGCCGTTGAATGCTTTCTCACTTTGTCATCTGCCTTCCATGTGGTCACTGTCTCTCCTTCCTTCCCCAGGTCGGTGGCCGGATTGGATAAGGAGGCAGACCTGGTGCACATGGAGGTGCGGACTGCAGACGGATGTGAGTGCTGAGGCCTGCAGGCCAGGCCAGGGGAGAGCTGCCTGCAGGTCTCTCTCCTCCCCTAATTTGCATTTTAATGGCTTGGGAAGATGAAAAGCCCTGAGCTCCATTACTGCCTTATCCATCCTATTTTTCAGAGTTGGGGGAGAGGCCTCTGGTCCCAGGGGTGATGTTTCACTGAAATAAACCCTCAGGAATGAATTTTCTGGGGATGTGAGTTAATGTGATGAATTTTGAGGCTCCTGTTAGTAATTTCCTAGCATCTTCAGTGTAATTTGAATAGGAATGTCCATAGCTCATCAGGGTATTTTGCATTCACATGGTGAAGTACAGGGGCTGCCAGCTTTAGAAATGAACCTTCATATAGTCAAGCATACCCAAAAAACTGTTTATTCATTCCTTCTACAAATATGTACGGACAGGCTACTATGTGCCAGGCATTGTTCTAGGCCCTGGAGATACAGTGGTGAGCAAACTGTTTCTGTTTGTTGTCGCTACAGACAAGCAGTGGAATCCCAGGATCTTGAACACATGACCTCTTTGCACACTGTGCACCTGCGCATGTCTTCCGCTGAAACTGATAAAGTATCATTTTGCACCACTTAAGCATTTTACTCTTCCCAGAGTTGATCATATTATCATAAGGCTCTTCCCAAGAAAATCAACTTAAAAACATAAGAAATATGTGAAAATATATGATATAAATGAAAGAGATGAAAATATAATTAGCCTAGGTCAACATATAGCCAAATAATCTGTGGAAATAGTAGGGATGGAGGAATGCGATGGAAGAGGCACTGGCCTGTGAGTTCGGGTCCTGGGTTCTTCCATCCACTAGTCATGAGGCTGGGAAACCCTCTCTGATCTCTGAGCTAAATCCCTCCATTATCTGAGAACACTCGTCCTTGCTCCTCTCACCGCACCTCACAGAGTTACAGGCTGGCCAAGTGGAGAGGGATATTATAGAAATTATAAAAGATATAGATGTAAGGAGGGTCAGTTTTGATCTGGCTGTTGGTGTTGGATTGTCATTTAGAATACATTAAGTAAAATTGCATGTGCTTTGCCCATGAGAAATCTACTGTTTTTGATGCCAAACATAGGTACATGCCAGAAACATGCATTTTGGGGAATATTTCATTTGCTTTCTTTTTATTTTTTTATTTTTTAAATTTTTTTAACGTTTATTTATTTTTGAGACACAGAGACAGAGCGTGAGCAGGAGAAGGGCAGAGAGAAAGGGAAACAGGGAATCTGAAACAGGCTTCAGGCTCTAAGATGTCAGCACAGAGCCCAACGCGGGGCTCGAACTCACAGACCACGAGATCATGACCTGAGCCGAAGTCGGTCGCTTAACCAACTGAGCCACCCAGGCGCCCCTATTTTTATTTTTAAAAGAGTTAGAAGACAACTAGCATTCGTTACTATATGTCTGGCATTCTGCTGAGTACTTGATTTTTTTCTTCTGTTCCCCTTCCTTCCTTCCTTCCTTCCTTCCTTCCTTCCTTCCTTCCTTCCTTATTTCTTTGTTTCTTTCTTTTTCTTTCTTAATTTGTTTGCATTTGGTCCTTGAATAAATGTAAGTTTCTGAAGCAGGCAAGGATGAGGGATGGTCCACACATTCTTTAAAAAAAAAGTTTCTTTTTTAACAGAAAAGTTTTGAGATTTAAGAAAACAATACCACATATTCAAATTCACCGATCATAAAAGTAGTGGATTCCAAATTATATTATCTGATTCTTATTGCTGAGAAAGAAACTGGGGGAAGGGGTGTGAAGGAGGAAAAGGGCAGCAGGAAAAGAGCAGACGTAGAGGCCAATTTTTGGTACAGTTCCTATCTTAGCTTTTCTTCCCATGTCTCCTTTTTTTTTTTTCTTAATGTTTGTTTATTTATTTTGAGAGAAAGATAGAAAGAGTGAGTCAGCAAGTGGGATAGAGGCAGAAAGAAGAGAGAGACAGAGACAGAGAGAGACTCCCAAGCAGGCTACACTCTGTTAGCACTGAGCCCAATACAGGGCTTGAACTCACAAACCATGAGATCATGACCTGAGCCAAAAATCAAGAGTTGGACATTTAACCAACTGAGCCACCCAGACGTCCCCCCATGTCAACCTTTTTATGCGTTAGATGTGATCTGTGCTGGTTGTAGTATTTTAGAGTTGGAAAAACTTTGTAGGACTGTCTAACCTCCTGACTGCTGTAGGAATACTGTCCCTGAAACTTCTGAGAGTGTATCCTCAGGTTGTCTGATTTCAGGCTTAATTAGACACATCCTTTTCTACTCCTGGACAGCTTCCATGTTTTGTTTTATTAAGATGACTTCTTACATTAAGCTTAAACCTGTTTTTCAAAAGTCTCTGATCCAAATTTGGATACGGGCTGTGGTACAGGACTGCTGCAGAATTTAATGAGATTAAAAATGCAAAAAAAACATAGAATAGTTTCTGGCCTATTGTCAAGAATTGAAGAAAGCAAACAAATGTAACAGGGATACATGTCCTGTGCCACACTCATGTAAATATAGTATGTACTAATTTCGTTCCATTTTTTAGGTTTTTAAAAATCAGTTTTTCAGTAGTTAATCTCTTCTGATTGGCTCTAACCTGTGTTTATTTAGAAAATGCATATAACAAGACTACATTTACCTGGAGATGTTGTATTTTGCATATCCTAATGAAATGCATGATGCTTTTCTCTTGTGCTGTTTGGTAAGGGCCTTCTCACTCATACATTCACATAGACACACAAATCTCTATCTTTTAATCATCGCAAAAAGGCACAGCATGTATTGTATTTCCTTTTTTTCCGCTGTGGTAGTCTGGACTAAAGTTTGCCCAAATTCACACAGCTAGCTAGTGATAGAATAAAAACTAAAGCACAAAACTCTCAACCCATTAGAAATGGAAGGGAACTTCCAACAAAGGACATCTACAAAAGACCTACAATTAACATTATATTTCATGAAGAGATACTGAATGCTTTCCCCATAAGAGCAGGAAAAAGGAAAGGATGTTTATTATTAACACACATATTCAACATCATCCTGAAAGTCCTAACCTAATAAAGGAAGAAAAATTAAATGTAATTCATATAGATTGCAAAGAAAAAATTAAAACTATTATTATTCTCATTGACATAATTGTCTATATAGAATATCCTAAGAAATCTACAAAAATAAAATGCTCCTACAACTAATAAGTAAGTTGAGCAAAGTTGCAAGGGACAATGAATTCAGTGGAGAAAGGATGTTATTTTTAAAAAATGGTGTTGGAAAATATTGGAAAGCCATATGGGGAAAACCGAACTTCAACCTATGATTCACAACTTACACAAAATTTAACTCAAAAATGTATATTTTTAAATGTAAAATATAAAATTATAAAAAATATTAAAAAAATAAGAGAAAGTCTCCATGACTGTGGGTTGGCACCAAGAACAAAATTGACAAAGAATTGATAAGTGGACTTCAAAATTTAAAACAAGTATTTTCTCTGCCAAAGAGACAGTGAAGATACTAGGAAAAAAAATTTGTAAATTATGTATTTAACAAAGGACTTGTGACCAGAACATTTAAGGGACTTTGAAAACATAACAATAAGAAACAATGCAATTTTTTTGAAACCAGGCAAAAGTTTGAATAGACCATTTACCAGAGAAGATATAAGGATGACAAATATGCACATGAAATGATGCTCAGCATCATTATACGTGAGGGAAATGCAAATTAAAACGATAATGAGATATCATTACATACCTATTGCAATTGATAAAATAAACAAAACTGATAAAACTAAGTGCCGACAAGGGTGTAAAGCCATTGGAACTCTCATACATTCCTGGTGGGGATGCAAAATGGTACAACCACTCTGGAAAAACATTTTAGCAACTTCTTATAAATTTACACACAGCTTATGATTTAGAAATCCCACTCCTACGTATTTGCTCTACAGAAATTTACACAGAAACCTATATACAAATGTCTGTAGCAGATTGATTAATAATCACCCCAAAATGGAAATAACTTAAATATCCTTGAATGGATGAATGGATAAGGAAAGCTATGGCACATCTGTAAAGGAATATGGATGCATTTCGAAGGCGTTGTACTGAGTAAGATAAGCTAGTCTCAAAAGGTTATATACTATAGGATTCCATTTATATGATCATATGGAAAAGGCAAAACTGTAGCAATGGAGAAATACATCAGTGGTTTCCAGGGTGGTATTTGACAAGAAAGCAGCATGAGGAATTTTTCAGGGTGATGTAAATGTTTGGCAACCTGTGGTGGTGTTTACATAAATCCATATCATCTGTTAAAAATTTAGAACTGTATGCCAAAAAAATTACTGTGCATAAATTGAAAAAAGTTTGTATTGAAAAATAATGCTAAATGGGCGTCTGGGTGGCTCAGTATTAAGGTTAAGCCACTGACTCTTGGTTTCGGCTCAGGTCATGATCTTGGGGTTGGTGAGTTCAAGCTGCGTGTAGAGCTCCACACTGGTAGTGTGGTGCCTATTTGGGATCTCTCTCTCTGCCCCTCCCCTGCTCACTATTTCGCTTGAAATAAATAAATAAATCTTACAAAAATAAAAATAATACTAAAATAAGTATTTTTTAAAAGGGGGAGTACCTGGTTCACTCATTTGGAAGAGCATGCAACTCTTGATTTCGGGGTCATGAGTTCTGGTAACTCTTGATTTCAGGGTCCTGAGTAAGAGCCCCAGATTGGGTGTAGAGATTAGTGAAATAAATACTCAAAAAATAATGATAAGAATATTAAAATAAAACCTATAGTGAGGAAAAACTAGAACACACAGTTCTTGGCTTCTAGTTCTATAGAACTTTCTACCATTTCTGATTAATTAATTAGTTTATCAATCCACTTACTTATTTTATTCAACTGGTATTTACTTAAAATCTCTAGGAGCGCCTGGGTGGCTCAGTCGGTTAAGCATCCGACTTTGGCTCAGGTCATGATCTCACAGTTTGTGGGTTCGATCTCTGTGTTGGCCTCTGTGGTGACAGCTCAGAGCCTGGAGCCTTCTTTGGATTCTGTGTGTGTCTCTCTCTCTGCTCCTCCCCTGCTCATGCTGTCTCTCTCTCTCTCTTTCTCTTTCTCTCTCTCTCTCTCTCAAAAATAAACATTAAAAAATAAAATTCTGCATATTCTGGTCACTGAAGAGATGTAGAGGTGAATGTGATATTATCTCCACCTTAGGGAGCTTGTGGACTTGTTGGAGAAATAGACAAGAATTTGAGTTATTCTAGCACAATCTCACAGGGTGTTCATAGAGTCGAACATACATTATGTTGACTTACAAATGGGAGTGTTGCTAATAGTAGAAGAAAGTTGGGGGAAACTAAGCTTCTTAGAAAGATGAAGTTTTGATCTGACCCTTGAGGGATTAGTAGGAATTTATCAGAACATTCTGGACAGAGAGGAGAACCTCACATGTTCTCAGAGTTCCCTCCTGAAAAGTGGTGTTTGCAAGGCTGTGGGTTGTGGTCTGTGGCAGGCAAAGATGAAGGGAGGGAAGGCCAGTGAAGGTAGCTGCAGAGGTCGTGGGAAGGAAGGGGTAGCTGGCTTTCCGATCTGTGATCCATGCTGGACCAAGAACTGAAGGCCACTTTTACCTTTATAATGAAAAAGCTTTCATGATACAATTGTGATTTCCCTAGTTGTGACCTTAAATATTGATTATACTAAACAGTCCTGGCTGGTTGTTTCACATTCCTTTCTTTCTGCCTCTGCTGTTTGCACGTTGTACACTTAAGCTATAGCAGCTGGTAGATGAAAAACTAGCACTCATTCATTCCAGCTCATATAGACACCAGCTCTGGTGGTTACTCCCAATGCTGCCATGCCCCCTTCTCTGAGGCACAAGGCAGCTTTGCTCTGTTTCCCTAGTCCTCCATCCTGCCTAACTTAGCTTCTAACTCAGAAATGGTGCTGACAGAGAAGGGAGCTGGCTTATGTCTGACGTCCTTGATGGGGACAGGGGAGTAGAGCAGAGAATGGTCTCTGTGATGAGGCCAGGTGACATCCTGCACCCTGCTTCTTAGGGATCGTGCATTGATCAGAGTGGCTTATTAGTCACTCCCAGCTCTGGGTTTAGGTCTTTTCTTGCCTGGCCAGACTGTGCTTGCTGATATATCCTGTACTTTCTACTTGCCAAGAGAGGCAGGTGGACCTGGGCAGAGTGCTGGAACGAGCACACTCTCCAAGCTCTGGCAGAGGGGTGGATGGTCCTGGACCAGGAGGGGGCACCAGAAGCACCCACCATCCCTTCAGCTCTGTCTCTACTTGGGGCCATGTTTGCAGTTTGGGTTTATCCTTTTGGGGAGGGGCAGGGAAAATGGTCTTCAGATACTTATGGGCAAGCAGACTGGGAGAGTAGAAACCTAGATCTTAATTTCAGTTTTCCACTGAGAGGCTGTATTTCCAGGAAAGCAACTAAAATCCTTAGGATTCCTGTTCCCTTATTGTAAAATGAAACAGAATTAATAATTTATTCACTTTTCTTCCTAATTCTTTTGTAGAATATTTACTGGGCGTCCACTGGAGGGTAGTCATGACCTGCATTTTTAGAGATGTAAAGAGGGAATAAGACATGGCGTCTGCCCCACCAAGTCTGTATTCTAAAAGGGAATCGGCAAATGACCCAACAGTTCCTGAATAGCAGAGAGCCTTGTCGTAGTCCCACACAGGACATGCTAGGAACCCACAGGAGAGGAGACTTCTTTATATTTGGTATATTTGAAGTCAATTGAAACCTCGATTTTTCTAACCCTTTTGTTTCATGATTCATATCTCTGAAAGGAAAATAACAATTCTCCGAAAATCTTAAAAGAACTAGTAGATCTTAGGTAATAGTTATTTTTCCTTCCCTTAACTTTCCTTTGTTATTCCACATTTTTTTTTCCATGTTGGAGAGTCTGTTCCTTAATCAGCCCATTTCAGACCATTTACTCCGTGTTCTGGATTTGCCAATTACTATTTTGTAAATTACTCTCAAAGGTGCCTTGAGCGGTGAAATTCCATTCCCTGCTTCTTCCTGCAGCACAGTTCCTATAGCTGTTTCTATCAACCTTTAACATCCATGACCCTCTGGCAAGCTGGGTCCACCCCAGAGGTTTGGGTTTAGATTGTCTCCTGTAGGGCCTGGGAGTCGACATATTGTTAAACCCGCTCATGACATGATTCTGATCCACATGGCCCCTTCAGGAACACTGCCTTGAGAATCCCTAACCTCAAATGATGCCTGGATTCCAGCAAGCAGTTATATCCTCATAGACACGAGAAAGAGCCTAGGCGTTGGAGTCCGGAATTACCCTGTTGTGAACAATACAGATGCTGGGCTGTCGTAGGGCGGGAAAGGAGAACATACAAGTAGGGAAAACAGGTCTGTCCCTTCTTTCTTCCCCTTTTGTCTTTCAAGACAAAATCACAATAAATTGTAACTCATCAGAGGTGCTTTCCCAATCAAGATAATGTTCTCCGTCTTACTCTTTGAAGTGAGAAGGAGTAGTAGAAATGGTTTGAAACCTCTAAGGATATTCAGAAAATAGAAAGAAGATATGGCTATGAAATAACAATGAAATGTTCTGTGTAGTTCCCAGAGCAAGACAGGGATGTGTGGGCATTCGTACTAATGTCGATGCAGAAATTTATATTTGTTGTTTATTTGCCATCTCACATTCAGTCCACAAAAATGTAACACTTCCATGTGTAGAAGACAGTGTTTCTCAAAATTTAGCATTAACTATAATCATCTGGAGAACTTACACACACACACACACACACACACACACACACACGGAAGATCCTGGGCTTTAGCCCTTTATAAAATTGTCCTCATGATTCTAAAGTGCATGCAGGACTGAAAACCACTGCACTATCTCTGAGCCTCCCCAAATGGAACACACATATGAACCATCTGGAGAGCTTGTTAAAACACATTCCATATTTCTGACAAGCTCCCAGGTGATGCTGCTGGTTTGAGGACCCCCCATTCTGATCAGCACTGCACTGTGCTAAGCTGTGGGGGATTTACAGATAAATAGGACATAGCCAGCCCTGACTAGCCCACAGGCTGAGAGAAGAGGCAGATATAGATGCAGATTGTTATTTTGATATGATGTGCTGAAAGCACCGATTTTCTGATGTAAGTCTTCCAAAGAAAGTGCTATGGGAACCAAAACGGAGGTGCTCTGAATAATAGTAATTCATGATAGCCTCACTTTCGGTTCCTTGGAGGAAAACTTTATTAATTATAAAGGAAAGGGAATATAAGGAATTAAACAGTTATAGTAACAGTAAGAGGGAGAGAGTATAGAGAAGAACAAAGAAGGCTTAATGTTTCAAATCGAGTACTCCCAACCTCCTGGCTGGGAAAGCACCGCAGTGAACAGCCCAATTGGAGTCCCAGTTGAGGGTCCTGGGCAGAGTGTCCCCCCACCATTCAGGTGAGACTTCCGACTAACTTCCCACCAGGGTGATGGCGCTATGACTCATGTGTGACTTAGAGCTAGTCACTAAGTTTGCCTAAGTGCAGTCCCAAGTGAGCTGTTTTTTCTCAGTTTCTCTTACTGTATCTGACAATCTTAGGAGCCTGGGCATCTGCATATACCTCTTCCCACCCCACCCCACCCAGATCTATTCCAGGGGGCTGGCCAGCATGGTCTGGCTCAAGGAGATGAGGCAAGTTAATCCCATCAGGGAGAGAAGGGCCAGTTTTGATTCCAAGGCCAAATATGGAGTACAAGTCAGCTGAGCCCTCCATGATTGTGTGTGTACGGCTCTAGGCAGAAATGCATGACAAGTCACACAAACAACTTCTATACAGAAGGGTACTCCAAGTGCTGAGGTGTGACTGAGGGCTGCACAGAAAAGGCCATAGCTAAGCTTCATCTTGGGAGATAAGTTGGATTTTCCCAGGAGGATGGTAGAAAGGGGGTTGGGAAAGTCACACTAGAGTGGTGCTGTCCAATCTGGTAGCTGTGTCATCACATGGGGTTGCTGAGCACTTGAAACATGCAGTCCAGACTGAGGTGTGCCATGTGTGCAAAACACACCAGGTTTCAAAGACGTACTTGATTTAAATGATGGAAAATAGCTCATTAATAATTTTTATATCAACTACATGATGAAATCGTAATATTTTGGATATTTGGGGTTAAATAAAATATGTTACAATAAGTTTCACTTTTCTATTGACGTTTTAGTGTAGCTGCTGAAAAATTGTAAAGGTTATTTGTGGCTTACGTTGTGTGTCCGTTGGACGGCACTGCTCTAGACTGGAGGAATAGCAGGTGCAGCAGCACGGAGCGTGGCTTTTCTGTACTGTGTGTGACACTGACCATCCTCTTTCTCAACCTGGCTCCCACACGCTGGAGCAAACCCAGCATAAACCGGTCCCTGTTCTTGTTTTGATGTAGGAATCTCCTCTCCAGCCCAGTCCTGGCTCTCCTTTTTGGGAGTCAGACTTCTAGATTAAGCTGAAGCCATTGAATTATCTCTTGCCCTGGCAGGGTTTAAATAGGGCGAAGTCAGCCAGTTTGGTTAAAATCCTTGTGAAACCTGTTTCTTCCATGCAATTCAGGATTCAAATGACTTTTTCTCCCATTGTCTTCTAGAAATCATTTTTCTTGGAATGTCCCCCGTGAATCCTCCCTACCTCCCCAACACAAACTCAGATACACACACACACACACACACACACACACACACACACACACATATCCTTCATCCAAAAGACATTTGGGTGTCAATAGAAAGTGCATCACCTTGATGCCATAAGAGTTGTGTTGGAGAATTAATTCTGTCATTTAGAAGCTGTTTGACCTTTGATCCCTTCTCTTCCAGTGCTTTATATATTTGAAAAACTATATAACTGTATACATAGTTATATAACTATATGTATGATAGTTACATAATATATAACTAACAAATAATAAGTATTTTTACAAAATTGTTTTTTTTTCCATCAACGAACTAACAAAGGTGTTATTATAGAGTGAAATTAATAGTGGGGAGGATTTCAGTTCCGTGAACAGAAGGGTAATGATTAAGGGTATCCCAAAATGGCCAAGGATATTTTGTGAAGTACTGAGTTTCTCTTCATTAGAAATTCTCAAGCATAAGCCATTTGGATGTATCACAGGATGCCGTAGTAAGTGAACCTGTATATAAATAGAAGCTTTTTAGACATCTAGACACATTTGAAATTTCTAGAATCAAAACCTGTAGCACATATGCCACCATTCTTGTCCTGGTGCCGTCATCACCTGTCATTAATCTATCACTGCACCTTCTTCACTAAGCCATGATAAAGCCTAGTACTTCCTTTTTTTTAAATTTTTTTAAGTTTATTTATTTTGAGAGAGCGAGAGAGAAAGTGCACATGTAAGTGTGAGCCAGGAGAGGAGGGGTAGAGGAGAGGAGAGGGAATTCCAAGTAGGCTCACTACTGACAGTGCAGAGCCCAACATGGGGCTCGAACTCATGAACTGTGAGATCATGACTTGAGCCAAAATCAAAAGTTGGATGCTTAACCAACTGAGCAACCCAGGTGCTCCAAGACTAGTACTTCTTAACAGACTCCAGGGAGTCCTAACCAATCATATGGGCTTGGTGCCCAATGCAAAAATCTTAACCCTACAGCCTAAACTTCAGGTACAAGATACGTAGAATATTGGCTCTTAATGAACCTTGGATTATTGACTAGTTCAGTAATTTTAAACTGTGTAACTCTGAGCTCTAGTAGTGTTCTAAGAACTCAGAGGCCAAGATGGAGATAGGGTATGGAGTTAAACCAATGGGATTACTGAACTCTTGACTTACATTCAACTAGAGATGGTGCACTAAAATTCACTTTCTATATTAATAAGATAGGATCTTCTTGCATAAAGGTTCCAAGGTTGTTTTTTTTTTCTTTAAGTAGAAGTACAGAAGGTACTTTCCAATTGCATTACTTTAAAAAAAGTGCTAAAATATGTAACAACTTTCCTAAGGTCACATAGATAGCCGTGGATGAGGACCAAACCAGAACATGGATTCTTGTCTAATTCTCAGACTGATTTTCCTTTAATGGTTAAAATAAATAATGGTTAGAATCATTGATCCTGCTGTTAATATGCCTGTGTTCCAGTCCCAGCTCTGTCATTTCCCAGAAGCTATGGAACTCGGGCATTTCATTTAATTGTTGTGCCTCAGTTTCCTCATCTATGAAATGGGGATGATAATAATTGTAACTCCTTATTGGAGTGCTGAAAGAATTAAATAAGTTAATACATATAGCTTTTGCAATACCAGAAGATATAGAGTGAGCATTCAAAAATGTTACTTCTTGGGGCACCTAACTGGCTCAGTTGGTTAAGCCTCTGACTTCGGCTCAGGTCATGATCTCGACGTCTGTAAGTTCAAGCCCTGTATTAGGCTCTGTGCCGACAGCTCAGAGCCTAGAGTCTGCTTCGGATTCTGTGTCTCCCTCTTTCTCAACCCCTCCCCTGCTCACACTCTGTCTCTCTCTCTCTCTCAAAAATAATAAAAGTTAAGAAAATTTTTTTAAATGTTACTTCTTGTCATCATCGTCATCATTGTCATTGTCATCATTACCATCATCATCGTCATCATTGTCATCGTCATCATTACCATCATCATTGTCATCATCGTCATCATCTAGTCGTCATTGTCACCATCACTGTCATCGTTGTCATTATCATCATCATTGTCATCATTTTTGTCATCATCATTGTAATCATCACTGTCATCATCATCGTTATCATTATCACCATCACCATTATCATCATTATCACTGTCACCATCATTGTCATCATTGTTATTATCGTCATTGTCATCATCACTATTATCAATATCTAGTCATCATATTCAATCAGGGTCAGTTTATTTGGAATTGGAGTGGAAAGAACTCCGGATGCAGTATCAGGAGTCCTAAGATATTCAAAGTCTCTGTGATTTCTAAATCTCTATAACTGCCAGCTTCCCCCTGACCATAAGAAAGCAGGAGACACTAGAATTCTCCTTTGGGTAATTAGAAGTTTCACAAAAACTCTAGATCCATAAGCACAATAGGTAGGAATGGAATAAGGTAGGTAACCTACCTTTTTCGATTCATTGATTTTGTTTTCAGTACCTACCATGTCTCAAGGGCTGTGTAGGCGTTTCCAGCTTGTGGATGTCCTGCACACAGTTTAGCCCCAATCCTCAATCAAGGAAAAAGAGCCTTATGAAAACTAAATAACTTTTCAAAGTTTCCTGAATCTGCTGGTTTTTATTTGCATCTGAGAGTTAATGCTATTATTCAAAATAAATAGCTCCTGGGTATTTCTCTAAGAGAGGACCTGAGGAGTTGATTTGCTTTTTGTTCACAATTTAATTCACTTTTTCAAATTTTGGCAACATGTGTATTACCCTAAGGGATGGAAGTTGAGTGAATCAAGGAAAGATTCTTTCTCTGAGGTGGCAAGAGGCATGATGGCTAGGATAGTTTGAATATTTAGTAATCTCAAAGGCAAACCATTGCCACAAGTCACAGTATCACTCAACATAACAAAAATGTTTAGGTTTTTAATGTCATTCAATTCAATTTAACTAGCATTTACTGAGGCCTTATAAAGTTAGCTTAGGAGACAAACAAAAATAACTAAGACTTCATTCCTACTTCTGAGGAGATGACCCTTTTGGAAAGTTTGACAGACAGAGAAATGCTGGATGCAGATGGGTGATAAAATTGCCTTGCTGGATGGGGAAGTTAGAGACTACCTGCTTAAGCCCTACAGAACCCCTGGCAAAAATATAGCTCCTTAGAAAGAAAAGAATGCTAATGATGTCAGATAATCTCCTTCATTCTCTCTGTCCATATTCTCCAGTTCTTAGATGTCCCTCTGTCCAGTGCAGACCCCAAGACGTGTTCACTTGTGAATATCCCATTTTCCTCCCTGGTCTGTGATTCTTCTGAGAATGCTCTCTGTTTCCCGGAAGTTCACAGGGTGCCCGACCCCTGAAGCTTCACTATACTACTTAATCCAATACAAAAAGAAATGAATCAGTTAGTCTGAGCCAACCCCTTCTTGCTGTATGAGACCTTTAGCCCA
This sequence comes from Paguma larvata, assembly GCA_030068075.1. Taxonomy (NCBI): domain Eukaryota; kingdom Metazoa; phylum Chordata; class Mammalia; order Carnivora; family Viverridae; genus Paguma; species Paguma larvata. The sequence goes on along the minus strand of CM057837.1, from coordinate 38,300,337 downwards.
ACATCTGCTAGGTGAGAAGGCGTGAAGGCTGGACTCGCTAGGGACATGTTCTTATCTTCTCTAAAGTGTGTTGCAGCGGTAGAACCAGTTAAATTGGGCCAGATATTTCTAAAGTCACTGAGTAGATCCCTCTATTGACAGTACATGGAACAAAGTCTTTGACTTTTAGCTTTTGTAAGTAGAACAGTGACTACTCAGCTCTTCAAAATACATTAGGAAGACATTTGACATTTAGAAATACGTTAATCATCAGGGTAATGATGGACTCTCAACCCCTAGGGAAATCACTCTCTAATTTTCTTACAGGGATAGACAAATGAGTCCTTTTTGCAATCTGGTCTTTCTAGTTTTTCATTTGAGAAACTTTCAAAGGAAAGGATAGTAAATAAAAGATTAAGAATATGGATTAATCAAAGTTAATGCATTAACATGTGGTTATATAGCACCTTCTATGAGCTTTGCTTACCTAAAAGGCCATGTTCAGTTTTCACTCCCTTTTTAGGAATTCTCTTCTCACATAATATACTGCTCCATCTTGTCTAAACACAAAGGCTGTCTCCTCCTTCAAGTCCTCCTTGGTTATTCCAGCTCAGACATTTCTTTTTTCTTACCTGCACACTCAAAGCACTTCAAGAAATTAAACAGGGATATCAACTTGGAATATGATTTTACTAGTAGGACCTGTGATATGGTCTTTTGATTCTCCACAAACAACATTACCTGTTATTTAAAAATTTTTTAATGTTTATTTATTTTGAGAGAGAGAGAGAGACAGAGCACGAGTGGGGGAAGGCAGAGAGAGAGGGAGACACAGAATCCGAAACAGGTTCTAGGCTTTGAGCTGTCAGCACAGAGCCCGACATGGGGCTCGAACCCACGAACTGCAAGATCATGACCTTAGTTGAACTCAAACGCTTAACCGACTGAGCCACCTAGGTGCCCCAACATTACCTGTTATTAACTGAAGGTATGAGAGATGCTGAGTGATAAACTCCCTTCCTTCTCTTTTCATAATAAGAAAGAGGTGCCATCAATTAATCTTTTAAAATGTATCCCGCAATGTGCTAAGCATTTTTCATACATAATCTTATTTAATCCTGATGACAATCCCCGGGGGCAGATACTAAGTTACGGGACTCTCCCAGATGAAGAGCCCTGCTCCTTAGTCAAGGGCGATCAGCAAGTAGCAGATCCAGGACTTGAACTCAGCCCATTCCAGCTTCAGAGGCCTCTCTCTCAAATACCATACTATGCTCAAGAGATCTGGACCTCTGTTATTTTATCAGGCGTTTGGTGTTATTAAAAGCGAATAAAAAGGCCATCCATATTCGAAACTTAGTATGAGATTCAAGTTAGATGATGAAATATCTTTCAGTTTCACCTTTAAATCTCCAAGACTGTATCCAGTTTCATTTCAGGATAACGTCCAAAGCCCGAATTTGAGAACTTTTGCAAATGTGAGGCTCTTGGTGTCCCCTGCTCACTTTTGACCCTCCGAGTCCCTCATCACTCTCGGTCACTTCCATCTATAGCCAGGCCTGCCCAATAATTTACTCTCCCCATTCTCCCCATTCTGGGTTTTTACCAGGCAGTGGGTACCATAGCACTTACTATCATGTCTCTGTATTTTTGAAAAATAAGAGCCTCGAGACTTCCAATATATGGGTCCAGCTAAAGACTGCGAGGTCCCTGAATTTTAAGTGGATTTGAAAAACTCATTTTAGTGCTGCTTTCCTGTTAAATTGAACCTTTCGTTCCATGCTGGGCAGTAGCAAGCAGGGGAAGAGCCAAGAAGTAGGATGAGTTTGGCATAAGAGCTTACCTGCTGTGGGCCAATGTTTAGGTAGGTTTTGATTTTGTTTGGGGGTGGCCTTGAATACACTTGATTCTTTTTTTTTTCCCCCGAAGTGTCCAAATGGGAGAGTGAATAGTAAACAGACGGGGGAAAATGAGCGTGGGTGGGGGGTAGGGGACAAGCAGATGTCCTCCTGGGCGTACCTTTGATTAGCAGCGTAAGGAGCTTTCTGAAACCCTGGCTGGCAAGAAGGAAGCAGGTTGTCATGTCAACACTTGTGGTTTCTTTATGTGTATTTACTGCAGCTTTTCACTGGGTTTTAGTGCCTTATTCTAGGAGAAAATTACTAAGGCTTTGTGGGTCCAAGAGTATTCCTGGTGGACAGGCCATGTGCTGCCGGGCACAGCCTGGGCTCCCGGCCTTCCCTCGCTTTCATACCCAGAAGTGGAAAGCCAGGCCATTCTTGGCTTTCTCTGTGCACAGAGACAAAGAGGAAGGCACGGGACAGGCTGTAGGTACAGAATGTGAACAAGCTGGGTTTGCTAACAGGGCAGGCAAGGGGAGGAAGGAGGTCTGTCTCTTCTCTGGAAAGGAAGGTAGGGACTAAATTACAGACGAGGTGGAATGTTTGGATGTAGCTTGTTTCGTTTGGCTTTATGGTATTTGACCTGCACCCTGTTTTAAATTTAAAAAAAATCAGGCAATTCCACGTTTAAAAAATAGAGATAATTAGATTTATTATAAGACACAGAACCTCTCATTCCTGCGTGCCAGCGATGAACGGACACTGAGGATCTGCCCCTCCGTGAAGAGTCAAGTGTTGTCCGTTTTACTGCAGTCCCCACTGCTCCTGAGTGCTCCCAGCCGCCAAGGCTGTGTGCCAACTGCCATTTGTCATCTTTGCCCAGCTCATTTTATTCTTACACATTACTTGTCTGCCTCCTTAGGCATTTGATTTTATTAGGCTTCTTGTAAAAAGCCTTCTATTCTATAGAACGATGTTGAGCTTTGTCCCAGGGCACTCAGAACTGTTTTGAAGCTGGGCGAGATTAGGTCAGGTTTAGGTTTTAGGGATGACTCTGGCTTTGTGCCTTCGGTCTGTCCAGTTCCCAGTAGGTCATACACAGGCATGCTAGTGGTGAAATGGATGCAACAGGCCACACAGATGAGAAGGACTTGTCCCAGGCAAGCAGCAGGGCTTGTGGAGAGAACATCAGAGGCAGATTATTGGGCCAGGAACTGACTGGATTACATGGCATATGGAGGAAAGAAAAGTTAAGAGGCTTGTACTCAGGGGCAGATGATAAGACTGCTGACGGAAAGAATGCAATCGATGTTTGACAGGTTTGGATTCAGAATAACTATGCAAATAGACCTGTTCAGCTATGGACGATCAGGAAGCAGGGATTTAACACATAATGAATTCATTTCTTACCCAAATGTGTTTCTTTGTTAAATTAGCATCATGTTTATAAATAAATGTGTGGAATAGCCAGCTACAAATAATAAGAGTAAGCTCCTTCCTAGTCGGCAGGTCCTTTTGAATTGAAAACCTCTGTCTCATTCACTGCTGTACTCCTGGTACCTAGACAACACCCAGTATATCGTTTGTGCCAAAGAAAAACTTGTTGAAGCCGTCAGTAAATTAATTAATTAACAATAAACAGGGAGGGGCACCTGGGTGTCTCAATCTGTTAAGCATCTGACTTTTGATCTCAGCTTAGGTCATGATCTCATGGTTTGTGAGATGGAGCCCCATGTCAGGTTGTGCTGACAGTTGTGCTGACAGAGCCCGCTTGGGATTCTCTGTCTCCCTCTCTCTGCCCCTCCCCTGCTCATACACTCTCTCTCCCTCAAAATAAATAAATAAACTTAAAAAAAGATAAACAGGGATAATTAAAATTATTCAAATTTTAAACTCAATTGTTGTAACTTTTTGCTTATTTAACCTTTTTGCCTTTATCTCTGCTGCCTGCAAGCTCCCCTTCACTGTGCACACGTCCAAGGGAGCAATTGCATTAGATACATGTAGTAATGAACCTGGTTTTAGGTGATAACAAAGACTTCTCTACCTTTAATCCTAAAATGATTCCTACTTTTTGTTTTGGCCCCTTATTACTTTTAAATATTATTCAGTTGTAACCATTTTCTTTATTATTTATTATTTTTTTAATGTTTATATACTTTTGAGAGAGATAGAGACAGAGAGCGAACAGAGGAGGGGCAGAGAGAGGGAGACACAGAACCCAAAGCAGGTTCCAGGCTCTGAGCTATCAGCATAGAGCCCGATGTGGGGCCCTAACTCACAAATTCCGAGATCATGACCTGAGCCAAAGTCAGACGCTCAACCGACTGAGCCACCCAGACACCCAATTATAACCATTTTAAAAGCAAATGTACACAGGTGCCTGGGTGGCTCAGTCAGTTAAGTGTCTGACTTTTGGTTTCGGCTCAGGTCATGATCTCAGGGTTTATAGGTTTGGGCCCTGCATCGGGCTCTACATTGACAGCATGGAACCTACTTGGGGTTCTCTCTCTTTCCCTCTCTCTCTGTCCCTCCACCACTCAGTCCCTATCCCAAAAATAAATAAATAAACATTAAAAAAAATAAAAGTAAATGTATACACAGGCTTCTTTACAGAGACTTGCCTGTAGTTTTTCCTTAGGAACAAATAACTGAATGGATTGTCTTTCTTGGATGACCGTTTGGTCATAATTGGGATGCATTTTAGGGCCAAAGATTTTCCCATTCAGCAACAGCTTCCGCTATCATGTTCCTAGTTTGCTTGAGGGGCTCTTGACCTGCTGAGATCTTTTGAAGATTTTACAAGTAATTATACAAGATTTATAGATTTTATACAAGTAATAGGTGAATACATTCTTACTGTAAAAATAATAAAAATGTATATAATATGGAAAGAAAAGGTCTCACTTCAACACTAATTCCATAAGTCCATTCTTTTCCCCCAAAAGTAATCATAGCTAATTTTTATGGGTTCCTTTAAAATTTTTTCTATGCATCATGGCACAAACCTATCCATTCATAAAGGCAAGGTTTTTTGGGACATAAATTGTATCATACTACCATATTGCAAAATATTTTTTCAAAGGTTATTTGAAAAGAAACAGGAAGTCTAGAAAAATCAGCATGTGGATGTATCTGTATCTACTTAATATTTTTTTAGTGTTTATTTATTTTTGAGAGAGAGAGAGAGTGAGAGAGAGAGTGAGGAAGAGAGCATGCACGTGATTGGGGGAGGATTAGAGAGAGAAAGAGACAGAGGATCTGAAGCAGGTTCTGCGCTGTCAGCAGAGCCCCGTACAAGGCTTGAACTCCAGAACTATAAGAACATGACCTGAGCTGAAATCAAGAATTGGTCACTTAGGTGACTGAGCCACCCAGGCACCCCTCTACTGAATTATTTTAATTATAGCATAGCATTCTGTGATATGTGTACATTAGCTTATTGACATGTTCAGGGACATTTAGCCTGTTTCTGATTTTTCACTGCTATGAACAATGCCAGTGAGCATCTTTGCCCCTGGCTCTTTGGGAAAATATATGAGTATTTCTCCAGAAGACATCCCTTGCATTAGAATTGCTGGTATAATATATGCGCATCTAAAATTCTGATAGATATTTCAAATTTGTTCTTCCAAAAAGCAATACCTGTGTACCCTTTGGCCAGTAGGATGAAAGATTAACTCTTTCTCTCACTCCTTTGCCTCATCTAGATATTGCCATCTTTAAAAAAATTATTACATATTTTGTGAACAGGAATGAAATCTCATTGTTTTGAACTGCATCACTGATTCCCCATGAGGTAGAGTCTTGTGTACTGACGAGAGCTTCGTCACCATTTCCCGTTGTGTCTAAGTGTCGCTCTCCCATTTCAGATGCTCACTACCTCACCTGCAGGATCCAGGAATGTGCCGAGACCACTCGGAGTGGCCCTTTTGTCCGCTCCATTGACATCAGTTCCCTGGTTGTTCAGGATGAATATATCTTCATTCAGGTGAGTCCAGAAAATGCATTCCGTGGTAGAGGTGGGTGTGCTCAGGTGAAGTCAGGAAAATGAGGGTGGCATTCCTGAGAAGATGTGAAGACGTGGAGCTGGGGCACAGTCTCTCCTTTGCTTTGGTGACCCTTCTTGTGCGGGGGGGATCCAGGGCTTCTGGTGAATGGGTCAATATCACTTATAGGCGTCTTTAGTGGCCCATCGAATCCTCAGCTGGGTTGCTGCTTTATTATACCAAAGGGGGTCTTAAAATGACCAGGACTTGGATTAGGGTTTGGAAGTTTCTTAGAGCCGCATCTCCAATGGGATCTGACATTAAGTAGTTTATCAAAGCCACGTTCCATTTCTGTCCAAAGTGACCTGTCTCATTTGGGAGTGAGAATCCCCAAGAAATGACGCATCTTTTCTTTCTAGAAAAATGTAGAACTCCCTAAGTCTTGCCCTCCCTTTGCAGTGCTGACCACTCCCTGATATGTCCTGAGTCTGAAGATCCTTCACTCCCAAGAGCTCTGATTCACAGAGAAAATTAGGTATGACTCACATTTTTAGGCAGGAAAGGGAAACCTTGTTTTAGGTGTTGAGTTTCACTGGAAGGAGACGCAATGAAGAGCAAAAATGAGGAGAAACGAAAGGCGATGCTCCCGCTCCAGAGTGACTTAACAGCGTGTGAGTGTGTGTATATAATTGAACTTGACCTTTGAGAGCAGCCTTGATTTCTCCCACTCTGCCTTCCCACCCTTTTGCTGCCAGTTGCTTTTGCATGCTGTTTCCTACAGGAACCTTGATCTTTAGACTCTCCTGAGTTTGCTCAGACCTAAGAACCTGAATGACTCTCTCTGCCCCACTCCTGTTTTTTTAGTCCAGATTAGCCCCATTTCCTTTGAGCTGGGTATGCCTCTTCCTCTGAACCATTGCACCTGTTCCTGTCTGCTATTCCCTTAGCACATAGGCTGTTGGGAATTGTTACTTAAATCTTAGTGGGTGTGTCTTTGTCTTTCCAAATTGCGTTTTAAACTCTCTGAGGATAGGGACGATATTCTGCACACACATTTTTCTCCTCATCCTTGGCCCTAACGAGAAGCCTTTGCAAACCCAGGGTGCTCAGTGACTACTTGTCATACTGATAGATTGTAGATGTAGGAATCACTTCTTTTTAAAAATCAGGTGTGTAGGTTTTGAGGTCTAAAACACATGACATGTAGCCAGCTACTCAAAAACCAGCTTGAAAAAGGGAGGGAAAGAGAGGTCTGTGTGGCTCAAGAAAATCCCTGTTTCTGAGTAAAAGCCAAAATCTCAGAATCTTTTTGTCCTAAATCTTAGCAGGTCATTGACACTATAATTTACTTATTCATGAGTATTTATGGAACCCATACAATGCAAAATAAACAGTATTAGGCATGACTCTTGGCTTTCCCTAACTGTTGCCCTGGCCTGATTCTCTCTGCCCCCAGTATGCACTGTCTTGGGTCGTAAGTACCATCTCCATGTTCTGATGACTCCTAAGTCAGGCAGTTGTGACCTCTGCCCTGTAAAGCAGATCTTCTTGTCTAGTAATGATCTTGATATCTCAACTTGGATGTTCCACAGCTAAAGTAAAATCAACCTGTCCCCCTTGATCCTGACACACTGGTGACATTACCCTCTACCTGGTCACTCAAGGTAGAAAACTGGAAATCTGTCTATGACACCAAATTCAGTGAATCCAGGTCCCTGCTAATATCACCCTCAGTCTCAAAGGTTTTCTTTCATTCCATTCCCACGGTCCCAGTTTAAGGCTTCATTATTTCTTTATCTCTAATTTTTTCCAGATAGAAGCACAGAGATGATTTATGAATTTGCCAATCTTACTGCCCTTTCCTTAATGCTAACACTGCATATAATAACGAACATGACAGGATCGTTTCTGGGAAACACGACTTAGAATTTTAAATGTTCAGATTTTTTGAAATTCATTTTTTCCTTTTATTGCATAAAGTTTTCTGTAACTCTGCCGGCAGACATCCAGGTTTTTCTTCCTAACTATTCTGAAGTATCTTTTATTATTATTATACTGCAAGCCAGCAAAAGTTTTTTCTTGGATAAGCGTCCATTTTTATTTTGTTTGAAAGAGATATGAGTTTCCGTTAGGCAATAAAGTTTAAGTGAAAGCCTGCTACGTTTCAGGCCCCTGTTCTAGGAGCTGGGATTAAGAACAGTGAACTTAATAAAGTTCCTGCCCAAGAGGTGTATACATTCCAGTGGAAGACAGGGAAAAATATGTATATAATATATATGTCCATATATACATAGTTACAAAATGCCTGTGAAACATAGTGGTTGAGATGCTGTAGTTTAGAGTCCAATGGCCAGCATTTATCCCAACCGTGGCAGGCCACACTTTACCTGGGTGACCTTGAGCTGTGCTTCATTTGACTTACCTATAAAAAGAGGATAACTGAGTACTCAGTTTATTGGTTGCGGGGCACATTCTGTTTGTTAATTACACCTGTAATACACCAAAACAATGCTATGTAAATATTTCTTTCTATCTTTCTATCTTGTGCTATCATCTCTTCATCTATCTACAAAATATATTAGATGATGATAATGTTCTAGATGAAAATTAATGAGGAATTGTGAATATTAGGTGTCTGTAGATACTACTGTTCTTTTTAAGATAACCTGAAAAGGTCATTCCTCTAGTTTGGTGAACCAGAAGAGGGTGGCAGAAGTCAGCACTCATATGGGGACATAGAGCCAGGTGTTAGTTAGGCCCTGTACTTCCTTGAGCCCCCACATGGGGATGTGTGGGGAACAGGTAGAGATTTGAGGCTGGCTTTAGGAGCAGAGGTGGTGGGAAGGCCAGGGCTGAGGATATGTTGGAAGGGTGTCAGCATATTGATGTTATTTTTGAATTGCAAAATTGAAGTCATCAAGGGAATAAATATAGACAGAAAAGAGAAAAAAATCAAAGACTAGGGCAGAGGGCACTCTAATATTAGAGAGATGAGAAGGAGGGAGTAAATTAGACCTAGAAACAGAGTTTAGGGGTGACCACAGAAAGATCCAGGGTATTAGATTCCAGGACCTCAAAGGTGGTTTTAAGATTTAACCCCTGCCCCGCAAACAAAAAACAAACAAACAAACAAAACTATGAGAGAGTTGGGAAGTAGTAGAACAACAATGCCCCAAATAATGCAAAAGACCAATACTCTTGAGAAAAGCATGGAATTTCATCAACCACCAAACCCAGATTAAATGCTATTATTTGCAAGTATCAATTGACTAGGTTTAAAATAAGGTAAAAGAGTGTGAGTGGGTTACACATGAACCACTGCTCATTCTGCAGGTACAGATGTGTATTGTTTGGCCATCAGTATTTAATGAGCCCTTTCCTTCTCATAGGTGAGTTTAACCTTATGCATTGATCAATATGATACATGTGTCTTATTTCTGACAGTGTATAGTTTTTAGTTAAAATTGCTTCTTTAAAAAAACAAACCCTTTATATGATCTGTTTCCCTGCTTTCCTGCATCTGGGTTTCTTTGATAATTTTGAATATTTGTTCTAGCTACTTCTTAGCTTTATGAATATAATAGCAGATCTTCTATTTCTGGATAATATCTATTGATTTCCTTTTGTGAGCCATGATACAATTTCTATACATTTCTCTTACTCTCTTTCTTAGATTCCTTCACCATCTGTTTTTGTTTGGTCATTTTATCTCTTTATTTGTTTTTCTATATTAAAATATAATTCTCTTAGACCTAAATATTTTATGAACACTGCTGAACAAAGGTAGAAAAAAATAGCCTGTATTTATGACCTGTATCCAACTCTAGTTTTGTTTATCAAATCATTCAGAGCATTTACATTCTCCTGTGAACCATCATTCCTGCATTTATTTTGATTTTAGTTATATGGGTAAATCTAGTTCCTTTCTATAGTTTTCCCATTTGTTTATTGCTTGTCTGAAGTTTGTCCTTTATTTTTTGTTTTTTCGAAATTTTTTGAAATTTATTATTGAGAAAGAGAGACAGAGCATGAGCAGGGGAGTTGCAGAGAGAGCGGGAGACACAGAATCTGAAGCAGGCTCTAGGCTCTGAGCTATCAGCACAGAACCCAATGTGGGGCTCAAACTCACAAACTGCAAAATCATGACCTGAGCCTAAGACACTTAACTGACTGAGCCACCCAGGTGCCCCTGAAGTTTGTCCTTTAATAATGTTTTCAAGAAAGGTGAAGGGGTACGTGTACCCCAATGTTCATAGCAGCACTTTCGACAATAGCCAAATCATGGAAGCAAACCAAGTGCCCATTCTAATCAGTTTTAACTCAATGAGCAAAGTGGTATTAATAAAAAAAACAAAAACAAAAAAACCAAAGTCTTACTCATATTATCCCTGAACAAGTATTTGGCAGTGTCCAGGCTCTTTTTTATAATTTTCCCTGCTATTGTTAAACTTCTTTCCTGAACTTTGCCAGCTTATATTGTATTACTTTTGTTGTCCCAATATATCTAGTCTTAGCTCTTGTATTTCTACTTTGAATTCTTCTTTTACGGAGGTGATCTCCTCATCATACGGGCTATTTTTCATCAAAGCAGTATGGGCACAATTTTCATTTGCTTCATGGAAGCAGATTTTTTTTCTGAGTCTGCTATTTTTTGTCTGTCCCTTTCTCTCTCAATTTGCTGTAGTATTTTGTAATTCCTGTGCTATTTTCTTTTATCTTTATTGTTTTTAATAATTATTTTTTTAGGACATGAGCTCATCTGGACTGTTGGAGGAGATTCCTCTTGGTGACAGACCAGAACTCTGTTTCAGATTAACAAGAATCTTCTTTGTTTCTCAGAGGTTCCATATAACTAAATATAGTTTGTCTGTGAATGAATTCTTCACATAAGGTAAAACTGCCTGGCTGCTTCTTTATCTAGCCACACCTCTCTAGCTTCTTGTCATTAGTCAGTTCTAAGAATAGATAAACTGCCAGTTCCTGGGCCACAGTCCCTAGGTTCCAAATAATTGATTGTTAGTTTTGCTCCTTAGGAAATGTCATCTTTGGAGAATGCTATTTCTCTAGCTTGAGCTAAGATTTGTAGCTGTAGGCATCTTTGCCCTGGTGCCTGTCGATATACTCTGTTTGGTCTTCACTGAATTTGGCTTCCACATATATTGTGTTTCAGGGTTATATTTTCATTGAGTATTGAGTTTGTATTTTTATTTCTTGTTTTCCTTGTTGCTCCAGGGTGATTTATGAGAGGAAAAAGGAAGCACCATTATTACTTGGCTATTTAAAACCATTTATAAACCTTAATCGTGTATTTTCTGAACCATCACAAAAGCTTGCAAACTGATTTTCTTATTCCGAGACCAGCAACCTCCACCTCCAATCCATTCACAACACTACTTTCAAAGTAATTTGTTTGCAACAAAAATCAATGTTCCTGCCTTCAGTGGCTGCTCATCACCTATAGGTTAAAATCCAATTTCCTTAACATTACCTACGCGGTCCTCTGTGATCTGGATCTTCCGTACTCCATTAGCTTCATGGAAATGTCCATATACCTTCTTAGTTATATTTACCCTTCCATAAACAATAAACCTGTTTGGTCTCCATACATACATCATGTCATTTGTTGCCTAACGTGCCTTTCTTGCATTTTTCCACCTGCTTAGAATGTCCCTTTCCTAGACAAACTTATCCTTAGATTCATCTTAGACATTACAGCCTGTAGAAAGGCTTCCCTGACATCCTCAATTGGGATTGGACAAAGCTCCTCTGCTGACTACTTTTCCACATGGATTATGTCTCCCCAGCCAGGTCTGTAAACTCTAAGAGGAACAAGACTATATCTTATTCATCATTGTTTCTCCTGCACTTAGCATAATGACTGGTACTCAATAAATGTTTATTGAACTGAACTGAGCTGAGAAGATAAGACACCGTCCTTATTCTCAGGGAATGCAGTGAGTTATCTTTTTAAAGCAAGGGAATCTTATTTCCCCTACTAACAATATGAGACAACTTTGGGTAATTGCCAATTGTTCACTGTACAAGAAATGACCATATGTAGGATGTCTCTGCATTTTTATAAAACTGTTGTCCAACAATTATCCATTATGTTATTCAGTACCCTTTTTATATTCATTCGTTTAAATATATTAAAATATATTTTCCCCAGTGGGGAACACAGACAGCTAAACAATTATTATGTAGCATGATGAGAGCTGTGTTAGTGCAAAGCACGTGTTGCTCTTGAAGCAAGCAGGAAGAGCTTTAAGGAAGCTTTTAGGAAGAGGGTGTCTGCCTGAGCTTTTCAGCAAGGGAGACTAGGAGTACCAGGTGGGCAAGTGCAGGCAAAAGAGCATTCCAGCCCGAAGGGAGGCAGGGGTAAAGTTAAGAAACTGAGAGAAAATAATTCCCCAGGGATCTCTTTGTCCAAGGACAGGTGTAGTTGTGAGAGGGAGTGAAGTGGCAGGACAATTAGGTAGGAAATTGTCCTGGGGAGGAGAGCCTTTTCTATTTCCTTTCATTAAATCTAAGTGATTTCGTGCTTCCCTTTTTACAGTGCTAAAAAGCTCAGAACGAATTTTTGTGTCACTGTAGCAGATTCCCTGCATTAAGCTATGTGTTATTATTGTACCGTTTCTCCTCTACTGCTGGCCATTTGTGATTATGTGGCTGCTTTCTTTTATCTATTTATTTGTTGCTGTTGCTTATTGCTTTTGTTTTAATTATTGGACGTCCTCTCAGAGAAATTTCTGAAATCAGTGTGAGTTTAGAGTCTTCCTTGGAGGGGATGCGTTTTGAAATTGAAGTGGGGATCATGAAATGCTTTATGGGGAAGGTGAGATCTGCACTGCAGTGATTAATGTCTATCTCAGAAGTGAGGAAAAGGCAAGGATTCCTCATTCTGTTCGTTGAAGTAAAGCTGCCTCAGAAGGCTTTTGTGAGGGCAGAAACTCCTCAGACCAACAGTAGCTTCTCAGTCCAGGGTTTAAACCCACAGATTTACATCTGAGCAAGGTATCAGGGCATCTACTTACCGTGACAGCAAGCTACTAAAGAATGATCTTAAGAGAAAAAGCCCTAGTGCAGCGAGGCCTGGGTCCAGCACCACCCCCTCATGGGTGACATCTCTGGAGAGTACCGGTAAGGTACTGCATCTGAAAGATGCATAGTTTGGGTCTTAAAGGGGAGCCTTGTAAAGCCACATCATTTTCTTCTTTGCCTACAATTGGAACAGCTAACTAACAACAGGGTGAGCACAAAGGGCTTTGGTGGTTTCGGTTTTTCATAATTTGGGGGATTAATCCACTTGAATTTTCTCGTTTTGCAGAGTATTGGTATCGTTTGTTTTGTTTTAGTGCCGCCAGAGACATACACCTGAGGGAAAATCTTACAGAAAAGGATGCCAGGCTATCCCTTCACTCTTTCTGGCTCCTCACCCTCCACCCTGCCAATTGTGGTTCTTGGCAGTTTTTACATGCAGTCTTAGTGAACTTGTCTCAGGAGCTACTGAAAAATGGAAGAGAGTATTAGGCCCTCTTAACGCCTCCTTAAATACCGCACCTCAACTTTTATTTGTTCTGTACATCAGAGTTCCTAATACTTTTCTCACCTGGCAAAAGCAATCTGCTGCTAAGAAATGTTTGAAAACCGCTGATTTTTTGTAGCACTGTTGGTTCCATGGGTCAAAGGTCAGGCTTTTTGTGTGTGGACAACTGGACCGTTAGGGATTCATGTGGCGTGGGGTCCCATTTCCTTTCTCTGAACATTAACAAATGTTATGTGTATGTTTAAGGCATAATTGTTTACCCATTAGTGATTCATATACAAATGCATGTGTGTGCATTTGAGAGTAAAGTTAATAATCCAAAACTCAGGTAACTACTTCAGAATAAACTTCCCATGGCATTAATTTTGCATGAAAAATTTTCCCTTAAAAAATTTTGCCCACTTGAAGGAAAGCTCCTCATGGCCAGTCATTTCTTTTTTCTTGACGTGATTATTTTTAATCTGTATCTTGTGTGTCATTGAAGGGTCCATATACTACTCACATGAGACCCTGAAGGTTCTGCCTCCCCTTTTGTTTTTCTATTGACAAAGAGGTAAAGATAGTCATCTTGATGGTTTTGCTTGAGGGAACCTACTGTTTGATCTCAAGCTTTCAGCCGAGCTGAAGATGTACAGAACACTGTGAAATTTGTTAATCTGTCAATGCCTTTTCTGTGCAGGGGGCCTAGGGGCTTGGGGTTTCATAGTGAAATCAAAAGGAGATAATCCTTCCCAGAAGAGCCCTTGTTTTAATGGGAAAGTGTCTGTCTGAAATGCCTCCGTTCCACATGGATAAAAGAGAAATCGGCTTTCCTCTGTAGGGGCAGGGGGAAAGAGATAAGTTGGTTTCTGTGTTCTGAGCCAAGAAGGTTGGAAATCCTGTCTTTTCTCCTTATGGAGTAGCTTTCCTAATGATTATCCAGGAAAATAGGTAGTTCAGCAGTGGTAGCAGTAAAATCCCTTCAGTGAGAGGATTCATACCCTGGCTATGAGGAGGTGTGATGAAGAAACAGGAACAGAACCCTAATAAGCCATGATAAGAGATTTGTGTGTCTTTACTGAACTATGCAAAGCTTTGCCTCATCCTCCCTTGATGGCACGGGAGGTGGCCTTCAATGTAATAAGGATTCATTCACTCACTGAATAAAATTTCATTTTGAGGGCAATTGTGGTAGGGGAAAAAACAGTTCTAATACAAATATCTAAAACACAAGAGAAACCGCCGATCCATAATTAAGATACACACACAGTACTCTAGAGGCGTGGATAAAGCAGAAAACTCAGTGAAGGAAAGCCCATTCCAACTCTGCCAAATCGTTCTCAACATCCACAACCAGACCAGTGTCAGTGTGGAGATCCACACTTTCACTTACTGGTAACATGTAGGCATAGTCAGGAAAGAAGGCCCCTCTATGGTAAGGAATACTGTGTGCGGACCAATGGTGTGCAGAAGAGAAGTCCTAGGATACCTCCAGTGCTACAGTGAAGCCAGTCAGTAATTTGGACACAATTTGCCGTTGTGAAGAGTTGAAAAGATGTTCTAGAAGTATTAGCAATTAACAAGTACTAGTAGCTTGAAGTATACCAGGTGCACTGGAGCATGGCAGAAGAAGAAAGCATTGTCCCTGGTCTAAGACAGTTTATGATTCAAGTAGCTTGTGGTCTGATGTGGGGCAGAGGACCCTGAACTTGAACACCTGGGTTGTAGTCAGGGCTCCACCACCTTGTAGTCAGGGCTCCTCACCAGCCAGGGAACACTGGGCAACTCACCGGGACTTTCAGAAAGCGTATCTCCTCATCACTGAAGAATGGAAGGATGCCCCTTGCCCTGCCTGAATTGGAAGATTTTTGTGAGGATCAAGGGGGATAATAATGGCTTTGAAATGCTTTGAAAACTACAGAGCCCTGTAAAATGCAAGGATCAAGAGATTAATCTGCGTGCAAAAATCGGACTCACTACGTTTGTGTATGCACATTCTCATTTAAGAGTTTTTTTTATAAGCCTGTCATATAAAAGATTTCTAAATCTTTTCTCCAAATTAATTTTATAATTATTCATAGATTCAGTTCATGTATCGACATACGTGCATGATAAAATCTTCCCGCATACCTTCCATAGTGCTGGTTATCAAAGAAACCAACTTCGAATGACAGCTGTGTAACTAGATGTTCTGGGGTTTAATTATCTTGAATACCTTCTTGTTGCATATTGGTCCCCAGCTCCCCTGGGTTTTGATAGTTTGCTTAAGAACCTGGTTTAGGCACCACTGTGGGAGGTAGAGAAGCCTCTCTGGCAAGGCCACTCTGGAGTTATCTTTCTGAAAGAAAAAAAAAAAAAGCCCTGAGGCAGAAATTAATAGAGTGTAATTATTCAAAGAAAAACTATTTGGCAATATTTTAAATGATGTTAATTTGGCCTTAATGGGAGAGATTTGAATGTTAAATAAATAGCAATCTCATCATTAGGGACACATTTTCAACACAGGAGTTTAAAGGAAAATGAAAGAGTTGCAGACACAGTCTTCAAAAGAAATTCGATAAAGACATCTTCAGGTGAATATTCTTGAAGCGATTTCAGAATCTTAAGTGAGTTGTTTTCAACAGCCAGCGCTAATGGAAGATCCTTAAATAGCATGTTGCTGGGATGTGTCTCCTGTACAGGCAGTGATTTTAGTGGCTGGAAGTAAGAGTTGCCGTTAGTGTTTGAAATACTTCCATGTGTAAGCACGAATGAGCAACCCGATTGTGAGGGTCGTAATGTTTCATTGATCTTTGTGCTGACCGTCTCGTAGGTCCTATCCCATGGCCTCTGGCTCCTGTTTGCTCTGCAGCCAGCCGTGCACACAGGGGGCCCGATATCACGTTGCCTCAGCTGCACCGTGAACCTCTTGCTTTATGTTCTGGGCTGATTTCTCCCCAAATGGGATACTTACAAGAGACCCCTTAGCCATCCTGATGCGGATACAAACCCTGAGGTGGCAAGGTATCAAGACCCTTCTGGGACAATTAGACCCATAGGAGTTAGGAGCCAGTGGGTAGTACTCCTCTCTTCCTGAGTCAGGAGGGCAGTACTGAGCTTTGTTCTCTTTGGGTCTGTGGAGTGTCCCCAGTAGGGTTGGGCCTCGGTTCCTCATAGTAATAACCAGTTCTGTGACACTCCCTGGGACGGCTTTTTCTCTCTCCTTGTTTTCTACTTTCTGGTTCTGCCACTTCTGTTCCCTAGGATCGTTTCTCAAAGGCAAGCAAACAAACACACAAAAGAGCCCCCCACAGAAAACAACAATAACAACTACCTGCATAAAGGCCCTTGTCTCAGGCTCTACATTTCAAGGCAGATGGAACCCAACTCAAGGAAACTAAAAAACCCTCAAATTTATCAAGTCCTTACTATGTATCCAGTATGTGGATAGATTGAACTATCCAAGAAAAATAAAAAGAATCATCTTCATGTCCATATAAAGTTTCTGAACCCAAACACCAAATCCCATTACTTCTAACTTCTCAGAGACCTGGCTTCACCCATTATCCTTCTTCCCCTAACTCATCAGTGTATTCCTTCCTGTTTCAGACTTCCCATCAGTATTTAAATATTTTAAAATATCTACGCCCCTTAAATTAAAAAAGAAAACAAGAAAACTTTCTTTGAATCCCATGTTCCTGTCTATATATGTTCCATCTTTCATTCGCAAGCAGATTTCTTAAGAGCTATCTATATTCATTATCCCGTTTTCTCATTTCCTTCTCTTTAACCCACTTGAGACTGACTTGCTCCTCATCCACTCCATTGAAATTACTTTTTCCAAGTTCATCAAAGGTGTCTCTGAATTATATCTAGACAACACCTCTCGATAATTAGCTTAGTTGACCTGTCTGCAGCACTGGGATCTCTTGGCTGCTGCTTCTTTCTTGAAACACATTCACCCTTGCTTCTTTCATAATGTGTGGTTCAGCTACTCCTCCGACTTCTCCAGCATCCAGCACCTTCTTCTTCCTCTCCTACACAGGTGCCTCGTCCTCTGCCCACCCTGTAAATATGGGTTGTCCTCAGAGCTTTTCATAGGTTCCTCTTCTCTGTTCACTTCCTATACTCTCTGAGCAGTCCTGGCTCATTGATTCTTACAGCGTGGCATCAATTACCATCCAGATGCTGAGAAGTCCCCAGTGTCTCCTGCTGAGACAGAAAGGCTCCAGGAAGGACTCTTTATTTACAGAATGCCCATCAATCCTTTAGGCTTGGTGTCTCTTTGCTCCATTCAGAGCTTTGCTGTGCATATCCCTAATAAATGGAGAAGACTTGTTTATTTCCCAAGAGATCTGCTGAGGCTCTGTGAAAGTTACAATACTTGGCCAGCATAGCAAGGAATGTTTTCCCTTAATTTCAGAGAATTGTTAGGTAATTTGCCCCATATTATAACACAGGTATTTGCTTTTCTGGTAGTACATGGATGGGATATATCTGGCCCCAGGGTGTCAAATTGTTTTCAATTTGTGTATCACCTTTGAGGAGTTACTAATAGCTGCAGAGAAAGCTGTGTTGCTGTGCTTCAGTAGGAAAGACTGTTGCTGTTAATTAGTGGTGTCTTTGTGGGCATGAGAAGGAAGAGTAGTGGTGTGTATGCTGTGCAGTGTGTTTTTCAGGAAGGGTGGCACTCATAGTGTTTAATTATCCGGGAGCCTCATATGATTAGGTGCAGCTTGTGAATTCTGGTCTGGAAAGTGGATATATTGTCCACAAGTGTTTCTGTAATTGAGCCCAAAAGAATGAGATCAACCACACATCTCTCAGTCTCTTCCACTCATGGAAAATCTGGAATTTCCTGTTTCCAAAGCAGCGCTCTTCAGAATGCTATTTCTACCTAGCCACACCACCAGTTACTACCCACCAGTCAGCAAACTGAAACTGTTGTCATAGTTTATTTGTTAGGTCTCATGTTTATTCCGTGCGAAATGTATGTGTGCTATGTGTGCATTTTCTTTTCTTTAATTCCGCTTTGATCTTCACAGGATCTTGGTGTGATGGATATTCTTCTCTTTAGTTTTTAAGGGAGGAAACTGAATTTGAGAGAGGTTTATAGCTCAGTAGAGGGCAGGGTCAGGATATGACATCAGAGCTGCCTAGCTTCATAAGGGACAACAGAAAAGGACAGTGATCTATTTCTCATTTCATTTCCCCAATCGGAAGATCTTCACATTAGCACCGGATAGCTGGTGTTCCCAGAAACTTTTCCAGATGACTGTAAAGGTGAAAAAAAGGCAGCTGTTATCCCATTCTTGGTGGACACTAGGGGCAGGAGAGCCATACTCCCTCCTTGTTCAGTGGACTGTTTGTCAGGATCTGTTTCAATTTTGTTTCAGATCAGAAACTTTCTGCACCATTAACCAAAGAAGGGCTTAATGGGATTCAGTATAATGTAATCATGCCCGCACCTCTGAGAGTCGTCCCTCACATGTACTTAGAGGATTATTCAAACACTCATCACTAGGGTGCGGGGGGCTGGGGGGGAGTGGCAGCATGGTTAATCATAGTTACCATCCCCAGCTCCACTTGCTCCAGCCGTTTCCACTTACCACGTACCTCTTGTCATGAGTTACCCAGTTTCCATTGTGTTTGAGTTCCATTCTGAGGTACAGAGAAGCTACTGAATCATGACCCAGCTGGGTGTCCCCATTGTCCTTCCCTTTCTAAATCCCCGCAAGTTCCCACTACCCCGTCTTCTAAAGCACAGCTCCCAGGAGTATCTCTTTTCTGGGGCTTTCTCCTATTAAAGATAATTGTATTGTAAAAACAACAGTGCCGATAATGAAGACAGTTGGGCTGTGGACTGAGAAGCAGACTATTAAACTCAGTCCTCTCCCCATTACCATTCTAACGAGGATACATATCTATTTATTTCAGAGTTTCAGCTCTTACAATTTTTAATAGCTCTGCCTTTAACTCCATAGCTAGCTAATGGGGTAAACAAATGCTTTGGATTTCTGCAAGCAACTTTTAAGGATCTGATTCTGAAAGCCCTCATGGTCAGTCAGAACAAGGTCTTTTCAGAGTTTAAAATTGGCAGAGCCAGTGGCTGATCATAACTTAATTTGACAGGAGCACCTACTACATTCCCAGGGCTGTGATAGGTTTCGTCTGAGACAGAAGTATTGATCAGTCATTCATTCATTCAACAACCATTTGTTGAGCACTTAATATGTTCCCATTATTCTCAATGAAGGGAAAATAATGGTAAATAAGACTGACAATGTCGTTGTCCTCATGCTGTTTCAGGCTAGGCGAGGAGGTAGGACTATGTGGCCTGACACTGTTTCTCTGGGCAATATTCAAAAGCTCTTGAGAAAGTAGTAGGCAATTTCTCAGAGTGAGGGAGATTCATGAGGTGTGATATGATCAGGGATACTTTCCTGGAGAAGGCAAGGCTCAAGCCAGGTCTCCAAGCAGAGAATTGACTTGAGGAGTCCAATTTTCAGAGCAGCCAGTGCTCTGAGGAAGAGCTCCTTCCATGGCAGGAGACAGTGTGCCTCCAGATGGGAGTGCAGGTTGGTGGGGGAAGGAGGATGGGCAGTACAGCATTCCTAGGTGTCAGTCCGGTCTCACCATTAACTCACTCGGAGACCTTGGGACATTACCTTTCCTCCCTGGAGCTCAGGGTCCTTGTCACAACATGAAAGAACTGCATCCAAGAAGGGCTTTTCACCTTTTCTTGTTGTGGTTCTTAACAGCCTTGTCATACAGCCTTGTTCAAGGAATTCCAAGATGCAAAACAGATACGGGTGGAACGATTTAGTTTAAGTCAGGGGGCTATAGGAGCTCTCCTGCCCACTCAGCCTCTTCTTCACCCATTTTGGACACCCCCAACGCATCACTGGAGGATCCAGAACTCCACGCAATCCAGTGGGGAAGACAATGGGGCATATGACCCGAGTTCCCTTCTAACGCTGCAATTCCATCAGTCTGCTCCCTCTATGGGATGTTCCATTTAGTCACACACGGGCAGGGGACTGTTATTCAGGAGTATTTCCCAACTTATTTCTGCAGTGTTAGAATCAAAACAAAAAAATATTTAGGTTGCAACCCATCCCTTAAGGAAGTTGCTGAACCATTCTTTCCTCCTTTCCTTTCACGTACATCTACCGAGAGCACAAGGTGGAGACAGTGCAGTAGATCAAAGATTGAAAAGCAAAAAAGTAAATGTTTCTGCCATAGGGGGAGTGGTCTAGTGAGAGAGAGAATACCTATGCAGAGCAGTGAGGAAGAAACATAATTATATGCTGTGATAAATTGATGAAACAAATTTAATTGCAAGAGCCAATCACAGAAAAGAAGACACTTCATTAATTCATTTATTCTGTCAGTCCCTCAATAAAGATTTCTGGAGTTACTACAGTCCACAATGCATGGTACCCCGCTTTGGAGATTTTGTAGTGAACGAGACAAACCCAAACCCTCTTCTCCTGGGAGTTTATGATTTACGTGGTTTCTCCTCACTGATAGTTATTGGGAGGCAACAATAATATGAGAGATAAATTAAAAGGAAACTGTGTGTATGCATGCCTCTGTGTGTGTGTGTGTGTGTGTGTGTGTGTGTGTGTGTGTATAAAACATCTCCAAATTTCGCTTTTGAGATTGGGACATAGGACATGATTTCATGACAGGTGGATTCACACGCACTCTTCCCTCCTCCTTTCTAAACTGGGAGTCAGAAGGTCTGAACAGAAATCAATCCCAGCAATTTATTTTTAACTTCTTTCTCCTTAGCCAGGATTGATTTTTGTCTTTGTGATCAATGGCACAGAGAATAGCTCCATGGCCTGAGCAGCTGTTCACCCGCTTGGTCTGGTCGGCCCCACATCTATCGAACAGAACATTAGAAGCCGATTATGAACGTAATAGAATGAAGATGTTTGAAGGATGGGCCTGATTACCCCTGCCTTCCTGGTGAGAGATGCCTGCAGGCAGGAGGGCTGTGTTTGCAGGAGCCCAGGAGAACTGCAGGGCAGGTAAGACAGGGACACGCACCGCCTGTCCCCAGTGGGCAGAAGCCAGCGAGAGAAAGCCTGCGAGGACAGGGAGGCACTGGAGATTCACTTCCCCTCTGCCAGCCTGACTCCCTCCCTTCTTTCCTTTTTAGCTCTCTCTTTTTCTTCCTCCAACTATTTCATCTTTACTACACCAACTGCTATTAGATTTGGAACTGCAAGTGAAACATCTGTTGTGAAATAGAAAAAAAGAAAAAAGAAAGAAAGAAGTTGATTGGCTTTTCCTTCTCCGGGCTTCTTGGGCTTTAAAATGGTCTGATTCTTAAATCTCCATGCTCTCCTTCCTTGTTTTTCTCTAATCCGGTGTGTATGTGATGGAACCATGAACTTAGCCACTTCCCCTCTCCCTCTAGCCTCCCTCTAGAGGTCAGGCAAGATCGCTTCCACCTCCTTCTCTGAAAAATGTTTTTGGAAGGGAGGCACACCTTGTTATAATGCACAGTGGCGAGTCCACATCCTCCCGAACACAATTAAAATGGAGAGTGTGCCATACCCAAGGCCTTCTGTCCGATTCTCTGGAATAAACGCCTGCAGTTTTACTGCCTGCCCCAGGGGGCGATTGCTTCCAGATTGCAGGATGGAGAAATAATCAAAGTGCTCTTAATATGATGGTGTTTATTATTTCGTTCTGCTGTGTAATTGCTTCTTAGGTATTCTGTGTGTGTGTGGGAGGGAAGGCATGGAAGTGGTAGCTTCCTTACTTCCTCTGAAATGTCTGATGTAAGTCCTTGTAAAGTTGAACCTTCTGTGTAAGAAATACTGTGATTCTCAGCATTTTCTTATTTAAGATTTGTCCTTTACATTCTTCCATGATTTTTACCTCCTGGCTAATTTTCTTATTGAATAATCTGTAGTTCTTGGGGAGTCAATTACATATAATAGTAAGAGCTAACACTTATTAAGTGGCTAGTGTGAGCTAGGCATCGTATTAATGCCTTTTGGCATTATGACATCCTATGAGCTAAGTCTTACTCTTACCTCCCTTTCCCTGAGGAGGCACAGAGAGGTATAGTCATTTTCCTAAGACCACACAGCTAGTAAGGAGTGGAGCAGAGATTTTGGCCTAGGCCGTCTGATACCAGTACCCTGTTCTGCTTTTTAAATGAGAGTCACAACCTAAATGTTCTTATATTTTGAGGCAACTGGGTCAAGAACATGTAAGGGGCAGTACATAAGAGCAGAAACCTTTAATACAAAGTAGCAGCCTAAAACATGTTTGCGGGGTCATTGAATGACCGCAAAAGAAACTGGCAGCATAGAATCTTAGGATATAAGAGTTGAAGAAGATCCTTGTGCCGAGGACAGCAGGACCTAGGATGTGAAGGAATGAGGAACGCAGACGTGTGATATTTCTGAGTCCCTGCTCTGTGTCTAGCACGTGTTGGGCCTGTATGTTGTGAGTGTGTCTTACCCATTTGCAGATGAAACTGAGGTTGGGAGCAGCTAAGTGCTTTTCCCAAAGATCCATAATAGCCAGTAGGGGTGAGGGAGGTTTGGGACCCATGTCTGGGCTCCCGATGCAAGGCTCTTTGCTAATTTTCCCAACAAAGAACTAAACAAGGGACTGAAAAGTTTCGGAAAGATAAATTTCTGGTAACCCAGCTATAAGTCTTGGGCATTTTCTTGAAGCAGATCTACGTTCTTGATATGAACCACCTCTGCAAAGAGAAACAAATAAATAAATAAAATCTTAATAAGATTATTGAGCAGTGTGGTGTAGACTTTTTATTGGAAATGTCAAGCAAAAATGAAGCAGAGTGTTTGTGTCAGGCGCTGCACAGCAAAAGCACTTAATAAAACCTACACACACCCACTGTTTCTTGGCATTCCTCCAAAGCATGTATTCTGGAACCAACAACCAGTGACCTGCCTTCTTAGATTTCACTTCCTGCAACCCGTTCAGATTCGCTGTGAGCTTTTTTCTTCTTTCAAGATCCATTCCCACCTTCTCCCCACCTTTTCTTTCCATCCCTCCCTTGAGTATGTAGAACATTTGAGCTATATCCTGGTTTCTCTAGTGTCCATCCTCAAATCTATCATCCCATTCAGCAAACAGAAAGTATAGATATACATATATATATATATATATATATACGTACATATACATATATATACATACATATATGTGTATACATATACATACATATACATATGTATACATACATATATATACATATACACAAACATATATATACACATATACACATACATATATACACAAACATATATATACACATATACACATACATATATATACATATACATATATACACATACATATATATACATATACATATATATATATATATACATGTATATATATGTATATATACATATATATACATATACATATATATATATATATATATGCCAAGTTCAAGTCCAGGCTCTGCCACTTTGGAGCTGCATGTTCCAGTGCCCGTCAGTTAACCTACCAGTAAAGTGGGACTGTACAACATACATACGCACATATATTTGTGTATACTCTATATTACGAGGTGTATGTTTGTGCATGTTTTGTGTGCACTGATTTTATAGTAATTCTAGAAAGAGCATGAAAATAAGTGGAGTAAACTACTGTGGTTCTGAGCTGGTGTTTGTCTCTTCTGTGGCACCTAGCCTTCACCCTGCTCCGGGACTATAGCGTTATTACTGGTGTTTTATTGTCATTTGCACATCTTCTATGCGAGGCTTGTTTTTACAAAGAAATGGTGAACTCCATGAGGTCACAGTCCTGTGACTCCCATGGTACCTGATACAGCCTGGGCACAAAAGCGCTGAATAAGTTTTGATAAATGTAACAGATGGTAGAATTGGGGCCAGTATCCATAATGAGATGTGTAAACACGAGCAACATTCAAGGAATGATGTGAATTTGGCCAGACCTTTAATTAGTATGTGGATTCGGCAGTAGGTGGGGAAGAACAGCTTGTGATCTGCTTCTCTATTTCCCACAGGGAAGCACACTCTCTTATCGCCCCTGGTTTTCCATGTCGTGGTGTTGCCAAACACTCAAAGGAGTATTTAATGTAAAATCACGACCCACTTGTGAAAACCCATGCAATTATCTCCACTTTGTGTTTTTCTGATCTTGACTCAGCAGACACAGACTGAAGCAGCCTGGCAATGTGAAAAAAACCCTAAGGTTTCAAGTCAGTAGTTCTGTGGTTGGCTTGGAGCCTCACCGTTTAGTAACGAGGGGACCTAAAGTAAGACCCCTTAATTCTAAAAAGGGGAATGTACTGAGACCTCCCTCACAGAGTTGTGCCCTGACCAAATTAGATTCAGTCCAATAATAAAAACTAATGGTAGAGAATAGCGTACTCTACGAATATTAATTGTTACGACATGGGTGCTAAGTACTGAGAGAGGGTTAAATGGGAATATAACTCATTATCTACCTAAGAGAACTCAGAGGTACCCAGTTTCCCGTAATTTAGAACAGCAGCTGGTAAGTGTAGCAGGAGGGCCACAAACAGAGAGCCCTGAAGCTCAGAGGAAGAAAAGATGAATTCTCACTGATTCATTGATACTGGGGCCTTCTCAGTCCCTCCAGGTAATTGGTCCGAAATTAGCCATTCTTTGGAAAGGCTCTGCAGGAGACACTTTAGGCTTGTTCAGGGTTGTACAACATAGTGGATGTGGTCAGGTATTTTGAGAGCCAAGTTAAAACCCAGGCTATGCCACTTTGGAGCTGCATAGTATCTCCTCCGTGTGGTCATTGTACGTGAGAGCAGACTGTGCATCCAAAGTGTGAGCACAGAACTTGAGCCCCCAGTGGTGGTGCTTCTCTTGGAGGGTGGGAGAGGCATGGCATGGGGGGTGTAATGGGGAGGCTCCAAGTAGCAGTTGGCATTTCGCAAATATTCATGGCTCTCCTGGGGAGGTGGCAGTGTTTCTGGAGAAACAGCTTCACAGATGGTTTAAATCTGTCCACTGCTGTCCCAAACTTCACTCATGAGGCAGGAACATCCCATGTTGGCGAAGTTTTGCTGTCATATCTAGCCACCCACACCTATTTCCCAGGCTGTCTGGAAATCCCACATCCCAGAGAAGCATCCCTGCTTCTCTAGAAAATTAATGACTTTGCTGTGCCCTTTTATGGTATGTAAAATATCTTGAACATATCAATAAAATTAATCATTCTCTAAGTGGCTCTCTATGCCTGCCATTCATCTTGTTGGCTGAATACACTTCTGTTCTATATCTCTGCCCATCATTTCTTGCTTCTCTTCTCACATTCCTTATTCCTCATTGATCTGTGCATAGCTATAGCCTCATTGGTAAATTTCAGTGTCCCACACGATCATTAGATGGGGTATCTGGATCATCAGCTTGATTTCTTAGTCTGTTCAGACCGCTAGAGCAGACATACCATATACCATATAACAGAATTTATGTACAGATAACATAATATTTCCTATACGTCTGGATGCTGGGAAGTCCAAGCTCAAGCAACTAGCAGATTTGGTGGCTAAAGAGACCCCATTTCCTGGTTCATAGACATACAGTACATGGGTCAATAGAGCTTGCTGGAGTCTCTTTTATAAAGGCACTAATCCCATTCATGAGGGTTCCACTCAAATGACCTAATCACCTCCCAAACACCCCACCTCCAAACCATCACATCTAGGATTAGGTTTCAATGTATGAATTTTGGGGGAAAACAAACATTCAGTCTATAGCAATTTTCTAGTGCAAATACTTCTAAGAGCTTTGGGTTTTTAGGTATATACCACAGGTCAATTATAACATTCTCATCATTATAGCTGTAGAATACTTTGCAGTTACATGAAAGCATTTTATTTTCTCATTTACTTCTCCCTAAGATAAAGGTAATTATTTGCTCCCTTTTAATGGAACAGTAACCCTAAAACTCCAAGAGATTAGCTTACCATGCCAAAATTGCCTATCGAATAACTGGTTAAGCTGAAACTAGAAACACAGACATTCTATATACCAGATCTTATACCCTTCTTCCTTCCTCTCCTTTCCCACTATTTTGTTTTTTAATAGTAGAAAATTCTGGAATAGGAGAAAAAAGACAAAGGTTAATTTTGGCTTGGGAAGATTTAAGTCAATTAATTGACCTCATAACATCTACCTGTACAAAGGAAATAGGCAATGTGAGGTCTTAGGTTGGAGAGAAAACTTACTTACATGTAGGAAGACTATATAAGAGAGGCTCCTTATAATATCTGCTCTAGGCTCCTAAGTCCCGTTTTTACAAAATCATATTAAGCTCACAGTCCACAAGAAACAGGGCCATTTCAGAGAGCTGAAGGGGCAGATGTTTTGGTAATGGGTTTTAACATGTCTCTTTTGGACTTCCATGAGTAGTGATTTTTTTTTTAATGTAACTCTGGGACAAAGTAGACAGTCAAGGTTTTAGCTTTTTACCTATTATTATATTGATTGATTTTTACCTATTATTATATTGAATAATATTTACCAATATTATTATATTGATTATTATATTGATTGATTATTATATTGATTGATAGCTTTTTACCTATTATTATATTGGTAGTATTAAGATGCTCCCAACTTTTGTGCTCCAAGACAATTCAAATCCATATCTGTTCTTTTTTATTTCTGCACTTATCTTTGCCTTTTTATCCTCTCTCCCCCTGCAAAAAAAAAACCCAAACAACAACAACAACAAAACAAACAAAACAAACCTAGAAGAGGGAAGGCAAAGGACTTTCATCCTGAAGGGTCATATGGGCATTCCAAGAACTTCTTGTCCTCCCTCTAAGCCTTAAAAGCCAGAACACAAAGCTTGTAGCCATTAATGGTTCAGCCTCTAGCACAGAACATGTTGGCTTTGTGGTCTCCATAGGTGTCTTCTCCATAAAGTCATCCTTCCTGAGGGCAACAAGAAGAATTTCAGTCCTCTATCCCTGACCAGGAGCACCATGTGGCTACCCAGCACTTCCTGAAGCCTGCGGTTTGCGTATATAAACTGCCACCATGGTCATGGGCAATCCCCATTTGGCCCCCAAGATGTGATACTGGTACAGGTCTCTGTGGCTCTAGCTCAGCAGGGGCAAGGAATATGCAATGAGTACTTAGTATGTGCCAGGTGCGGGGCTCAAGGTCTTTACATGGTGTACTGTGTTTACTCCTCATAATAACATGGTAATAGGTAGTATCGATGTCTCCATTTTCCAGAAGAAGAAATTAGGGAGGCTAATTACCTGTCTAAGGCTACCAAACCAGCAAGTGGCAGAAGCAGGATTTAAACACGGGTCTGGGATCCCAACCAAAGTACTATAATGCTAAAAAATCAGAGGAAGAGTCCTCTTTGAAAATTTGTAATTGGAACTTATCAAGTCCAGACCCTTTATTGTATTTGACAAAACAGGCTCAGAGTCAGGCATACTGATTCATCTTCTAGTGCTGAGTGTGGTGAGACACAAGGTCCTTGTCCCATGCTCTTCTGACTTACCGCCTTTTATCTCCCTTACTATCATTCCAAAGGTTCCAGGGAGTTTCTTGGTAGGGTTGGGGAAGGTGGCAATTGTTTATCAATGTGTTTTGGCTGATGAGTGTGCTGGCAACCTCAGTATACATCTTCCCTCCAGCACCTCCCCTAAACACACACACACACACACACACACACACACACACACACACCCACACCAAATTGAGAGAACAATATTGGCTTCAGTGTCAGCTATCTTATTCGAAATCTGTTCTCGGTGAGGTTATTTTGGGGCTGTTATGTTAGGGCCCTAGTAAAAGATTTTATTATGTTAGGGGCCCAATAAAAGATTTTATGTGCAAATCTGTTTCAAAGGAGGTTCAGCCTCAGCACAGTGTACGTGCAGTAGGTAATAGACCCACTCTTTCTAGAAACAGGCAGATAAAACCGCATATTACATTAATATCACACAGCCTCCAGGACATAAAATGAGCAAACACCAGTTTGACAAACACTAAATTCAACATCAAACGGACTAGCAGAGGAGATGACTTGCTGGTAAGATGCCGTGTTGTTCTAAATACCATCCCACAGTTTTGATTCAGACCCATAGGGTGGTGCCTTAGCAAAACATTTTTGGAAAATGAGCTTAAGAAGGCAGAGTCAGCATACCCTGCTATGCAGGAGCCCCCAGGGCCGTCCCAGCGCTTCCAGCAACTTCCTGATGAGACTTATGGCTCTTTATTGACTCTTCTGGTCCAGCAGTCAGCATCCTGCTTCTTTGTTCTTGAAAGAGAAATGTGATCTTTGAAGGAAATATGTAGGTGGAGAGGAAGAGAAAGGCCTAACAATGTCAAGATTTACTTTAAATAATCTGAATAGAATTAATGAGCAAAGAAATTGGAAAAGTTAATTGTGCATCCTAACAACTGTGGGTTCGCTTTTGTTTCTTTAAGGAGGAGGAGGCACTGCAGAGGCTGTGTGGGAAGTCGCTGACGTGTACCTGGAGAGCTGGCCACTTCTCTTGCTTGGGCAGATCATTCACATTGTATTGGGCTCAGCAAGGTCCTCTAGCTGACAAATCTCCTAAATGCCATTTCCTACATTTCTTGTGCAAGCCCCGCTTGTTTCCACTGTGGCCCCTCCTATTTCACAAATTCCAGTAACAGCACTGTTCATTCCTGGGCAACAATAGAGCCCTGATGTCTCAGGGCTGAGAAACTGATATGATCCCTCACATAAAAGGATCTGCCTTGTTCCCAGGCATCTTACCTGGGAAATTGCAAGTCAAGTGACATGGGATCCATTCCCCACCCCCAGAAGTTTGAAAACCTGACACAGCCTGAAGGACCAGCATGGGCTTAGCCGTCAGATAAATTTGAGTTCAAATCCCAGCTTCACCATTTACTTGCTGTGTGTCTTCGAGTGTGTTGTGTAACTTCCGCACTTGTCAATTTCTCACCTAAACAAAAAATAGTAGGCCAGTTTGTACAGAGGAACAGTGCTTGGCATGTAATAAATACTCAGGGAGTGTTATGCTCTTAATATTTATGCCTTGTAGGGTACTAATAGTATTACTAACAATAATAATAGTAATAGTAATAATTAATAGTGTGGATAAATGGTATCTTTATAAAATAAATAAAATTTATTTATTTAATTATTTTATCTAAATATTATTAAATATTTAGATATAAATAGTATCTAAATAAATAGTATCTTGTCCAATAGTATGTTGCATCCAACATAGCAGACACTCAAAAATGTTAATTTTTCCCTCTTTTTAGATTACCATGCCCACTCGAGTTCTAGAGATACTACAAGTTTTCTTCTATCTATGGCAGAAGCAGGCTCAACATGACTCAAGGCCCTTTGGTTCCATTGTCTTGTCTTGTCTTTTCTTTCTTCTTCTTCTTTTTTTTTTTTTTGGGCAGATTTCTTTCTCTCCTCCAGAGCAAGCCATCATCCAGAGGCAAGGAGAAATGAGAAAAATAAAGGATATGTCAGGTTAGACTTGGTTACGGCAAGAATGGGAACAAGTCAGAAGAGACAGATGTATTTAATGGCCAGTGCATTTGTCCAGAGGAATCATTTTCACTGGCCAGGAGCCCAATTAAACCTGTAAAATGGAAATCCAGAAAATCAGATTAACGAGCCAGTCATTAGTGAGGAAAAGACCCAGCTAATTCCGTGTTTAGCATGACGGATGGGCCCAGAGCAAATAATTGGATGACATTCATCATATGTAAAATAAAAGGTGTCACTGAAGAGGAAAGTGGTAATAATCTCTGGGATTTACAATGCCAGCAGATTTGCTTGTAAGGAAGAGAAAAGTTCATCAAAATAGATTAATAGTCACTAAACTTTATTCTTTTCTTGTGTGGTTGCCAGAGAGCCACGCAAATAGTATTGGAGAGGCGGCAAATGAAACAGCTCATACCAACATTGTGAGGATTCTGCTCTCAAGGAGGAGTGTTAGAGATAAGTTCCTGCGACCATCTAGGGGCTGGGCAGGAATGGAGAGTTCCTCCGTACATCCATTGTTCAGTCACTAAACAATAGAGGAAAGCAAACTCCCAGTGTCTCTGGTTGAGCTGATTTATCCCCACAATTCGTTATTCAGGTAGGTCAGTGAGTATTGAGCTCCTGCCCTGTGCCTGACATTTTGGGGATACACTTACTCCTAGTTAAGGGCTCAGGCAGAGGCTGGAGTAATAAAGCCATAACAATGCAAGGCTGTGTGATGCTGAGCAAGTTAGTTGACTACTCTCAGCCTCAATCTTCTCCCGACCTGTAGAGGTACTATACATTATATAATATATAATTTGAATCAAATGAGGGATGGTGTTTAAACTGCTTATTGTACCATTGTAATAAGCTTTCATCGTGTGGTAGTAATTATCAATCTTGTTTTTATCACCTCACCTCCTCTCTTCTATGAAGCCATCATTTTAAGATACACCATCAATGTCATTACAGATTATCTGGGAATATGAAGAGTAATAAACATATATACACATGCCAATTACAGAGATTTTTATATGTTTTTAAAAAATACCTTGGAGTCAGGAAAATGTATTGTTGTTATAGCGAGGTGAGTAAGATGAATGGAGACACTTCTCAGTCACGGGAGGAGGAGAACAGGTTTACAGCCAAACTTTGCTAGGTTCAAATTTGTCTTATCTAGGGCAAGTCAGTCAGTACCTTATAGTCTCTGAAGGGTTGTCATGAGGATTAAATTAGATAATTTATATAATGGCTACATGCAGATCTGGAGCATGGTAGATGAACTCAATCAATGACCATTGTGTCGTTACTTTTATCACTGTGTATTCACTAATCATTTGCCATGAGACCAGCACTGCCTAGGAATCAGGGAAGTTGCAACTCTATAATAAGACATAGAGGGAAGATTACAGGAATATGTATACCACAAGAAAAAATGTTGAAAGGGTTGTAGAAATAGAAAGAACAGGGTTCCAAAGTTGAGAGGAGAGAAACTGTAATGAACCGGTGTCATCCAGAACCCTTCCACGATCCCATAGGTCTTACAGTGACGTTAAACCATCAGTTGACTATCAGCAGGTACAAAGAAGGATATCACCAGGAAAACATAATTGCAGGAGCCATCTTGGTATCACTAGACGATCCTCTGATATCCTAGGAAGTGGGAGAACCTCTGGGCTCCTGGGGCTTTATTGGCCCCTTAGTAGTTTGGATCATTCCATTGTGTATCTGAAATATAATCTCCATCTTTGATGACTCAAGCACAAAGTCTCTCAAGTTGTATGTGTGAGCTTGTGAGAGAGAAAGAGAGTCTGTGCTTGTGTAGGGCTGTATCAGGAGTGGCTAGACTGAGTTCCTGAGTTGGTGGGGCCAATCACCCTATGGAGGGGACCACTCTGTTCTCCTCTGGCTCTTGGAAACCACAAGGGACCCAAGTCCAGTTCTATGGTGCTGATCAGAGGCTTGATAGTGCTCTCATCTTGTTCCCTTTTGAAGCCGACTGGGTCTTTTAGGAGAAACTCCTTTTAATTGCTGAGCTCTGGCCAGCATTCAGTGACAGGACTAGCCTACTCTGATGCCAGTTTCCTTCCCTGAGGCAAATTTGGTGACGTTCAGGGTGTTCCACAGAGAGCGGCTTTTTAAGCATATGATAAGTGACCAGAGCATATATTTTGGGGGTTAAAAACTTTATCACTCTGTATCAAGTCTCCTTTGGGGTGATGAAAGTCTTTCAGAACTGGATAGAGGTTTTATAACATTGCAAATGTGCTAAATGCCACTGGATTGTACACTGTATTTTTATTTGTTTAATTTGAGAAGGAGAGAGCACAAGCTGGGAAGGGGGGGAGAGAGAGACAGAGAGAGAGTCAGTCTTAAGCAGGCTCCATGCACAGTGTGGAGCCAGACACAGGACTCGATCCCATGACCTTGGGATTATGACCTGAGCCAAAACAAGAGTCAGATGCTCAACTGACTAATTTTACATAATAGGAATTTCACCTCAAACAGAAAACTTTATCATCATTGTCAACACAAAATGAGGAAAGTAGCTGCATCTCAGAGAGAGGCAGGGGTCTCAGGAAAGGTGCAGGGTACAGTCACAGAGGTGAATATCAGTTGTCATTTAAAGTTCTAGTTCTGACCTGCTTAGAGGGAGTCCCCTAAAGCAGCAGCATTGGCATCATCTGGAAACTATTCGAAAAGACAGTTCTTGGACCTCACCCCAGACTGATGAACTCGAAGACTCTGTAGGTGGGGCTCAACAGTCTGAGTTTTAAGCAGCTTTCCAGTCTGATGCAGCTAAAGTTCAAACACTACTGTTCCAGGTCTTGGGTTGACAGGTATACATGTGTTGGTTTTATAATTTATAATTAAAACACTAATTTAAAAAGATAATATGTACACCTATGTTTACTGCAGCATTATTGACAATAGCTGAATACTGGAAGCAGCCCAAGTGTCCTTCAGTAGATGAATGGATAAAGAAGTGGTGTGTATATATATGTATATATATACACATATATATGTATATATATATATACACACACATATATATGTATATATGTATATACATATATATATATATATATACACACATTTATAATGGAATATTCCTCAGCCATAAAAAATAATGAGATCTAGCCATTTGCAACAACATAGATGGATCTAGAGGATATGATGCTAAATGAAATAAGTCAGTCAGAGAAAAATAAACAGCATTTGTTTTCACCCATATGTGGACTTTGAGAAACAAATGAACAGGAAAAAAGAGATAAATCATAAAACAGACTCTTAACTATAGAGAAAAAGCAGATGGTGGCCAGAGGGGAGGTGGGTGGCGGGACAGGTGAAATAGGTAAAGGGGATTAAGAGGACACTTACCTTAATGAACATTGAGGAATATATAGGATTGATGAATCACTATATTGTACACCTGGAACTAACATAACACCTTATTTTAACTGGACTGGAATTTAAAACATAATTAAATAAATTAAAGAAACAAATAGAATCAAGCAAGGACTAGTGGTGACTGTGTGTTTAGTACCAAAGGTTACATTTTAATCTGATTCTATGCAGTTGAGTTTTATTTTAAAAAGGAAAAGACTTCTCAACAACTCATTGATCTTAATATGTGAACACCCCATCTCTAAGCCAGTGCAGCACAATATAGGCTCAGAACAGATATCTTTCTCAACAAACAAACAACCAAACAAAAAACCCAAAGTAAACAACAACAACAACAACAACAACCACCGAATAGTCCTGGAATACAAAACATGAATGGCTCTAATGAGAAAATAGAGATGTAGGGATAGCGCTGAACACTGGGGACAAAACCAATCTCTCCTCTTGATATACAGCCTGTCTTTGTACCAAGTTTTTTCCAAGGTTCTGCCTCCCCACAGACTCTAACATTTGCTCTACCAGGCAGCTTGCAGTGCTGCTTTGTGCGCTTCCAATCTGTGCAGAGCACGGGGGAGCTTCTGGGAGAAGCCCTCTCAGAGTGAGGAAAGATGGGCTGCTTTCAATAGAGATGTGACACCTCTCCCGCTCCCCGCACCTCCCGCTGTGGATGGGCACTAGGTTTGGACTGGTTTGGAAGGGCTGGCCCATCTCCAGCAAGTACTGGGTGAGAACAGCGTGGGTGTCTTCAGTAATTGCCCCCTCAGCACAGCGGCCGGGTTGCTATTGTCATCCTGCTATTTTCTCTGAACAGTCTATGGTATCTTCTCTTGTGAATATTAATTTCCCCGGAGTTAGGATGATTGGGCTGAGGGCAGCCATCTGCAGAACTGTGCCACGTTGGCAGGACTTTTCAACAAGCCCAGGCCAGACCATTTCTTAGAGTGGTTTCCAGATTCCTCTAAGATTCCATCCTTCCCAAGTGAGATTACAGAGCTTGACTCCCCCAGCCATCAGCTAGCAGAGCTGGGACTCAAGCCCTGGATTTGTCACTTTCCAATCTTGAGTTCTTCCTCTGAGCTTTGATTCCTTTAAATAACTTGCACATGGAATAGATCAAAACATACCTGCTCAATGCATAGATTTGTAAATAGGAAGGGGAAAAATATGCTCAGATCAGAAGTGAAATTAATTTCAAAGTAGCAAGAGCTTTTGAGCAATGATAATTATTTAGATTCAGAAAAAAATTCATTTCACAATCATGTCATGATTGCATTGGATTAGAAACTTTTTTTAAAGGCAGAATAAGTAGATCATAGGTACATCCCATGTCATAGCTTTTGTTTTTAAAAAAATACTTATTAGGTGTGTATGTATACAGAGCTCAGTGACCAAATACAGAGTCCCTGTTCTCACAGAAAGTGTCACCCTTTGGGTAAGACTGTTGTAATTGCTCATTTGTTGTCTAAGTGCCACGATATGGGAGCAACTCAGTGCTGTGGGCCTGGAGGCTCAACGCCAGCAAGGGATACTCTCTAAAAGGTTATCACAACCTATTGTGGCTGTTGATGGGGAAACCAGTACTTTCAACTTGGCCGTGACCCCTGGCCCCATCTGACTTCTTTGTGTTTCCCCTGTGATCCAGGTAACAACCGGTGGAAGAGCCAGCTACTACGTGTCCTATAGAAGAGAGGCCTTCGCCCAGATAAAGCTGCCCAAGTACTCACTGCCCAAGGTATGCACAACCTGCTGTCCTGGGTCCTGCTGGACAAAGAAGCAGAGAGAGGCTGCCGTGATGGGAGCCTGACATACCACTGCTGGGGTCTGGCCTCTGCTGATGTTCCTGAACATGGGTTCTGTATTCCCCTTTGAGCAGGTTATGTAGGCAAGAGCTTTGATTCCCTATGTCTCAAACATCCTGTATAGACTGGGGTCATTTCCCAGGGGCCTTAGGGAGAGGGAAGCTAGTACTCAGTCTCTTCTGGGGGTCCCTCCCTCTTGCAAAGGCCTTATTGCCAAATAGAGGGACAGGCTCAGAAAGGCAGAGGCAGGAGCCCAGATTATATATATACATAATATATTATATATATATATATAATATATATATACACATATATATGCATAAAGGTGCACAGGTGAATCTTATGGTGTTCTTATTTCTCTCTACATTTTAATGCTAAATATATTTAATACACTGCCTATGTTTCTGTCCCCTTCTGCCACTATGAGCATTTTCACTCCTTAATAGGAAAATTATAAAACTTACCCTGTGAACAATGGCTTCTGGGAGGAGATGGATCTTAGAACCTCAGTCTGAACATGGACAGGATGCAGTTGCATCACCTAATAAAGCTGCAAAAAAGCCAACTCTCTGGTTGGACACTTATGAGATGTAATGTTGCAAAGATTTGGGTCTGTAGGCTGGTGCTGGGAAAAAGCTAAATGAGTACAGAGGTGGAAGGGATTATGGGTTAAGAAGATGGGTAATCGTCTACCCGCTGGTTGTTTTATTTATGCATTTATTCATATATGCATGTTTGAATCCATTCATTCATTTGATCCTTCTTTTATTCACCCTGAACTGTTCTTTCTCCCATTTAAGATTTTATTCTGTTCCAGGCACTAAATTAAGTTCTATGGATAAAGTAGTAAATAAGCCATAAATGATCCCTACCTTCATGGAGCTTATATTCTGGTAGAGAAGAGAGATACTTAATATGCAATTGTAGGTATAGGGGGTGTTAGGGGGATAGAAGCTCAGAGGCCATTGTGACATAATAGGTGGAACTTGCCTAATATAGATGAGGTGAGGACAAGTTTCCTAAAGAAAGTAATGCTTAAGCTGATACAAGAGGGTTAAAGAGTTGACCCTGCAGGCAAGGGTTGGGAAGTCAATAGAAAATATATGCTTGGGCTCCATTTTAAGAGAGATACTATGGTTTATTCAACAAACTAAAACACCATCTCAAAAGACTGGGTTGCAGAGAGAGAGGTGGAGAGGCTGATGAGGTGAACAAGGACTGTATAAGGTAGCCTCAGAGGCCGTGGGAATCAGTTTCTCATTTTTCTCTACCCTCTTTGTGGTTAGCTTGAATGGGACCATTATATAGCTGAGATGGGTTGCAGAGTGTACCCATCAGATGTTTTAAACCCAAGTAGGAAGGTGGTATCTCTGCTTGCAGAAGATGAGGAAGGGGAAGTTCATAATCATGCTCTTTCTGAAAGAGAAGGATCCCTTGCAATAACTTGATGATTTCTATGTATTGGCGCAGGAGAAGTATTTCAGGAACTTTCTAAACCATATCCCCAGTGGAAGGCCTGTTTTGTCTCTGTATTGTGTGCATATTTTATGTATTCTCAGCCTTCTGAGGAAAACAAACAGTTCGCTCCCCTGGGCAGTGTGGCTGCAGGTGGGGACAAATGAAGCCTGGGATTGATCAGAACGCTGGAACACTCCATTAACGATCAGCAACCCCATGGCAATTTATTGTGGTGGAGTGCCATCCGTGCGGCCCCTTTTATAGGACTTCATCCAGAGCAGCTTCATTAATATGAGGGCCACTGTGAAAATAGCTGGATGGTTATTGATCCCCTTTATTAGCCAGCGTTGGCTCAGATTTTCATAGCCTAGGCTGAGGAGGTGAGGACAGAGGGGGTGGAAGTGTTTAAAAATGGAAATGGCTTTTAAGCAAGTTGTGGCTATTCCATGAGCCGTGGCTGCTGCTGGGCCTCTTGCTTAAAAACAAAAACAAGGAGAAGCTCCCTGTCATCATTGCCCTCACACCTCTCCTCCCAGCCTGTCTGTTCAGAACGTACTCTCCTGGGGCACTCGTGGCTTGGAGTATTTTGCAGAGGACAAAATGAACACCATTAATAACGAGTGGCATTATTAGGAGCAGCAACCTTGTGCTGAGTCCTCCAGAACCAGTTCCTGGGTGCTGGGTTGTCATGGAAGGCATGCACCAGCAAAGGTGAGGAGGCGGATGACAGGGAGCCATGCGAGACTGAGGAAAAGGCAATGGCGCTTCTGAGCAAGAGGCCCTGAGCTTTCTTTCTAGCTCCACCACTTGCGTATCCCTGAGCCCAGGTCTTCTTATCTGTGAAATGGGCATCATAATACCATTGAACAATACTGAGCCCAGTGCTGCTGGAGAACAGTAAGGTTTAAGAAATTCCCCCACTGTTTTGTGTTGCGGGAAGTGGCTGGCTGCAAAGCAACCACCCTTCCCCGTGTGCCTTGCTAAGATGCAGAAGGCGGCCTATTTACCTTTGATAAGACCAACCTCCCCTTCTTTAGCTCATAAATGATTATCTGAACTCTTTGTCCGCACTGACCAATCTGGACAAAATGCTGGTTAATTTCACTTGATCAGACTTAGTCTGGCCTTCACCTTCTCCCAAACCCATGAACTCTGCCCACTCTTGAGCAGACTCAAACATTTAGAGCTTCAGCAGTCATTGGAACTCAGAACAACCCCCATTAACAGCCCTTCTGAAAATCACCCTGAATGTAAGGAAGATAGTTTGCTGTCTAATGGCCCTCTCTGGTGCTACTTGCTCCCCCTGCTCCCCGCAGCCAGTTCTCTCTAGCCTTGTTTTATTTTCTAATTACTTTGTAAAAGTGATTCTTTTCTGCCTTCACTCTGAGGGACTTGTAGATAGGACAGCCAGAGTGTTCTTCCTATTGCAATAGTTTTTGCAAATAAAGTCTCTCACTACCTAAGTCTGGGTTTGCTTTTAGTTGACAGTAGAATGTCTTTAATCCCATTTTAAATAATAAAAGAGAGGAGAGGGAAATATGCTTGAGAAAATTTATTATCATGATAATGACAGTGATATTAACCTTTTCCTTAATTTCCTTAGGACAATTTTCCTTAATTTTTACATTTCCCCAAATACTGATTTATCCTTCTTTGCTGCATCACAGCCATATTTCTTAAAATGTTATCTGTAATTCTAATCTCTTTTGTTGCTTCCTATCCACCCTTCAATCCACTGCCAGCCACCCTGTGTTCTCTCACAGCCCTTTCTCCACTATTCCACCAAAAACCCTCTGGCCATTGTTACCAGGGACCACCTCCACACTTAATCCAGTAGGCATTTATATACCTCCTTTTTTTTTTTTTTAACTCCTCTGGAGCATTTGACACTGTTCAAAGAAAATCCATACCTGATACTCTTCCCTTTGGAGTATTTTATTCTGATTTCCTTTTCTGGATCCCCTCCCCCTGCCATCCTTTAAATCTTGATGATCCTGAGTTCTCCTGGTATTCTGCATGGTTCCTCAGTGACCTCATCACTTCTCTTCATATTGGTGACATCTGTATCCACAGCCCCATCCCATATCCACTGAACCCTGGACTATATATCCAACTGCCTACTTGAAATGCCTCTCCTGAATGTTCTCCTTGTAAAAATCTGGAACTGAGCTCAGAGTCTCTATATTATATCTCTAATATTTCATCCTTCTCCTGTGTTTACTGAGTCCATCTATTCATTCAGTCAAAAACTTTTATTGGTTATCTACCAGGTACTAGATATACTTAGTAAGTGCTAGAAATGAAGTGATAAATAAGAAAGACACAGTGTCTGCCCTTTGGGAGCTTACAGTCTAATGAAAGAGACAGACATAAACTAAATGATTACAATGATTACACAGGTATTTAATTATGAGTATTTAATTATGATTGTATGAGCATGCTAAAAAGAAGCAGAGAGTTTCGTAAGTCCAGTATCTGATATTATTAAAGATATGCCCTTTTCCTTCATCCCTCTGTGGGTTCTGCCTTCTTAATATCTCACAGTACACTTCATAGGATTTTCATAGAAAAACTGCTTCCTTGTTCAGGCCCCCATGTGTCACTTTGTAGGTTGTTGCAGTGATCTTGTAAGCCTTCGTCCCTGCCCCTCTGAAATCCACCTTTCACGCTGCCTCCATGAAGAATGAGATCACACAATGCAGCTGGTCTTCCCTAGCCAAATCTCTGCACTGTTCAACTCTAATTCTTTTCTCCTGCTTAAAATCTTGTGCTAGTTTTGTGTTTCCTTCTGGGTAAAACTTAGGTGTGCCATGCACACCCTCTTATGATGTAGTCACTGTCTATCCCTCAGGGGAAAACCGCCTTCAGGCCATTCAAGTTCCACACATTTCCATGGATGCCCCACCCCTCTTCCTGTCTATACTCCTATGGGGGACCTTAGTCAGTTTCACAAAAGGACAAGAGTTCGGGTGCCTGGGTGGCTCTGTCAGTTAAGCGTCCGACTTCGGCTCAGGTCATGATCTTGTGGTTCATCAGTTTGAGACCCATTTTGGGCTCTGTGCTGACAGCTCAGAACCTGAAGCCTGCTTTGGATTTTGTGTCTCTCTTTCTGCCCCTCCCCGACTCATGCTCTGTCTCTGTCTCTCTTTCTCAAAAATAAGCATTAGAAAAAATGAAAAAAAAAATAAGAAGGCCAAGCGTGAGTGATGTCCTTGAGGTCAGGTTCTACATCTTCCTGTCTGTATCCCTATTATAACATTTGGCATGTGCAGATGCTGAATAACATATGTGTTTTTATAATGAATGAAGTTATAGTCAGCCCAGATTACATGAAAATGTTTCAGTCACTGGAAAGTATTTCAACCATTGTTCACCTATGAAGTCGCACCTTTAGGTTTGTGAAATGCAACTATGATTCTTCCAAATTAATGGTAGGAGGGTTTAGAGGGAGTGTTATTTATCATTGTTTTCCATATAAAAACATGAATGTGTTTATGTCTGATGCTGCTCAAATTCCAGTTTAGTTAAGTCCCAATCAGAATTTACTTAGGGCCTTTTCCCCTCTTGGTTTCTGTCTTCATCATGGGTCAGATCTCTCCCTGCATGTTCTCAGACATAGCAAGAATGTCTTCATTGTCTTAGAAGGAGGTGACACATGTTTTGGGCATATAGTGAGATCACAGGATTCAAGACATATGCTTTATTATCATCGGATCCCTATTAGACCAATATTACTGATAATGTTTTTATCTGTTCTTGAAGACTTAATATTCTGGTTATTATTCGTTGATCCCTATTTAACTGCAAGGTCTATTTGGAGAGAGGACACATAGTTCAGGGCTTTTTTTTTAAGAGTGATTCCCCAGACTCCATGCACCTGAGTTGTCTGGAAGGCTGGTTCAGATGATGGAATTTAAGGCTCCACAACCAGACCTACTGAATCAGAACCGCAGGCAGTGGGACATAGGAGTCTACATGCTATTAAAATCTGCAGGCAATTTTGACACACATTGAGTTATACTCCCACTGATACGGAGTTAGCTTCTTGATTCAGATAGTCTTGGGTTTAAATCTTAGTAATGTTATTTATTAGTGAAGTGACTTAGGGAAATTAAGAATTTCTCAAGCAGACATCCCAGAATCCTAGGTGCTAGAGAGCACTGTCTCGCCTAGAGACTGCCATACCTGTTGGCGAGATGATACACCCTAGGACAGCTCCAGACTAAGATGTATTCACAGCAAATCTGGCCGCTTTAATCCTGACTATGACCCAGTGTTTTAAGTTGTTTTTTTCCACTTATTTTACATTAGTTTAGTCTAAAATAACTTAGCTCATTCATTTTTATAACCAAAACATCTGGGAAAAGCCCAGCATTTCTATTGCATTTTTAACAGGGTAAGTGAATTTAATTCGTATTTCCTGCAGCTGCTATTTCCCCTCCTACTGGGTTCTTGGGCTTTCATTCCACACCAACACAACACAATTTCATCACATGGTTTTTAAGAGGAAGCCTTATTTCCATTTTCAAGCAGCTCAGCGGGAACCTGTAATTCTATAAGGTGCGTAAGCACAAATGAGCTAGTGAGGTCTTAGTCAAAACGACCTAGGGAGTTCAAGGCCAGAAGCTGAGATCTGACTGATTCTCCAATAAAAAGATCCAGAACTCTTCTCACTCTTCCCACTTCCTGGTTGTCCAAATCAAATGAGCTTCTCCTTTTTAGAATCATCTTGGGAGAAACTCTCCATAGTTGTGACATTATAGACATTACTACCTCCTTTTATTGCAAAATCATTTCTGGGAAAGGTTGGCCAAACAAGGTAAAAGATAGACCCAGCTTGGTGTTTTACTTACTGTCAACTCAATTGCCTATGCCCCTACTATGAGTGCTTGCCACCATAGTGACAAGGGTCCTCTTCTGCTTTCCCAGGATGCTATTACCCATTACTCTTTGCAATATATATATGCATATTAATGTATTTTTTAACTGCTTCCATAATGTCAAGTGTTCATCTGTGTCAACATTTCCTCCTGACAGAGCGAATTCCTTAGAGAAGGACTTGAGTTTGTGATAATCTTTGTACAGTGCCTAACCACATATGATAACTGGCTTTTATAAATTGGTTTGAATTGTGAACCGATTAGATTTGATTTTAGAAATGATCTAGTTCAGGTATACAAACTAAACTGACTTCAGGGACCAGGAAGTTAATATTAATATGTGAGTGGCAGGTCATAAGAACATTTTGGTACTTGAGGCTGAGGCTTCATGAGTGCTGACTTTACCTAAAAGACTATACTGTCAGGTATTCAACAGAGGCTGTGGTTAAACCAAATATTTGTGATTCATATTCATCTCATGGGTCATTGGATTGCAACTTCTGTTCTGGAGGTGTCTGTCCAAATGCTTGGAAGCTAACAGGTCAGACTCCTACTTCAAAGATTCAAATCTTGGTTCTTCCACTTACTAGCTATGTACTGTGAAGCAAGATGGCAAACCTCTGTGTACCTTAGTTTATTCCTCAGTAAAGTGGGAATAATACTGCCTCCGTTATAGAATTATTTGGATTTTTCACTGAAATAATACATTTAGATGACTTAGAATAGTGCTCAGGTGTTAGCACTAGGAGTTTTTATCAGTAGCCCAACCTCTTCAGTATTTTGGTGAGAAAATTAAAGCTCAGGGTCCCAGAGACATTCCATCGCATATGGCTAACATTCAGCAGAGCTTCTATTATGATCCAGAACACTAAAGTCCAGGTTAAGTATCCTTTCTTCTATATCTGTGATTTTCAAATATTATAGTATTAGCAGCAGAACTTCCCTCACTTTTTACTCCCAAAATATTACATGGAACTCCGGTTTAGAACAGATTTAGGTGGTACTGATCTGATTGAAACAGAGTTGGAAGCCCAGAATCCCCCTCATCGGCTATGCCTCCATGCCATCCTTCCTGCAGTCCCCATGACTCTGAAGCTAAAGACAAGTTTTGAAACCACTGCACGAAAAAGTTTGAAAACATAAGTGAAGATCTAAAGAAGGGATAAGCCCTGTCCTCTTTGCATGTATGTTTCCTCTTGCAAGGCTGTATGTCTCTGTTAGCACTAACACTAACTTTCAGATATAAAAATAAAAAATGAAAGTGGATGAATCCCTTGGAACCATAGAAAATGATACCCACCAAAGCCCCTTACACCCATCTTACTGTCACTTAGTAAGGAACAGAAATCACAAAGCTCTTAATTTATAGCCTTGGTCCGACACAGAATTGTTTAACTTTGCCTATAACTCAGGCATTTTCTCAACCTCTCAATAAGTCATGGTAATTACTCCGGGTCCCAATGGGCAGAGAGATATGGAGATCTGCCTCCTTACAAGTTTTCCGTCTCCTTATAGGACATGCACATCATCAGTACCGATGAGAACCAAGTGTTTGCAGCCGTCCAAGAATGGAACCAGAACGACACGTACAACCTCTACATCTCAGACACGCGTGGCATCTACTTCACCCTGGCCATGGAGAACATTAAGAGTAGCCGAGGTCTAATGGGGAACATTATTATTGAATTGTATGAGGTATGTAGCCAAGACTATCCTGCACCCGAATCTGCCTCTCTTTCATGAGTTTTAATGGTATAAACACAAGCATTGCAGTCAACTAGTCCTGGGTTCAGGTCTCGGCCACACCCTTTAGCAGTTGTGTGACTTGGGGCAAGGAAATTAACTTGCCCATGCTCAACTTCCTCAGCAGTAAAACAAGGATACTTTGCCTAATGGGGTGGTTGTGAGAAGGAGAGATAATGTATGTAGAGCATCCATTGTGGTGGTTGACTTAGTGAGCTTTAACAAATGGTAGCTAAAGTTGATGTTCTTGTATGTATAAGCATGATTACAAGCTAGACCTGCAGGTATTTGACCTAGATGGGCTTGCTTAAGTCCCCCTTTCAATATCAGTGCTTGGAATGATGGTTTCCATAAAATGCCACCAGATACCAACCTCTGTGCATGGGGAAGAATGGGCCTTGACTTATGTTGAGTTGTTATTGTTGTTGTTTAATATGCGCATCACCTTACTGAGTTTTCAGTTATATTGAGGTTCGTTTTTAACCTCAGTTGTTTAGTTAAAGAATAATTTATATAGGAAACCAGGTGACTCCTCATAGGAACTAAAGGAAAAAAAAAACTAATTGTTTCAGTGACCCCAAGGCTATGGTACTTTTTTTATATCTCTAGTGGCAGATATATAAACCATCTAGTGATGGTCCTGGCCACAGTGCCCATCTTGATATGATTGGTCGATTTGAGTAAAGGGTGTATTTCATTATCCAGCATTCACTAGTAACTAGTAGTCAAATGTACACCTGTTACACTGGCTGAGATCATTCATTCATGGAGGGAGAAGTTGTCTGTCATGAGTGGTAGCTTCAAATGGTGTGGTTGAGCTGCTCTCTTAGGAGTTTTCATCTAGGAGGAGTGGGATCAGCTTTTAGAAAAAAAGGGATCAGTGTAGGGGCTTCTACTTTACAATGGTCTCTTTTTTTATTTATTTATTTTTATTTTTTTTTAAATTTTTTTTTTTAACGTTTATTTATTTTTGAGAGACATAGAGATAGAGCATGAGCAGGGGAAGGGCAGAGAGAGAGGGAGACACAGATTCCGAAGCAGGCTCCAGGCTCTGATGAGCCATCAGCACAGAGCCCGATGTGGGGCTCGAACCCACAAACTGTGAGATCGTGACCTGAGCCGAAGTCGGCCGCTTAACCGACTGAGCCACCCAGGCACCCCTACAATGGTCTCTTCTGAGCAGTGCCTGTCAAAGTTCCAGCAATCCCTGTATTGGTATCTAAGTTGGCTGTTCAGTTACTGAGAGGAATAGAAACATATAATATTCTAGTTATTTTATTAGGTAGGATTACACAAAGGTCTGGGGTAAATAGAAGTACATTAAAAAAGAGAGAGAGAAGTGAATGTCACCGGGTGTAAAAAAACAAAATCAGTAGAAATACCGTGATTTCCTAGGACGTAGTTGACAAGTACTGAAAGGATTCCTTAACAACAAGGTTCCAGTTTGGAAAATTGCCCAGATTTTTTTCTTAGAGTTATGACAACGGGTAAAGATGACTAAGGTATGTAATGGGCTTTGGGAAGCTTACATTTCCATGCCTCTATTCATACCTGGAAGAAGAAATATACATTGCAATTGGGCAGTACATGGCTGGGGAAGCTTAGGATGAAATGTTCCCAAGGACTCAGGCCATTCCAACCAACATTCCAAACCAAGTTCCTATTTGCATAG
Source organism: Paguma larvata (assembly GCA_030068075.1). Taxonomy (NCBI): domain Eukaryota; kingdom Metazoa; phylum Chordata; class Mammalia; order Carnivora; family Viverridae; genus Paguma; species Paguma larvata. Next base: position 38,255,552 of record CM057837.1, on the reverse strand, counting down.
TGAGGCTATAGAGCTAAGACAATTACTCATATTCCTGTGGTTAGACCCCAGTAAGACAGGGTAGGCATTGCTGCAGACGACCTTTCAATTGAGAAGTCCCTGTGTCTCTGGCCCTATTGATAAGTCAGGTGAGTTTGGCACTGTGCTGTTCCTTTACTAATAAAGGGCCAGAGGGCACCTAATACTCCTTTGTACTAGGACACCTAAAACTCCTTTGTCATTGTGAATAGTGAGACACTCTGAAGTAGAGCAAGGATCAGAATGAAGAATGTGCCTAGATACATGTAATCTCTTTTGTCTTACTGAAGGCAAGTCTTGCATTTTCAGTGTTATTGGGAAAAATCATGGTGTCATTTTATCTGTAGAGAAGTAAGACATACCAGGCAAGGCAACTTCTCTAAAACCAGTTCTGCTGAGCTTGATCCCCATTTAATTTTATCAAGGTTCACTGTGCCCCTACTTTGTGTTAAGACCCATGAGGAAGAGAGAAGAGATATGAGTTCATACCCTCAGGAAGCTGACCACCTAGCTTGTTGGACTTTGATGAAGTCAGTGAACAAAGTTCTTTTTTTACTTGCACAGATTGGAATTAGTTGAGACAAAGGGTGAGAGAAATGGAGACCAGATGTCAGCTTCATTGCTTTTTAAAAGTTATGTAGGAGGAAGTGGGCTTGCTAATACTGCACCCAAGAACTGAATGGACCCATCCAGTCACATGCACAAATAGTAAATGCTTTCCTGTGGAAGCCTCTTCCTATAACACCACTGCAGTGAAGTACAGAGAATGTGATCTTTGCTGGCATAGCCCTAAAATAGTGAACCTGAGGATGAGATGTATGTACATGCTCATTTTTTTTTTTTGCAATGTTACCAATCTTATTATCAGTCTTTTTGCCCTGGGGAGGAAGAAGTAGAAGACATTCCATATTTTGAGAGTGGCATGAGCCAAGAACTAGGTGGATGGTGTAGACTTTCAAGATTGTGAGCTAGCCAATCTAATTGGATAGAATAGATGATTGTCAGGTACAAGAATGAGTGCTGGATAAGTGTTTGGATTTCAGATTCTACAGGCATTTAATACCAAGGGAATAAATTGTATCCTAACACTACCTAGACTGTGACCATATTGAGGGTTTTTAGAGGGTGATGCTGTTTTGCACCTGGAGATGCATTCTGTGATTTGGATATAAAGCTAAATTTAATTGGTCTCTAGGGGTCATTAGTTTTTAACCTTCTTCACTGGAGATTCTCATAGAAACTGAGACAATGTGCCATATGGCCAGTTAGCAAAGACTATAATTTTTCTGGACTCTGAATGCCCTTGAGTAATCCAGCTGGGAAAACTAGTAAGCTTTCACTTTCAATTCAACTAAATTCATACACTTTCGTAGAGTGTATTTTGTTTGACGAGATGTGACTAGTACATGAGATTCACAGTTTACTGAAAAGACGTATGATTCTATTAGGGTAGTTAGTGATCACAGACAAACTTGTATTAAAGCTATGATTTTCCATGTTGTAGGATCACGAAAGAGGAAGGTTAATTCTAACTTGAGGAATTTGGGGAGACCTATAAGTGAGTTGGCTTACAGGATGAATTACTGGAGCTTGAGAGACAAGCCTGGTAGAATCCCAGCATGAGATGAGAACTAGAGTCTGATGAGTAGATGCCCATTTTCATAGAAGTGGAGCGACTTTGGGGAACACTGCGGATAATTATTGTAAATATGCTAGTAAAGAGCTGACTTGAGAGTTGGGCATTTATTTGATGGGCCAACATTTCTGTTTTCCCCCTATATCTACATACTTAGCAAATGATATTTAGATGCCTGATGCAGTCCCCTATGCCAAGTTAATGTCTAACTTTATATTATAATGTGATAGGATATTATACCTGTTTAACCTTGTCTGAAATGTCAGGGATGCCTTTAGGTAACATGGATGTGAGGTGGCTCAGGATGAGCACAGCCGCTTAAATCTGCTTACTAGTGTATCATTCCATCTTGCATGTGGCTTCTCGGGTTTCTTCTTAACCACGGAAAGGGGACCAAGAAAATGAGAACTTATTTGAGAATTCACCTTACAGGTCTTGTCTCTAAAAGACCTTGGAAACCAATGGGAATCCACCCCACTGAATGTCCTAAAACCAAGTAAAGCCAGAGACATTGTCTGTTTCCTGGTCTGTTGGAGCAGTCTATTACCATAGAGAGTCCCTTCTCCTTCTTTCTTTATTTTTTTATTAAAAATTTTTTTAAATCTTTATTTTCGAGAGAGTGAGAGACAGAGCATGAGTTGGGGAGAGGCAGAGAGAGGGAGAATCTGAAGCAGGCTCCAGGGTCCGAGGTGTCAGCACAGAGCCTGACGCGGGTCTCAAACTCACGAACCGTGAGATCATGACCTGAGCCAAAGTTGAACGCTTAACCGACTCAGCCACCCAGGCGTCCCTGGTTCTTTCTTTAATCCCTGCTTCAAAGTAAAATATTGTCATGGCTGTAATTACATAATCAGGTGAGAAAATAATTCTTGAGGACCAAATAATAATCTCTTTTTTAAGGTGTCAGAGCCCGTTTCATCAAAACAAGTCTGGTGTTGGCAATGAATGTAACCTATTATGTGTGTTCACCATTATTCTACGATACTCTTTTCACATAGAGCTTTGTGTTGGTTTCTTCACATCGCTAACTCTAAACTACATTTCTTCTTAGTTGCTTTCCATGGATAAATCAAGAAACAAATATTCTTTCCAACACCCTCAATTATATTACAGAAACATGGTCTGGGTTGCTAGTCAGATGCATTTTTAAAAATATTTTCCTAGATATTAAGCATCCAACTTGTATTTCATTATAATAATAACAATAGCATACCAGACAATGCCTTAGACCAGCATTGTTGAATAAATATATAATAAAAGCTACAGATGCAGTTCTAAATTTTCTACTACTCACAGTTTAAAGAGTAAAAAGAAACAGGTGAAATTAATTGTAGTAATATATTTAACCAAATTATCTAAAATATCATCATTTTAGTATGTGTCCCATTTGAAAAATACTAATGATATATTTTCTATTTTTCCAAACTGAGTCTACGCTGGGTGTATTTTGCACTTCCCACACATCTCAATTCCTATGTTAACTTTTCATCATGTCATAAAATTTACAGTAGAAAAAGATTTACATACCCAAGTTATTCCAAACATACTTAAAAGTTTGCCAATAAAAGAATTGGGTATCAGTTTGTAAATTGAAGTTCAAACTGGTTACAATCAAATGCAGTTAAAAATAATTTCCTTAGTCCCACTGGCCACATTTCAAGTGCTTAGTACTCATGTGGTTAGTGGCCATCATACTGGATTGCATAACGCTAAATGATATATGTACTTTTTCTTATCTATCAATTGCCATATCTCTTTGTGGTAGGTGTCATTCCCCCTTGTGCCTGTGAGAGTACAGAGATGCAGAGAATTTAGTAACTTGGCTGAGATCACACAGATAGTAAAATGATGGAGCTCTGTTTGAACCCTTCTGTGTCTATTTGACTAAAAAGCCCAGGCACTTCCCACGATGCACTTTTTTCACATTTATGTTTTTTTTTTATTGAAGTATAATTTGTGTGTAGTAAAATTTACTGTTTAGTATACAGGTCCATGAGTTTTGACAGAGATATTCAGTTGTGTAACTATCATCATCAAGATAGAGAACAGTTCTGTCACCCCAAAATATTTCCTCTGATGGCCTCTGTGTAGTCAGCCATCCTCCCACCCTAAATCACTGATTTATTTCTCTCTCCTGTTTCGCCTTTTCTAGATTTTCACGTGACTAGAATTATACAGTAGATAGTCTTTTGAATTTGGCTTCTTTTACTTAGAATATGTATTTGAGGGGTGCCTGGATAGCTCAGTTGGTTAAGTGTCCAACTCTTGATTTCAGCTCAGGTTGTGATCACACAGTTCGTGAGTTTGAGCTTCACGTCAGGCTTTAGGCTGACACTGCAGAGCCTGCTTGGTGTACTCTCTCTCCCTTTCTCTCTATTCCTCCCCAACTTGTGCATGCGCTCTTTCTCTTTTTCTATCAGAATAAATAAATAAACTTCAAAAAATTAAAAAAATAATAATGCATTTGAGATTCACCCATGTTGTTGTCAATAGATATTCCTTTTTTATTGCTGAGTAGTATTCCATTTGTAGATATCCCTAGTTTACCCCTTCATTCATCTGTTGAAGGACATTTAAATTGTTTCCAGTTCTGTGAGATAATGAATAAAACCTCTATAAACATTCACCAGAACATAGGCTTTTTATTTCTCATGGCGAAACACCTAGGAATAGGATTGTGGGGTTGAATGTGATTGTGTATGTTTCTGAAAAGCCACCAAGCTGTTTCTAAAGTGGCATCCCCACCAGAGATGTATGAAAGTTCTTGTTGCTTCACATCTTCACCAACAGTTAGCATTATCAGTTGAGTGTGTGTGTGTGTGTGTGTGTGTGTGTGTGTGTGTTTGTAGCCACTGTGAGAGGGGCCTAGTGGTACCTTATTGTGGGTTTAATTTGAATTTTCTAATGACTATGTTGACCTTGCTAGGATGGATAAAATGAGACCCCATGAGTCATCCACAGTGCCTTGGTTTCTTTGCCCATCTTATTGATGTTCCTTTGCTTTCCCTATCCCTTGTGTCTGTGCCCCACCCTTGCTTTATCATGACATTAAGTAACCCATCTTTGGTCAGATGGACAGCGACTGTTAGACTCCACAGGGCCATCTTTCCCAAGCTCACCTTCACTCGCCCCTCACCACAGGTACCACTGTAGGGACAGCCCACGGCATACTGTGGTAATTGCTTTTCTCAGCAGAGCCCTTGTTTCCTTGTCCTAAGGGTCCAGGGAGGTAAGCAACAGATGACCATGCCACCTGGACTTAGCGCACTGCCAAAAGGCCCTCGTCAGTTTTCCCTTCATACCTCAAACTGATTCCCAAAAGGAAAGTGGGCCAGGCAGGCCCGCACTTGTCCCACCCTCTTCTGTGGGTGCCATCACAAGCTGGTGCCTTTCTCTTGAAACTCTGGGGCCAGCAGCTGCGGCCATACTTCTGATTTCAGATAACAGTGGGAGGTGACATGGTTAGAGTTTATTAGATGCCAAATACCTCCTTGGATGAAAGAGTTAAAATGTGTGTCTCATTCTCTAATCCCTGTATATTGTGTGTAGTGAGGATAAGTAGTGTTTCATGATCCTTTTGCATCAGAGACATATATGTGCCTACGTATATATGCATGCATGTACATGTGGTTATGAGGACTAGGCTGCAGCATAAACGCATTTCATTCTTGGGTCACAGTCAAAAAGGTTGAAAGCTGTTGGCCTAGGGATGCAAAAGCAAAGGGCCCTCCAAACTTATAGTCCATTTGTACACTATATGGAGCCAAGAAGCAATTCAGTAATAATGTAAGGGTTTTAAACAATCCGAATGCAAGTGGGAAGTGTTCTGGCGCTTTCAGACTGGAGGGAGACTGCCATGGCTCCTATGTGACTGCAGGAGAAACACCTTCAGAGCTTCATATGGGTTCCCTGGAAATCTATCCTTCCTGTATCTTTTCAGACCCCATTCTCCTGGTTTTCCTCACAGAATATGTGGGGATTGCAAAAAATGCTCATCTGAATGGTGGAGCGCTCAGTGGAACAATATGATAGTGACCATTCCATTTGCCAAAGACACTCATCCAGAAGAACACAAGAAGTAGCTGAATAGCTAGTAATTCCTGCTGTAAGGCATCCAGCTAGGAGACAGAGGGTGGGAGTGACAGGAGCCCCACATGAGCTGTCTAAATCTGACCTGTATATTTTCTCCCATGAAGTAAACAGTAAGGCCCTAGCTACGTGTTGTGTTCGAGGGGGCCAGCTGGCTTAGGTGAGACAATTGTCTAGGTTCATTATCCGGTGGTCCAACAGAAAAGGCACCAGCTTTGTGGCTGAAGATAATACGAAAAGTCCTCCATCAGAGAGATGGTTCTAAAGAAGCACAGAATCCATTCTCTGTGAGGAATGATTGGTAGTCAAGTTTAAGAGAAATACTTTCGAAGTTGGTTTTAAAAACTGACGTGGTTTGAGGCCTTAGAACCCCTGGATGTACATAATAAGACACCAGTCTTCCTGAAATGGCACTGATTTAAGCAGCGAGGGCAGGGAGGGTTTGTCTGGGGAAGGACACAACTCTGACACCAGTGCCCCTCCCCCTACCTTGGCTTCTGTCTGTACCCACCCTCTGTTCAAGTTAGGAATCTAATCAATTCCATTGTTGGCCATTTGTCAAATTCCCCTGGTGGTGTCCTTCCCAGATAAATTCTATTCTCTGCTTGACGTTCTTTGTCCATTACTTTGTTGTTTTGTTTTGTTTTGTTTTTACTTTTATTTGGGTTGGCATTCTTTTTCAAGGGCAGTCAGGTTACTTTTAAAAAAAAAGCAAAAACAAAAACAAACCTCTTATTTCATCAGCTGAATTATGTCATTAAAAAAATAAAAGAGCTCACTTCTGTGAAATTCTTTCCCACTGGTATTCTCTCAGTTAACCAGGAAACTCAAAGAATGGGGAATAAATACACTTAAAATTCTGAAATATCTATTTGCAGAAAACCTACCATTCAACCTCATGTTTATATACATTAAATTTTTTTAATGTTTATTTATTTTTGATAGAGAAAGATAGAGCATGAGGAGGAGCAGAGAGAGAGGAGCAGAGAGAGAGGGAGACATAGAATCCAAAGCAGGCTCTAGGCTCTGAGCTGTCAGCACAGAGTCAGATGCAGGGCTTGAACTCACAGAATACAAGATCATGACCTGAGCTGAAGTCGAGTGCTTAACTGACTAAGCCACCCAGGTGCCCCTATGTATATTTACATGATTAGACTTAACTTTTGTCTTTGGAACATGCTGGGATTGTACAGGAAGTTAGGGAATCTTTCTTTGACATAGAATGTTGTTATTATGAGTATCTGTTCTTATTGCCCAGAATGTAGACATAGAAGGAATAAAAGTTTGAGTTGAATTTGTTCTTACTCCAGAACCTTTCTGGATATTTTTTTTTTTTAATTTTGTTGTGATGCTCTTCTTTCTTCTAAATATCAAGGGTATGCAAATTCCAATACATGAGGAGCTCTGGCATGAGTGCTCTGCATTATCTCATGTATCCTTTGTTAGCCAACTGAGGAAAAATAGGAAGGGCAGAGTTGATTCTGTCTATTTCAAAGTGGCCATTGGCTGAGACCCAAAGATGATATGGAAGCTATGCAAAGTCATACAGACGGCCAGTGGCATAGCCCAAGATGGATGCCAGTTCACCAAGCTGGGTCATCTGCCTAAAAATATCTGTCTCACTACTAATCAGGAATCGTAAACTTCCAGCATTAAGAATTGTTGCTTTATGCTTTCAAAATCTGTCTACAAGCTCCTCCTGAGCAAAAGTGCGTGTTCCCTAGAGGGGTAACTCGGGTAGTTATCAACCACTGCCACCTCAGAGGGAATGTTAATAGTTAAGGATGGATAAAATCCTGTGAACAAAGTATAGAAACATGTAAAGTGGTAAAAAGGAGATGGGTAAAAGAGTAATGGGACATCCGGTTTGGTGGCGGGGTGGGGGCATTGGGAGAGGGTACAGAGATGAATGTATACTTCTCCCAAAGATCACATGGCATATGGCATTTCTCACCACGTTCCTCCTCTTCTCTTCTTTTGTACCCCCAAAACCCCGTGGAAAGTGCTAGTCTTCTCCAAGAGTATCAGCATTTGGCCCAACATGGTTCTCCATCTCTTGCCCTTTTTCCTAGGTAGCAGGTATCAAAGGGATATTCTTGGCAAACAAGAAGGTGGATGACCAGGTGAAGACATACATCACTTACAACAAAGGCAGAGATTGGCGCCTACTTCAAGCTCCAGATGTGGACCTGAGAGGAAGTCCGGTACACTGCCTGCTGGTTAGTCACCCAGTCTCACATGAGGTCCATGCGCAAGCTGGTCACCTGGGAATGTTGCATCAGGGGCTTTCTTCCAGCATGGGGTTCCTAGGAACTTTGGTGGTACTGGGCAGGAATTTCCCACAACTCAGAGGGGGATGATCTATGGACTCAGATTGCCATACCACTTGGATGGAAAGTTCAGTTGAAATCCATAGGCTTTTACTGAAAATTTACTATGTGCTCCAACTCCTACTAAGATAAATGTTTAAGAGAAAGTGCCTGTGCCCCAGGGTCCCAGACAGAGCTCATGGGTAGAAACACACCTATTAACTGATACTGATATGATACAGTTTAATAACTGTGTGATAGATGTCGAGGGAAGAAAAATTGCCTTGGAAGCTCAGAAAAAGTTGGGCTGGTATGTCCACATGGGATAGGAGCTAGTCTATCAACATTTCCAGGGTATCAGGTATATAGAATATTGAGGCAGGCACTAAGAAGGAAGTGCTGTATAAGAAGTTTTTTCTGCCCTCAGGTGTGGCAACTCTAGATGGGGAGGGAAGACAGATCATTAACAGTGAAATTCACAACCCTCCATGCTCTCTTAGAGAGGACCTATGTGAGAAACTCTTCTAAGGTCCCAGAAATGGTTATGTGTCCCCTTAGGCAAAAGTTTCCTTTTGCCACTTATTAAAAAGATTTATTAGCCACTTACCATATTCCAGACATTATATCAAAAATGGGCTGTAGGGACAGACAGGGCCTTTACTCTTTTATAGATTTCAGTCTAACCCCATGTTTTCTGCTTGAGGTGTCAGGAAGATCAGAGACCAATGTGCACTCACCTCTAGTCGCTGGACACAGAATGAATTTTTGTTTTCCCTAGGCCTACCCAAGGCTTTCTCTTATTTTCTTAACCTAATTTTCTCCTTCCCAAATTTCATCATTTTCTTGTTTTTACTTATTATATAAGATACATCTCTTTAAATCTCTAATCCTTTTTAAGAACACCTAAATATGGATAAATGAGTAAATACATTTATATGAGTTTTAGACAGTGGCTTCAAACATTCTAGGTAAATTCAAGTAACATCATATACTGGAATCTCATAGTAAAAGAGGAACAGAAACAGTCTGTTTGAAGAAGAGGGTAGCAGGCCTGGAGACTGCTTCATGTAGCTTCTTCTCTGCCCACCTACACCTGTAGAAAGTAGGATGTGAATGTCAGAGGAAGGTCAGGATCATCCTGTGGGAAGGAATGAACAGGGAGGCTTCATAACGTTGACCGTGAACTGGACCTTGATGGATGGGGCAGGGATGAGGAGGCAGAGGCTGAAGGGGCTACAGTTGTGACAGGGAAAGCTTCTGATGTGAGCATATCTGCTGTCTCAGGTGGAAATGTCTCCTTGCCCAAATCTGAGTGGGCAGCTGTTTCTGGAAGCTGAGCATCTGGAAGGCTCATCTCTGGTGGGGCAGGGTGTGTGTCATAAGTTTACTGGAATGAAGCTATTTTCTTCTCCTCCATCGTAGCCCTTCTGCTCCTTGCACCTGCACTTGCAGATCTCTGAAAATCCATATTCCTCAGGAAGAATCTCGAGCAAAGAGACAGCCCCGGGGCTTGTGGTGGCTACAGGTAAGGAAGACATTCCCTGGGCTTCTTCCTCTCCAAGAGCTTCTGGAATATGTTTATCACCTCTTTGGAATCATTTGAGCAGTGGGTGAAAGCAATGGGTGCTCTCCCCAGAAAATAGGCAGGGTCACGGAACCCCAGGGCCAGTCTAATGACCCAGGAAAAGAACTCCAGACTCTTGTAACTTGTAGGTTAATGAGCATCCCACACAGTCACAGAGACGTCTGTGCTTAGCAAGAGGCCAGAGTTCCTCTCAAAGTAAACTGACCGATCAGAAGGCTTGTTTGCAATAGAGAATTCCCACTTTAAGACCTTGTGATATATGAACTTTCCAGCTCACCAAATATAAGTTGAGGTCATTTTGTATTTACACAGAAGATTCTCTGCAAAGGGTTTCACCCCAGAGCTGTTTTTAATCAGGAGGTCTCTGATGCATGTAAAGGTTTGTTTACACATGATTAACCACTTGGCTAAGAGCCTGGGGGAAAGGGCAGAAAAACCTAAGGTTGCATTGTTGGAACCACTGTCCACTAAACATCAGTCAGGAATGAAGATAAAGCAACTCTGAAATGAAAATGAATATCTCTGGGGACTGCGTTCTGATTAGCATGCATTTGATTTACATGTACCTTTTCAGGAATACATTGATGGCATAAAGCAAGGCAGGCTTCTAACCTCAGAAGTTAGAGCTGTGCTGTTAGGCTCTTTTCTAATGAGAGCAGATAAATTCACAGTGACTTCCTGAGATGGTACATTCTGTCTGGTCTCATCAACTCGAAGCTCTGGCTCCTGCGGTTACTGCTCTCCTAGACAGCACTTCCTTCTCCATGGCTCCCACTGCATGAACTTTTAAATACCATCCGTGACTGACCACACTGATCAGATTTGCAGCCAGTGTATCTCTCTAGCATTCCAGTCCATTTCTTCCAACCCCGCAGGGATTAAATCCCCATATTTAACACTACTGGCTTCAGGACAGGCTTCAGCCCAAGGTAATGAGAGATGATGGCAGGCTCTCTTGCTATTCTGGCTTGGGGAGTGATCCCCACACCCCTCAGTCCTTGGGGGCTGAGCCTCTCAACTCAGGGACTGCAATATTCTCTGCCTTTTCTCAAGGCCTACAGTAATCCTGGGTTGCCATAGGAGGAACATGGAAAACAGTAATCAGTGATCAACGTAATATTATTTAATGTGTCAGCTGTATAGCCAGGCATTGTCCTATGTGACTTAACCACTCTGAACTTAGGTGATTTCACTGGCAAAGTGGGATTCATAGTATTGACATAACAGAATTGAAGGATTAACCTAAGAACTGGATTGAAGGTGCTTGAACAGTGCCTGGGATATATCGAGTGCTCCATATGTGTTTCCTGTTCTCATCAGTAATATTACAGAAATGTAACCCTGCTCTTCTTGCATCAGAGTACTATGATTTGTGCATCTCTTTCAACAGAATCCATAAATCATATGCATGCACTCTGCATACACTGAATGAATGGATACATTCTGGAACGTTGTCCTGCTATCCGAGCTGAGCTCTGACACTCACTAGCCTTGTGTATTTGGCTTAGTTCTTCAACCATTGGGCTTCATTTTCCTCATTTCTAAAACAAGCTTTTTTCTCCTACCTTGTGGGAGTTTGTAAGAATTAGAAGAGAATGTCCATAAGACCCAGCAGAGTGCTCAGAGCACAGTGATGTGATGTGGGGTTAGTTTAGTTATTACTTGTAACCGTCATGTTTCTAAATTAGTCAACTGTTAAGTCTTTGTAAATTAACAAATGTAGAGACATTAAAGATTTGTTTTGGAAAGATTTTATTCATAGACACTTGACACTTGAACAACAGGGGGGTTGGGGTCCTCAATCCCTGCATCATCAAAAATCCACATATAATAGTTGAGTCCCTGAAATTTAATTACTAATAACCAAGTGTTGACCAGAAGCCTTACCAAAAACAGTCAATTAGCATGTATTTTGCATGTTGTATGTATTGTATATTGCATTCTTATAATAAAGTAGGCTAGAGAAAAGAAAACGTTATTAAGAAAATCATGAGAAAGAGAAAATACATTTATAGCATTGCACTGTATTAATGAACAAAAAAATCACATATAATTGGACCTGCACAGTTCAAATTCATGTTGTTCAAGGGTCAGCTGTGTACCAGAATTTACTAATGCCTTTTATTCTCTCCTTTGTAACTCTTATAACTTCGTAAGGCTGTTTGCCGTACAAATGTCCCTGGGACTTTGGGAAGGCTATAACACAGCTGAGGAGATCCTGATGAAAAGCCAGAGCTAGTTCTCTGGCACTTGCCTCCTCATTCCCAGCTTCTCCTTAGCCAAGGGTGCCCTCAGTGGCCTGCATGGAGCCTGTCTCTCCAGGGCCCTTTCCTGTGTCCAGGCATTTCACCTGCCTCCAGGTGTCTGTGACCCTGGGCTCCCTGCCCTCCACCCCTGCTGCTTACCCCCTCTTCTCCTTTTCCCTGAGGTGTGTTCTTGGGGGAGCTGCGTAGAGGAAAGGATTCATCTCTAACTCCTGTTGAGGCCATCTCAGAAGGCAGATGGAATTCCAGTCTGGAGAGTTTGACATTTGCTTTTAGCAGAGCAGGAACTAGGGTTCCAAATATTCTTACCACTGTGTTTTCAAGCAAGGTGTCAAGACCTCCCATCTTCACAGTGCCTTCCAGTGTGCAAAGCACTCCCTGTGCCTAGATTGCACAGCAGTGCTACAAGTGTGAAAAAGGTGATAACTCTTCTCAATTTACAGATGAGGAGATGGAGGAGGAAGAAGAGGTATTGTGCCCACACTAGCACTCCCTCTGGCTCCAACTCTAGTCCGTCCAGCCAGACCTAGTCGTGAGACCCTTCACATGCCAGCTGCAGCATGATATCCCAGGCTCCCTGCCATGCTTCCTGTAAACTGAAGCTCCTTGGAGGCGCTCTCCTCCCTGCAGTGGTTTGTGCATTGGCTGCTTCCTTTTCCACCTTTCCACCTCGAGCCCTTAGTCGGTGCTAGCCAGACTCGGAGACTCCAACATTCTCTACCTCTCTTTTTCTTTTTCTTTCTTTTTTTTCTTACTTTCTTTTTTTTTTTTTTTCCACAAGTGTTTAACTAAGGAGCAGAGAAAGGTAGCCTTGAGAGGAAATGGAAATTTTTACAAGTTGTTTAAAGCTGTAAAAGGGCAGTGGAACCTCCAGGATTGACCAGCTAAGCCATTGGCAAGAGAAGCTTCATGTTCTCTGTGTCTCTTCCCCCTTCCTCTCTCGCATCACATCTCTTAAGTGGGGAACAGTTACATCCTCTTCTAAAGAGCCGAGAGGCCACGTTGCTGAGCTTCCCAGTCCCACGTCAGCCAGTGAGGCGCCTTATTCAAATCTTCTTTATCTGACGCCATAATCCAGACTCTTCCTGTCAGTGATTCCCCATGGGGCCATTTAGGGATGGCCTATGTTCTGAACTCCAGTTGTCCTGGAGACCTCTTTTCTGTCCCTTCAGCTGGGAACCAACTTTTCTGGTTCTTATGTTCAGTTGCATTTTTTTCAAGGCTCCTTTCAGCTGATGGAAGGTATTTCCAAAAACAGATATCGCTCTGAGCCTTGGATTCTTATCACCACAGAACCTCCAAAATTGATCTGGTGGAGCTTTGAAAGAGAGAGGCTTAGGAAGTTGACAGAACCAGGTCCTACAGAGAGTATGAGGTGGTGAGATAGACCCTAAGAAGCCATTACAAGAACAGCAGATTCCAGCTCAAGGGTACTATGCTCCTGTGCCTGTCTCTTGCTCTCTACCACCTTGGTAGACATTCCTGATTGATCACCATATTCTGTTTTCCTGAAACCAAATATGGCTTCAGAATCCTTGTCACAATGTTCCAGGCAGCCATCCCCAAAGGACTCGAGTTGATAGTCTCTGCCCCACCCCTCTTTTCTTTCTTCATCTGTCTTCCAAACCTCTATCTGGAGAGTTGAATTCCAGATTCCAGACAGATCTCCACAGAGCTGCTCACGGTGCCTCTCCTCGCTCCACTCACAGCTACTGCCTGAGCCCTGAGCCCCGGGGTTATTTTTGGAAGCCTGAGTGTCAAAACAAGTTGGCTAGCTGTGTGCTCCCTGGTGCTGATGCGAGCTTGACAAGCTGTAGCCTGGCTTTAATTTCTCATTTTGAAGCATTAAATGTCAGGAGCTCAATTAACATTTTCATTATTGCATTTTTATTGTGCTCTTATTTAGGCTACAGATGTGTGGGAGCTAACATTCCCTTCCTGCTATTTTTAAAGAAAAAAATATCAGCCAAAATGATAAATTCTTACATCTTTAGGGTACTCTCCTGGTTCTTGATACCTCCCCACATGCACATTAACATCAGAACATGATTTAATCATTTGTTGACTCATCCATCCATTTCAGAATTATTTATTGAGCAATTAACTACTACATTCGGGGCACTGTTCTGGGCTCTGAGGTAGGGGATGCCCATCGGGGAACCTTGGGCAACATAGGTAGACTAGAAAATCTTGATCATTTTCTCTTTTAATCGACATAACCACTAGGAAATGATGCTCAAGGGGAAGAAAAAGAAGGGGAAAGAGAGAATGAAGTTGTGAAGCGATGGAGGCAGTAAGTGTGGCTCAAACCAGATGATTTCTCCTGCCGTGCTTGATAGCCATGATCTGGTCATTTTATTCTGGCCACCCTGTAAATTTGGTTACATAGTCTATAATATGAGATCATTCAGCTGTCTGGCACTCAAGAGACAGGTGGACATGTTTAAGTTGGATATACACTCACATGTATACACACACACACAAACACACATATACACACACATACTGGTTTTCCTTAGGCTAAAATTATACATGAGGAGGAAGGTGTCCTTAGCTCCAACTTCTCCATGCATGTCTGTTGTTCCACTCTTTGCCACCTTCAGAGAATGCCTATAAAGATAAATTTTAAGAGACTGTTGGTAACAGTCTGAATAGTTCAAGAGATTCAAGCTCATTAATAATCGGGTCGTTGAGACTTACCATTTAAAGATGAATTCCTGTCTTACTATTTACTTGTGTTCCCATGTTATATTTTTCTTCTTGCTGTGGTTTTGATATGACACCCATAAAGACACTGCACAAATCAACTCCAAACATAACTTAGAAAATCTTTACTCTCTGCTACCCTCCCCCTCAGTCCCAAAGCTGCAAGCAATTACAAATGATCTGCTTATATTTCAGGCAACATTGGCCCGGAGCTCTCATATACTGACATTGGTGTGTTCATCTCTTCTGATGGGGGCAACACGTGGAGACAGGTAACTGGGAGAACTGGGGACAGGGAAGAGGCATTTCGGGCAAGTTCTGCCAACATCTCTTTTTCCTGTAGATTCTCAGGCTCATTGTGACTTTGTGGTTGCAAAAAATATTGAAGCAGCTGTTCAGTTTGGTCCATTTTGCTGACAGATGGACAGTGGGGTAAAATGGAAGTATTGGGTAAGGAATAGGAAGTAATGGAACTTTCCCTTTTGTTTTTTCCATTCTTTCATTCAGTAATAAGTATGGAACAGCCACTGGATGTTAAGTACAGTGCTAGTTTCTGGGAATACAACCAGTGAAATGGTTCCTATCGTTAATGTACCATGGAATCTATCTGGAAAGAGAGGTCCCTTTATCTTTCTGGGTCTGTTTCTTTATCTATAAGATGAAGAGGTTAGAATAATAAAAACACAGGTCTGTTGAAATCTCTATTGGTTTAAATAATATGTAGGCCCAGCCTTAAGTAAGTATGAATCTGCTTAATAGACAGGTGACTACATGAAAAATTAATTCAATTTTACAAACATTTGTAGCACACTGTCCAATAGAACTTTCAGCAGTGATGAAATGTTCTGTGCCTGTGCAATCCCAGGTGGCTATTGAACACTTGAAATGTGGCTAGTGTGACAGAGGAACTGAATTTTTTATTTTATTTATTTTAATCAATTTAAATTTAAATAGTCTCATGTGGCTACTCTATTGAGCAACACAGATTTATACAATGTCAGCTAGGTGTCAAGTACAAACCTGAGAAGGCAGTTGAATATTTTGGAGCCCCTTTCCTCAAGGAGTTCAAAATTAAGTAGAGAAAACAGCTTCATAAATAACTAACTATAGTTTAGAGTGATTGAATTATTTTAGTGGCATTCTTAGCCTGCAGAGTAAAGGGAGGAATTGATTCTACTTGGGGAAACTAGGAAAGACTTCACAAGAAGAGTTGGCATTTTAGTAAGTCTTATAGGTGAGAAGGTTTTTACCTGAGGAAGACAAAGGTGAAGGAGAAGCCACTATCTGCAATCTACTTGGACAGTTTCCAGTTTGGATCCCTTAGTGAGATGTCATCACCATCACCAGCATCATCATCACCACCTCCATTGCCACCACTGTCACCACTACTAGTATCAAAAGAAAAATTTACCCAGGACTACTACTTGCAACCAGCTATTTTAAGTACTGTAAGGCATACGGCAAGGAATAAATTAAGGTTCCATAGTCAGATAGATAAGGAACAGACACATAATTAAGAACATACCTTCAGAATATAATATAATCACTTTTTATAATTTTTTTAAATTTATTTGAGAAAGAGTGTGAGCAGGTGAGGGGCAGAGAGAGAGGAAGAGAGCGAGAGAATCCCAAGCAGGCTCTATGTTTTGAGTGTGGAACCTAACATGGGCTTGATCCCATGAACCATGAGATCATGACCTGAGCTGAAATCAAGAGTTGGGCACGTAACTGACTGAGCCACCCAGGACCCCCAAGATAAAGTCTTCTAAGTGTCAAATGAGGATGGAAACTGGAACATAAATTCTTCTGGTATAGAAACTCCCAACAACAAACCATTGTCCTTCCAACTCAAGAAATAGCTTACCTGGCCAGGTGCCCACTGCAACATCCCTTCCTTGTGTTGTCACTACTTTGATTTTCTTTCTCTTTTTCTAAATAGCTAAGGATTTCAGTTTCTACTCCACTGCTGTACAGTACAGTTGTTAGCATTGGCCAGAAATGATAGAGAGGAAATTGTAAAGATAATGACTTCTCTCTCTTCCCCATGGCAAGAATCTTGTACTCCTCATCCTCACACTTAAATCCAGCATCTCCATTATGTGGATTGTCACAGAGCCCACCTTTGAGCTCTGGAGAGAAAATTCTGGCATTGTAGGCCCAAAGTTCATGTTTATATATGATATATAAATGAATCACCCTGAGCTCCTTTTTGCATTAAGACTACCATTAGTATGGACATTTTTATTTCCTTAAAAGACAAATGTGAGAAAGGAAACCAGTTGGGAGGTTAGGTTTTTCTCCATGGTGTTCCCTAAGGCAGACCCCATTCCTCCTGTTCCCTCCCTTTTGAATATGTTTATACCTCCTCACTTTTTCTACTGTGTCTCATTTAACCCACCATCCCAAACTCTCCCTCTAGACTGTAAGAGCCACCACTAGTAGTTAAGAGCGAGGGGGATTATCCAGTTCTGCTTTCCTCTAGAAGATCTCTAGTAGGAAGTTAGTTCTCTGCTAGAGAAATGTGTTGGTTTTTTTTTCTGTTTCAGGTTGTAGATAGGATAGTTATATATAATAGAAGCATTGATATGTGTGGTATTACATCTGAAGTTCTCATAGCTCAGAGCCTAGCATCATAGTAGATGCTTAGGAAATGCCTGTGGGTGGATGAAAGGATGGATTGCTGAATGCTTGAATGAATTAATGGTTGTATGAAATTACTAATGGACAAAAGGATGAATGAAAGAATGAATAACTCTATGTCTCTGGAAGCACTGTGTTCCAATACACATTCAGAGTAAAGATCTGCAAGGGCCAAACTTAGGCCTTCATCCAGCTTGCATGGAAACCTAGGAGGCAGTGTCTCAGTCTGAGAACTCAGTCATGTAGACCATAATGTCTAGAGGAATTGTCTTTACATTCTTAGATAATTTATGAACAACACTGTAAGGGAAAGACAATTTTTAAATAAGCAAAAAACTGAATAGATGAGAAAGAGAGCTGAGTAGTAAGTTACTCAAAATGTAAAGATGGGTAAACATTTTTTAAGTCATATTTTCCTTTGGGTTATCTAGACTAGCGTGCATCTTATTGTCTCAACTTCTTGTAGCACACTGGTTCACAATACTAGAGGAAGGATCCCTGGAAATGCCATTTCAGTGACCTTGGGAGAGTTATTTGTTCTCTGCGAACCCATTTCCTTATCTATTAAGTGGGGATGACAGTACTTGCCAAACTACCCGATAGGGTTGTTGGAAGCCTCAAAACCTAAATGAAACAATGTATGTGAAAGAGTTTGTAAACTGTCAAGCACTATGCAAATGTAAGACATTGCTATGATTGTTGTTGTTGTTGTTTTTCCAGATCTTTGATGAAGAGTACAATGTCTGGTTCCTAGACTGGGGCGGCGCCCTCGTGGCCATGAAACACACACCTCTGCCAGTGAGGCATTTGTGGTAAGGATAGCTCCTACCCTATTAATGAACTTTTTTTTTCTTTTAGTGGAAAGTGTTGGGACAAGTTTTTATGCATGACTTTGTACCCATTTACGCATTTCCTCATCCATTTATTCACCCATCCACCCATTTCATATACATTCCATAATCTAACTCTTAGGTAGCAGTAGTAGACCAGATAATTTAGATGGGGAGGTATGATAAATTGAGTGGGGTGTTAGAAATGATGCTCAGATAAGGAAGAAAAGAGAAGGAAGGACCTGTGGGTTCAAGCAACTGAGGTTACTAATCCAAAATACAGGATATAGAAATTGCTGTAAGAAATTTACATTCATGTAGCAGATACTAAACTCAGTTCTAGATAAGTTGAGTTTGAGATGTCTGTGAATATTCAAGCAGAGATGATGTTTATTTGTCAGATGTATTCATGTGAAGGTCAGGTCAGAGGTCTGGGCTGATACTCTAGACTTGGAGTCATAGCCATTAGATGGTAGGGAGAGCCATGACAGTGGGCTCAATGGCTCAGGAGAATAGGTACAACAAGGAGAAATCAGGGATTCCTATGGAACACTGTTGGATATCAATATACAGAGTGGAAAATAAATTATGAAACAGACCAAAAAGAAGTAGCCAAATAGAAGAGAAAAAAAAAAAAACGCAGGAGAAATGTTTTCATGGATGCTGAAGAAAGGAATGATTGATAGCAACAAATTCTATAATTGGACCAAATTAGTTATGGAATGAAAAACAATCTGGAATTAATCAATATAGAGGAGTAGAGGAGGTCAAACTCTACTTTGTCAGAGTAGATTCAAAAGAGAAGTGGGATTGAAAGATTTCAATAGATTTATGAATGAAATGAATGATGAATGAATGATAAGCAATGCAGTAAAATGGAGACAGTGGAGATAACTTCTCAGTAAAGTAGATTATGGAATGATGTTGTGTGTATATGTGCAAGATCCTCCAGTGAGGACAAAGATCTATGAGAATATACTATGCTGATGATGACAACGATGACGACAACAATGACAATGACAACAACGATGATGATGATGATGATGTCGTTTGTTCTTGCTTTTGCAGGAGTTAAATAAGTATCGTGTATTTATATGCTGAGGGAAGGATTTCAGACTTTAGATGCAGCAAAGTGAATATTTGAGAGGGTACTATTTAGAGAACAGTTGCTGGGATGAACCACAAGTTGGAGGATGGATTCTGGCTTAACTCCCAGACCCTTGATTTTGGGAGAATTTTGCTGGGAAGTATCACACTGTAATCAGGAAGAGGCATAGGATTTCCAGGTGCCAAATTTAATCTTCAGCTACTTTGGAAGGACTTAAAAAGGTTTCTCTTAGTTTGGCCTCTTATTGGGTTAAACCATATGAGCTTGCCATTTTTTGAGGGGTCAAAATAGGTTCAACCTGTAAGTAATTTCTTCTGTTGCAAAGACCTGCATCTTTGTGGAGGGAGAGCTTCTCTACTGAGGATAGAATAGGACTTGGACTCTTAGAGAGGATTACTTGACTCTTAAGACAAATTCATTTGTTTATTTGTTTTTTCACCAAGAAAGGGAACATTTTTAGCCCCTATCGAGAACTTCCATTTATGTCTCAATAAGAGAATTGATAAATGCCCTGCAGACAGATATAGCTGAGCAGAGTTCTTCCACTTAAGTCTTGAGATAAGGGTGTGATAACCCCACCTCGCACTTAACCATCACTCTCCTGCTCTTTCTCCTTCATTATGGGAGGACCTACTACTTACTTAGTGGTTGATTTCTAGACCCTTTTGCACAGGTGTCCTTATTATAAGGAAAAGAGGAATTTGGTGGTATTGTTTCCTTTGGGGGACAGAAAAGGAGAGGATGTTTGGCATGGACTAGAGAGTTTTGGTTTTGGTTTCTTACCATCCTTCCTTCTGACCAATCAGTCTATTCCACAGTTGTTTCCCACCCAAGACCTGATCACTTCCTGAAGGAGCATTTGTCTGGGAATTTCTGGAGGGAAACCTTTCAAGCTGGGAAAATTACTAAATATTCTTTCAGGGATACGTAAGTAGGATAAAATCATGTCTCACAAAGTCCTCAGTGCAAAGTTTGAGTTTTCCCTTGCTCCATGAAATATCTGTTTTGTTTGTAGAAAATGTTTGCCAAACTCAAGAGAAAACAGCTGCTTTCCCATTGACCTTCCTCATATAATAACAGCAATAGTACCGCCTTCCATTTGCTTGCCTACTCCAAATTACAAAGTATTAAACATGATTTTTCAGATGAAGCTTTTGAGATAGCATTCTCTCCATTTAAAAGATGTTGACACTGCTGTTTGTCATAAATGCTACAAATATTTTCTTGACCTTGGATGCCACCCATGATTTCTACTTACTTGCCTACCTATGAATGCCAATCTCTGAAATATCGCTGCAATGGTTAAATGCCAGCTGTTGAGGGCACGTGTCAGAACACAACAAGAAATGCCTCATTCAAGAATTCTCCTTCACACTTCTCTTTCAAAGGCTAAGAGAGTGTTTTGTAAGGACTTGACCGTATCATTATCATCAGTGTTTCCTTATGAAATTCTTGACTGATATTTGTCTCCTGCTTATGAATTGTAAACTTGTGAAACACAAGCAGTTTCTTCATCACCAGTAGCTTCTAATTAAGTCACAGCTTTCAAGGTAAACAAATAGCTCATTTTAAGTGGAAGAAAAGTTAAGTAATCAGTTCATTATTATTTTCTGTGTAGGCCTCAAACTGACATTATTTTGTACATAGATGTATATATATTTGCAATCAAAAAAAAAAAAAAAAAACCAGCCTACGCACTCTCACACAAGGGTATAGTGGTTCTCAAATTTAAATAATAGCTACATTGCCTTTCAGAGAAAATAGGAGTCATAATTGAAAAGCTGAGGAAACTTTAGCTAGGCTAATAAGGCATGCTGTTTCCTGTAAATTGAAATGATAGGTAGCTAGGTATGCATGAAGATGAAACAGCATACAAATGAACCCATCTATTTGTGACCGTGTACTCTTGGATGCATAGAGATTAGAACCTAAGTGCTATTTCAGGTAAGCCCTTCATCCAGTATTATCTTTATACCATAGATGCATTAGAGTGAAGTGAATAACGGAGTGCCTTGTCTATGCAGTGCTCTAATGAAAACTCACAATACTCAGAGCTACTAATCTGCAGGTAGATTGGGGCCCTACTGTTTGCTTGCCCTGACAAGCTGTCAGTGTCTCCTTTCAATAGAATGTTCTTGGAAACAGGAAATGAAACATCACCTGGCCCTTTTTTGTTCCTTTGTTTTTCTATAAATGGCTGTGAGTGTTAGTGTTTTGTTCAGAAAACATTCACATGAAAACAACAGTTCCAACCAATACATGCTTTTGAAAAGGGAAAGTGCACGTGCTATTTTGAAGAACTTCCAAGTGGCTAAAATGCCACCACCTCATGTGTTTGTGATAAAATAAGATGGAACAATGCACCTCACAAAAGGGAGGACAGTGATTCTCAATGACCATAACTGTTTCTGTGGTAGAAACTTCTGGGGAGGACTTGGTTGTCCTTAGAAGATTGTCTTCCTTTTAGTGGATCTCATCTCGATATTATAAAGTTGTAGATGCTGGAGTAAGGAAGGATCTTAGAGTATATGTAGTCTGGTTTCACACCTAGTGTAGCAGACACCTCTTGGACACCCCAGAGAATCACCCTATTTCACCATGATACCACAGTGCTAAGTAACTCACATACACTCAAGACAGAGATTTCCCATCTTGTATAATGGCTTTAGCCATTAAAAGATTGTTTTTAGGTTGAATAGTAGTGAGTATATCTGTAATTAATGTCCATCATTACCTGTTCTCCTGCCCAGAGCTATACTGAATAAGCCAGATCCAGAATTGCACATGATTTTTAGAACCATATAGCTGGAAAGGACCTCAAGAGATCTCTTTGTCTCATCTTTCTAAGCTCTGGAAAATGATCAAATATGCAGCTCAAGACTGTATGCATTTATGCATTTATTCCTCACATATTCGTTGAGCATATACTATCTATCCAGCTTTAGTTTAAGGGCTGGAATATAAAAATGAGCAAGACAAATACTTGGGTGCTTAAATTCTTGTGCAAAAATGTTTGTCTATTCTTCTTAGAACCATTATGAGAATGGAAATATTTTCTCCTTTATCTGTATTTTTAATTAATTGATATTTTTATGCATCCAACTACTTATTTCTTTCACAGACATTGCACCTTTTCAGTAGTCAAAAAATAGAGCGTTTTTGTTTAACTAAAGCTTTCTTACCAAAAATAAATAAATAAATAAAAAACATGATAATTAATTCAGCTCTATTCTTCTTTACCCTAAGCTATCTTCAATTCATATAAACTGTTTCTAGAACAAACTGTTTTTTCACCTTTAATCACATAGGATGTCAGTTTCTCTACAATGATTGTAACTAAACATAGTATTTAGGATTTAGTAGAAGGATAATTTCTTCTATTATGCATGTCAGCTGTCTGTGAACACATCGTAGACTCAAGGGGCTTGATTACCTCTCATAATAGCATTATTTCTAGAAAATATGTATCTTATGATTGACAGTGACCCCAGTTGTTTTCAGCTTGAGCTTGCCATTAGTTCCTCTTTCCTTTCTCTGACTGTGGGGCATTTATTTTGTTTCTAATTAAGCATTCTGTTTTAAGTTGGTCCTACCTTATAAGTGACTTCTAAATCTATATTTCCAACATTGATTACACCCCAAAAGTTTGGATCCATTCATCCAAAAGTCTCCTTGACAATATGTCTCAACATAGAAGTTCAAAAAGCACCTAAACCTTGATGTGGACCAAATAGAAACAAACAAAAAGCTTTGCTTCTCCCATTCTTCCCTTTTCTGCATATCAACAGCTTAACCTTAAAAATCTATGTTGTCCATGATTTATTTCCTTTGCTCAAGTAACCTGTATACATTCTATCACCAAATCCTATTGACTCTACCTCTAAAAATACTTTTCCATCTCTTTCTTTCTCCACTGCTATAACCTTTGTCCAGGCCCCTTTTCTTACTTGGCATTTTATAGTTGTTACTCTTTCCCCCAGCTCATCTCCTTGATTCCACTTTGAGTCCTGACAATCCATTCACCATAAAGAAATGAAAATTATGTTTTAAAATTTAAATGAAATTATATCTCTCTCATTGCAGAAACAAGGTCCTTCATAGTTTGCCTGGCCTTGTTTTTCTGATTCCATTTCCTTCTACTAATCTACTTTCCCAATAATCTACAGCCACTGGCCAACTTTCTGTTCTTCCCTTATAGCAACTTCCTTTCACACTAGGTCTTCCCTCTGGAATGGCTCTTACCTAGGTCTAGTCATAGCTTGTTCCTTACTGTCATTCAGACTTCAGTTTAAATGTCACCTCTTCAAAGAGGACCTCCTTAAACTTTCAGTACAAAGTAGCTATGTGGTCACTCTCTACCACATCACTTTGTTTTAATTGTCTTCATGACACCTATTTATAACTCATTTTTTATAACATATTGTTTAATCCATTTGTCTGAATATTGTTTGTGTCCTCAAATTAGAATGTAAGTTCCACTTACGCTTTCCTGTTCACCACTAGATCCTTTTAACAGAGGCCACTGCCAGGCCAGGCAGATTTCAGCATCATATATATTTGATAAAGGAAGTTTATTTTATTTTGGTTTTGTAGTCTTGTCTTGCCACTATTTGGAGGTCAGTTGGAACTTTACACCTGTCTCTCTAAGTATTGGTAATCCTAACAATTTTCAATTTCACTTGTGGACCTAATAAAGAATTCCCAATTCATTTGTCTAGGCCATTAATGAGTTATTGAATTGAGTAGAGAAAAGAAGGTGCATCCTTGGGACACCGTTCACTATAGTTACTTCAGAACATTGAAAAACCTCCCAGTAATCAAAAAAGAATAGCTCTCATAAATGGCAGGCCATTCAGACCCAAGTTTCTGATACCCAAGAGATTAAATTTTCTGATGTTAGGTGTTTTGGAGTTTGTTTAGGGAGTTTTGTATTGTTTTGAATAACCTCAGTTCCTGATCTCAGAAAGTGTTAGAAGTTCCTGATCTCAGAAAGTCACCTGCATGGCACAATCATGAACTTCCAAGTGGTAAGTTGACCATAAATGAGAATCACAGGATCCATTCCTTACCCTGATTCTGTAGGGCTGTCTCCTTGCTTATGCTTACAAGCATGGTTTATAATGGATTCTTTGGGCTTTGGTTATTGTATATGCTAGCTTTCTCACCTGGATTTTGGCATTTCTTAGTGTTTCTTCTGATCTCATTCTTCTATCTAATGCATGCTTCTACTCCTTCCACATGAACTCAGTTCATACAATGGGACTTTTATCTTCCAGTTTTTCTTTTATCTTCCAGTTGTCCATCTTGGGCTTGGATTTTCCTTGGGACCTCCATCTCAGAGCTAGAATGCTGTGATGATCCCTCCTTGTCTACTCTGCGGTGTCTCTTCCACTGTACAAAGTAATAATGACTATCTTCTGCCTTATTCTCAATGGCAGTGGTAGGAAGGCTCCTCCATCCCTGGGGTATTGGTGGCACCCACTGTCATTTTCTCTGCTAGTGTTAATAATTGATCTTCAATGGTAAGGAAATTTGGAGAAGGAGGTAAGCACAGGGGCCTTCATCTCGCTTTGGCTTCTTCCTATCAATACGAAAACCAGTTTATCCAAAGTCACCCAAACAAACAAATAACTAAAGAAATGCTTACTTATCTCCTAGAGCTATCTCTTAGTTAACTAGTTAGTGGCCAGGGCATATTCGAAAACAACTATGAGTATTTTAGGAACTAAGCAGTTCCATGGCAAGAAAGGTATAAAGTTCATTCCCAATTGTGCTTTCATTTTCACTTTTGAAATAAGAAACTCATTTTCAAGAAAAGCAGTTCAGATCTACCCAACTTTGTCTAGGTCAGCTTAGATGATTATGTAGCCTTCAGCCTATTTTAAAAAAAAAGTCTCAAATGACCAAATTCTTAAAAGTCAAGGAAGTATTGTTTTTTGTGTTTTTTTTTTAATATTTATTTATTTTTGAGAGACAGAGTATGAGCAGGGGAGGGGCATAAAGAAAGGGAGACAGAATCCAAAGCAGGCTCCAGGCTCTGAGCTGTTAGCAAAGAGCCCTGACATGGTGCTCGAACTCACAAACCACGAAATCATGACCAGAGGCAAAGTCGGATGCTTAACCAACTGAGCCACCCAGGCACCCCAAAGCAATTTTGTTAACTATCATCATCATGTTATACATTAGATTCCGCAGAACTCATTCTTCTTGCATAACTGAGACTTTGACCAACATCTCCCCATTTCTCCCTCTTCCTCCTTACCACTACCCCTGGAAACTAGCCTGATTGTGGTAATCTTTTCACAATGTATACATAAATCGAACCATCATGTTGTACACTTTAAATATATATAATTTTCACATGCCAAAGTAACTCAATAAAGTTGTTTTAAAAAAGTCAAGGCAGACACAATTTGTGAACTCCTAAAAAGTTAATGTTGGACTGTCTGCTTTTCTTTTTGTGTGTGGATATAGACTTAGGTGTGCTATAAACTCAGAAATTGGTTAAGAAAGGACAAGACAGAGAGAAAGAGACAGAGACAGAGACGCTGATAGAGACAAAGAAGTAGATATGTAGAGAATGGGCTGAATAGGTTGCAGAGATTCCTGCAGCCAGTTCATGGATGCCAGCATAAATCATGCTTGAAAAAAAATGGATGGATTGGAAGAGTGCCATTAATCATTCTTTATTTCTTTCATTAATTTATTCATTTAACATTTATATAGTGCCAACTAGGTACCTGTTTTTCTGCTAGGTACTAGAAATACAAAAAATGAATAATATGGACTTTGATCTCAAAAGGCTCACAGTTCAGTGGAAAAATCAGACATGTGTTTATTTAAATGTATACATAATATCATGTAAGAAATGTTACAATAAAGATGTGTGGGTGGTGTTAAGTCATTCAATGAACAAGACATTCATGACCCCTGAACTCTGAAGATTCTAGTTTCAAATTGGTAGACTTAAGATCCATTAAGAAGTTATCACTCAGCACTATGAGGGGAAAAGCCTACAGAGTTCCTATAGTTGAACTCAGAGAATCCTGAGTTATGGAATCAGAGAAGAATTAAGAATTAATCTGGCCAGGAGGAGGGAGCACAGAGAATAAAGCAAATAAAGCTGCTTTGGGGAAGAAGGAGTCAGGTACTTGAAAATACCGAGAAAGGAAAAGAAGCAAGCACTCAGAATTGCCCTAGTCTCCTCCACTAGTAACCTTCCCTTTGAAGAGTTTCAGGTGCTATATCCACAAAGAGCCAGACCTTTCTCTTACCATTGGATAGAAGATGGGATAATATTGCCCAGAACATCTTTGACACTCACCACTCATCTCTAACAGTTCCTTAAAGTGGCCCCGGGAAGGGAAAATGATCCTAACATTCATTCTGAACAAATAGGAAATTGCTTTTCTTAAGGTTTGGTCTGAAAGACACACACCTCCCCTCCCATAGGCTACACCCCACGCTACTCAATTTATCTGTGTCAGAAACTGCAAGGACTGAATTGATTGTGCTGTAAATTGAACTTCGGTTCCATTTTGAGTACTTGAAACGTGACACTCCATCCACTAAGTCCTCCTGCTTGGGTTGGTTTTTGTTGGGGTGTGTGTGTGTGTGTGTGTGTGTGTGTGTGTGTGTGTGTTGATTCTAATATGTCGAAATATTTCCGCAGCTCTGGTGCTGTCTTTGCCTGGGCTGGGAAATGCAGTTTTGATTAAATCTCATAATAATATGGGGAGATGTTGATGATGAATGCCTATTGATAATTCAAACTGCCAGAAAGTGAGATACAGAGGAGAATTTAATAACCTGAAAAATGGTTGCAAAGAGTGTGGTTTTATTTTCAGCTGTCTCTTCTATGTACTTGTTTCCAACCCAGGGTGAGTTTTGACGAGGGCCACTCCTGGGACAAGTATGGTTTCACTTCGGTTCCTCTCTTTGTCGACGGGGCTCTGGTGGAGGCAGGAGTGGAGACCCAAATCATGACGTGAGTACTTCTTTTGCTGTGGCCAAAAGGAGCCCAAGAACTGGATTCTGTCCTCACTGAGGCCACGGTTTTTCCCAGGGAACCCAGCACCAAAGCATTTCAATCTGGTCCGTAGTTTCCTCATCTGTAAAATGGAAATATTTATCCTTATACCCACCGATTCAGAAGATTACTGACAGCATATGACAGCCACTGACAGCATATGACAGCCACTGACAGTGAGGCTTCTAATTGACCAGTTAAGGTTTCTAACGGAATTTAAGATATTGCAAATTCCCATGTATCCAGAATCCAAGCAAACAGAAAACTAGGCTTTAGACATGTTTTCTTTCCAAAACTGTCCAGTAGGGGGCAAAGCACAGAGACAGAGCCAATAAAATAGCCAACATACTGAAATAAGAGACTATTTTAAGGGTTCCTGGAGTCTGTGGTGCGCACGCGCGCACACACACACACACACACACACACACACACACACCACAGAATTGTTCTACTTCAACTAAGTTTGCTGTGAACATTTTTCTGTATTTCTTTACATTGAGAAAAGAAGATCTTAAGGCTTTAAAAATCCCTGTTTTCTGAATATTAAAGAAAATGATAAGTTGATACAATTTTTTAAAAGTCTATCTAATCTTAATTCCTAAAAAGTTGACCACCTATGTGCATTTGTGTGCACATGTGTACGTGGGGAATATGGAAAGACAGTTATAGTAACCTTACACCAGCCAATACCACCCTCGCCTCCCTCACTTTCAAGTGACTAGAATACTTTATGCCTTCATCGTTGCTGAACAGAACGAAGGAAGTCTTCTGGGTAAGATTAGGGGGAATCTGCTGTGTTGTGGAGTTGGCACAGAAGGGCTCACAGAATGCTTCTCTGCTGGTTCGGGAGAAGAGTCTGGTCCTTTTCCTCTAGGGAACACTGCTCATCTTTGAAACTTTGCATTATGAATGTCTTTATGGTTTGAATCAGTCTTTTCCAGTATGAGACTTCACCGGCTTTGAGGAGGAGGTAAATACAGGAGCAAATGGCTAGTTCTGTGCCTTAACTTTTCCCTAGAGTATCAGTTAAAAAATCTGTCTTAACTAGCTATGTAGTTGTGATCAGAGGTCATGATCTGGGCCCCAACTTGACTCCTTTGCCATGTTCCACGCCCCTACTTCCACTCTCACACCCAAAGAGTTGACCTTCCAGTCATCTGGGTTTTCATACTGACAGAAAAAACTGAGAGAAAAAAATGGTTCCCCCAAATTGGGGGAAAAAAAAAACAAATCAAACAAACGTATAAAATCTGTTCCCACGTTTAAGGCACCCAAGTTAGAATTCTCTAGAATCCTGTAACTGTGGGTTACCTGTCTGGTAGCTAACCATGCTGCATCTTCATTCCTTCATTTGTAAGACTGAATCACTCCTGCTTCTTTTAAAAATGTTGAAATCCTAAAAATCTTAGCCTTTTTAGCATATTCTCCCTGAATTTTCCAAATTGCCAGGGAAATATTTTCTCTTAACTCCAAGGGTGGTGAACTATGTCTTTTAAAGACCGAACACTCTTTTTTGAGCTTCTTCTATGTCTTAGCCTCTGGGTTGGATCCCAGAGCTCTGTGGTTGAAAACTGAAAGATATGATGTCAAACCCTATCAAGAACTGTTCTGATCCTCCCATGGGGTATATTACCCTAGTAACTGATGTCTGTAGATGTGAACCTGTGTTATGGTGAGACTTCTCTGGGGCAGTTGTACTGTAAAAGGTGAGCCAGGATTTCCTACAGAATTTGTTGCTCAGGATGCAATGCTGTAATTTGAGTTTTGCCCAGTAATTTCTTCCCATTTTCTTAAAATACACCCTAAACAGAACTGTCTCACTCTCCACATTTCTAATGAAAGTTTCTAAACCAATTGACTCTGTTGTCAAGCTGAGAAATCACTTTATTAAGAGCTAACAATTCTGTATTCAAGTGTAGCCATGCAAGCATAGACAATATTTAAGATACAGTATATTGTTAATGCTTAGAGTCTAAAACTTCATCGTTTGTTGCATATGCGGCAATAATGTGTGGCTAAGTGTAAGTTCTGGATGTTCAAACAAAGTATCGTAATATAAATTTTATTTCTCAAATACAAACTATTTGGTAAATATACAGATATACATCTATCATAAGTATGTATATGCAGGTATATATATATACAGATGCACACACACATACACATTTACATATACATATTTGTATATAGAGAGAGAGATAGGTAATAGAGATACAGGGAGAGAGAAATCTCAAGGCTCTAGGGACCTGGTACAACCTTTATAAAGTTGTACCATAAAGAAATAATAGTAATAAAAGTTAAAATCATTGTTGGTACCTACATAGTAGGATACTGTTCTAGATGAACAAATCAGAGAGAAATTCCTGTCTTCATAAAGTTTACATGATTGTACACTAAATAAATGTGACATACAAATGACTCTGTCATTTTACCCAGAATACTCTGCCAAGAGATTAAAATGTTTTCTTGTGAATTCTGGAAAGCGTATGGGATACTGGGAATACCATCGTCTTTTTTTCAGGAAAATCTCTAACATGAGTGTACTTTTCCAAATTATTTCCTATCCTTCACTTAATCACTAGCTATAGAAAGAAAACCTTCCTCTTTCCTAGGACTTCCTCTGATATGTCCACCGACGAGTTAAAGTATTGAATTCTAAATTCCATAAGGCAAAGGTATAATCCAGAAGGTTGCATATTCTGCTTGAATTTATCAAGCCAGATATGACTGCTCATCACAGTCAAACCTGACATAGTCCTTGGGCAGTGTAGGTATATATGGTCCTGACATCAGCTGTTTCCTGCTTTTGTACCAAAGACAGGTACAGGTCCCCCTTTTCTTTTGTTTTCTCCTCATCTCTAATGTGATTTATCCTGCATTGTCTTATATGAGCCTCTCTGAACGCATTGCCTGCTTCTCTTGGGCATTACTTTGAACAATATCACATGTACACCAATCTCTACATGACCTGGCATTCCCTAGCAAGTTTAAGGCTACATTTTAAATTCTGTTTTCATCTAATCTTAAATAGTAATAATTTTTTTCTCAGCTTCAGATAGAGTTTAGCTCATCACATGGATACGAGGGAGACTGACCTCAGGGCCAAACCATTTACCGAAAAGACGAGATAGCACTCCTATTTTCCTTTCCTCCCCACTAAGACTCCACAAGAGCAGGCCAAGCTTCTGCCCCTTCTACCTTCTTTATCAAGATACTTTAAATGCTAGTAAGTTGAAGGAAGAACTAGGGGAGAGCATAATTGTCTTACATGGGATTTGGGACAGACAGGTATTCGTCCTTTCATGAAATTGAGATGAGTTTGGAAGCAGTTGTCCCACCAAGTATCAACAATTCAGTCTTCCTGTTTTTAACTTTTCATTAAATTCAGAGTTTCTCTAGTATGAAAATAACTCAGGTTTTTTCAGGGTTCTTCAGACAGCCACAAGTGTGAGCCCTGGAAGGATTGCCAAGAGGCAATTTCTGTCTCTGCCTCAGATTTGAAGAGGACTTTAAAACCAGGTGGCCCAGTCGGGCTAACCAGTGCTTTTCCCTCATGGAATGGCAATGACATGGAGCGAAGCAGGAGTTCAGAAAATTTGATCTACTCCCCAAGCGCTGTGAGGGCTGCGAGTCCATTTGGGGATGAATTGCTTCCTCTTGTCATTTAACCAAAAGCTTACTTACTAATGATGTAGGCTTTTTAAATTCTGTATTTTTCTCCTCATGCCTAACCCTAACTCTGTAGCTCAGCTATAGTCAGGAAGGAAGAAAGCCTAGCTCATTCTCACTAAGGTTGTATTGCCTTATATTGCTACCTTCATTTAGAGGATTTAAATATTTATCAGGATACAGTGGCTAATTTCTTGTCCTCTTGACTGGGCCTCAGGATGCCTAGATGTTTGGTTAAACATGTTTCTGTGAGGGTGTTTTCGGATACGATTAACATTTCAGTCCTAAAGCAGATTGCCCTCCCTAATGTTTGTGGGGCTTATCCAGTCAGTTAAAAGTCTGAATAGAACAAAAGGCTTTCCCTGAGCAAGAGAGAATTCCTCCTGACTGGCTGGCTGCCTTTGGATGGGGGCGGCGGCGGGGTTGGGGAAGGTGGTGGGGCGCATGACTGTTTGTGGCCTTGAACTTCAACTAAAAAATCCACTTGGGTTTCAAGCCTAGAACTACCCTATCAGCTCTCTTGGGTTTCCAGCTTGCTGACTCACCCTACAGATCTTGGGACTTGTCAGCCTCCGTAAGCCAATTCCTTACAGTAAGTAAATCTCTCTCTCTCTCCTACTCTCTCCCCCGCCCCTCTCTCTATATATACACACACATATACAGCTGACCTTTGAACAAATGGTTTGAACTCTATGGGTCCACATGTATGTGGACTTTTTTTCAATGTACAGTACTATACTATACATTACAGTACTATAAATGTATTTTTTCTTTTCCTTGTGATTTTCTTTTCTCTAGCTGATTTTATTGTAAGAATACATTATGTGTTACATATACCATACACAATATGTGTTAATTGACTTGTTATCAGTAGGACTTCCAGTCAACATTAGGCTACTAATAGTTAAGGTTTAGGGGAGTCAAAAGTATTCAGAGATTTTTAATTGTGCAGAGGCTTGATGCCCCCAACTCCTGCATTATTCAAGGACCAACTATATATGCATAACTTACTGGTTCTCTTTCTCTAGAAAGTTCTGAATAATACACCGTTTATTATTGCAAATTGCGTAGTGAGCTTCTAATATATTTCAGACTCTAATAGAGGGTATAAAGAGGTAAATGAAATTCTTTTTACCTTCAAGAAACACACCAATGTGTTTGGGGAGAGAGGTATACCAATCATCAAAGAACCGTAGTTATATAACCAGGATATGAGGAAAAGGAAGTGAAAACTTCACACATTCAAAAAATGTGATGATTGAGTTGGTCTTGAAATTTCATAGCAGTTCACCAGTGGAAAACCAATTAATAGGTAAAGATAAACAAAAGCACAGATTTTTACTTTTATTGAGTACTGTAACTTCAGTACTTCTCCTGAAAGAGATAAATTGCTACATTGTAGAAAGTCAGTAATTGTTTGTTGAAAGAATGACTGATTTCAAGACAAAGAACCAAACTAAACAAAGTGCCACAAGAGAGCACGTGGCTGGGTGTCAAGCAATTGATACCGTGAAGCCTCCTAAGTTATGTTCAGGAATTTGACCTGTATCCAGAGTGATGTTCTTGAAATTGAAAATATGGTAATGCCACTCCTCTTCTCAAAAACCATGGAAAGCTCTTCAGTGTCTTTAGGATAAAGTCATTGAATAGCCTACACATATCTATACTTAACCACATGTCTGGGAACTCATTTCTGGCCTCCACACTCTGACCACTTTTTTCTGATCCACTGGTGCCTTCCTGTCCCTGAGTTTTTGTATATCTGCCTGGAATGTGCTTGCCCTCCACACTCGAACAACTGAACTTCTGGATATCTTTCAGGTTTCAGCTAAAGTATCAGCTCTTCCAGCACTTTCTTTTGCCCACCAGATTACACTAAGGACCCCCATGCCATATGTTGTCTTAGCCCTATGTAATTTTCCTTCACCATGCTTTAGACAGTAAATATTAATGCAAATGGCATTGCTTTTCAGTAGCTTCCTCCTCCACCTTTGTCTGCCCTTGACCGACAGGCACACATGTATATGTGTGTAAAGACACACACATGACTTTAAGTTCTGTGAGGAAGGATCTTTGTATATGTTGTTCTTTGACATATGTTTACCAGTTTTTAGCATATGGTGGCATATATATATTGAATGGTTAAATGAATAAGTGAATTAATTAACAAGTACATTATATGGTCCCCAGTAATCTTACCACTATTGTGATTGTAGTGACTTCTCTGGACTCTGAAGTGTTATGATCACAATCCAGTAGTTGCAAGTTTTGAGGGTCTGGGGGTTGAGTAGGAATCAGAACATTCTGTGTGCAGAGATGTGTATATAGTATGATGGCACAAGGGCTGAAATGGTGTGTGAGCACAAAGAGGCAGCTAGAGAACGAGAACCAAAAGGGGGTGATTCCAAATTTCCTCAGCCATTCACAAGAATCTACCCAGCTTCCACTTCTCCTGAAGGCCAGTACTTGGGTAGCAGGGTACCTTCGAACATGCGCTCTACAGGGGAGTTCGTGTGGAAGAGACGGTCCCCAGCTTGCAGGCATGAGATTTACTTACTTTCATTGCTCTTTTTTCTACTGTCTTTTCAAATGGTATTATTTCAGCATCTCACTGGTAACCTTGACAGGAACCATCTAGTCTAGGCTAATTCATTGTGAAATGTGACCATTCTTATTACTTAGGGCTGAGAACAGGGCCGGATGATTGATAAGTCAGAGGGCCTCTCGCCATCTCAGGCAGTGGCTCTCTAGCTGATGAGACGTTCATGGCTGCTACTTGGGCCTCTTTGGTGTATTATTTGCCCCCAGATTAGCACTTTCAGGAGAACTCATTTTTGCATGGCTCAGATGTGGAATGAGATGGAAAAACAC
Organism: Paguma larvata; assembly: GCA_030068075.1. Lineage (NCBI taxonomy): Eukaryota > Metazoa > Chordata > Mammalia > Carnivora > Viverridae > Paguma > Paguma larvata. The sequence goes on along the minus strand of CM057837.1, from coordinate 38,221,798 downwards.
TGCTTTCCTACATTCTCAAAGTTAACATTTGAAATTCTTGGTATAAAATATTTGAGCCCGTTGGCTGTGATTTAGCTGATCTTTCACAGGAGCCAGGGAGAACCTGATAGTCTCTTCAGGGGAAAAAAATGAAACCCAATGGCAAGTGCCGCTTCCCTGGAAGAAAGTAGATGCTTTTTGCCAGGAGTAAGAAGTATCTTCTTACCAATGTTCTACACCTGTTTGCCAGGTATCTGAGCCCTTTCTTAACCCAATTTTATAGAGTTCTCCCAACAGCCCTGCCATGTAGATCAGATTGTCATCACTCAGGCGATGAGGACACTGAGACTCAGAGAAATTCAGTGCCCACCTCACAAGTTCAGTAGGAGGCAAAATGAGAGCAAGGAATGTGAATTTCAAATGTCAGTCTAAGAGCTGAAATTTTTTTTTAATTTTATAATAGTTTATTTTCAAATTGGTTTACATATAACACCCAGTGTTCCTCCCAACATGTGCCCTTTTTAATGCCCATCACCCCCTCTCCCCCCCTCCCCTCATCCCCCTTACCCTCAGTTTTTTCTTAGTCTTTGAGAGTCTCTTATGTTTTATCTCCCTCCCTCTCTGTGTCTTTTTTTCCTTGGGTAGTAGAATTCTCCAAGGTTTATTCAATAAAGGACCATGGTGTGTGGCCAAGAGTGGCAGTGTGCTAGTTACTCACTATGTATTGATGGATGGCCACTGTGCTCCAGACACCAAGTCACTGCAGACCCATTCAAACACAGGCTGTTTGAAAAGGTATGACGAACATGTGGTAGAACTGGAGAAGAATTACATTGGAAGATATGTGGGCAAATTGTAGTTGCCATTAGATATCAAAGAAGGGATTAAAGATAGAATAGCTAGAAAGGGTTTTGTGGCTCTGCAGAGAAGAAGGAGACAGGGAGCATTATGAGCAAACATGGAACAGTAGACCATGCCTGTCCTGCAGAAGGAATAGTGAGCGGTAGAGATGTTTATACCAAATTGTCTAGGGCCAATTGCCTCTCTGACTCCCTGTATAAATCCAATTCTAATTGGCATAAATCTCAGATCCATTGTTCCACTAGCAGAACTAATAACCATAGTGAAGGGAGAGAGATAACATTTTGCCTAGAAAATTATGTAAACCCAAAACTGCAGAGGTTAAAAAAATGAAGACCTTCTTTCCACTTAAGAGACTGTGACCACATGCTTAGCAGGGAACATGCCCTTAAATATAGCCTTCGAGCCACGTAGAGACCCAACCCTGAGCATAAATGCATTGTTTAGCCGCTGGTAACTGCATCCGATAAAGTCGTTGGAAATGAACCAACGCTGCTTCCATTGATCTGTTTTTCAATTCTCTGCTGTTTGCTGGAAGAACCTGATTTTACTTTGCCCAAAGTAAGTCATTTGAGTAATCGGTAAATCCAGTGGAACTCTGAAGTCACTGCCTCTAAGGCTGGCTGCCAGGTTAACATCCGTGACCTTGTCGACAGACTTCCATCATTTCAGAAGCACACTCCTGTTTGTGCCAAGGAACACAAAAGCAGAGTGTGTGCCCACTGTAGGGGCTTCTGGATGATACTGGGTTGTACGGGAGGCTGGCAACAGCCTGGAAGGAAAAGATTTATTTTGACCAACGAATGACTGTGTGCAATGGGGTGGTGGTCAAGAGCCTGGGTTTTGGAGCTCCACACTCCAGGGACAGGGCTCAAGTTTCCATTTATCATCCATGTGACCATCAAAGCCTTATCTGCTCTCCCTCTGAGTTTGGGTTTCCTGACATGAATGTGAGATTAAGTAAAATAATCTCCACGGAGGGACATTAAAGATGTTTGTAGTGTCTCTAATCTTATGAACAAGAAATGAGTCACTTGCAGGAAAGAACTCTGGCCAACTAGACAAGGGTCCACAAAGATTTTCCTAATGATTTTAGACTTTGCTGGCCACAGGATCTTTGATGCAACTACTTGATCCCCAGTCTAGTGTGAAAACAACCATAGCCATTCACAATATGCAATGAACATCAGTGTGTTTCAATAAAACTTTATTCATGGGCTTTGAAATTTGAATTTCATGCAATTTTTGCATGTCATAAAATACCATTCTTCATTTGCTTTTCTCCCCCCAACGATTTAAAAACCATTGTTAGCTTGTAGGCCTTCCAGAATGGATAGCAGGCCAGATTTATCCCACACGTTGTAATTTGTTGACTCTGAAGGACAAGGCACATGGAGCTTAATTTATTGTGGCTTGTTACAAACATAATGTGAATCTTTGACACAGTTTCTACAAACCTCCCCTCCCCACAAACTGTATCTATAGTTGCACTCCTTTATGAAATATTGAATAGGTGAATCATTTGAAATGACTTAGAAGTTTCCTAATTTCTTGTCCTGACCACAGAGGCAGGTCATCTCTTTCAGGAAGCCCTCCTCAGCTCCTTCAGCTCTTACTGCTTCCCCTTCATTAAATTTCTTTTCTTAAGGTACAAGATTTGGCTCACAGGTATATTTAGTTTGGTATGTACTATTTTTAAAGGAGTCAGACTTTGCAAAGTTGGAAACATCTGGTAGTACTGAACCCACATACTCATAGTCCTGCAGTTTTCTAGAGCTGCAAAACAGCTGCCCTTTGGACTGAACCTGTTGTTTCCTGACCCACCTGTCACCTGATCTACATGTGTCTGCTCCAGCTCACTGTCTTCAGCTCACTCATGATCCATTCAAGCTACCTTTCCATTTGTGATTTCCAATAGAGATTTTACATCCACAATTTCATACCTGTGTTGTTTCTTGCAGTCCTCCTTGAAAGTTTCAAAAATGCAGTAATATGCAAAGAATAATCTCATAAGCACCTGTGTACCAACCCCTTGGAATTCATATTATATTAACACACTGTGAATTTGGCTTCATACTTTTTTAAATGAATATACAGGGCATCCCAATAGAGTTAGTCTTCTCATTATTGCACATTTTTAGACTCTTTTTCTTTATTTCCTAAACAGAGCAGGGACTGCCATGAATTTGATATATATCCTTGTAGTGTGTGTGTTGATACATTTAGTACATATTTAATTATCCACAGAAATATATGTAGTATTGCTTTATTTGTTTTTAAAGTGTATAATTTATCTAAATGCTATCATTCTCCTACATGAGTCTGTCACTCAGTATTATCTATCTTGGGGCATATCCATCTGGTCCAGACACTGTTAATGTTGTATGGCATTCTGTCATGATATGACTATGTGCAGTTTATTTCTCCATTCCCCTCTCAGTGGACATTTAGCTTGTTTCTAGTTTTTTACTATTTCAAGCAGTATTATCCTATCTCTGTGCGTGCCTCCAGGTGCCTACACAGAAGTCTCAGAGCTACAGACCTCCAAGTGGAATTGCTGGGTCATGGTAAATTGTCATGATCATCCTTACTTTTGCACTGTTGTCTAATTGTTTTACATATTGGTCATCTCAGTGGCGGGGTGTGAGGGTTTTTTTAGTTCATTAGAGTCATAGAATTTGCAGCTGTCTTATTCATCGTCTCCCAGAGCCCTGAACATAGAGGCTTGTGCACAATTGGTACTCAGCAGATACGTAGGGATTGACTGATACTATTGGACTCAGTGGCAAACATTTAAGGGCAAGAGTTTAATTTTACGCTATTTAGGATTCTTTTTATCTCTTGGTTCAGAATTTAACACAAAGTCGGAGACTAAGAAATGTAATGCCGTGGGAAAACCAGGTGGCACTCCTTCTCCTTTCTTCCAGCTGTTTCTATTCCCATGTAGTCCCTCTTGTCTTGAACATCCATCATCTCCTTGCTTGCATCTCCTAGGTCACCCTTCATCCACCAACTCCTGACTCATCTCTCACAAGTTCACAGACGGGTTTCCAATGTACTGATGTGGCCTTTAAAATTTCAAACTCCACTGAAGGAACCTATTAAGTTTTGATAAAGGAGTCAATGTTGTTTGGACATAGAAAGATAGAAAAAATGAACTTTCTTTCCTTTGCCTTGTTGGTTCCAATGCCTTTTAGTTTCTTTCTCAATCTCCCCTCAACCCCCTGCCTCTTCCAGGACTTACTTTCAAGCTCACTAACCCCTGCCTCTGTCTGCCATCTCACAGATCGGAGCATCATGCAGCTAATACAGACTCCATCTGCAAGATCCCTTGCTGCTGATCCCCTGCCTATTTCCATTAAGGTCTAGTTCCTGTCTCACTTTCACTCAGTGTAATTCTGAGGCAGCTGCTGACCTCCTTTAGTGCTAAGCCCATCTACACCCTAATGGGAAAACAATAAGGTGGCATGGACACACACCAGTAGCCAAGGATGTGGCCTAAATTTCTGGAGACGAACAACTGCGGGCCACTGATGGCTGGCCTTCCCAGAACACTGCTCTTTTGGCTTTGATTTCAAATCGGTCCTCAGGAGCTTCCTCTATGGAAGCAGAGAGGAAGGCTTATGGAGCAGGAAGGAAGAGGAGACATGGGGATCCTGGGCCTTCCATAGAGAACTAGATATTTAGAAAAGGACTCCGAGAACCACATGTATCAAGCCTCTATTATAAGAACATTTATTATATCTTTATTCAACAGGATGCATTGCATGCCTACTTCAAGATAGGTACTGTTCTGAGAGACCAGAAGCTGGTCTAAGGCCTACACAAGGTAGTCAGAGGCTCTTCTGATGGGAAGTTTATGTTCTGAAGCCTCTTCCACACCCTATGGAAGAGAGATCAGTTTTGTTTGAGGGTTATTTCAGGTCTAGTGCTCATGGAATTTGTTCTATAATCTGATTAGAAGCTCTTAATGGTAGTAGTGGTGATGTGAGTGCACATGAGACCATGGGGAGAGAGGAGGAGAGGAGAGAGATTGCTATAAATCTCAGGGCACCTGTAACTTTCAACAGTTCTAACCCTGGCTGTGTTTTCTCATTACTGCTCATATCTTAGTTTGAGAAAAAACAACGCTGTGAATGAATTGAAAGGAACATCACAGAATATTAAGAGTGGTTACTTCCAATGGGGCTTTTATTTTCTCATCTATACATTTTTCATAGTTTTCTAATATTTTATAATGAGGAAAGGGAAATTGTTTATCAAAATGTACACATGAGAAAAAATATCTCCCAGATAATGAAAGAAAGGAACTGCATTTAAGTATATTTTGGTGATTTTTTCGGTCACACTTACTCTCCCTTTGAGGTTGTGACCTAAAGCAAGGGAGAGTCTTAACTACCCACCATCACTTTCCAGTGCTAACTAATGCCCTGAGTAAATTAATACTAAATCATTTCAAATAAATAGGCTACTGGAACCCAATCAAAAACAAGAATGGGAAAATAGACAAATCCCACTCATAAAATAAAAATTCAGGAAATTGCTAGATAGTGCTTTCTGATGAAGTAGTGCTCTAAATAATTTCTTCAAGGTCATCTGGTTAATTTATGATGCATTTGTAAGTTATTGTGTATTTTAAAAATTAATGAAAGATTTAATTATAGCAGGGTTGCCTGTGACCTTTTGTGAAATGACTTCATCATAAATCTGCAGGCATTTCAGAACTGTTTTCCAGGTTTCTAATAATTTGCTCTCAAATTAATGACATCCAGCCAGTGAAAGGAGTCAAGCCTGAGTAAAAGGATTGAGTTGGGATTTGCGGTTTCCTAGCAATGGCTAATTCTGAGTCCTGGATGGGGTTGTCAGAGAAGATGGTGTGTGACTCACAGGAATCGACAGCAGGTTTAACTGTTTACTTAGAGGAATGAGAAATAAATCCAGTATGTCAATAGGGGAAATTGTAGGTAGTCAGACTAGGTTATTGCAGAATATTTTATTTCGGGCACATTTTTCTGCATATCCATGTGGAGGTAACACCTGGACCAGTGGGAGAATTCTTTTCCCCTGGTAACACAGGGCTTCTCCCTCATTTATACATCGAAGGTCTGTGTCTACCCTGCAGCCAGGTTGCCAGCCACCCATGAAGCCGAACTTAGACTCCATCACCCTGGTATCTCTGACCTTCCCCTCTGGTATCTCTGACCTTCCCCTAACTTAGTGAGAACAGCTAAGCTTCCTTTGGAGGGAAGCAGGCTCACTTCTTCAGAAACTAGGATATATCATTGTTTATGTCATTCTGACGATTCGTTTGATTCAGTAGAGTGTACAGAGGAATGCTATACCTTAACAAATCGAAGAAAATCCTCTCTCTTAAAAGAACCTGGAGCACATATCTGTAGTTCCAGGTTGGCAGGCCAGAGTTTGGAAAACCCAGAGCATCCTTTAGACAAGGAAGCCTAAAGAAAAAGCCAGCAAAATGTAGATGGCAAGTCTTGGCTAAAGACTTCCTTGTTTTCCATAGACCTGAATATGAGCTCTTGTGTACCCTGCCTTCCTCCAGTAATATACTACTGTCACTCATGGCACACCATGACTCAGCCTGCATGCCGCAAAGGTTTCCCGTGAAAAGTAGTCGGTGTGGGAGGAAGAGCTGGGTTTCAGGAGACTTGGGTCCTAGTTCTTGGTGTTCTTAAGCAAACCATTACTTTGTTCTTTTCCCCAGCCAGCATATGAAGGGGTTTGGTCAAAGGTTCATCTCTAACGACCCTTGGATGACTAAGGCTTTATAATTCTGTTTGTCCATTTTCATGCTCAAAGGACTCCCAAATAGAGGCAGAACCAATAAAGATCGTCATAGTTCAGGTTCAAGTACATAATCGTCCACGTAGTAGATGCTTTAGAACTTGAGACAAATTGGGTCATAATTGAAGCTCTCTGGATATATCTTCTCTGCAGATTTTTCTTCATTCTTCACTTGAGCTTTCAGTTTTATGTATTTCATGGGATTTCCGTCTTTTGTGCAAGCAGCCTATAACTAGCTGTTGTTAAGGGGACCCCCATGCCAAGACCTCAGTGCCAAACTGTACAGTCAAATAATTGCTAATGAATCATGAAACACTTGAAAATAGATATAGGCCTTGTTAAAAGCACAGTGCTGAAAACTGTGTTATAATATTAGCAGCAACTGCCTAACTGGCTCCCACACCTAGTTACTATATAATTCTTTTTGGATGAGGTATTCAACTTCTTTGAGTCTTAGTTTCCTTACCTGTTAAATAGGAATAATAAATGGCTAATAAACTCTAAGAGTTCAATAAACAATCACTAATATTGATATTCCTAATTATTATTGTTTGATTGACTTCTAGAGTGCCTACTGTTTGCAGTCTTGTAGTAGAGATCATGGGAATATAAAAACATCAGGCGCACTATCTGCCCACGAAGTTCTCAGTCATCCAACAAAGGATATAAAGTAAATTACGGTAGTTAGATGCTCTTATATAAAAATATTAATAGCATTTTAAAATTATTTACTTCTTAATTTGTACAAAACACTATAAATATATGACACATTTAAACCTCAGCACTCGGGTACTGTTATTATCTTCATTTTGCACACGAGAAAACTGAAGTCTAATTAATGTGTGTAAAGACATTCTATAGGTCTTGAATTGGCACTCACATCTTGCCCTGTGTGATGCCAACACCTGCGTGTTTAACTACTTCATTCCACTGGCTCTCAGACAATAAATATATGATAAGCACAGCTTGTCGTAAGTTGCAGACTTTTAAGAGTTTAAAATCTAGGGAGGAAGATAAGATAATTATGTATATAGTGTATGGATTTTGATACCTTTTGGAAGTACTAAGGGTAATACCCAAAATACAGGGGGGAAAAAAGCTGCAAAAATTCAGAGGAAAGAGATTTTATTCTTCTTAAGGAAATGAATGGAAGAGTAGGAATTATCAAGGAGAACATAATAGAAATGTTAGCGTTTGAATTAAACCTAATAGCATAATCCATCAAGAATATAAAATAATCTAAAACCTGTATAGTGTTATGATTACATAATGCAAAAATGTACAAAAACTCAAGGAGAAATGGAAGATTTGCAATATCATAGGGACAGTTTAATAAATTTCACATGGAAATCAATAGACCGAGCAGTCAAAAAGTTAGTACGATTTTGATGTGAATAATACTATTAGTAAGCTTTATTTAAAAGACCTTTATGTAACTTCTACTCAACAAATAGAGAATATATATTTTTTAAGCCAACTTTTAAGTTTTTGAAATTGGCCATACGCTGGGCCACATAGAGATTACGGACTAATTCCAAAGAGCTGATAGAATTGAGATCATGTTCTCTCTAAATGTTATAATTAGATCAAAATATTAAAATAGAATGACTATAAGGAAAATAAAGGAGAAAACCTCATATGTTTGGAAACAAAAACCTAGGTTATTTAGGAGTAGTTTTGTTTTTTAAAGAGGGAATCTGAATGCCCACTATGAAATATTTAGATTTGAAAAGCTATCCCTTCCTTCCTTTCACCCCAACACATTATTTCCCATAACCCTGCCTACTGTTAGACTTGAGACCTGCAGAATGAGTGAGAATTTGACAAAATCAGATATGGGGAACAGCATCCCCAAATAGAGGAAAAGCAGACCCTAGGAAATCATGCTCCTTTTGGTGAATGAATGAATTATGCTTGAGCACAAGTAACATGGGGGAGAGCAGGAGATAATATTAGAAAGATAGATGGAGGCTACTGTAGGGTGGCTTTTGAATCTAATTCAAAGAGGTCTTATCGTGATAGTCATGACTAGAGCTTATGAAATTTCAAAGACAAGAGTAGGTACCTTGGGATTTTTCTACAAAGAGATTGAAATTGCAGAAATAAATATGATTGCCAAGGTCAAGTGTAGGAACCAAGAAGAAGGAGGCTTAAGTTAAAACAGTCAGAGATAAGGGGAAGAAGAGCTGGGTCAAACGTAAACATAGAGAAGTACCAGGAAGGCAAGGAGAATATGGTGTCACTGAAGCAGACAGCTACAGAAACTGAGGAAAAGCCTCTGCTTCTGTGGGAGAAGACCACTTTCTGCTCATACAGGAAGTCAAAAGTTTAGAAGAGGGAGAGATCCCTTAGACTTGCAATATCTATGGAATGCTTCTAAGAGGAGGTGACATTAATCCTATTTAAGGCTTAGAATAGGATTAGGGACAGGCAGAGAATGAAGGAGCAATGAGCATGGCAAAAATGAGGTGTTGAATTAGGAAAGTGTGTGTGTGTGTGTGTGTGTGTGTGTGTGTGTGTGTGTGTATGAAGAAGCACCACCAGGGACTCTGCTAAATGTTCCACAGCAGTTATCATCAGTGTCTCTATGTAATACACATGTATGCAAGCAACTGTGTAGAGTAGGCATTTGTGGAAAAAAAGTAGACTAGTTTGGTTGGAACAAAGAGGGAAGAAGGGAGAAAAGTTTGGAAAATAATATGAGGTCCAGATTTGGGATAGAATGCTAGTTCTAGGAATGTGATCTCTATTTTATTCTGTAATTAGTTTCCGGTTTCTGAGTAGGCATGTAGTGTCATTGGAATCATGCTCAAAGACAACTGTCTGGAAGCTGGTGGAAAATAGGCTTCATGAATATGGATATACGGTGTAAACAAGTGAAGCCAGTGAGGAGCCAATAAGGTACTGAGAGCCTGGATTACATTCATCAGCAGAAAATGTATGCTTTGGCTACACATAGATGCCAACTTGAATCCTAGCTCAACCTTGATCTTGAGAATGAACCTAGAACCTCAGTTTCCTTATCTGAAATGACTATCCCATGATTCTCAGGGAATGTGTGGAGGGTTCCAGATGATAATAACCATGAAACATTTAGCAGAGTCCCTGGAACATGATAAGCATGCTGTCAAATGTAGCCATTAGTGGTATCCATTGTTGTTATCAGGGTGTGGAAATGGGATTCCAGTTGAGTTGGTGAATATGAGAGATTATGTGGAAGTGTAATGAAAAGGACTGAGTGTCAGACAGGAGGTTAAGAGAGAGGACCAAGTTGAGGACTGAGTTTCTGCTGACACACAGGTTTCTAGCCTGATGACTGAGAACTCAGCTAAGTCAGCCACAGGAAGAGGAAGAGGAAGAGAAAAGAGAGAAAGAGAAAAAGGAGTCAGGAAGGACTTGACAAGTCATCTTTAGCCTTGTTCTCTTAAGATTTTCTTTAGGCAGATGGAAATGGGGGAGTTGGTCGTTAGAAGAGCTCAAGATGCAGGTGCCGGAGTCCCTGAGGAAGAAAAGGGAAAGGGCAGGTTCTGGAACAGGTCAGTGACAACACTATATCATTTTACTTGAGTTCAATAAAATGGTCTCCCAAAAATTAGTCCATAGTAAAAATCCTAATCTGACCACCCTACGCATCATTTGTTCTTTCTTTTGCACATTTCTAGTGGCTTTCTAGTAATGAATCCTTGTTCTGTTCCTCTTTGAAGGACTGTGATCAACCACTCTCTCCTAGAATCTTCCCTCAGCTTTTACAACTGCGTATAAAGTTTGGTATAATTGGAGGTCGGGAAAAAGATCTATGCAGGGGAGAATCAGGTGACCCAGAATTGCTCTACTGTAAAGAGAAAAACATCTTCACAAAGCCTGCTCCTCTAATTACATTTAGTGTGGCCTTGTTTCCTCCTAAATTATAGCAATTATATACCAAGATCCCCTTTGAAATCATTTAATTAATGAGTAGCTAAACCTTTGTGTGTATGGAATTCTAATGAAGGTGGGGTTTTTTGTTTTGTTTTTTCTTTTTTTATTTTTTTGTGAACCACTTCCTTCCCTCAGATTAATCACTCCCCTCCCCAGAAGGCTCACTCAAGTCTGGATAGTGGGTTAAATAAGGTATTTTAGGGTCCCAGAAAATCAATTGTTTGTGGAAATCCTATCACAGTCCAGAATAACAAGGGGCAGAGAAGTGGCTGCTATTTCTCTCTTGAGATTGTTTTTGTCTTTCTAAACCCCAAAGGACACACAGCTCAACCATGTTACTTGGCCCAGAAATAAGGGCAGATAAAGCTATTATCCCAATTTTAAAGAAGTGAATGACTTTGATAGATTAATTCTATCCATTAATCAACCCAGAACTATTTAATGAGCATCTGTTATATGGAAGAAGTGCCAGTGGAGATAAAGATGAATGACTCTAATAGATAAATCTTGTGTGTATGGGGTCACCAGGAGATAGATGGCTTGTATACCTGGAGATAGACATAAGGATTGAAATAAAATAAACTCTTAGAAATTGTCTTGAAAGGGCCACATTTCACCTAAACTGTTTCTGCACCCAACCTTTGAGTATATGTGTCACTGATTAAAGTCATCTTCTGTAAGGAAGCTGATGGTTTTAAAGATGAAGTTATTTGCTCTAGGTTATTTAGCTAATTTAGTGGCAGACCAGGACTAGGAAAAGATGTCTTCTATTTCTTTGCCTCATGCTCTTGTCACCATGACTAGACCATCTGTATGTTAAAAGTCAAGCAACAGGATAAGAGCACATGAGGGCACTCTCTAACCAGAGTCACATTAGTAATGTAGACATTTGACACCCAAGGAGTTTAAAAAAAAGAAAGGAACGGTCTTTGAGGTTGATAGAGCCCAAGAAGAAGGTGAATATTAAATGGAGCCAAAAACTCTTGTAAAACAAAATCCAAGTGGCAAGGTAAAAAGAAAAAGAAAAACAGAAGTAATAAATTTTAATTGATTTTCCTGAAAATCCATATAGTGAGAAATGGCTTAGAGAATTAATTAATTGTGTTCTGTGTTCATGAGCAACTTCTTCAAGGGAGCTAATGGATAGGCTACCTGTTTCCAGTCATTTATATTTATGCATGAGGTATCTATTTTCTCCAAAGCTCTGTATAAAATGTCACACACACACACACACACACACACACCCCTACACAAAAGACAAATTCCTGCATTTGAGGTTAGTATGTATCTTTAAAAAGGGATATTGAGCCAAACCTACCAAAAGCTCTTGATCAGCAGGGACTTGCATATGCGTTGTGGGGGTTCCAACAATAGGAATGATGGTGATGATATGAACATTTGTTGTTCAATGGAATTTTCAAGATTTTCACATATATTATCTCATATAATAGAGTTTTGTTGTGTTTGTGAAAATACACTTTAAGTTAAGAAGGGGGGCTAGGAATGCATTTCTATAGAAGAAGGTCAAAATAGTTTATCTTGGTAATTGCAAGAAAGCAGGACTATGCATGATAATAGATTTGGGAATACTAGAAATTCCTTTTTTTGCCAAAGACTTGAGAATGAAACCACACTCTAGAATTCCTTGTTCCTCAATAATCAATTAGCCCTTCTTTATCAAGCACCTACCACTGAAAAGACTTTATGGCATACAAAAAGGATAAAGAAGATGTGGTTTATATATACAATGGAATACTACCTAGCAATGAGATAGAATGAAATCTTGCCGTTTGCAACAGTGTGGATGGAACTGGAGGGCATTATGCTGAGTGAAATAAGTCAGTCAGAGAAAGACAGATACCACATGTTTTCACTCATATGTGGAACTTGAGAAACTTAACAGAAGACCATGGGAAAAGGGAAGGGGAAAAATAGTTTCAAACAGAGAGGGGAGCAAACCCATAATTACCTTGTGGGTAATTATCCCAAAGTGAAGCATGTGATTTCTCATGATGGTCACCCTGGTTTCTCTGCTGGGTTCTCACTTTTACAAATCCTATTGTGAATTTTAACATCTATTCTAAGGGTAGTTATGAAAAGGAATGAGAAGTGCTTGATTTTAAATTAGTCCTTATTTTATCTACTGCTAAGTTCGCTGCATTTTTGTCATTTCCTTGGCTTCCAGAGGCTATAATCTGAAGAGCTGTGAATGAATGCAATATTGAATGGAATTAGGGAAGCCGGATACATCCAGAAGAGAGCATTTCAGTCACTTATGTCCCATAGGCAGGGCCCACATCGAACATTTTTCTTCCCAGAATAAATAACAGATAGAGAGATGGGAAGTATATTAATATCTGAAAGATGCTAAAGGGCTTTAGGTAGGGTCCACTGATCTTAGTTGGGTCCAATGAGAAAATGAGCAGAGCTTATAGTCCTAACATTAAATGTTTAAATTTTGCATCTGGCATACATAAGTGATCACTTGGGAGAGCAGACTAGCACACTCCCAAGTAAAAATATTTGTGTATCAATTTACCGTTTGAGGAAAGACCTGGGAAACACAGTGTAAAGACATCTGGGCTAGAAGCCAAAGAAATATAGATGAAAGGCTATGCCTGGCAAGACTGCAGAAGACAGAGGCTGAATTAGTCCCCAAGTCCTGACTTGGCATCTATTTTTGTGGTCAGTTCTGAAATGAGCTCTCTAAGACGAGAAACAGATATCCCAGATAGTTGGGAAAACTAGCAACATGGACGTCCTTAGAGGTTCAGGGTCAGGGTCAGTTAGGCTGGGCACCTGGGTGATGCTTGCATCCTCCTCCACAGCAGCCCTGGGAAATGGTTAAGCCTGAGCTTGAGGTTCTGTGTTTACTAACTCTTGAGCCTTCCTTTCATCTGTGGACAAGTTTGTGTATTAGAAAGTTCTATCACGTTTTGTAAACCTTCACGCTTTTCTGTTTTGTTACTTTTTTTATACCCAGGAGATCTCCCTAGAGGGCCCACTTGTTGGTCTCCCTTCCCCTGCCCTTCCTAAGTCATCTCCCAGTTAACCAACCATATTTCTTAACATCACTTCTTGGATAGATAAATGAAAAGTGAATTTTTTTAAATTTATTTATTTTGAGAGAGAGAGCATGTACACAAGTGGGTGAGAGGGAGAGAGATAGAGACAGAGGGAGACAGATAAAGAATCTAAAGCAGCCTCCAGGGCATCAGCACAGAGCCTGATGTGGGGCTTGAACTCATGAACCATAAAATCATGACCTGAGCTGAAATCAAGAGTTGGACACTTAACCACCTGAGCCACCCAGGCACTCTGAAAAGTGGTCTTGAATCATATCATCATCTGTATTAATTTCCTGTGTCTGCTGTAACAAATTACTGCAAATTAGGGGGTTAATTCTCTAACAGTCCTGGAGCACAGAGTCCAAGATCAAAGTAGCAACAGGGTAGCACTCTCTCTAGTGCACTGGGGAAGAATTCCTTCTATGCATGTTCAATCTTCTGGGGGCTCCAGGTGTTCCTTGGCATGTGGCCACATAACTCTAGTCTTTGCTTTTTCTTCACATGGACTCCTCCTCTCTGCATGTTTCTCTTCTTTATATCTCTTATAAGGATGCTCGTCATTGCACTTAGGACCCACCTTGATAATCCAGAATGATTTCATCTCAAGATCCTTAACTCATTTATGTCTGCAAAGGTCCAGATAAGGTCACATTCACAGGTTACAGGGAATAGAACATGCCCATGTCCCTTGGGGGAGCCACTATTCAATACAGTATGCCATCCTATGTGCTGTCTTTTTCGATGGTCCTTAAGCTTTAGGAACTGTGAATCCCTTTGAAAATCAGATAAAATATATGTAATTTCTCCATAATAAATACACATGTGCCAGTCAGTAAACGCGTATTTTCATTTAAAATTTCGGGGGATTCAAACTCTACTACCACCACCAAAACCCATACATGTATTCTAGTTCGAGATACTTAGTATATATCCTTGAATGGTACCATCCAAAACTAACTACAATTTTCTTTGTGATCTAGTCAATGTAGAAGAGACTTGGGTATTGCCTCTTTCATTCTAGATAATATACAGAATTCTTCATTAATTAATGCATTCTATCAATCATCTCAACTGTTTTTGGTTTCTCTGAAGTATTTACTCATATTAATCACATTGTGTATGAAAACTCTTAAGCTGCCACATTTATTATTATTATTATTATTATTATTATTATTATTATTATTATTATTATTATTTAACCTGAGCTGCATCAAGCATCCTTCCCTCTATTCAATACTTATGTTGTTGTCAGGGAAGGACCTGATATATATCTCTGTTACTTCATATTATTAGATTCAGCCTTTCTTTTCAGTCTGTCAAGACCTTTTTGGGTCCTTTTTCTGCCATCAGACATATTGACTGTTTCTTCCAGCTTTGTGTCATCAGAAAATGTGATTTCCAATGATGACCATTATTTTCATGTCTTCAAGTCATTAATAAAAATGATGAACAGGAAAGAGCAGACAGCAGAACCTTGCAGCTGACTACTCACACCCTCCCTCCTGGTTGATTTTAATGTCTTAATTAGGTACTGTTCAGTCACATAATTTTACTGGCACCTGGCTCATATTTTTTCATCTCTTCTTCAAAACTCTTGTGGCAAACCCTGTCAGATGCCTTCCTGATACCAGGTAGATTGTGTGTCTCATATTTCCCTCTTCTGTCTGCTCAGTAATCCTTTCATATAAAGGAATGGTATTAATCAAACATGATGTATTTTATGATCCATGAAATAACTGTAAACTATTTGGAGTAGGTGTAAGTGTTTGATTTAGCATCACTAATATTCTTCTACTCAGAGTACTCCAATCAGGGGGGACTTACTAGAGAAGGTGGTATTTGAATATGAGAAGATTTAGAAAGGTTGGATAGAGACAGAAGAAGACATTCATCAAGGTCTTCTCCTGGTGGTTTTTGTTTGTTTCTTTCTCCTGATAATTTTTCAATTTAACTCTCCTCTCTTCAAATAAGTAGAATTTTTTAAGATATAACTGCTTTGTTAGAGATTTAAAATGGACTGACTAGCGACCTCTCCATGGAATGAATCAGGACTAGAAGGTGGAAGTACCTCAGTGGTGACCTGGCATGGATGTATGAGATTTGGAGACCAATGAATACAGCAAAAATGCAAGAGAACAGAGAGAACCCAGGGAAGGGATGCCTACATTCACTGTGCTCCACATGGTATTGGGCATACAACCCAAGATATTATAGCCCCATGGCTTCTGCTACTCAGTGCTGAACTAAGATTCTTACAAAGACCATACATTTTTAGTTTTGTTCTTTAGTATAGTTGACACACAATGTTACATTAGTGTCAGGTGTACAATATAGTGATTCAGCATCTCTGTACGTTATGCTATGCTCACTACAAATGTAACTACCACTGTCACCATACAAAACGATTACATTATCACCAGTTGTATTCCCTATACTATGCCTGTTATCCCCATGACTTACTCACCTCAAAGTCTGTTTTTTAAATTTTATGGAAGTATCTATCTATCTATCTATCTATCTATCTATCTATCTATCTATTTAGAGAGGGAGGGAAGGGGGGAGAGAGAGAGAGAGAGAGAGAAGAGAGAGAGAGAGAGCTTGCACACAAGGCAGGGAGGGGCAGAGAGAGAGGGAGAGAGAGAGAATCCCAAGCAGGTTCCTTACTGTCAGCGCAGAGCCCAAAACAGGGCTTGAACTCACAAACCATGAGATCACGACCTGAGCCAAAATCAAGAATCGGCCACTTAACCAACTGAGCCACCCAGACACCCCAAAGCCTGTTTAATATTCTTTTAGACAAGACTCTAAAAAGTTGTATTTAGCTTTTAAACTGATAGAACATGAAAAAGCATTTCTCAAGGGGTAATATATAAGTCTTACGAGCTACAAAACAGTCCTATTTCTTTGTCCATTTCACAATTTTAGCCAACTCTCACCCCTCCCAAAGTATCATCATCCTTCGGATAGCAGAAGGGACTGTCCCTTGAGGAGAGTTAGCCTCTTAGATGTCACCACAAGAACATTCGACTGGAAGGAGAGGAGAATCCAGGGCTGGTAGAATGATTAAGTCTTGATGAAATGGAAGCCATCCAGTGCCTTGAAAGACTTCAGTTGGTTTAGGTTCCCAGAGTGATTGGTCTCCCCTTTACAGCACTATGATAGATATCTTGCATTGTAATTATATGCCATGCCACCCGAGTGGAGTATGGGTGATCAGTCTTTTTTTCTATTTTTCTAGAAACGATTGATCATTCATATTTATAGGGCCATCAACTGCCAGGCTTTGAAAAGGTCAGTATTGATTATCTAAGTAACACAGATGGTGTGCTTCTTTGCTATACATAAATATGAGTTCCTTTTGTGAGGCTACTGTAATTTTTCAGGGAAGGGAAAGGAGGGTGTTATTCATGTGAATTAAACAATGGGAATTTCAACTAAAACACACTTAGATTCTGTCAGAATTTTGGAACTTCCAGCTACACTTTAGATTAGCTAATTCACCCCCACCCCCACCATACATATATGCATTTACTTTACAGATGAGGAAACTGAGTCCCTGTCCATAGACATCAGTAGATAAAATACCTGTGCTTAAATTAAGGAGAAACGAGAAGGCTACATGTCAAAATATCAACAACAGTTCTATCTGGGTGTAAGATTTTGAACTATGGGATGAATTTTTTTCTTTCTTCAAATCTTTATGTGTTTTCATTGCTTTCTATGAAGCACATATATTACTTTTGCAATTAAAAAATGGTTAGTTTTAAACCCACTATGAATACCATGCCAGTGGGCTAGAATTGTGTAAATGGCGGACTTTCCCCTTGGTGATCTTCAAAGACCTCAATTTCGAAGAACCTGTTGAGTCCAGGCTGAAATTTAGTCCTCTCTGCCTCCAGTCTTTGTGTATTTAGTGACTGACTAGTGGGCTTTCTCTGCTTGTCTCTCCCATGCCTCCCCTAAACACTTAGAGTTTTTGGCCACTTCAGCCTCCGTTCTGAATGGCAGTTGGTGAAAGTGGACTACAAATCTATCTTCAGCCGGCGCTGCACCAAGGAGGACTATCAGACCTGGCACCTGCTCAATCAGGTATACCACGTGGCAGGGGCATACTGGATTCTAGGAAGAGGAGCTACCCCAAGCCCTATTTGGTCATCTGTTAGCTCCTCCTATTTAGAGGAGGAAGATAGTGGGGCATCTGAAGATAGTGATGGATTTGGGGGAAGAGTTAGAGTCCACACACATTGATCAAACATGCAAAGATGGTATTTCAGAACCATTTTGCACCCTGGGATCCTGATCAACCCACTGAGACGATTTAGCAGCCTAGGGGTGAGGGGTCAATGATCTCTATCTACAGATAAGCCCAGACAGCCAGGCCTTCCAATGGTTTCATCATATCACCTGTCAATGGGGAGAGTGAGAACATCTATCAGGCCAGCCTGCAGTAAGAGCCCCAAAAGCACTGGAAACAGGGCCATAGAGAAAGGGTGAGGGCGGGGGGTGAGTGGCTCTAGAAATGGCAGATATTTGTTGCTTTGCAACATAGGTAGACTTCTGCATTCTTGAGAACCATTAGGTTCATGAAATGTATACCAGTTTTTCCTCTTTTCTTTGCTCTTGACTGGGAGTAAGAACTCGAGCATGATTATTTATCATAGAAAGAGAACTTTTCAGGCCACCTTCAGTTTTACTCTGAATTTTATATGAAAAATATGCCAAAATTGGATTCTTTTCCACTAGAATTTCTGCTGAAGTCATTTGGGCAATTTGGAAGTCTGTGACAATGAGTTGGAATCTTTGCCTTCTCTCCAGAGGTGGAAGAGAAACAAGATGAAGTAGACATCATTGACTAGGTTGGGTGGGAGATAATGATGAACAAGCCTCCTTCATGATGTTCCTCTTGTGTGGTAGTAAGAGACTGGCTCTTTTCCCCTTGAGACTCCTGAATGGTTACTGGGGAGGAGATCGGTAGACAGAGTGACCAAATGAGAATGAAAAGGCCAGTACTTCCTATAGAGAAGCTGGTTTATTTCACCTTTTTTGTATTTTTCTGCCTCTCTCACTGTGGACTTTCTTTCTAAGGGGGAGCCTTGCGTCATGGGAGAAAGGAAAATATTCAAGAAACGCAAGCCAGGAGCTCAGTGTGCCCTGGGTCGAGACTCCTCAGGGACAGTGGTTTCAGAGCCCTGTGTCTGTGCTGACTGGGACTTTGAATGGTGAGTCCCATGGCATATCATTGTCGTTTTCAACCGGACATTTACTTGTTGGGGGATGAGGATGAAGATGGAGCTAGGGAAAGAGGAGTCATGACCCACAGGTGGGAGATGTGTTTTCTGGCCTATGGGTCTGACTGTTCCAGTTCCTGGGCTCGATGGGAAGTCTGCAGCCCTGGAAGGAGGATAGGAGGAGACATTTTCTCAAGGGAGGTCACTGTTCTGTCAGAGCAATATGTCCAGGGAAACTTCTCATCTTCAGTTAGCAGCCCTAGGCAAGTACCAGAGAGGTTGGATTGGGTACTGACAAAGCTCAGAGAGCTACCACCTTGGACAGCTACCTCCAGATACATTAGCTCCAAGCGTGATCTTCCAAGTGATCTCTCTCATCAGTTTTTTCTCCCTCTAATGAAAACCACAAAGAAACTGTAAGTCTCACCTATTAACCAGTGATTCACAAATTTCCAATATTTACCTCCAGTTCTGGCCTCACTGTCCTCTAGGATAGAGATATGCGTGTCCATGTACATACTCAGCTTCTATCTCCCCTTGAAATGCTAGTAAGGATTTCAGACTCAATGTGGCCAAAGTGGAGCTCTTCCTGAATCTTTACTTTTAGAAGCAGTTTTTCAGCTCTTCTTGAACCCCTCTTCCCAGACTAGCTTTTCCAAACTCAATAAAAAATACAGTTGCTTAAGTCAAAACCTCAGGAGAGCTTGATTTTTCCCTTTCCCTTACCCTAAGGGCCTAGCTATCTGCAAGTCCTTGTAAGTCTTTACCTCCAGAACACATTCTAACCTAAAGTACCTCTGCGCATGTCTACCACAACCAGATCACTCCCACATCTACAAACTCTCTCCACCTCCACCCTTGTTGCCCTAAAACCTATCCTCCTCCCAGCAACCAAAATTAGATTTTAAAAGCCCAAATCAGATATTATCATTCCTATGCTTGAAACACTCCAGTGGCTTCCTCTCTCCATAAAATATAATGCAATCTTCCTTCCTTGGCTTGCTCTACTCTACATGATTTGGCCTTCTACCACTGTGCCTTAATTTCCTACCATTCTGCCCTAATTCACTGTTTTACAGCCATACTACCATCTTCTTTCTGTACCTTCATTAATCTAAGCTTATTCCTATCAAAGACAAAAGCCAAGTGCAGAATTTCTCCCAAATCTCAGCGTGGCTGGAACCTCTGGATGAGTCATATCTCAGCAAAAATATCAGCTTCTCAGTAATGCTTCCTGAGGCCATCTGACCTCACCTATACCCTGACACTCTGACACCTACCCTGTTTCATTGTCTTAGTATTAGTCACCACATGGCGTGATCGTGTTTTCTGATTGCTTTATTATTATCCATCTCTCCCCAGTAGAATACAAGTGCTATGAGGGCAGGAATTTTAGACTTTTTTCAGTGCCTGCCCCATGTCAGCATTAAATTGTTGCACCATTTCCATGAACATCATCCCTTTTAGGAGAGTCAGAAAAGCATCTCGGTTCTGGGCATGGGGGATCCCACTAGTGATCCCATGCTGATTCCAGTTGGATGAATTCTTCTTTCGCAGGACAGTCAAAAGGTGAAGTTCAATTTAGATATTTTCATAACCCATTCCAGGTTAAAAGACAAAGCTAAGGGAGTGACAGAGTTGCATTTGGGATTTTCTGGTGTCGAATAACAGAAGTAAATCCAAATGGGTATAGAACAGCTGCCCTTGCCCAGCAACCTCATCCAGCCTCATTTCATCCAGCCCGTTCCTGAAGCTTGCTTTGTGCTGGAAGCTGTTTTGTTCCCCACTTTCTACTAGCACTGTCACTGGTAACTGCAGGTCAGCTAGATGGCTATGATTGCTCCCTAGCTACTCTGCATCCCTGAACGCGTGCCTTGGAAAACTTGACTTCAGTGAGAATCATTAAAATGAGATATGCGAAATGGAATTTAGTTTGAATCGCAGGGTCCTACCTGTGGTACTTCTGACCCTTTGGAAACAGAGGATATTTTCACACCTGAGAAGAATAATTTTCAATTATTAACCACAACCCAACAAAATTGTCATAGCAATATATACAGTAGACCCCTCAGAATTATGCTGTGTGACATATTGATGTCAGCTTGAATATTCAGAATACAAATTTCAGTCTTCCTTGGGTCCCCCTGAAGACTGACTCCATGGAGGCATAATGCTCTTGCATGTCATGCTATTTTCTTCTGTGTCTCTCTGACCTGTAATAGACCCTCACCTGCTGTTGAGAAACCTCACAATGGAGAAAGAAGAATTGTAGCGTAAATATCTTTCTTTCAGTAACTCCATTAACATTTACTAGTTTGGAGAAAGAAAAAAATCTCAGCTCCGATATTCACAGATTTTGACCTTGGGAAATTTTCTTAATCTCTATGATTTCACCTTCTTGGCAGTAAAATACAGATAATATAATGTGTATCTCACTGGTTGCTAGGTTGCTAGGGAGGAATAAATGAATTAATCTACATCATTAATGTAGGTAAGGCATTCATCCTAGTGGTGTAGGCATCCATATGGTAGCTATTGCTGCCGCTGGTGTTAATCTCGTACCTCAGAGTTAAGTGGTCCCCACAGTATTTTTAGCAAGTAAACCAGAGCTTATACATCCAAATGAGCCCTGTCTACAAAGTCGTACCTTTGGGTGTTATTCATTCATTCATTGTAGGTGGTACTGCTTAAAATATTTTTGAGCCTTTCTTTGGGAACTGCTATCAAAATGCATCTGTAAGTAAAGCAGGAAGAAAGAAAAGAAAAAAAAAAAAGCCGTTGCAAGGTGTTCTTTGATCCTCACACTTGCATTTACTGAGGTACCACCCGGACCTAAGGCTCTATAATATTGGCATTGTTACTATGACATTTTAATGAGAAGAAAATGAGCATCTGGAATGTGAGCTACCTGACTAAGGTCACATAACAGAGAAATCTGGAACTCAAATGCAAGTCTAGCTAAATCATATGTTCTTTCCTCTATATCATGCTATTTCTCAAGGAATAAAACAAATCTTACTAGATTCACTTTATGTTTCAAAAGAAATAGGTCCTCAAGCTTAGTTATTCTAAAATTAAGACATCCTCAGATGACCTAGGTGAACTGCGGTTGATAGGTTTTATTTAGAATGTTCCATTAACTCTAACAAAATTATAGATGATGTAGTTTTGGACATTGGTACTAGAATTGTAATAGGTGTTTGGTGTTCAAGAAGACTTCATAGAATTTTTTTGGGAGGGTATGCTATTTGAAGCATTATGTGATTATATTTCTAGACCCAATTGTATCTCATATTAAAAATAATATAGAAAACAGTATGGAGGTTCCTCAAATAATTAAAAATAGAGTTACCAAATGATTGCGTGATTGAGTAATTTCACTACTGGGTATTTACCTGAAGAAAACAGAAACACTAATTTGAAAATATATATGTACTACTATATTTATTGCAGCGTTATTCATTTTATTTTATTTTTATAATTTTCGTAACGTCTATTTATTTTTGAGAGGGAAGGAGAGAGGGGGCTGGGGGGAAGGGGCAGAGAGAGGGGGACCAAGGATCCAAAGCAGACTCTGTGCTAATAGCAGATAGCCTGATGCGGGACTCGAACTCACAAACTGTGAGATCATGACCTGAGCAAAAGTTGGATGCTTAATCAACTGAGCCACCCAGGTGCCCCAGCTGTAGCATTATTTAAAAAGCCAAGGTATAGAAGCAACCCAAATGTGTCCATTGACAGCTGAATGGATAAAGAAGATGTAGTATGTTTGTGTGTATGTATGTGTGTATATATGTGTGTGTAATATATATATTATATGTTGTGTAATATATATATATTACATATAGAATTTAAGAAAGAAAACAAAGAGACAAAAAGACAAAAAACTAACAGATTCTTAAATACAGATAAAATAACTGGTGGTTTCCAGAGGGGAGCTGGGTGGTGAGGGAGATGAGTAAAATAGATAAAGGAAATTAAGAACACACGTACCTTGATAAGTACTGAGAAATGTGTGGAATTGTTGAATCATTGTATTGTACACCTAAAACTAATACAATGTATGCTAATTATGCCTGAATAATAATAATTTAAAAATGAACCACTTGAGTCAGAGATAGGATAGACAAACACCAGGACTTGAGGCTGGATTAATGGTCAGAATCTGAGAACAAGAGCAAAAAATTAAAAAAAAGAATCATGTGGCCTAAAAATATTTTTGCCCTACTTTTGAGTAGGGAAGAAAGTTTCATTTCTGAAATTTCTGTTATTTTTCTATAATATTTTATATACACAACAGGACTGAGTATTTAAGATTGTTTTGTTTTAAGTTTATTTATTTTTGAGAGACAGAGAGACAGAGACAGAGAGTGCGCGCTCACACGCGCACGAGTGGGGGAGGGACAGAGAGAGAGGGAGTCACAGAATCTGAAGCAGGCTTCAGGCTCTGAGCTGAAGCACAGAGCCTGACATGGGGTTCGAACTCACAAACCGTGAGATCGTGACCTGAGATGAAGTTGAACACTTAACCGACTGAGCCACCCAGGTGCCCCAAGATTGTTTTAAGTGACCTTCAGTAAGCATAGGTATTGATTTAAAAATATAGTTTTTTTCCATCAAATACAGTTTGTTTGCCTACAGTGCTGGAAAATCAGTGCATGGCAAGAGTTTCATAGCCCTGTCCCCTTCTCAATGGTCCTTCCTACCAGGAAGTGTTATTAGCTCAAGAATCTGAAAAGCCCAGCTCAGTTAGTATAAGTAATTATTATGTGCAGTCTATCTAGTTGTTTGCCTAAGCTAAATCAGGTCATTTCATCTGATTGGTTCAAGCAACTTTTAGGTGTCAGAGACAGCAGGGAGAGGGTGTAACCTAGTTTAATCAGATTAGTGGGGTAGGGGGTTTATGAGCTGGGGAGGATCCATTAAATGTCTTGATTTTGGTGGAAAAGTTTAGGAGTAGAGCCTAAATCCACAAAGGGAGAGTACTTTCAAACTATATCTTTGTTTGAAGAGGGAAGCTTTTGTAGATTCTCAGAAGCATCTATTTGTAGAATAATATTCACCCTTCCATCTGGAGTGCATGTCAGTATTAAGCATGAATTTTGCATAAATATTGATGTTCCTACTTAGTTAGCCTCATGCTTCTTCTAGAGAGCCACTTCCATTGTGGCACTGGTGAAGGGCCAGACATAAATCCTCCCTGTGAATTAAGTTTGTCAGTAGTCACAAGGGAGTATAAGGGCCTTCTCTGAAATCAAATGAGGCTACTAGGCAGGAGTGGTCCTCTGAGAGATGCAAGTACCTCTGTTCAAAGAGAACCAGGTTAAACCAGAAATTATGCCTACTCACTCCCTTTTCTTATTCATCCAGTCACTTACTCAGCAGTAACATTAGCTGAGCACCTACTACTCACCACGTCCTTTAGAAAGATTATCTTACTTTTCTCAACTAGCTTCTAGAAGGAGAGTCTGTTACTTTAGGCATTTTATAGATGAAGAAATGGATACACAGAGAGGTTAAGTAACTCATTCAAAATAATAATATTCTGACCCTAGAATTCTAAGTCTGGGTGTGTTTTAGTGCATCCTTCCATGTGCAGTATGGTCCCAGATCTACAGAGGAAGTTTATCAAGTGGTGACGTAGAGAGGGGAAGAGATATGGGGATGCTGCAGTGCATAAGCACAGGTGTGTCTGAAACCTATCCAAGCATTAGTATTCTGCATTTAGAGCGCAATTAAGTATATTTTTCTATAGACTAGCATTGTAGAAAAAGCAAAGATGCCTTTGAACTCAAAGAAGGCATAATAGCAAATAATAAGGAATATAACTAGGGGCTGAATTTTATAATCCAGACCTAGACTATCCATTATAGCAGTCACTAGTCACAGGTGGTTATTTGCATTAAAATTAAATAAAATTAAACATTCAGTTCTTCAATTGTAGTAGCCATATTTCTGGGTGTTCAGTAGTCACATGTGGCTACCGTATTTAGCATAGATGTAAAATAGGAAGGTATTTCAGACAGACGTGGTCTTTCCTACCTGCAAGTGCCAGACATGATCAGAACAAGGAGTGTTGAGGACTGGAGTGATGACAAAAGGCTCACTATAGAAGGTTGTGATGGAGCTGTGTGGACTTGGTGCCAAGCACAAGGAAATGGGGCAGCACTACAGAGAAAGCAGTTGTATGAAAAGGTTGCTAGAGAGCATGAGGTTTGATAAGGAGAAATACTTGAGGGATGCTTGTTGGGTTTTCCATACAATTTCTGAAACAGTTTGGATGTAATCGCCTTTCTTTCTGCCTGTATTTAGGCTTATGTCTTAGCAAAATACTGATGATGTTAATTATTATTCCTGTTGTTTCTGTTGCGGTCGCTTCTGTTTGTTGAGTGTTCACTCCACGGCTGCCAAAAACTTCTGTGTGCCCATTCCAAGCCAGCGTGTGAACCTGTCTCACAAAGTGGGACAGAAACACCTGTGGGGTACTATTCCTGGAATCTCAACTGCCAAATGGGAGAATGGAGGACCTTGAGTTCAGGGAGACAATGATAAGGCTCAGCGTGGTAGGAGAGCCCCAGCAACCGAGCCAACAGAAAGCATGACTTATGGGCTGACTCCTAGAGTCTCAGAATGACATTGCTGGGGACCAGGGGGCTCTCTCTTATGACGATTAAATGGGTGTTCCATTTACTAATGCTCAACCATGGATCAAGAGTCTTAATTATCACTTCCTTCTGCCAGTGTCAGCTGTGTACAATCTTGAATAAGTCACTTCTCCTCTTTTGCTTCTCCCTTTCAACCTACCAACTGAGAGAATTGGACCCAAAGAATATAAGTGTCACTGACATGTAGAAGCTTTTTAATTTCAGAAGCTTGTCTCTTCATTCTTTAGATGGTCTAAGGCTTCTCCCTGAATGGGATTTGGAGGACATATGTCTCCTGGAAATGGAGAAGTTTCCTCCTAAACTTTTAGAAGTTCTAATCCCTTTTATAGTCAAGAAAGATGCAGAGGTGACTTATTTCTGGAAGGAAACTGCTCGTGTGTTTGCAGAAGCAGTGGCAGCATACTTCCCTGAGGCAAATCAGACTTTCTGGTACATTCTCTCCAAATGTCACAATTCAGCAGAAAAACACCTCTTCCCCAGGAAGTTGGAGCAGCAGCTGGAACTGCTTGTTTTTTTGAAATCATGCAAACTCCAGAGCTGGGGGGTAGGTTGGGCAGTATGAGATTTTAATATACATTTAGCAGAAGTTAATGAAGAAGTCCACAGCTTGGAGGCAGCCAGTGATGTTTCCATTAATGTTATTAAATATTAATGAGGTGCTTTTTCTCTTTGGGGCACAACAGCATGCCTGATGCACCGTTTTTAATTACTATATCGCTAACAGGTAGCAGAGCTGAACAGAACTGCTAAAGATGGTTACATTTAAGAAAGAGCATTAAGACATTCCTCTCCTTCCCAAAGCTATTTAGGAGAGCATCCTTCCTTCAGAGATTACTAATATTTATTAGGGTTATAGGGGTTAACAGGACATTCAATAGATTTAGTTCATCCAGCAGTTGGAGAATTGTCTAGAAGCAATGCAGACACAACACAGCCCAAATGTTTCTACTGGTAAGCAATTCTTAGAAAAAAAATATATATATATTATAATAAATGCAGCAAAATATAAGGGGGTCTCTCTGTGCTTTATGTACTTGTTATTTTTAATATAATTTATTTAATTAAAATTTGTTATAACTCATTTTTTGATGATGGCTGTGTTTAATGACCACTAATTAGCTGGCAAAATTCCTGAAATTTTAAGTCCGTTCTCACTAGTGGTTACCAGCTGGCATAACACTGAGTCCACATTGAACTCGCAGGCTGGGAGATCTCTGATCATTGATCAGGAGGCATAGCAAAAGATTCACTTGACAGACACATCCCTTTCTCCTTCTTTTCCTCTGGTTTCATTCAAACATGGCCAAAGCAAAGTTGGTCTTGGGTCCCCCCTTTCTGGCTTAGGCATCTGTCGAGAACTTGGGATGTTTTCTGTGTTCCACACTAGAAGGTCAACTATGGGCTCACATCTCCCTGCAGAGACAGACCCAATATAATGGGATAATTAGTGTGATTGCTTTTAAAACATAATTGGGGTATTCATTCACCCAGTAAATATTCAACACCGACAATGTCCTAAGTACTCCTCTGAGCTCTTATATTTCCAAACAAAACCAACAGAGATCTCTGTAGCTTCAATATTTCCAACATGCTGTGGTCACAAAAATTCTGTCTGGAGAATCAGAGAAGGCCTCATATGATTAGATACTGAAGAAGAATACTTAGCAAACTACCAAACACAGACAACATAGAGTGCTTCAAACCCAAGGAATAACATATTTAGAGACAAAGGATTGAAAATTTGGCCTGGACTGTTGAGGTATGAGTTTGGTGTAGAGGAATGTGGTAAGAAGGCAAGGTGGTGTGGAACTGTGAGAAAAATTTATATACTCTCATCAATCAGTTGGTGCTTCCTAAACTGTACTGCTTCATACTGTATTTTCATGTTCTGCCTCATGCTGTATTATTCTGTTCTTTGGTTGGATTGGAGACATGTTAGATCTCTTTCCCCAAAGACTAAAAGTCCTTGAGGGCAAGGATTGTCACACTTCTTCCTGAGGATAGTGGACACATTGAGTGATAAATAAATCTAGAGTTAAACTTGTATTCCTACCTCCTTTCACTCCTACCCTAGTCACACAGACAGACAGTTTGCCTCTGTTTTCATTGAACTTTCATTAAATCTTGTCTCAAAGAACATGGGAGCGAACAGGAAAAGAAGGTCGGAGTAGGTTTGGAGAGAGTGACTTTCCTTGCTGTTTTATGTTTTATTAACACTCAGTGGATCAATATTCAAATGTCCAGATTGTTCTGCCCAGTCTGTGGGTTTCAGGAAACCCTTGGATGCTTAATTTAGAAGCAGGAATTCTCCTGCCAAGTGAAGACACCCTCAATGACCTCTGGTTGGTTTCAAGAGCGATAATACTTATTTTATTGCTCTTTTTCTACCCTGACATTTATGCATCTGGGAGCCTTATGAAACTCCAAGAAGTAAGGAAAGAGCAATCGCATTTCAGATGGGGGCCCTCCTCTCTGCACTCCTCTGTTACTTCTTCATTTTGGAATGGGAGGAGAACAGAAGGGAATCATACCTGACTTTCTTTATTTTATTATAGCTAGGCTTTTATTAAAATGTGGAAAAGAACCACAGTTTTGTTGTTGTTTGTAGGGAAATAGGAGACCTGTGGTATATGTATTGGGGACAATTTGAATGATTGTTTGTATATATGTGAATGCAAATATGTATGTTTGTTTGGGAAAGAATTTGTAACAAAAATTAAAATAAAATCTACGAAATTATTTTTGTAATAACACCTGGGGAACCTTACCCAGAAATGAATCTTGACCTTTAAAATCATCTTCTTGCTTGTCACCTACTTATGTCAGTAATTCCACTGTGATCCAGAATAAGGTTTTCAGCTTATAGCATCTCTGACACCTGGCCCCAGTCAGTGTACCTGCTACATGATGTACATCCATACCTCTTCTTAACCTGGAATATTCATTTGATAATGCACTATTTCTTCTGTACCCTGGGTTTCCAATGATTCGGGATTATTTCTAACTCTAAAACTTCAAATGAATATTTGCTGTCACTGAGAATATTTGAATGAACACATTGCAACCTTTCGCAAGACTGTAGGGATGTACTTGCGTTCATGTGTGTGTCTATGGGTGTTTTAGCATTTGTGCATCTGTACCAGTGTGCAATATTCATTTTCTGGACAGTGACTATGGCTATGAGAGACACGGAGAGAGCCAGTGTGTCCCAGCTTTCTGGTACAACCCGGCATCCCCATCAAAGGACTGCAGCCTCGGTCAGAGCTACCTTAACAGCACCGGGTAAGTAAAACACCTGGAGGAACTCTATTCTCTAGTCTCCTGTTTCTCTAGATTGGCATAAAAGGTAGCATTTCTTCTGAAGCAAGATAGAGTATAGATAGTTTGTTTACAGGTGACTTCTGAGGAAAGCTGAGGCTTTGTTTAGCTGAGAGTAGTTTTGGGAGAATATCAGAAATTTACCAGATTTCAGTACCTTTTTCCATTTGCCTCTGACAGACGATAGCTACTGTTTCGGTCAGGTCAGATGTCACCTTATTTTTTGAACCCCTCGGGAAATAAATGAACACAAATCTTATGCAGCTATTACGGTGTTCTCTAGTGATAGATGAACAGAAGCTCTCCTAGACTCTGATGCTGGCAACTTAAAATGAAAATTAACAAGTCCAATTCTAGGACCTCTTGGAATAAGAAGGTCAAGGCACACTTTGTTTAATTGTCACACTATGTGTGTGTTTCTCTCTTTGCTCACTTATTGTTACTCAGGTGTGTGAAGCAAATATTTCCTTAAAGACTCGCCTTCCCTCTTTTGCCTCCTTCATTGCCCAGAACAGACTTGGCAAGTGAATTGGGGGTCTAATATAGCACTTTTCAAATTTTAATGTGCAGCAAATTACCTGGTGATCTTGTTAAAACCGTAGGTGCAGGGTGGGGCTGAAGTTCTTCATTTCCGAGAAGCTCTCAGGCAATGTTGGCATTGCTGGTGCCAGGACTCCGAGTAGCAGAGGACTCAGGTGTCCTGGACTCCAGTCTCAACTCTTCCAGTGGGTCTTCTGCCATGAAGTGACCTCAGTACTTTTACCTTCTCTAGTTGTAAAATACTGATAGGTACAATCTACCTGAGTGTGTCTACAGAGGAAAGAAAATGATAGAACAGATGTGTTGAGTTGTCTGAGCTACTGAGAAACAAGAACTTTTAGCTAAATATTTGCTTCTTAGAGAGCTGTTGCTGGGGCCTGAGCTGGGGCTTAAGCACTTTAGATGCTATTTTATTCTGGGTTCTAGTTCAGGGATGTAAGCCATTCAAACTACAGATTCAGAAGCATGAACTTAAAGAGATGTGGTAGAAGAGAACACAGTGCTATCATGTTTGAGGAAGAGAAATATGATGGGCACAAGTCATCAGCTCAGCCACCAAATCCCAAGCCAGAGCATACCTTGGACAGAACTGGAAGAGAATTGCATCACGACACCACATATGATTATGTGACATGTATATATACACCCAGTTTAAAGCAACTTAGGTATACCAGAATCCCAAATGGCCAACCAAATAAATTAGGGAGTTGAAAAGGAAAGATAATTCGTATTTTTTTCAAAAGATTTACTACAACTGTGTACACATACCTCTGTGTTGTTTAAATGTTGGCTTATGTTACAGGTGGTCAATCAGCTGGCCAGTTGAGGTTGAAGAGAAAGAGGAGATGATATCGTTTGTTTTAGGATATGGTACCCACCAAAATATCTGCCATGAGTAAAAATTAAATATCTTGTAAATGATTAAAAGTCAGCAAGAAAGTATAAATGGATTATAAAAATTTGCTTATGTAGACCAGTGCTGACCAAAAGAATTACGAGCCACATACATAATTTAAAATTTTCTAGTAGCTACATTAAAAATAATTTTAAATGCAAATTTAATTTTAATAAGATAATTTATTTAACCTAATATGTCTAAAATAGTATCATTTTAACATGCAAGACTAACCACATTTTCAGGGCACAGTAGGCACAGGTAGAAAGTGATTCCCATATTGGACAGCATTTATCTCTAGACCCATTAGGAGCTCAGTTGATAATTTAAAAAATAATACGTATCTACAAGGGGATATATTGTAATTCTATCTGAGGCAATAACTACACACAGCATTTGCCTACCATCGTCCCGAGATCTTTGGATGGATATAGGGCTGGTAGTTCAGCAGTGTGTGTGGGGTGAGGGATGGAGAGAGGACCAGGGAAAATATCAAGTGTAGTGGAAGATCAAAATCATTCACAAAGAATTTTCATCTGCTTTCAGCTTAAAGGCTATCAGAAGAAGGCAGCATGGATGGTTTGGTTAATTACTCTTGATGTACAGGGTGGAAGAAGGCATGATATAATGATGGTGGTGGTGGCGCATTTATATTATGTGTTTTTACCAGAATGTTGATTATATGCAGTCTTACAGATAGTGAAAATAATATTTTCCATGCAGGTCAGGACTGTGGATAAGCTCTTGGCTTCAACATGTTGGGATCATTGGTCAAGCGAGATGATGTGGCATCACTGTGCCCAAAGATGCTCTTGTCCTGAAAGGCCACAGTGCTTTGTGGGAGTTTTCTCCATGCCCACTTCTTCTCTCAGTCATTTTCCCTCAGCAGGATTTAACAGGCGATTCAAATTTGTGCTTCAGATTTGGCATTTGTGTTGAGTGGGAAGTGAAATAGTAGCAAGGAAAGAAAATGTGCTAGAAAAGAGCCCTGTGGCTTCAGAGCAAGGACTATTAGAATTAAAGGATGGAGTGATGTTCTGTGGGTAGAGGGAAGACAGGAGGAGGCTTCCTGATGAATCAGAGTTAGAAGTCTGATCTTCTAGCTGGTTTTCGGCATAGAGAAAGCTGTAGATGGC
This sequence comes from Paguma larvata, assembly GCA_030068075.1. Lineage (NCBI taxonomy): Eukaryota > Metazoa > Chordata > Mammalia > Carnivora > Viverridae > Paguma > Paguma larvata. The sequence continues at coordinate 38,190,388 of CM057837.1, read as the reverse complement.
CTTAGATAACTAAAAACAAGTCCCTCTTTCACAGAAATGAGGACTTGATTTTCTTGCTTCCCTCATCCAGTGGGTCTGCCTCCTTTCGTCTTGCATGTGAGTCACACATTGATTTTTCTTGGCTGTTTTAGACACTGATCTGATCCATTGCTCACCAGGTAGGATCAATAATAATGTTTAAAGAGCTGCTCTTCCTCAGATGGAGGGATAGCACTTCTTCAGCGTTTGTTTGGCTTCTTAAAGGGCTGTCTTCTTTGAGACTCAGTTTTTAGGAGCAGCTGGGCAAAACATTTCTCTGGCTTCCTGGCATCTTTTTCTAACATGCACACACACACACGCACACACACGCACACACCCCACACTGCCAACAACTGTCAATACTCTTTAGGTACCGAAGAATTGTATCTAACAACTGCACGGATGGGCTGAGGGAGAAGTACACAGCCAAGGCCCAGATGTGTCCCGGAAAAGCCCCTCGAGGCCTCCATGTGGTGACAACCGACGGGCGCCTGGTAGCAGAGCAGGGGCATAATGCGACCTTCATCATTCTCATGGAGGAGGTAGGTGTTGTCCCAGGTCTCTGCAGTCGTAACTCACTGCTCCCAGGGAGGGAAAGAAAGAAAGATCCTGTGTCCCCACAGGTCCCCGTACCAGAGTCAATGGTCAGAAGACAGAAGGAACAAAAGAAGGCTTGGACACTTAGGGACCCTCTTCCCTCCATGCCTTGGCACAGACCCAGTATGCAGGGGGCCCACTTGGCTCAGGTCAAATACAGATCTGGGTATGTTCTTTGAGATTCCCCTTTAGGGTCTGCTTTGTTGAAGGAATGTTTATCACCACAAGACCATATACGCTAAACTTTACCAGAAGAAGGAAATCCATATTTTTTTTTCTGTTGCTCCCAGGAGCCTCTTTTGCCTTTTTCTCATGCTTAGCACCCCTGATTAAAAAAGCCCACAAGGTTTTCAAAGAGTCTTGAAAGTGTGAGTGTGAGTGTGGGGGAAGATTATTGGCACCTTTAAACTTACTGGTATAAAGAATGTCACATTAGTTGCTTTTCCATCAACTGGTTTCTCCATTATTTCACTTTTTAGTCTCTTAGTCTCTTTTGCAATTAGGGCAGTAAAACCAGCTGCATCCATTCATTCCAGGATGGAAAGAGCTCTATCATATGCTTCTTGCTCCCTACATGAGCTATTTCTTCCCTTTCCCAAACCAGGGAGCTTTTCAGGCACTCCTTGCTGAGGTGGTGGGGCAAAAAAGCTTGCCTGATTTACAAAGGCCTCTAAATTTGTATGCAAATTGCTCTGTGCTCTTCAGATCTTGGAAAAAGACCAAAGCAGGCCGGGAGTTTTCGTTTTTTTTTTTTTCCCCAAATGTGAATACTTTAGAAACCTTCAAAGTCTGGCCCATACTGAACAGGACTGTGAAGGTTCCTTATCCTGGGTTGACAGAATCTTCAGCCTTCACCCACAGTGGGCACTTGAATTAAAGGACTTTAAGATTCAGAGGAGGTCATTATCATATTTCCACTAGGGAGTTTCCAGGACCAGCACTATAAAAACCTTCTCCTGAATGGATATGAAGAGCCATGATCTTATCCATTTGAATTGCCTCCAGTTCATTTCCACTTCAATTTATATTCATAAACTCAAGGGTAGTTAACATTGTGCAGGGGGCAAGGGAGCACCTATCAATATTTCATTCACATCTGGGTTGCCATGGGGGAAGAGACGCAGCATGAAACCATGATCAATGCACATTCACCGGACAGAAGGACTGGCTCATAATTCCAAAATGACATATATCCATTTTTTAAAATTTTTTTTATTTCATCAACCATCTTTGTAAACAGAGAGATCCAATTCTTCTTTTTCAAGGATCCTTGTTTTGTGGTCAGGTTCAATTGCATTTATCCAAAGTGCTGACCCAATATAGTGGGAGAAGAACAAGGAAGGGTGGGGTTCAGCATCAGCGCTTAAGAAGCTGAGCATCAGCTTGGGGTGGTAACATCACTGACCTGAACCAATGGCATCACTCCACCAGGTGTCCCCCAAGGCGCTCCTGGCCTTCCAAGAGGCAGAGGTGTCTGTGAGCTGGATGATTGGAAAAGGCTTCAGGGAAGAGGGGCTTAGGCAGGTTTAGGGAAATCCAAGATCAACAGAGCATGAATGTAATTTTGACTGGTATGTAGTATCCGTGTGTAGACTGGGAATAATCATCCTATCTCATAGAGTTATTTCGAAGGTGTGGTATAGAATATGTGTTAAGTGATTATCATAATGCTTGGAACATAATAATAAATGTTAAAACATAGGAATAATTATAGCATAATTGAGAGCATTATTGTTGAAACCAGAATGCCTGGGTTCAAAACTTGTCTCTTCCACTACTGGCTATGAGTCTTTGGTCTATATATTTAATTTATTTTTGTCCCCATTTATAAAATGGGGAAAGTAATACTTTCTGCATTATAAAGTTGTGAGGAAATCAATTTCTTGGAACTGAAAAGAAACTTTGTAAGTGTTAGCTGTTACTATTATTGCTGTTGTTATTCTTATGACACAGGAGAGGAATAATTAAGCCGTGTGTGTGTGTAGAGCTCCCTAGAGGCTTTACCTTATACCCTTGTACCTGTGTCAAAGGCGGCCCTGAGCTTGGACTTACAGAGACAATAGATCCATAGTACCTCCCCATGATGCCTAGTGAATATCATATGAGTCTGATGATTGTGTGGAGGGTACTTCAGCCCCCGGGAAAGGCTGTAGGTCCTCAAGAGGGTGATGCAGAAGGCACAAGACCACGCATCCAATAGGAGTCAGACTGGACCATGTGAGTGAGCTCAGGCCAACCGCTATTCCCCCATGCAGGGTGATCTCCAAAGGACAAACATCCAGCTTGACTTTGGGGATGGGATTGCGGTGTCCTATGCTAACTTCAGCCCCATCGAGGATGGCATCAAGCACGTGTACAAGAGTGCGGGGATCTTCCAGGTGACGGCCTATGCAGAGAACAACCTGGGCTCAGACACAGCTGTCCTCTTCCTGCATGTGGTTTGTAAGTAACACGAGCTGTCTCCTTTCTTATATTCCTCCCAGTTGACAACTCCCACTGTCCAGACTTCTGGGATGCAGAGCTGAAACTAGCTTTGGTGTGACTACCACCCTTTTGTAATGGCCCAAATTGAGAAACTTGAGATGCGTGCTCATCTGTGTTTCAGTTTTCTGACACTGAAGTAGATTGAATATCTTGAAAGTTTGGATAACGTTACCAAGTGGCCCCTCCTTTTCAATCCCACTATGCTCTGATGGAAGTGTGCACGTGCAGACACACATTCAGGTAAAAGTCCTTTGACTTTGCTATGGAGACTCCTAAGAATATAAGAAGAGGGAGCTCACCTGGCTCACTGACACACGTTCAGTTCCAAGCTACTATGAGTGAAGTCATCCCAAATCAAAGTAAATTTCTAATCTCTGTTGGAAGAACCAAAGAAGGATTAAAGAAACATATATAGGTTTTTGAAAATGTAGAACCAAGCACACAAAAGAGCCTAATTATTACATCCAAGGTTACTGTGAGTTCACTCCTGTTGTAAACAATTCTAAGGACTCTTCAAAATGTTTTTGTTGACCTAGAACATATCACATTACGTTATTTGTAACAGCAAATAGGAAATGTAATTGACTGTTGGGTGGCCCAAATCAAAACAACAGCTGAAGTTCCAAAGTACTTGCTGGTACTGGATACATTTTGTGAATCTGCTATCCTGGGACTTACTTCATGTAAAATGAAACTTAAATATTATGATTTTAGCATGTTGGGTCAAAACATGTTGTTATGGGGCTGGTATTGATTTCCTATGCCTTTATCAGCAATACTCATGGGCCTAAGGATTTCTGTGGTTCTAATTTATATGCCCCATGGTGTTTTGGGAGTAATATGCTCTCTATGGTAAAAATTAGATGTTCTAAAAGAGTCTAAGTGAATACAAAGGAGTATCTCCAACTCAGTGATTACATAAATGCCACTTTATAAACATCCCATGTTTAAAAGATTTCTGGAAAACAGTACGCTATCTAGTCTTCTAGAATTTTGATCATAATAGTAGCACAAAGGTCAACAGTGATGGAGAAGAGCATTGGAGGACACCAGGATTATAGATCAGTTATATCCCTAAAGATGCCAGGCTACATGGCCATGAAATAAATTATTTCTTCTCCGGGTCTTCTGAACCCCAGTTTCAAAAATGGTATAATTCTAAATTGTACTTTGACTCACAGGGTTCTTGTAACAGCAAATAGGAAATATAAATAAAACACCCAATTATTTAATAATTTATTCAACAAATATTTGTTGAGTTCTGAATATATGTAAGACATTCAGCAAGGCACCAGAGAAGCAACAATACAGATATGGGCTGAGCCTTGCAGACTTTACACTCTGATCTGGGATGCAGGTGCTGCTAGAAATGGCCATCAATAGCCCAGTGGCGATAACCATACTACACCAATTGTACTAATTCTGTGCCAGAAGCACCAGGTCCAAAACCCAGGTAGGTGGTACACAGGGTATTCATGAGCCAGGGTTTAGAGCAAAGGGACCTCTGTTTGAAATCTGATCATATCCCTTTGTTAAACATCTAATATTGGTCAGCTTTCCTACTCTTTAGAAACCTCTGATTGCTCATATTTAATATTTAGGTTATAGGGAAGCTATGAGAATCAAATTGGATTATGAATATGGTCCATGGGTCCCCAGGACCACCCCCTTGGGTTTGTTGATTCACTAAAAGGATTCACAGGAATCAACATATGGTCATACTCAAGATTATGATTAATTATAGTGAAAGGTGACAATGCAAGTTCAGCAAATAGAAAAGGGCCATGGGACAAAGTCTGGAGGAAACCAGTCGTGACATCCAAAGAGTCAGCCCCCACCATGGTGTCACAGAAGACATGTGTAATTCCTCCAGCAAGCAGTTCTGGCAACATGTGAGAACCGTTTATCAGAGAAGCTCCTTAGAATTTCATTGCCCATGATTTTTTTGTGGGGGAGAGTACTGGTCAGGTAGGCATCCTCTGCCCAGCATATGCCAGACTTCCAGATACATTTTCAGACTAAACCATATCATTGGCATAAACTATCTAGGCATAGTGAACCACTCTTAGCAGTTAACTGTTGACTGGAAATACTCTCAAAGCCAAGTTTCCACATGTTAGCAAGAGCCAATCTTGCACACAAGTCTTTCTAAGGATGTTAACATTTTTCTGCATGGTATTCAAAATGCCACTTACTACCCAGCTTGGCACATGATGAATGTTACCTGTTACAGTAATTACTAAGTACTACCTACTAACTTTCTGCCTGACACTTCTGCTGCATTTAAAAATGAAGACAAAGAGGGAAAATTTACTTTCCTCTATCCCAAGGACCTACCCCACCCATATTCCTAATTCTAACAATAGTGGTCCTTGCCTGATGGGCACAAAAACCAGTGTATCTTAGTGGCAAAAATCACAACAGCAAAGAACTGATTTATACTCTGGGTTATGTGCATGAAGGAGGAAATGTTCCTTGAAACTTTTATCATGCTCGTAATTCCCTCCAAATCAATCATGGCTGCATTTACCAGACAGTTATTATAGTGGAAACTGCTCTTGGCCTCACCTTGGGCCATTAGCTAACAAAAGTAGTTGTTAGCCACCCATAATAACCAATCTCGCACAGATTATTAGATTTTTTATCAAAAAGAGCACTATTTGACAGTGAGGATTTTAGGAGTTTGCTGTATTCCCTCCTGAATCCTTCCACTCTTTTCTCCCTGGTCAATGGTATGTCCCTAGGTTGAAGCCTGGAGCATCTGATTCAGGTTCTCTGCCCTGCAAATCTATTACATGTTGTTGTTCCTTGAGATTCTATTTTCCCAAACATGCTTGTCTTGAAGCCGGAATAAAAGTGATCATGTTTAATGGTGTGCCAATTCATGGAAACCTTATCCCTTTGTTTGCAGTGAGTTTAGGGAGAAGGATATCTCCTTTTATCTTTTTGGGCATCAAAGTGCCTGACAATGTGTAGTCCAAAGCCCCTGAGTAACAGAACGCTGAGAAGAATTGCCAGGGCCACAAGCCATTAACAGTATCACTTAACTGTGGAAAGGCCCGGGGTTCTGATGAGCTGGCCAGGGAAATAAGCTTCATGCATTTTGAGGGAGGGATATAACAGGAGCATTGACTTTAAGGGCAAAAGTGCCCCTTTCCTAGCAGGGGAGGAATGAGCTCTGTATCTGGGCACAAAGAAAGACTCAGGGATGTTATTGTAAGACACAGAGTTCTCATCTCCCTCCTAGGACATGGCTGGGTGGGGACTCCTTCTCACTGTCTTTCTCCTCCCCATGGATCAGTATGACACAAACAGCAAAGAAATATAAATCAGATAAGGTCCTAAAAATGAGTGAATAAAGCCACAAAAGTAGCCAGTGCTTTCTCATACTGGCTCATGTGGTTATACAAATACTCATGTGGGTATTTGTATTTTTACCAACAAATAAACCATACAAAAACAATTGAGCAGAATTTCTTATCAAAAATAATTAAACCTTCAAGGGTGCCTGGTTCAGTGGGTTAAGTGTCCAGCTTCAGCTCAGGTCATGATCTCGTGGTTTGTGAGTTCAAGCCCCATGTTGAACTCTGTGCTGAGAGCTCAGAGTGTGGAGCCTGCTTTGAATTCTATGTCTCCCTCTTTCTCTGCCCCTACCCTGCTCGTGCTTTGTCTGTCTGTCTGTCTGTCTGTCTGTCTCTCTCTCAAAAATAAATAAACAGTAAAAAAATAATTAAACCTTTAGCCAAATATGAATTTGAAATGACAAGGTTGAAATTATTTGCTAGAAGAAACTATTCGCTAGAAGAAACCTTGAGGGTCACATGTCTGTGTTCAGGTCGGAGAGCTGTAGTCAAAAGAGTATTTTCAAGCTGTAGATACACAAATCCTCAAACACATGTTGACTGTTCACAAAAGTACAGTATGGACAATGGCAGGCAGGCCTGGCTACTCTCCTCACATAAGCATTAGTCTTTGCCCAGACACCTCCTCCAACATAAATTTACCTACAATACAGGAGATGCCCAGTGAGCCTCAGAAGAACCACCACTGTCTTAGAGGGACTTCTACGCAATGGTACCTGGAGATAGTGATAGTGTGGTGGTGGTAGTGGTGGTAGAAATAGTGCCCACCCAGAATTTATGGTATTGTAGTTTTAACATCCACACATCACATTCATATGTTCTTATTCCTATAAGGAAGGTAGGGACTGGGGCAATGGTAGGGAACCATGTAAGGCAGAGGTTCTGTAAGAAAGAGGGAAAGATCATACAGCTACATTTAAACCAGACCAGAAATGAGAAGAAGCCATCTGTATTCTTCCCTTTAAACTGAGCTGTCTCCACAATGACCCAAGATGTAAATAGTGAAGGCTGAGTGGCCTGAAAAATATCCCACCTTTGAGAAGAACTCAAGGCTCCCAGCTAAAAAGATGTGTGGACTGTAGTCTTGATCTTTAGTTCATTATTGACACTGTCATGGTGGAAAACCAGGAATATTTGTGCTAGCATAGTGTGAACAGGTAACTTGAATACTTTAATTGAATTTGATTAAGTAGGTAGGATATAAAGAAGGGAAAGGAGGAAAAAGGAAAGAAGGAAAAGACAAAGGAAAGGAAAAGAGGAAGGAGTGGGGGAGGGAGGAGAAGACCCCATGGAGTTAAAGAATAACACATCCAGCCCACAGTGCAACGCTGACTTGTTAATATTTTCCAGCAGCCTTTTCCTCTTCTCATTTTATTTTGGGAATGAATTAAATTTAAATCCTCATTTATTATGAATAGGATTTGTTCATATATGTTCTCTTACTTGCTGCTTGTATCAGTTTTTTGAGGGGGGAATAAAAAAGAGAAATTTGCTCACCTTTTTGCAAGCAACTTTTTTATTATTTGGGAACCCGGAATCTGTTTCTCCTCTGATTTAGGGAGATACACGTTTTCCTTTTTGTAAAACAGCCTTGCCAGCTTCTGAATGACACCCACTGAGTATTGCAGATGACGGGCACAATGGCGGATTGTTGAAAAGGATGGAACCAATTAACAATCAAGGATAATGGAAGAGCCCTCCATACGATGCACTGACCCCTCATCACAATACAGGCTAATTGTCAGAAATGAAAGAGACTGCTGTTTATCTTCCTATTTATTGGCTAAGTGTCTAGTAAACTAGCTTTGCCCTTGGATTAGAGGTTCATAAGTATTCATGGTTAGGCACATCAGATGTAAATGTATTTCAGGTGTCACTCAAAAAGTCTGAAGCCCGATGTGTTCCCTTTTATACAAGGTGCTTTATTTCAAGCGCACACCCACATCTCAGCATTTGTGATTCATGATCCTTGCTTTATTATAGTTTATGGTAATAGGGGTTAAGATTAAGAATCTGGGAGTGCGCTGAAGTTTGTTTATTCCGAGAATGTAAACACTGACATCGTTTTCCTTGATCCCTCAGGTCCTGTGGAGCATGTTCATCTCCGAGTTCCATTTGTCGCCATAAGAAATAAGGAGGTCAACATCAGTGCAGTTGTGTGGCCCAGTCAACTGGGGACCCTCACCTACTTCTGGTGGTTTGGCAATAGCACAAAGGTTTGGCCCTTTCTGATCCATGTCTGAGTAGATCTGTGATGAACCTTCTATCTTCCAGCTTCCTTGTTGATGTTGGGGGCACTGGGGATGTGGGAAGTAGGGAGTACTTAATGAATCTATGAATCCACATAATTGAATACGCCATACATCCCTATACCAGATTCATTATTATAATAGGGAAAGTTCAAACAATCCTCAGGAAGAAAGAGTACTTTGAGAAGCTACACAAACCTGCTTCCATAATCAGTATTTCTAAAAGTTCATTTGCTCTATTTTGTTTTAATCCTGGGCTCCCTCTTTTACTAGCTATGTAATGCGAATGAAGTCACGTACATCTCTGAGACCCAGTGATTCCATCTGGAAATGTGAATTTGATCTCTAAATACAGAGATGTGAAAATCAAATCAAGTAACACATGTAAAGAACCCTTCTCCAAGACCTACTAGGTGATCTACGAAGCCCAGGATTCTCTCTAGGTTCTTTTTTAGGCTGATGGTGCCAAGTCTTTAAGAAGGGGACTAAGAGGGCCAGACTCTAAACTTGGCACATCTTCCCTACTCCCAGCAACTGGTGATGGCGACACCTGTGTCAACAGTGACTACACTTGTATAATAGGAGCTGGGAGCACTTAGGCTGAGGGTCTCTAAATGTAACAGCTTCATGTTTTTCTTTGTTCCTGATTTTGTCTGCATTTTGCTTGGTCATTTTTGATGTGATTGCCATTGCCATTGTAGAAAGACCTTTCATTTTTAAAAAAAATAAGAAACATATCATATCAGACTTGGAAATGCTGGATATCTGAAGAATGGGCAAATAAATATTCAGTTCTAGTGTAGTAATTCCTTTAAAAAAGGAATGAACAATGATGGCTTTGTTTGTTTCAAGATGAGCAAAAAGTACTTCAGTCTTTGTATGGTTAGAGTAGGAGATGATTCATCCTGCTTTCTTTAAGGGAGGCAGCATGATATTGTGCTGAGAACATGGACCTTGGTGTCAGAGACATTTTCGGCTGTGTGAGCTTGATGAAGTCATTTGACCTAAAATTTAATTCACTCATTGCAAATTGGAGAGAATAATGCCTATATCATCTTGATTGTTAGGAAAATTAAGTAAGATTCTATGTATCTCCCTAGTACACACTAGATACTCCCTAAATGGATGCTTTTTATTTTATATAAAAACTGGGAGTTAGGATGGGTTGATCAAAGACCTAGACTTGTGTACCCAATGGACTCTTCTGTTTGCATTGTTCATGCTGTATACTTTCAAGTCAGTTTCTTAATATAGGTTATGATGCTTTTGCCTTTCTGGAATGATTATTCACCAGGACAAGAGATACAGAAGTTAGTTATTAAGATCCCCACTTGGTACATTAGAGAAGTGAAGCTCCCTGCGTGAGATGAGCATCCCAAGGTCAAACATCTGGTGAATTGTGGAGCCAGGTCTCCTAACTCCCATCTACCATCCACCACCCCCAGCCCCAGGATGCATTAGCTGCATCGCTCTGTTTGTCTTCTAGAGGTTACAGACCCTAAAACCCTGCTTCGATCACCAGCAGGGATACATGGTGAAAGAGGAAAGAGAAAATCATTTGGGAGGAGAAAATTGGAAACAGGGTGTGTGTTGGGACTGAGTGCATTTCTGTGCTAAAAACTTTTGGCTGTCAAGCCAGGGAATTCTTTTCTGTTAGCATTCATCTACCGGATGATCTTTACTGTGGCTGCTGTATGCAAGGAGGGCAGTTCTTGGCCGTTGTGAACACAGTGATTTACTCAGCAGCCCACAAAGAGCCAGAGACACAGTGTTTCTCTGCAACACCATTTTCCCCCTTTGACTGTTTTTTTTTTTCCCTTTGAGTATTCTAAGTCCTGAATTCTAAGACCTTGACTAATTACTTTAGTAAATTTTGATAAATAAACATAGAAGTGGGCAAAGTGACTGGGGAGTCAAGTTTCTAAATCTCTAATGATTATCTTTGTTTCCTTAAACAAATCACCTGATCTAGATCTCAGCATTTTTTCTCTCTATACAGCAAGGATACTAATATCTACACAGATATCACTGAGTTATTATTTGAAATATATATCTAGCTAATCTGTATTATGCCATATAAGGTGAAGGGAAATTTTAAATTACAGAATGGCATTATAGTTTTGTTTTGGTTTGGTGTGATGGTAACCTGCGGTATTCCTTTGGTTAGGAATTTCCATCTATAAGCTTGAGCATGAAGTGCTACACAAATAACCAGAACAGAGAAGTTTTCAAGTAAGAAATCTGGGTTGCAGTCCAGACTCAGATTCTTCTTGCCTGTATGTGTGTAGTCAATCATGCAATTTCTCTGAACCTCAGTTTTGGTCTTTGTAGTGTCAGAGTAATAATAGTAGTTAACTATTAGTAACAAATAGGAACAAGTGGTAACTAGTAATAATAAATATTAGTAACTTAGAAGGGCTTAGAACACATCTAAGCCCTTGAAAATATTTGTCACTTTTGTGCTTGTCATTTCCATCAATGGCATCTACATTTCAATGGTGTATCTGACTTGGTTTCATAGATTTCTCTCTCACATCTAAAAATGGTTATTTGGTCCAGGTGAAAGATGTATATTTTCAGTGCTTTTGGCTAGTACCATACCACAAGCACATCAGGGTGGCCTCATCACCTGATTGATCCATTGAGCACTATATTTGACTGGCAAATTAATGAGTGTCTCCGAATGTTTTGATGAGGACTCTGACTTGGTGCTATTTGGTTTCCATTAACTAGCAAACTGATCTGTAAAAGGAGCTAATACTAATTTTTTTAATATTTATTTTTGAGACAGAGAGAGAGAGAGAGAGAGAGAGAGAGAGAGCATGAGCGGGGGAGGTGCAGAGAGAGAGGGAGACACAGAATCCAGTGCAGGTTCCAGGCTCTGAGCCATCAGCCCAGAGCCTGACATGGGGCTCAAACTCATAAACCATGAGATCATGGCCTGGAGGAAAGGCAGATGCTTAACTGACTGAGCCACCCAAGCGCCCCAGGAGCTAGTACTAATTTCAGGCATTTATTTCTACTAAAGCTTTGTAAGAGGCTCTTGCTACACATCATTTTATTTAATCATTAGAACATTACTGATGGAGAAAATTATCCCATTTTTCAGAGAAAACACTTAGGCTAATAACCTTGGAAAGTAATGTTTTATGGGTGTGTGTGTGTGTGTGTGTGTGTGTTGGGACTGAGTGAATTAGGCAGGTTCACCTAGATGGTTGAATTAAATCAACCACTCAAGAAGAATCAATTCACCCCTACCTTTATATCTAGCCCTTCCTTCAGTGGTGTCAGGAATAGAGGAACATGTACAACATTGTCCCAAGCATGAAGGAGATTAAAGTTCAAATGAGAAGGCATGATGAACACAGATGCAATGATTGGTGAGCAAATGTGATGTATAAGTAAATAGAAGAGAATAAGCATTCCTGAAATCCAACAGTAGTCTCATATACCTACAAACCTATCACGGGAGATGTGAAATTGCATCAGTAGCTCCATAGATCTTATTCAAGAGCCCATATTTTGTGCCAGATGTTTTGAGGAATATAAATCTGTGTAAATTCTATTCATTGTCTTTAAGAAACAATATATTGGAGAATATAAAGGTATAGGTTCTATAAGGTAAGGTGGTAGGGATGTAATACCATTGGCCCAGTCAAGCAGCCTAGGCGGTGATGGATGCATACCTTGTTGGTCATGGAGTGAGTCATGTATGAAGTTAATCTTAGCCTGGCATTGAAGAAACAGTAGAATTGAGGCAGAGAAGGGGAAAGGGATTTGTATGGAAAAGTAAGGCATGGCTGTATTCTGTGTAGACTGATTTCAGACAAAACAGAGGGTTCATTTTGCAGAAAAGAGAAGAAACTGAAAGGTAGGGAGGATAGGTGACAAGTGGCTTTGAATGTCATAAATGGATGTTTATTTGTCATAGAAATTCATATTTAGGATAGGATGACAGAAAATAGAACCAGATTCATGGACAATAATACTTTGGCCAGTGAGATAATTTTGATGAGCTTTTGGGTGTGTTTGAGTGTGTATGTGTGTGCGTGTGTGCATGTTGGGTGTTTGAGTGAATTTTTCCCCCTGATTATGAATTTTCACATTAATCCCTTAGTCATAACACCAGTACAGATACTATTTTACTGGTCTTTATATATATTTTAGGGTTGTTTTTACATAGTTATGATCATAGTATATCCACAATTATGTATTCTACCTTTTCCATTTCATATGATAAACACATTTTACATGTAGCTATATAATCTCCAGAAGGTTTTAAGTAAGGCAGGCACAGTGATTGCATAGTCTGTCCAGTTTGGGAATGGTAGCTTTTATCAAGGTATATATTTAAATCGTAGAGGTTTTATAATGTTCAATATTAACTTGACTTACAGCGTCTGGGAAACTGGTATAGGCTGCATCCAAAGATTTCCCTGAAGCTCCTTGTTCCATTAGTCAAGTGGAAATGTCATAACTAAATAGTCACTCACAGTTTTGTCAATATCTTTCTGGGCTCAGTGGATAATATGTGACCTGTCGCACATGAGGGATTCTCTGTGGGCAGGGATGTAGCCCACAACCCAGGCAGGAATGAGGTATTATTCCAAGGGGTCTCACTGTGGGCTGCCACTGCAGCTTGGACAAGGCACAGAGATAGAGAAGTCAATCAGCTGCCTATTAGATTTGTAGGGCTCTGAAAGGCCAATTTGCTGGGATTAACAGAGGTCTGGCTTAATAAATGTGTCTGCTTGCCTAATAGATTTAGTAAATGAACCTTACAATACTTGATTTAATTTAGCATTGCCGACTAGGTATTGGTGGCCAACAAAGAATTCAGGAATCCTGTTGAGTGTTCCAGGTTTGCAAGGAAGGTGAAATCAGCCATGATGCCATATCAGTTGATGAAAAACAAAAGCAATTTGGAAAACAAAATTAGCTCCTGCCTCTTCCCTAGTGTGGAAGCCTGTGGTCTGCCATCTGGGGACCAAGTGTTCCCATTCAGCACTATTTGCTGTGACTCAGAGCCCTGACTGACTGGTAGGATGGCACACTCTCTCCCACCACAGATGGCATTCCCTTTGTCCTGCAGTCCTGCACCCTTGTGTGGTCCCTGGATCTCCTGCGGAAACATCCATATGTAGAGAAGATCAAACATGCAGGGACAAGAGGAATTTCGCCACTCTTAAAAGAGGTGTCTTTGCCTGAAAGATTACAGCTACCCAAGTCTAAGGCTGCCTGAGTGTGTAGAGAAAGACGGGGGGTGGTGGAAATAGACCACCAAGAGCTGAAGAAGATGATATGGAAGTAGTGAACCTTTCATGGAGAAACAACTGTTGAGGGAGAAAAATGCCTAGTGACAAGAGGTAGAAAGATGATAGCTGAGGGTAGGGAATCAAAATGAAGAACAATGGGATATAGCCATGGTCAGAGAGAGTCATTCATGGATTGATTGATTGACTGTTCCTTCCATGTTTTCTCTCCCAACATTTAATTGTGGAAAACTTCAAATACACACTAAATTTGAAATAATTATATGCTGAACATCCATATACTCACCTGTATGAGTGAGTGTACTCACTCATCTGTAGTCTACCATTAACATTTACTATGCTTATTTTATCACGTTGTCTTTCTCTCTGTTCTGTCCATCCATCAGTCAATCTTAATTTTTTGACTCATTTCAAATTTTAGACACCAATATACTTTGTCCTCAATGTTTAAGCTTGCAAGTCATTAACTAGAGTTCAGTATTTGCTTATACTTTTCTTCCCATTATAGTATAAAATGTGTCAATAATGAAATATACAAATCTGAAGTGTGTACTTTCTGAGTTTTGACAAACACATTCATATGTAACCCACACTCCTATCAAAATATATAGTATTACATCACTCCAGAAAGTTCTCTCATTCCCTTTCTCAGTCAATACTTACCTCGATCCCCAAAACTAACCACTACTTTGTTTTCCATCATAGATTAGATTTGCCTGTTCTAGAACTCCATCCATATGATTTTCTTTATGTGAGGCTTCTTTCATTTCTTATAGGTTTGGAATTTATCCATACTGATGTACGTATCAGTATTTTTTGCCTTAATGTTCATTGTGTGAAAATACTATGGTTTTTTTATTATTTTCCTATTAGTGAATTCCTGGGCTGTTTCCATTTTAGGGCTATTATGAATAAGCTTCCATGAAATTTTTGTTTGTTTGTGGACATATGTTTTCTTTTATCTTGACTAAATTCTCAGGACTGCAATTGCTAAGTCATAAAACGGAAAATGGTACCACTACTTGGGAAAAATTGTTGCAATTTCTTATAAAAATAAACTTTTTCCTAAGTGGTTGTGTCATTTCACATCCTACGAAAAAATGTATGAGAGTTCCGGTGGCTCTGCATCCTTAAATTTTATATTATCATTTTTAAAGAAAATTTAGCCATTCGGTCAGGTCTATAGCAGTATCTCATTTTTATTCCAAAAAAGTATGAGTAGGTAGTGAACCAAGTGAAAGTCTCCTAACAGATACGATTGAATGGGTTGACCAGTAAGGACTAGAAAGTTTGCCAAAAGCCATTCATTGATCCTCTGTATTCTGATTGCTGAATAAGTGCTCATAGCTCTTCCAACCCAAAGCTTTCATTTAACAGATAAAGAACTAAGGCCCAAAAGGATGAACTTTGCCCAAGGTAATTTATTATGACAGAAATTCAATAAATCCAGAGTTTCAAATCTTTGTTCTTCTTACACTAGAGATGACAACTCTGTGGCATACATATTGTTTTTCCATGGTCATGGCCAACATCGATATACTGAACCCAACTTGACTTCAGCTTCCTTCTCAACACAGGACACTAAACAGCCACCATCTTGCATCACAGAAACTACTTGCAGCTGATTCATTGTTAAATTCAGAAGGCCATACCCTAGTGTATATTGTTGCTGAGCGTTAAGAATACTTGAACTCTGGGATCTGTCCTTAGTTAAAGGAAAGAATGTATCTCTTTTTATACACTCTTCTTTCTTTCACTTAGCAAACAAAAAAGAAAGTGTGTCACAAGCCTAGGGCAATATCTCTAATCTTGCCTAACTCCAGCTATCAGTCTTATCATAAAATAATAGAGCTACAGAATTGTATTTTTATTTTATATTTTATTTTATTTTAATATTTTGTTTTATTTTTAATGTTTATTTTTGAGAGAGAGAGACAGAGACAGAGTGAGTGGGGGAGGGGCAGAGAGAGAGAGAGACACACATAGAATCAGAGGCAGGCTCTTTAAATTTTTGTTTTAATTTATTTTTTAAAGTTTTAACCTTTGCCCAAGGTTTTAATTTATTTTTTAAAGTTTCAATTTAAATTCCAGCTAGTTAACATACAGTGTAATATTAGTTTCAAGTGTACAATACAGTGACTCAGAACTTCCGTGTATTACCAGGTGCAGTCACAACAAATGCACTCCTTACTCCCCATCACTTACTTAATGCCCCCCCCCACCTCCCTTCTGGTAAACCATTAGTTGATTCTCTGTAGTTAAGAGTCTGTGTCTTGGTGTGCCTCTCTCTTTTTTCTTCCCCTTTGCTCATTTGTGTTGTTTCTTAAATTCCACACATGAATGAAATCACATGGTATTTTTATTTCTCTGACTTATTTTACTTAGCATAATACATGCTGCACAATGGTAATCTATCTGACTCCAGAATTTTAAACCAGAAGAAATCAAATTATGTTTTGGAGGCCTGCTTGAATAATCTGAGCTGGAAAGGAATTCCAGTCTTGCAGCAGAGACACTGTCTGAAAGCTGCATCTTTGAGACTCTGCAGGGCTCTGGCACACACATCTGGGCCATGTTCAGTTAAGAGCGCATGAGTGTGCTATGTAAGTGCTGGCCTACACCTACCCCCTTAAAGAGCTGCTCTTTGCATCTCCAACTGAGTACATTTTTGGTCTCCATCCCATTGCTGTCTTGACACACAGAGAGGAGAGGGAGTCTGCTCATCTGTGCTTGTGACCTCTCTCTAAGAGCTGCCTTACCGTAGCCTTCTCCTGTTATGTCTTATCTTGTAAAAAAAACAGGAATTTGGAAAGGCACAGGCTTAAGATGACCACTGAATAATGACTCTTCAACCTCAGGCCCTGCATTCTTCTCTTCGTTAAGCACCTGCTTTTATCAAGATCCTAATTCTCAGGAAAATAATATAATTATTCTCTTTTTCTCTATCCCTGAGAAACCCCCATATGTTATTAAAATAAAGCAGAAAAAAATAACTAAAATGGTTATAGGTATGTATGTTTATATACTTTCTAACCTGTTTAAAATGCTAGAAGTGCTTGGCAATGGAAAACACAGAATAAAACAAAAAGCCAGTGATCTTACCACGCATCCAACTTACATGTATATATTCTACTGTATGAAGGCAATATGCCAAGGATGGAGATACAGAAGTAAATAAAATGTGATCACTTCCCTGTAAGGTCTTCTAGTCCAATGGAATATAGGAGAAAATATGAGTGACACAGAATATTGAAGGAGAAGAGATATAAATGGTCTATTCCCAGAGCCAGCTGGAATGTTGCTACTACTTTGCCCCTGGAGAAGGAACAGAGTGACATGCAAAATCCAGAGTGTCCAGTCTTATTTTCGTCTTTCAGGATTACATGTTACAGTGTATTTCAAGGATGTTATTACTCTTCCTGGATACTGGATATAATCACAGTTTTTGGAAGCTCTAAAAATCATTTTCTTTTTCCCTTTTTCAAGTGAGGATCCCTTGGGGATACACAAATACTATGCAGATTTGTGATAGTCTGAATTTATGAGACAGGAAGGAAATCTGATATCCCACAGAGGACTAAAAGGGTATTTTTACTTTTGTCTTTTAGCCCCTCATCACCCTGGATAGCAGCATTTCCTTCACCTTCCTGGCAGAGGGAACCAACACCATCACCGTCCAGGTGGCTGCTGGGAATGCCCTGATTCAGGACACAAAAGATATTGCTGTTCATGGTAAGCTCTGAAAATTGTTCTGTGATACCCGCTCCTGACCAACCAATTCCCTCTGCTAACCCTGATGGCAATCCCTGTCTGCTTTGGAAACTCCCCAGGCTAGGGAAAAATTACATAGGTCAACAAGTTTTCCAAACACACTTTCTATCTTGTTCTTGACTAGACACCGAGGTTATAAGAGAAACTGGCATAGATGGGCATAGACAAGCCCTTATTATTTCCCTAGAAGTATCCGCATCACATTCTGACAGGGTTCTCATTAGACAAAGACATACCATAAGCTGAAGGACACCAAGCTAGAGTGACTATCATAGAACTATCTAGGTCTGATGTCCTGCTGAAGTGTCCACAAGATGTATGCATCACCTAACCTTTGTGACCATGAGCACCAGTGATTTCAAAAGAAGAGTCATGGTCCCTGACCTTGCAGAACTCATAGATCAGTTACTAAGATGAACTACACGTAACCAGTTGTTGGAAATTTTGACATCCTTGGCTGCAAAGCCTTAACGATAAGGCTAAGAATATGAGGGCAGAGCTAGAAAGGAGAGTGGTGAATAGGGCCACCATCCTGTTCTCAATCCTGGAGAACCATTCCTAACTATTAAACTTATTTTAAATCACATTTTGCTTCTAGCACGATCTCACACAACCTCCCTCAGGCACCTAAAGACTGCTGCTATACCTGGGGTTTTCTAAAAGGTTGTGCTAAGGTACGTGATCCTTAGACTCAGACCATATTTCTTCAGCCTCACTGCAGGCAAGTGCCTTTTCTTACATCTCTGCAAACTTGATACTCTGGCTCTCTCAGCAGGCATCTGGAAGCCTTTTTTAAGCAAACATTTTTATTGAAGTGTACTTTTTTTTTTAATTTTTTATTTTAGACAAAGAGAGCAAGTGTGAGCCAGGGAGAAGGGCAGAGGGAAGGAGAGAAAATTCCAAGCAGGCTTCACAACCAGCCCAGAGCTCCACACAGGGCTCAATCCCACGATCCCGGGATCATGACCTGAGCCTAAATCAAGAGTCAAGTGTAAATTTAATGCATAGGAGTACACAGATCATAAGTGTTTAGTTTCATGACTTACCACAACATAAAGAGACCTGTGTACCCACCAGCCAAGTCAAGAAACTGAACATGACCCACACCCTACACACAGGGTTTCAATCTACTCCCCTGAGGCAGTTTCTAGGAGGAAGGTCACAGGAACTGAGGGAGGGCAAGTGACAACTTTCCATTGAACCAAGCACAACTTGTAAATGCTCTAACCTTGGCTCTCCGTGATACCGCCAACAGTAGCAAATGCCTCCTTCTTCTGGGATTTCGTACCTATCTTTCATTTCAGTTAAGATCCTAGGAACTCTTACCTGGTAGGAGGACAAATCCACTTCCAGTCACCAAGTCCCCCCTTCTTTTCAGAAACCAGGAAACACACTGACAAGGAGGAATTTTAGCTGAGGCCATGTGGAAGACTGGACCCTTTCCCTAAAGCACAGTGATCATGCCATCTGCTAATCTGCCACCCTTCTCTCAGCTCCACTCACACAGCCTCTCTCCTTGCAGAATACTTCCAGTCCCAACTCTTGTCATT
Organism: Paguma larvata; assembly: GCA_030068075.1. Lineage (NCBI taxonomy): Eukaryota > Metazoa > Chordata > Mammalia > Carnivora > Viverridae > Paguma > Paguma larvata. The sequence goes on along the minus strand of CM057837.1, from coordinate 38,171,084 downwards.
CTCTCCAAACCTGGATTACCACAACCCTGACATTCCTGAGTGGAGGCAAGATATTGGCAATGTCATCAAGAGAGCTCTGGTTAAGGTAAGTTGGTTTTGTCTTTGCTTACATGTTAGTGTATAAAGAAAAAAAAACAACAAATTATCTCGTCCAGAATAAAATTTCATGGGTTAGAACCACCATTCTGCAGTTATATAAGAATTGTCTCTCTGTAAAAATAGAGACAGGAATGGGGATGGTAAAGAAAGGAAGGAGGGAAGTGGGGCCAGGGGAGGAGAGGCAGAGAGAGAGACAGGAACCAGTGTTTGCGGATAGGAATTGGCCCTGTCTAGATACTGAATTTTTCTAAGACAAGAGCTTGACCCCTTTAATGAACTAATGGATGGGGAACTCATTGAACCTATACAGAGATCATTCACTAGGCTTGGTCTTTGCCCACCAAAGGAGTTTCTTAAGCAGATATTTGGACTCACAAGTCTACCATTGGCTATAAGTGACCCTCAGAAGGCTACAAGCCAGAATAAGGAACATACCTTCAGGGTAATAGAGTTCTAGAGTTAACCCAAGGTCAGATTGACCTTTGAGAGCTTTGAAAGGGTTTTGTTAACCCTTTGCTCAGGACTAGGTACTAGAACATAATGACGAATACAACATGGGTTTTCAAATGCAGAGATGAATCTAACATATGATTAGTCCTATGGCAGAGGCATGGTCAGCATTGCAAAAGAGCCTGAAGAAAAGTAGGATTCACTGTACCCAGGCAAATGCAGGATTAGATGTTATTTGTGATTCGATAAATACTTGTGATCTATTAGGATGGTCTTTGCAGGGAATACTTGAACTCTGTTTTAAAGGACACATAATGGTTAAAGGAGAGAGTATGGTGTCTTTCAAGTAGAATGAACTGTATGTGCAAGGCCATGGACTTTTGGAAGAGTGGAGCATATTGGGGAAATGGTAGAGTTTAGTGTAGCCAGTCTATAGGGTGTAAGGCAAGTGTGGCTAGACTTGAGCCACAAGCTGCATCACAGAAGCTAAAAGGGGTCCAACATACATCTGGTAGGCAGTGGGAATTGAAAAAAATGTTTTCTTATTTAATCAAAAAATATTGACAATAGATTCATTTATATTCAGACACTCATTCTGGTAACAGGGCAGAGGTTGGGCTGCTAAGGTGGGAAGCGAATAGGGTGGGGAAGATATTTCACAAAAGATGACCAGTTAAAAGAGTACTATAGTTCCCTAGAGCGGAAATAACAAGATCTTGAAGGGGAAAGATTGAAAGTCCACTTAGGAAGTTGAACAGTAGAATTGATGGCTAATAGAATATAGTGTGAATGGGAAGGAGAGAGAAGCTTTCTGATTCCAAGAGCGAGAAGGAGATGGCCTTGCCCTTAGGCCATATAGGAGAAACATGCTTGAGGAATGGTAATAGTATGATCTTGTATGTGAGTTTGGAGCACAGGAGGAGCAGGTAGGTGAGATAACTAGGGGAGTTGAAAATATGGATCTGAAGGCCAAGTACATATTCGCCCTGAAGGCAGAAATGTGGAACAGAAACTGTGGAGGTGATTAGACCCCCCGCAGGGAGGGTGGGGAGCAGGGCAGACATGAATGCCAATGCTCCCCAAGGTAGAGGAGGACAATCCAGGGAAGGACCTGGAGAAGCAGCTGACAGAAAAAAGAAGAAGGAGGAAGAGAGTGATTTAAGAGAGCATTCATATGGGGAGTTGTCTACCAGATGATCTTCTCCTACAGTCTTTTTACAAAAAGATTATGCGTGGAAAAGGATGAAAATGCCCCTGTTCTTGCATGCCTGTTGGCTGTGAAACATCCACAATTATGTTGTATTTTGTATGATTGTGTTCATTAAAAATATACTAGCTTTTTAATAAGAGACTTGGTAATTATAATAATAATACTAATAAATAATAATAATCAGACATGTCAGTTGGTGCCTGGGTCTTAAATCTCATGGGGCTCTGTCCCTTAAGTCTCCCTTTGGATGGCATTAAGTGAATCTAGACAGATAGTTCCAGAGTCCCTCCAAGGTTGCTAATTGACTGATACCCCCCCGAGACCACATTCCCTGGGACCAAGGGTCTGCCCAGCCATTGGGTGATCATCCATACTTTGCCCTTCAGAATGTTTCTGGAGATTTGCTTCCCTTGACTGGTTAGGATGAGGCCTTCTTGCCCCATAGACTTGGGCACAAAGACTTTCAGCTACCTGGGGTCAGACGTCCTAGTAGGAAACCGAGGCGTCTGGCAAAGCCAATTCCAAGGTATCCTCTGTGTGTGGTAGACTCTTCAGGCTTCTGATTGCTGCTTGTTAGTTCTCTGCAAGTTGGTGCTCTCACTTATCACGTCCCTGGGAATTAACTCCAATCTGTGAGCCTCGTCCCAAATAGGAATCAGAGCTGAGCAGATGGAAAACAACCCCTCCATTTCTATTCAGTCAAGCGACTGTTTATTGAGTCTCTTTTTTGTGCAAGCATCTTCAGAACAGTGAGCTAGCCACAAAGACTCCCAGGAACGTCTGGATTAACATTAATAAGAACCTCTCAGGAAAAAAGATTATACCAGCCATGGTATGCCAATATATGACAGATATATTCATGTCACACAGTTGAGATGAGCTAAGTCCCTGAAACATGGTAGACATGGTATCTGGAAGTGCATTGGTGTGGGAGGCTAACATGGAGGAGGTCACTGCTGGCGGATATAGTCAGGGGAGACTTCTTGGAAGAGGCGGGTATTTCTGACAAATCCAAAACTACCCTATTTGGATTGGCAGCCAAAGAGGAGGTGTTCTGGATAAAAGACCTTCAGGAGACACATAGAAAAGAATAACCATACTCTTTTCAGGGGTGGGGGAACCTCAGAGTTTTGTTCTCTTCAGGAATTTGCCTCCAGACAGGTGCTTAATTTTAAGTTTTTATCAAAAAGCAATATAATGCTTTTACTAAACTCTCAGGAATATAAAAAGCTTCCCTCACAATCTCAGCATCTTAACACAACTTTTAGTATTTTATTTTGCTTTTTTACTCCTATATATTTTTATTTTTATAGGGTTGTAACCAAAGAAATATAAGGAAATAGATCAGAATGCAGCCCTCATAAGTGTTTTTCCATGTTGGCTGACTGTACTAATTATCATCGTAATGGTAAAATAACATTCCGTCGGGTGATTGTACCATTATTTACTTTTGTTTTTGAATATTTGAGTTTTTCTCCATTTATTTGCTATTACAAATAATGTTTTCCTCTTGTATGTGGCTTTTCGTATCTTTTGGATCTTTTCCTTAGGACAAACACTCCAAGTTACAATTACCAAATGAAGGATCTGAATATTTTTATGGCCTTAAAGTAAGGCTTTTGAAAAGCAAATCGGCAAAGTGAATTGATTTTTAGGGCCGGCAACAACAAATGAGGGAGCCTCAGCCTCAACGATATTAGCAATTTTAACTTAATAAAAAAAAATCCTGCTTTCCTAAGTGAAAATAGGGTGCTTGGCTTGTTGTTTTTTTTTTTTCTTTTTTTTAAATTTGCATTTCCACGTTTGCTTGGAACCTCTTATTCCTTGTTTGCATTCCATGTCCATGTTTTCTCCAAAAGTTCTATTCGTCTCAGTGCAGAAAAATGGAAAATAGGGGAGGAGCTTTAGCCAATGTTCCCAGCAAACAATATTTTGAAAATCATTGTAATATTTTAGTTTCAGTAAAAATGTATGTAAGAGCCAGAGGAGGTAGTGAAACTAGTAACAGCACTTCTGAGAGGAAATAGAAAGAAAGCCTGGAGCAATATTGGACTGTGTGCCTAAAATGCTGTGTTTAAAAAAACACATGCGAGGGGCACCTGGTTGGCTTAGTCGGTTGAGCCTTGGACTTCGACTCATGATGATCTCATGGTTGGTGGGTTCGAGCCCCCTGTGCGGCTCTATGCAGCCTGGAGCCTGCTTCAGATTCTGTGTCTCCCTCTCTCTCTGCCCCTCCCCTGCTTGTGTTCTGTCTCTCTCTCTCTCTCTCTCAAAAAATAAACAAATAAATAAGCATTAAGAAAAAAAACAAACAAACAAACAAACACATGAGCCTTATATCCATGTTTACTCTGCTCCTGGCCGCTGACTCGGAGAGGCTGGCTGCTCCACTCTGTGGTCTGAACCTCCCTGCAGGTAACCGGGGTCCCGGAAGACCAGATCCTGGTTGCCGTGTTCCCTGGTCTCCCCACTTCGGCAGAGCTCTTCATCCTTCCCCCCAAGAACTTGACGGAGAGGAGGAAAGGCAACGAAGAGGATCTGGAACAAGTAAGTGACAGGACGCTTGCCTGCCCCCCACAGTCTGAGGGCACACAGTGATATTTCCAGCGATGAAGGGAGGGGCGCTTTCTCCCGTGGGCCCAGCAGCCTATGAGTCTGCGCAGCACCCAGGGCGGTGCAGAACAACCAGCTTGGCCCAGAATTAGTGCGAGTGCACCCAGACTGGGGCGTTTGGTGCTCAAGAAGGGAAAGCATCCCTGGCAGCGCTCATTCCAACAGTCGGCATCCCTGCAAACCTACTCCGGTCTCCCGCCAGGTGACTTGCCCTGGGGGAGACACAAGAGGGAGAGGGAGGAATTTGAGTTTCCTTTTCTATTTCTGGGAAAATGTACTTGTCCTTAAACATCCTGGTCAATCTAAGTTCTGCTTCCAGAGAGAAAGTGAGCTGCTTCTAACCATGTTTCTGTGGTGAAAGATAGATTGCTTCATCTTGCTTTGACTAAGGAACAGCGTGTCCAAAGAGATGGTGATATACTATCCTCATCAAATGGGCACATGGCTCCTGTGATGGGCACACCATTCTGGAAGTAAAGAGGCTGGTTCTCCATCACTCACCTACTTCCCCTGCCTTCCTGGGACGTTAAGTTAGGAGAAGTAAATACAAGTGAGAATGGGGGACACTTGGGTGGCTCAGTCAGTTAAGCATCCAACTCTGGGTTTTGGCTCAGGTCATCATCTCACGGTTTGTGAGATCGAGCCCTAGGTCGAGCTCTGCACTGACAGTGCGGAGCCTGCTTAGGATTCTCTCTCTCTGCTCCCCGCCCCACTCATACTCTCTAAGAAATAATTAAAAAAAAAAGTGACAGTGGGACTAAATATCGACACCAATCACACATTTGCTCCCACATGAGGACATCTTCTCTGTCCCTGTGCTACTCACCTGGCCATCCCCTCCTCCAAACGGCCACTCACAGTCATCCACCAGCAGCCTAGATACCAGCACAGTCCATTTCTCTGGAAAATGCAGCAGCTCCTTGCCTTGTAAGGCTGCATATCGAAGTTGGCCAGAAATAAATTCAGCTTCTCACTGCATACATCACTTTTACAAGACCTCTTTATTCTGAAATAGCAAGTGGCATGTGTGAACTATATTTGGAAGCTACAATATCCATCCATTTAGATAAATAGGTAATTACGGTGATGAATAGCAGCTGTGATATTAAGGCGCGAACAGCCAGATAAGAGTTAGGGACAACAGCCCAAGTCAGCCTCGGCTTTCATGTGGGAATTACAGAGTGATTAAATCGATGTTATGTGTTCCGAGACTTGCTGGGGAAAAGTAAAGAGGAAAAATTATCCCATACAAAGAAGGCAGCTTCTGCTTTGATGTCTGCCTTCAATTGTCTCCAAAAAAGAAAAACAGAGGAGTGGGCTGGGGACATATATACCTGCTTTAGTCCTGGCAGGGGCATCTCTGCCCCGTATGTGTTACTTCATTAGACTAAAGAACTAATAATGGGTTGATGTTCCTTCATTGTAAACCATAATAGGTCATGCTACAATGAGTTAGAAAGGCATGGATGAAAAAGCACCAAACCAGAAATTGAATGAGACATCCATATCTGTTATCAACTGTAATTCACTAACTTTGGACATACCTTTCTGTCTAATTCTCCTCTCCAGCCCAAGCAAATACCGCCAGCTACTTCCCTGGCTTCACAGGGCTCCAAGGGCCATGGGAACCAAACTGATGAAAATGTCCCAATATCCTGTCTTCTGATTGAACATGGTCACTGTTTGCCTATTGACCCTGGTTTCTTACTCCATAAAGAAGCATTGTCTCATTTCATATCTTCCTGTGCACCTCTCTCTCTCTCTCTCTCTCTTTTTTCAGATTGTAGAGATGCTGTTTAATGCTCTAAACCAAAACTTGGTTCAGTTTGAGCTGAAGCCGGGGGTTCAAGTCATTGTGTATGTCACACAGCTGACATTAGGTGAGTGCCTGCTGGGATCCAGGGTGAAATGGGTGTGGCGATCTGTTATCCTGGGAAGAAAAGGGAGGCATAATTAGCAGACACTTCTCCACAAATCCCTGAAAATAGCTTTGTGGGCAGGGCTCTTTTGTGCAGTGATGGTTATGAAAGATTAGTCACATCTTTCTTGGGGCTTCTTGATGAGGTGGCAAGAAGACTTAATTAGAAGTGGCTTTGCTGCTGAATCCCTGGATGACCTTGGAGAATACCTACAATGTCCTTAGGGTTTGACTTAATTGGTTGCTTGCTTGTTTGTTTGTTTTTAATCTGCCACGGTCAAAATTATATAGGGTATTCCTCAGGGTTTCTTAATTTCTGTGATTCTCAAATTCCATGAATCTTGGTTGGCAGGCCAGAACAGATAAAAAAAAAAAGAGAAAAAATAAAACAACTTTGATTTACACGTGGTAAGTCTAAGTTGATACAGAGATCAGCTCTAGTGATTGATTTCTAAAAGAAATTTGAAAAGGCATGTCCCATTGGGCATCCACTACCGGCTCTCTGGGAGAGCCTGTTTGCTAAATATCTCTTATTAATATAAGACTTTGCAGATGTCGAGGTTCCAGATGTGCCCACTCTGCAGTGTTTTAGCAGAGGAGTGTAGAGGAGGGGAATGAAACACTGCATCAGTATTTAATCGAAGGTTCCCAATCGGCCACCCATCATTATGTTGACAGGCACTCAGGCTAAGAGAAAGAGCATCCGAGCCCTCCTTGGATTGCTCAGTTTACAGCAAGAACAGTAAATTTCCCCAGGCAGAGTACAGGAGTTGACTTGTCCTAAGAAGCTGTGATTGAGGATACTATTTTCACCATTGAAGCCAAGCTTCCTGTGCCCAGACAGCACGCAGGGCGGGGCAGTAGGAGAGTGGATATCAGGATGAACATCAGCTAGCCTCCTTTCTCCAGTGGGATCTCCCTCCATGTAGTAGCTTCCAAGTGAGCTGTCTGCTTTTTTTCTCCTAGCTCCGTTGGTGGACTCCAGTGCTGGGCACAGCAGCTCGGCCATGCTGATGCTCTTGTCAGTGGTGTTTGTCGGCCTGGCTGTGTTTTTGATCTACAAGTTTAAAAGGTATGCGCTACTATCACTCAGTGTTGATAATGGGGCTAGATTTCTGGGAGCTGATGCTTCCTATAACCAACATTCTTACACTCATCCCAAATATGGGAAATTTATTCTCTTTGAAGCTTTGTTTGGCACTGGAGGAAAGCAGGAATGGTTGAGGGTCCAGGAAGGAATAAATGGGTTTAAGAATCTGAATTTTATCCAATTTATAGATATATTGAGTTAATAAATTAAGGGATAGCTTATGAAATCATTTTTTTTTCTCTTCAAGAGAAGTGCAAAGATTTTTCAAACCTCACCTAAATTTCTAAAGAAAGGTCTTGGATATTCAGATCTTTTCAACAGCCTAGCACCCATTCAGGGTGGTTAAGCAGACAAAATGGAGCAGAAATCTGGTGCACACATGGGCACACACACATGCTTGCATGTACACACATGTTTTCTTATCTCATGTTGCAGTTACCTGGTCTCTCTGCGTAATTTGCATGCTAAGAATTTTCAGCTTTTACCTCCTCCCTCTTTTTCCTGTTTCTAAAGGGCAATTGATCAGGAAAACCAAACTTAACATGTATTCAAGTATTATTTTTGAAGGCCACAGGAGAGGTGACATAACAGGATACTTGTTAGAACACAAAATTGAAATCAATAATGCCGTGCCATTGTTTGAATAATGTCATACTTCTACCAAGAGATGTCCTGGTTAAGAGCATGAACTCTGAAATCAGACAGACCCACTTTTTACTTAGCATTTGTAGCTTTGGGCAATTGAATTTGCTTCCCTAATCCTTAGTCTCTTTATCCGTAAAGTGGAGAAAGTGCTGATACTCTATAGTCTTGCTCTAGAATTCGAGTGTAATAAAATCTATACAGGTACATACGAAATAATCAAAAATGCTAAACTATTATAGGTAACAGAGAACATGCCTTCCAAAGGTGACTTCTGTGTCTCTAACTGGCACATGGTCGGCTCACGAAAGATTGTATCAGTGGCATAGAGAAGTGCTTCATAGAAGTATTGGTTAAAGTGAAAGTACCATAAATTATTCTGAAAGCAAAACTTAGTGCTGAGAGTCTTTCTAGGCCCTGAAGGTACTGCTTTTAGACTTTGAAAGAAAAAAGCGGTAAAGGTGCTTGGCTCCACCCTCTCCCCCAGCCCTTTTTAGCTGCTCTCTAGTGGATACCTCAGGCTTAAAAACACCAGTTTGACTCAATACACATCTCAGCAGGAAAACTTCAACACCCTCTACCAGGACAGAGTGAGGTTTACCTTCCTACCCAGTTAATAGACCAGTATGTGAGTCATGTCCTATTGGATCAAGACATGTCAACCCACCTGCCCGTGTTTCCTTTAAAGAAAGGAACAAACCTTCATATCACAAGTAAAGAGTGGGGCACCTGCGTGGCTCAGGCAGTTAAGCATCCAACTTCGGCTCAGGTCATGATCTCAAGGTTCATGGGTTCCAGCCCCGGGTTGGGCTCTGTTCTGACAGCTCAGAGCCTGGAGCCTGCTTGGATTCTGTGTCTCCCTCTCTCTGCCCTCCCCTGCTCTCTCTCTCTCTCTCTCTTTCTCTCTCTCTCTCTCAAAAATAAACATTAAAAAATTAAAAAGCAGAGAGCAAAGATTCCATATAGAAACAGGCTAGTCAGGGTAATATCCATTTGGGGATATACTTCAGTTACATGCAGAGCACACTTTTATTCATCCAAAGATTTGATTATGGGGAAGCCTGGTGGTTGCTAGAGCTTGAAGATCAACTAAACCAAATTTATCATCTTCTGGCTTCTAGAACTCCATGGCTGCTGAGGACAAGGGCCAGTAGAAGTCCGGCAAAAAGTATTCGTGTCAGGCATCTCCAAACTAAGGCAAGACATCTCATGACTTAGGAAGTTTTCTGTTCTCTTATAAATGCTGCTAAACTCCCTAGACAGTCAGCTTATTAAAGGAGGCATCTCTAAATGTGTACATTGGAATTCTTGAATCTCTGCCAGGTAATGACATCTCTGAATTATTCTACCTCTATGGTCCCCAAATATCAGCCAACTCTTTCTGTGTCCCTGACAATGAACCATGTAGCTAAAGCTACAGGAAGCAAACTCCACTCAAACTGGATAAACAGAGTCAGTGAAGTGTAACCGATCATAAGTTACCTTTTCTTTTCTAGCTACCTTTTTCTGGAAGTTTTCTTCCCAATGCTCATGCCCTTTGGTTGATCCTGTTGGATCTTCGTTTATTTCTTTGGTCTTTTTTCCCTTCACATCACCTGGAACTCCAGTGATGGCTGTATGGGAGGTGCCTGGCTTCCTGTCAAGTAAAGGTCAGGTTATCTATGTTTCCCAGAGGCTCCTTTGTTTCTTTAATTACTGTCCAATAGAACTTTCTGCAATGATGAAAATGCTCCATAATTTGTACTATCTAATACAGCGACCACTAGTATGACTGAGAAACTGAACTTTAAATTTTATTTAAGTAATTTAAATTTAAGTATCCGCACCTGGCTAGCAAACATTGAGCACATCTAGAGAAAGGGCAGTTCTGTTTCTGTTTCTGGATCACTGGCCATGCTGAGTTTCCAGACATGAAACTTCCTCTGTGTAATCAGCAGCATTAACTCATTAAACCACCTATTCATTCCACCGCCATTTCCTGAGGGCTCACTATGTGCCCCCAACAATCTCAGTGTCCCAAGTGGTCACTTACCAGAGAAAGGAGAAGAGAGCCACCATCAGCCCCAAGCTTTCTTTAAATAAATATTACCTTGTTTCTCAACTTTGATCTTATTCTTGGATAGCGGTTTTCTGGCTTTAGACAATGTAATTAGAAATCATTATGACCTGACTTTTATGTTCTGAAAATTCTGCCCAACAAGACTTTCTTTCTATACCGTAATCTGTGTTTTCTGGTTATCCACGAAAACTTTTGAGCTCCTCCCGCAGGCTCCTCACGCTTACAGTTAGAGCAAACAAAAACTGAAGTTTTATGGGTGACTTGGATTGATTCATCTTCCTTCTCTTATTAAAACCTATATGAATGTGGAGGCGAAGACATGGCCCTAAATCTCTTTACTGCTCATCTTTCTTACCTGCAAAAATGGGGCTTAGTCTGATATTCTCAACAGTCCTTGAAGTGCATGTGTTAAGAAATGAAAAGCAGGGGCGCCTGGGTGGCTCAGTCGCTTGAGCGTCCGACTTCAGCTCACATCATGATCTCGCAGACTCAGGTCTGTGAGTTCAAGCCCCGCGTCGGGCTCTGTGCTGACAGCTCAGAGCCTGGAGCCTGCTTCACATTCTGTGTCTCCCTCTCTCTCTGCCCCTCCCCCACTTATGCTCTGTCTCTCTCTGTCTCAAAAATAAATAAACATTAAAAAAATTTAAAAAAAAAGAAATGAAAAGCAATTTGACAATTTTTTAAAATGCACAGATAATGACGTAAAATTCTTTCCATTCCAACCGTCTGTTGAAAATGTTGAACAACTCTGCCTTTTGTTTCGAGATTGAAATAAAGTGAACAGTCTTTAGAAGGGCAGATTTATCCAAATCCTCACAGGTATCGCTAGGAAAGCAGGAAAAGGGGGAGGCAGTGAACTCTGGCTGCAGCTCTGAAGTCCACAAACTTGTGTGATGAGGAATAGTTTGACCGCCTCCAGCACCTAATAAATATTACAGTTGGTCCCAGCATTCATGAGTAATATGTACTTTTATGATTAGAAGAAATCTGAGTCGTTAGACTGCATTTCTGTTTAGATAAGAAGTAAGTAAGGGCCAGCATGAATTTTTAATTCTACGCAGTTAGAGAGCCTGTGGTTTGCTGCCTCACATAGAATCTATTCATTTAACGTTCTTGTAAATTATGTTAAGCTGGGTTAGACCGGTAGGAGTCACAAGGACTCCTCTCTTAATGTATGTAAAGCAATCATTGAAGAAATGAGAATTGAATGTGAAGGAGTAGTAGAAACCATCCATATTTCATCCCTATTTTTGGATCTTTCCTTACAAATTAGCTACAAGAAAACCTCATTAAATGCCCACACTCTACCTCATTGGGGTTGAAGTGGGGAAGGGAATATAGAGGCTTGAAAATACCACTCTTGGTGCCAGGGCAACAGAGTGCTTCTCCTTTAGAAATGCACAGAACATTCTGGATTGGGGTGGGCGCCCAAGGTCTTAAGTTTTAAGAATATCACTGCCAGGGATCAGCTGTGTGAAACGTCGGGACCTTAATTCAATTTCCCCATCATTTAATGGGGTAAAGGGTGTCTCTTCTAGATATAATAATCCAAGGCAAAAATGTGGTCTTTTTGTTTAGAACATAATATATGAGAGTAGAGAGAGCACATGCGCTGAGGGCATCTATTCATTCATTCAAACAAATACTTCCTGAAAATAAACCATGTGCCAAGCACTGTGCTAAATTGTGTGTACAGCAGTGAAGACAGAGAACATAGACCCAGAACACATGGGGCTTTTAGTGTAATGGGAAACAAAGACAGAAAACAAGGCGGCAAAGCTGCCTATTACACCACCCTAAACCCAGGACCCTATCCATTTCTTTCATAAACACTATCCCATAATTATATCCTTTTAACAGGAGAGGTTGGGTGGTCAGGAGAGGCCTCTCAGAGCCAAGTTCTGAAGCTCAGAAAGGACACATCATTATGAATAGAAAGAGGAGTGTTCTAGAGGAAACAGCTGGTTCAAAGAGCCCATTAGTCCCCAAGGTGGGGACAAGTTTGATGTAATAGATTCTTACAACTCAGAGCCTGGGGCTCCGAGCAGCAGCCTCAGCTTCATCTGGGAGCTTGGCAGAAATGCAGAATTTTGCCCAATTGTGTACAGATCTATAGTCACAAATGCATTTTAGCAAGAACTCAGGAGATGAATAAGTACATTAAAGTCTGAGAAGCACTGGATTAGAGGACTTCAGAGGAGGCCACAGGACTGGAACACAGTGGGTCAGGGGATGATGGAGGTGGGTCAGGAGATGAATCCTCCAGGAAGATTTCAATCTGAACCAGCTGCTCCTCCAACCTCAAGTCTTTCTGCCTTGTTTCCAGACCTACAACCTTTGTGTCTTTGAAGGAAGTTATTTAGCTTCTCTTAATCCCCTCCACAATCCTGAAAGGAAGCTATTGTTATTCCCATTGAGCAGATGAGGAAACTGACTAAGTATTTAAGATATTTGGCCCATGGATGGTGTTCTGAAAATAGTAGCAATGGCTGGAAGCCTTTTCCTTCTTGGCTATTCATAAAGTAACCAACGGGAATTGGTGAAGTAGATGCACCCTTAGAAAAAGCTGTCTTTTCACTACGGTAGAACGTTATGAGTCTCGAAGTCCAGCTCCTTGAAAAGCTTCATGTCAGATAAGTACTTTAAGGGTTTTAGTGGATACCTAATCAACAGCATTGCCCTTCTGTTGACACTTACTTGTATTTGACCCCAGAAGAAGGTGCAGCCCGCAGGGAGTTCTCTGGTTTACATCTCCCTTGGGCATCTGCTCTCTGGCCTTCTGCTTCTTGGCCTCATGGCTGCAGTGTCTGCATGACCAGCCCCTTTCCCTGACATGGGCCTGTCCTATAAATAGCTTCTTCCTCCCCCGTATGACCCAGGACCTCCCAGTTGCCCAAGTTTGGCACACCCTGTGATCATAATCTGATTTTTGTAGGAAAATCCCCTGGATTAACATCTATGCTCAAGTCCAACACGACAAGGAGCAGGAGATGATTGGGTCAGTGAGCCAAAGTGAAAACGCCCCCAAAATCACACTCAGTGACTTCACCGAGCCCGAGGAACTGCTGGACGGAGAGCTGGACACCCGGGTCATAGGTATGTGTGCTGGCACCACCAAGCTCCTGTGCCCTCTGTCCTCCAAACCCGAGGGCAGCCAGCCCATGTGGCCTGTCCTTTAGCTAGTACCAGACTGGACGGGGGTGGGAAACAACTGGCTACAGAGACATAACCATGTTTTAAAATTTGTCTGCCACCTCTGGTCACATGAAATTGGAAGATTTTTTTTTTTTTCCCTTCAAAGTAGACCAGGATAGAAAGTGCAGGGTTGGAGGTGGGGAGGGATATGGCCAACTATGCCTTACTGTTGGGATTTGCCTTTCTTTCTCTGAAGCAAAAGCAGGTGTCCTAATTCACAACCACATGAATATGGGCTCTGGTATCAGAAGATCCTGGGTGCATTTTCTTGCTTTGCCAATCTGCTTGCTCTGCGACCCCTCTGTACCTCACATTTCCTCATCTGTGAAATGGGAATACTAATACCTACCTTCAAAATTGTCGTGATAATGAAATGATGGTCTGTCATTAGCACAGTGCCTGCCACATAGTACGTGTTCCGTGCACATTGGCTATGACCCTTGTCATCAATGGCGAGTCAGAGGGCAAGGCATTGCTCCTACCTTGCGTGCTGGTGTGGGAGATGGCACACCCTCACATAGATGACATAAGCCAATGAACCAGTAGGATAGCCTGTCCGGATGTCCTATTTAATAAATACATATTAAGCACCTGTTCAAAGTGGCCTGGTATTTAGCAGTAAATAAAACAGATTCAGACTCCTGCCCTTGTGAAACTGACATCCTCTTTCCCTCTGTCTTCTCTCCCCTGCAGGAGGTATTGCCACCATTGCAAACAGCGAAAGCACAAAGGAGATCCCCAACTGCACTAGTGTTTAATACCAACAAGCCACGTGATCAACCATCTTTCTGACTTTCTTTTTGATGATTACTATTACTATTGTTATGGAAAAATGAAAATGTCTTTTTTACGTTTTGTTTACCAAGGGCCCCTTCATAATGAGCAGGCAGATGCTTATTAGCTTTGGGAGGCAAAGGCATTCTTAGCTGATTAAAATGAGACAAAAAGAATAAATGGCTATATTTGTGCTGAGGGCAAAGGATGCATCTTCCCATGGCCTCCTTGCTTTATTCTGCCACTGACAGTGTGAGGACTCTTTTTCCTTGTGGTCTCCTTTGTTGTTTTTTGTTTTTTTTTTTTTTTTAAGTTGGGTTGGCTTTTCATTAACCTCCCATATCCTGCCCCCCACCCCCACAATCACCAACACTCTTCCCCCCCCCCCACAGCGCACACACCTAAAACACAAACCATTTCCCAGTTAGATCTGCAGGAGGTGGGTCGGCGGGGAGTGAAAGTAGCTGCAGAAGGCGTGCACACCTTTACTAAAGAGGCCCTGCCTCGTGCATGTCGATAGCGAGGCTACAGGTGGCTTATTGTATATAATTACAATGTAAATAGCTTTTTATTTCCTAAGAAATAATTTAATGTTTAGTAAAAAAGAACACCGAAAAAAGAAAGACGCGTGTGTTGGCTTATGCACTCACCCTCCGAGCTGACCAACCCCCAGGCCTGCTAGATGTGTTGGGTTCTGGATGCTCTCTGGTTGTCTGTCACACTTAACTCTTTCATCTCTGTGTCCATGCCATAGCTGGTTTCCATGTATGTATATAAGGGGGGGAGGGCGGGACGGGGAGGGCTTCTGTGGGACAATTAGTAAAGGAAGGACTAGAGTGACATCCTAGAACAATGAGGGTCTTTCCGTTCCATCAGTGACGTAGAAAAAGTTCCAAGATGAAGCCCACCGGAGACTTCATACTGAGACCCGGGTGGGGACACAAGGCTTCCCCTCCACAAGGAAAGCACTGAGGGTACTTATCAGCCTAAGAAGGTGGTTTTCACTAATGAAGCAAGGCAACGGATATAAAAGGAACAGTCTTTGTGCTTTCTGGTTGGATTCCATGGAAATGTATAATGCTGATGGAGAATTCCTGGGTTATATTTAGCTCAGAAAAGTCCCCTGGGCACTAGGTTAGGCCTAGTGAGTGCATCTTGGCCCAGCAGTCCAAGAGGCTTGGAAGAAGGTGGCATTTGTGGAATCATGAGTCCATGTAAGCCCTGCAGGCCAGATAGGGGGCTAGCCTTTAATGATATTAGTCAAAGATGATTTTAGCAAAGCTGTGCTATTTGCTTGTCAGATGTACACAACTTCCTTAAAGTCAAATGTCTGCCTTCAGTTCCCTTAAGATAGTTCTTGCCTCTGGGGCCAGTGGCTTTCAAAGCCATCTTCTCCTTTCCAGCATCCCGGCCCCCTTCACACATTCACACATACACTACTTCTTTTCCATAGGGTCACTTTAAGCCATGCTGTAAGCATTGTTTTCTTTTCGGGCTTAGCCTAAGTACACTTGTTTTTAAAAAAAAAAAAAAAAAAAAAAGATATACTGTATATATACAGGAGGAAAGGCCGGATTTCGTACCTGTTAATTTTTGTGAACTATCGTTCGCATTCTTCTCTGTGAGACCCCGAGAGAATGTGACCTAGAGAAATCTGACTGGCTACAGCATAGATGAGGATAAGGAGTATTTCTAAAGATCGTGCTTTTTTGTTTCAAGGGTTAAATGGGGCAGACAATTGCAATACTTGTACTAAATACTGGAATACAAATGCATGAGTCATGTCTATATATACAGTATATGTACATATACTGTTCTTGATTTTATTGTTCCATTTGAATATTTCTACTGTAAAAAAAAAGACAGTGGTTTTGAAATTGTTGAAAATAAATGTATTTTTGTACATCAAAGTTACATACCTGGCTAAGATTTTTCTCTTTGGGCAGTTTTCATTATTGTTATCAATCAGTCATCGGTACACCAATGCTACATGGCAAAACAAAACAACAAAAAACAAATGGCTTACAACACAGATATTTATGTTTTACTCATGAATGTCTAGGTTGGCTATGCTTTGACCGAACTCACTTGGGACTGACCAATCTCTCCTGAACTAGTTCAGGTGCAGGCTTCAGTTGGGTCCGGGTCTTCTTCATGAGTTGTCATCTTCTGAGACCATCAGCTACCCAGGGCATGGCTTTTCATGGTGGATTACAGAATTCCAAGCGAGGCCAGCAGAATACTTTATGCCTTTAAGTCCTTGGCTCAAAACGGTCAGTCTCTTTACCATCATCTGAATTCTGTCATCTAAAGAAAACCACAGGGTCACGTCCAGCGTCAGTAGCCAAAGAAATAGGCTCTGCTTCCCTGGTGTAAGGCACCAATAAGTTACCTGGCAAAGGTGTGGACATATAATTCCAATCGAGGGGAGGGCATGAAGAATTGAGGACCGTAGTTAACAACAGTTCAATCTACCACACTTCTTCATTTTGTATGGTCCTGTGGTGAGCTTTCATTAGATGGCTTATTTCCAAGTTTCAATCCCAATACTTGTGTCCAGGACTTCTGAGCAGAAGGCTTGGTAACCACAAGGCCTTCAAGGCTGGCATCGGATCCCAGTGGATGGTAGATAGAACTTCAACTCAGGCCTTGAAGATTTTAGCAGAGGAAATGAAAAGAGAAGGAACCAAAAACATATATATTCTTTATTATTATTGTTGTTTTAACCTTCTTAATTTTTATTTTTTAAGGTTTTTTTTTAATGTTTATTTTTGAGAAAGAGAGACAGAGACACTGTGAGTCAGGGAGGGGCGGAGAGGAGGGAGACCTGGAATCTGAAGCAGGCTCTGAGCTGTCAACACAGAGCCCAGCACGGCGCTAAAACTCACGAACTACAAGACCATGACATGAGCTAAAGTCGGACACTTAACTGACTAAGCCACCCAGGCGCCCCTTAAGTTTTTTTAAATTTATTTTGAGAGAGAGAGAGAGAGGAAGGGAACAAGCAGGGGAGGGGCAGAGAGAGAGAGAGAGAGAGAGCGAGAATCCCAAGCAGGATCCACGCTGTCAGCATGGAGCTTGATATGGGGTTCATTCTCATGACCCACAAGATCACAGACCTGACCCAAAACCCAGGCGGATGCTTAATGACTGAGCCACCCAGGTGCCTGTATTTTAACCTTTGTAATGCTGTTTGTTGCATCAAACCAGCAATAGGCCCTCTGCTGTCCACTGCTGAGTAAGGAATTTGGAAAGGTGAATGAGTGGCTCTTCTCTAATATTAGTACTTAGGTGAGCTAAGTACTTACGATAAGGCCTGTAAGTTAGATATTTTAATTATTCTTTTATTGTTCAAAATATGCAATAAATTTCCATGGATCCCAGAAACCCAAGAAACCCTAAAACTTTGGTCAATAATTTGCTCCTATATTTTGGATACTAGCCGACTATTCCAGAATCTTATTCTTTTAACTCAAATGAAAGATGTAGGGTGAAACAGAGGTAGTTTTCTTTTGATTTGTGAACGTATTTAAAAATTATGTAATTATTCTTGACGTAACTTGAGTTATGCTCACCTTTAAAAAAAATTATACTGCATAAGTAACTTCTTCAAATAGTGAGTATGTCATTTATGGTGCCTCTAAAAGAAATGGTGAGGTTTTCTTCGGTCTAACTAGTGTTTCATAACATAAAGTACCTGCACATCTTTAAGGGACTCTGAACGGTTTTGAGCTTCCCCAGTAATGTAAAGTGTCTAATAATCTTATCCCACGCCAAAAGTGATTTTTCTAAATGCAGTCGTTTTTGCTTTCCAACGGGATCTGAATTCTTCCCATGTTAATTTATGTCGGGGTTGATAAAATTGCTCCGGCAGATTAAAAAAGGATGACAGTGAAATAAAGTGGTAAAACAGTATGAGTCGGTTGGCTCGTTTGGGCTAAACCCTGCTAGGAATATGGCCTGTACATCTACCGCCGGCACGGGCCTGCCAGATTTCTCCTAGCAGACAGCCAAAGGCAGATGGTGGAGAATGGGATTGGCTTCGTAGCTATTTCTATAAGGGGTTTCTCACAAGTGGTGGGGACACTCTTTGCACCAGAATTGTCTTCTCTCAGGAGATTTTAAACCTGATAAGCCCGCAGAAGTGCTCAGGCTGGAGCCCAACTATCAGCACCTTAAGCAGAGTTTCTGAGGATTCTGAGGATTCTCCTGTCTGTTGAAGTTTGAGAGTAACTGCTCTGTCTGACACTTAAAATAGCTCAGGGACAGTTACTGGGGACAAGTCACCTCCCCTGGTTCCTGTCACCATGATACAAGGCACCTTAATCTACAGAAGTGAGAACCACTTCCAAATTGGCTCATTTCCTCCTGGGCAACAGCTGCAGCTCCGAGAGAGTCACCCAATTGAGTTATCTGGAACAAAAACACACTGCGAGTCAAGGTGGTGATGGATTGTGCCTTGGAAAGAATATTAAGCCAGGAATTAGGAGATCTCTGACTTTCAGCAAGTCATTCTGGACCATGATTTCTTATTTGTAAAAGGAAAACACTTTAAGGCCTGCTCACTGGCTACTTTTGATTTACAGAGGTGTGAAGAGCACATTGCCAATTCTAAAGTTGACAGATGACTAGTATGAGCATACTTAGGAGAACTCTCTTCTGTAGAGGGATAATCTGAGAGAGGAAAGTGACTTCCCTATGGTTATATAACAAATTAATGTGGAGCTGGAGACAGAACCCACGTCTTCTTTATAAAAGGAAGGTCTTCTTTCCACCACATCCCTTCCTGACAAAAGTAAACTTGATTGAACTGCACATGACTGAGCATCAGTGGAAAGCCTGATGGTTATGCCAATATGGCTCCTGTATTTATAGTTCTAAGTCCAGAATGGTTTAGAATCTAACTTCCCAAGTGTGTTCATCATTCAGTGGCTCACAGCCCTCCACATGGCATTGCCCTCCTGACCCACTTGTGTAGCAGCCCGTGGCCTGATGCCCTTGCTTCCCTGGCTGAACTGAAATACAGCCACTCAATAGACAGCTGCCAGGCCCCAGCTTCGCATGCTATGCTGCTTGCCTTTTAAAGCAGTTGGCCTTGTTCAGAGGGAAGAAGGCCAGAGAGCAAATATAAGCAATGGGAATGCCTCATCCTGATGCACACACCAGAATTCTGCCAAATTCTCTTGTCTACTCCAACAGTACTGCCAAGGGGGACCAGATGTAGCCCAATTACCTCCAGAGTACTACTGCATCTTGATGTCCCTTAAACTTAGTTTAATTACCATTGACTTTACAGTAGCGGAGTGCCTTTTAAAATGCTCTTTGCCTCTGTGTACTCAGACCATGTATCATGCTAAGATATAGGTTCATTCAGAGCGGAATCAATGGCACTTGTATACAAAGAAGGGAGGAGAACCTCAGCTAGAGTTCAATTTATTCAGAGACTAAAAGTCTCAACAAAACTCCATTACTTTTTCATGGTCTGAGGCCCAGAGGGGTAGAATCACATAATCAGGGGCCAATTTACCTATCTATAAATTGACAATAATGACATCTATCTACCTCACAGTGTTGGAACCCAGATCAAATGAGATGATTTGGGTAAAAACACACAAAATAACTAGGACATGACAAATAATGAATTGAACCTGACAGGCCCCAGCTCTTTTGTGCTAGATCTCTTTTCTCCGTCCTCCCAGCCCTCAAGTTGTAAAAACTACCTGACCAGTTGCTTAGCTGCTCTCACTTAGGGCTATACTTCCAGGGAAAGAATCAGAATAACCTGAGGAGATATACCATCCCCCTCCACTCCCCCTCAGAAGGAAGAGAATTTTGGTAAAAAGTCAGCTATTTATACCTGATGTCAAAAATCACAGCTCCTTTTATTGTTTGTTTAAAAAAAATATAACTTATATAATTTTCCTTGTGAGACAGGGACCATGGGAATGAGCCCCAAGTGAAAAACATTATTCACCTGGGGCACTTTCTATTGGCTGTTATTGTCAAAACGCTTCTACAGATCAGAACCAGGATGCAAGCCAGATTCAGAGGATCATGGCTCCAAAAATGACCAATGAGCTGCCGGAGTTGCCTGCCAATATCAACCAATCATGACAAGACCCTTCCAGCCATTCAGGATGAGTTGTGTTTTTTTCCCCCACTTATTAGCATAATGTACCAAAGTGGGAAGTTGGGCAGGGACTTTTTCTATACAAGCGGGGCCTTCCACTGTGTTTGGAGAGGTTGGTGTAAGTATTCGTTCTTGCTGTGTCTCCTGTCACCTGGACCTGTACCTCTAGTAAAGCCTTTCCTGTATCATTGATGTTTGGGTCTGGCCTCGCTGCTATTACTGTGGGCCCAAGAGCCTGACTCCGGTAACGCTTAGGCCATAATAGAAGGTGCAAGGAATGGACACTTCTAATCAGGGTGACTACAATGCTTCATAAAATTAAAAATTAGAGGCTCTTGGATTCTGAAATATGCTCAGTCTTGCCAAATGTGTTGGTACTCTGAGGCCAAAACAGTTCAGACTTTCTTGTTTATTGTCTTTTGGATCCAGAATTGATAAGTAACTTTCTTCTTGTTTATTCTCTCTCCTGGTACAAAGCTTTTATGAGTATGTGTGCAGTTGAGGTCCTGAGGTCCCTCAAAGCTTCTCTGAGGCTCACTGACATGAGTTCCTTCATTAGCATACATTGAAAAGTAATCAGATAAAACAATTATTTGTAAAAATATGCATTTTATACATCTGAAGGTACCAAGGACACCATTCTCGCCTGCAATTCTGATCACAGCTCAAGGAGAGCTCTTTCAGAGAGGGAGTGCAAGATGCAGATTCTTTACAAAATGTCACCAAAGACAGAGGAAAATAGATCATGACAGGCACACATGCCTTCTGTCATTACGGCTCAGTATCTGGGGAACAGCACTGTTCGCAGCTATTAGAAATGAACCA
This sequence comes from Paguma larvata, assembly GCA_030068075.1. Taxonomy (NCBI): domain Eukaryota; kingdom Metazoa; phylum Chordata; class Mammalia; order Carnivora; family Viverridae; genus Paguma; species Paguma larvata. Next base: position 38,150,079 of record CM057837.1, on the reverse strand, counting down.
GATAAAGCGGGGCCTTTAGTGATTTGCTCCTGAGAAAGTATGTTGTCTGGTCCCTGAAGAACAGAGACTTCTTAAAATGAAATGTCTGTGCCCAAAGTGCCCAGAGCTGCTAGGCTCCAAGAATTTCTCACCATTAAGCAGGCCCTACTTCTCCTCCCTAAACTCTCTCCCAGAAGTCTCTTCTCATCATGCAGAGTCTTTTGTTGCTTATTCTCCCTTGCAAAGGGTTATTGCTGTTGGCATTCCAGGAACTGGCTTCAATTAAGAGTATGTCCAAGCATGGTGGATGGAAAGAAAAAGGAGGCCACACAGAAGCAACAGAGAACAGAATTGTTTTTCTTGTCACTAATCTATCTTCCTTGGTTTCTGGGCAGAATCTCCTGGGAAGCACTTAATTGTCTCCATAAACACACACCTGGTCCTTGGAGCGCCAGAATGGTTTTCTTGCGCTGACCTTCCAAAATCTTATGGTTCAATTAGAGAATTTCTGGGCTTCTTCCATTGGCAGCTGGGACATTTTGTGGGAGGGGCGTTGAGGGAGGAAGAGGAGAGAAATGAGCCTAGAGAAATAAAGTTAATCTTTATCAATTACAAAGCTTTACTTGACACATTCTCACTTCAACCTGTCAATTTCAGTTCCTCCTCTAGGAGGGGAAAATGCAGATGCTCCCCAGATTTCTAATCTATTTATAATAGTAACAAGACAACTCTAGGCAGTGTGTGCTCATCATGAGCTAATCATCCTCTGCTATGCCTTGTGCCTCCTAATTAGTGGCATGTTGGTTGCCTACTGATCAAGTTGGAGCCTCATCCAGGCAGCAGGGAGGGAAGGTAGGGGGAGAAAGAACTCTGAGCCCAATGGAGCTTAGATCTTGGCAGACTTTCTAACAACAGGTGGGCTTCACACCTTGCCTTGAACAGGCAGCCACCACTACCATGGGTGCTAACAGAAATATGGTAGGTTTCCAAACATGTGTCTCTCTCTGCCTAAGAGCTCTCCTAGCAAGATGCTGTCCTTCCAAAACCTCTTGGCTTGATTATACAGACACAGCAAGTGACATCAGGGAGAAGAAAATAAATAATTAAATGTGCATCTGTAGATGATAATGGGGCAAGATCCCTTTTGTTCATTCTTCATTTAAAAAGTATTTATTAAGCTCTATAGCTAATAGTCTCTTAGGAGAGCTGGAGGGGAGGTGAGTGGGGGATGGGCTATGTGGGGAATGGCTATTAAGGAGGTACTTGTTATGATGAGCACTGGGTGATCTAGGTAACTGGTGAATCGCTGAATTCTACTCCTGAAACCAATAGTACACTATATGTTAACTAACTAGAATTTAAGTAAAACTTAAATAAAATAAAGTATTTATTGAGAACTTGCTTTCCACCAGACTCTTTCTGGATATGGAGAATAAGGATCAGAACATGCTTAATATAGGGTGACCATATCATTTTTTTGTCCAAATTGGGACACAATTGGGAGTGAATGGAGTATTGTTCATAATTACTCTGAGAAAACAAGCATGACACAGGACTGTCTCAAGCAAACCAGGATGTATGGTCACCCTAACTTAGAGTTCACAGGGGACATAAAATCAGATATGTGTCAATGTTCCATTTACCTGAATTTAGTTTTTTCCCTTTAATCCTTGACCCAGGGATAGAAACCCAATTCTCTGAGCTCAAAACCTGTTTTGGAAATCCCGTATCGGTTTTGCAGTCTTTTGAGAGCCTCTCATTGGAGTGGTGAACCCCTTATATAGAGTCAGAGAATAGCTTTAGATGGTTTTTTAAAATATCATATCAATTAGGTTTCTTGGTTGCAGAAAATAGTCAATGCTGCTGGCTAATTCAAGCAAAAAGGAATCTATGGGAAGGTTATCAGAAGTCCACAGAAGTTTGAGGAACGAACCTTGGAAAGAGGCAGGAGCTAGGATAGCTTTGGAGGGATGGGCATCAAGAAGTACAAGAACGTTTTCCTGGTAGATTGTATCTTACCAGGGATCTGTCTCTCGGGAAGGAATAAACTCCAATTATCTCTTCTATCTTCATGTTACTGAAAATTCAGAGTTCCAGATAAATTTCCCAATTGGTAAAGTTTGGGTCCCACGCTCACTACATGATATGTGGGCTGAGTTGCGGTCATCCTAAAATTCATAGATTGAAGCCCTAACTTCTAGCACCTCAGAATGTGACCCTATTAGAAAATAGGGCCTTTAAAGAAGTGAATAAGTTTCAATGAAGCTGTTAGGGTGAATACAAATCCAGTCTGACTGATATCCTTTTAAGAAGATGAAACGAGAACACAGGCAGTTAGAGAGGAGACCACGTAAGACACAGGGGAAGACAGTCATCTGTAAGTCAAGAAGATGGGCCTCAGAAGAATCCAACACAGCTGACCCCCTGATCTCTGACTTTTAGGCTCCTCACGTATGATCTTTGCCACCTCACCTGTGGTTCTTGTTACAACAGCTTTTGAAAACTAAAGGTCAGGAAAACTATCTGGGGAAATAAACCTGTAAGTATTGCTCTGGCTTTTGAAGTAAGATTTAGAGGCATTTGGATGTACTATCCCGTGGGGACTCCCTACACCAGGAGACAAATCTTCCCTCCTCCACCACCAGTGAACAGAAGTGAGCGATAATGAAGGCAAGATGGGTAGTGGACAGAGCATAAGCTTTCAAGTCATTTCAAAAATCATTATTCTTTCAATATTTATTGAGCATAAACAAGAAATGAGGTGCCTGGTGCTGTAGGTGCTGGAATTTGAGATAAGAGTTTGTGGCCCATGTCCTGGTCCTGTCCTGGTAGAACTTATAATTTAAGGAGAAGTCTTGTGAGTATTTATTCATTTTTTTTTAAATCACACTTTGGTGGATGGGGAGACAGAGTACTTGGATCATTTTGAGGAAGGTAAGAGAGATGTGGAGAGGGATAACCGCTCCCCCCCCACCCCAAGAGGAAAGGTGGTGACCAGAAAGACAGACTATCAAAGGAAAGGACACGTACAGATGTTGGGGTTTACACTTTTTTTTCCACCTAGAAATCCCTTTCCCTTCTCTCCTGGCACAGTATTAGAGCCCTGAATGTGGAGGAAGTGACAGAACTGGAGGATGGACAGAAACAGGAGAATGGTCAGAAATGGACTCGGAAGACAACTATAAAATAAATGAAAAAAATCAGAGATTTGCATTTGTAGAAATGTCAACCTTCTAATCTGCACACAACAAAGTTTGTATTTTCCATGTTATTCCAAATTTTTATGATGAGCATATATTCATTTCATAATTAAAGAAAAGAAAAGAAAGAAGAAAGAGTCACATCAAATGTCCGTAATGGTTTTCCAGATGTAGCAGGCTTCCGGGTACTTCATTCAAGTCCTTTTAAATAAACTTAAAAAAAAAAGTGTGATGATATTGTCCTGCTATACTGATTATTAAGCATAGTTAAAATAAGAACATTCATAGGTCAAAGATGGACAATAACTTCAAAAGAGACTGTGAGAATAGTATGCTAGAGAATGGTTTATTGGTCTTTATAAATGGAAAAAGAAACTGTAATTACTTAGGTCCTTCACAATGAGTATTAAAGATACAGGAAATCATTACTCAAGATTCTTGGCAAAGGAAATGGCTCTTGTGTTGCTCTCTGCTACTCTTTTATTTCTTTCACAAAAATAGAGAAACTTCTCTGCTTAGCAGTTTTACTGGCAACGTCCCATCCATAAGTAATTTGCTGTTGTTAACAAATGTTGGAACAAAACACCACCAATTAAGGTTTTAAGTGGTTATCAAACGTGGCAAGAGATTGTTCAAGAACTGTGAGATGAAGAAGTTAGCCCGAGGAAGGCAATGCCTGCTTCTGGAAAACACGCTACACAGAAGGGAAACTAGGACCCGATATCTTGCCTAAGCTTTAGTACCCACCTGATGCTCTGGTACGGGGGGATGGCTAAAGGTTCTCAATTGGCATGCTGGAAGCCACGGGCCTGGAAGAGATCACCCGTGAAAGACGTGAAATGGAAGGTGAGCAGGTTCCAATTAGCCCCTCCAGCTTTGGGAAAGAGTCTGTTCTCCAAATGTTTTTCTATTTACAGCATATGCTTTTTGAGTGTTTATCAATGTATCAGGCAAACTTCCTGCCTTTAAATGGAGAGTCTCCCACTCAGCTTTCAGAATTAAGGGCTCACTTCCCATCCCAGACTCATCTAGGGAACTGCCTCCACCTGTGAGGACGGACTCGCCATTTTGTCACAAGGATTTTGCCTCTGAAGAGCCGTGGACCTGGGTTCAGTGGCAGCTTCTGCATTTATGCACTATGTGGTCTTGGGTAAGTCTCTAACCTCCCCAAGCATCAGTTTCTCTATTGTTCTTATGAAGAAAGAAAATGCTAAATAGAAATATCTAGAGCATCACAGGTTGACCATAAACGAGCATTCCCTCTGCCCCCACCTTTCCTCTGCGCTTCCCCTAGGACAACTGCGCGGCAGAGGGAGGTGACGTCTCACCAAGACAGAAGCAGGGGAAGGCTCAGACCCCCCACCCTGACCCCCAAAGCATGCTCCTTGCCCCCTAGGCACGTGTGCCTTACTCTAACCCATCTAACAAGCCCAATGCTGCCTCTCTTATCTTGTGTAGGAAACAATGATATAAATTAAGGAAAGACAACCCCTAAACCATCCCCACCATCCCTGGGGGATGTTTACACCTGTTCTTTTGTCGAGTCACCAGAGGCTCGATACCAATAATTGTGGAGGAGCAAAATGAGGCTGGGATGGTACAGGAGACAAGTAGCCGGCCCCAGACGGGCTTCTGGGCTGCTGCTGGGCGGCTGCCGCATTGCTAAACTCAGCTATGCTTGCCAGCTGAACGGCTTTTTTTCTTTATAACAAATCTGAGACCAAGGAGGTCCTTCTGAGAGCCTATCATTAACTTCGTTATTACGGTTATTATCAACAATGTGCCAATTTCCCTGCATCTTTTAAGATCCTTCAATTACTACATGCTGAGTTTTTCCTCCCCTTCTTTTCCCTGGTCTCTCCGCCCCCCTCCTCCTACCCCAAGTGCCCCTATTTTTTTTTCTTTCCTTCTCCCAAATTGTTTTCCCTATGAAAGAAAGGCAGTGACAGGGATGGAAGTTCAGCAGGATTTGGAATCTCTCTGACTGAGGGGCAAAATATATTTGTATATTATTCAACGTTCTCCAAGTTATTCATCAGAAGTTTCATTTTTCACTAAAGTCTTTTCCTTATCTGAAGGCCACTGACATGAATATATATCATGAAGTTAAAAAGATGGAATTACACTTCGCTGGCTACTGCTAAGATTCATGGAGGCTCAAAGCCCAGCTAGTCCCTGGGCGTACCGATCTGCGGCATTTTACGTTTGTTTTGTTTTGTTTTGTTTTATTCTTTCTCAGTGAACACACGCTAACAGGGTTTGTCTCTTCATTGTGATATGGGAATGATTGAAAATATACTCTGTATCACTTGATAAAAGACCTTTGCCAAAAAGGAGAACAGCTTTGTCATTCGAACATATTTCCCAGGGGCCTTGAGATGTGCTTATGCCTAGTTTAATGCGATGTTTTTGAGTGGTGATGCTGGCTGTCAGGCCAAAGGCAGAAGCTTCTGGGTGGGGTCACCGGCTCCAGGAGACTATGGAAGCCCCCATATTTCAGTGGAGATTAGAATGCCGGTTGATAGGCTTGCGCCCTGGTAGCTGAGGTACCTGGGTTGGGCAGTCATCTATCTACATTGTTGTTACTAAAAGTGTTCCCAAGGCATAGCACCTAACAGGCTGCAGTCTCCTAGAGCCGCAAACCAGGTGGCTGAAAACAACAGAAATTTATTCCATCCTAGTTCTAGGACCAGAAGTTCAAAATCAAGGTGTCGGTAGAGTTTGTTCCTTCTGAAGGTCTTGATGAAGACTCATATCCCACCTCTCTCCTAGACTCTGGTGCCTGCTGTTCATTCTTGGCATTCTTTGGCTTATGGCTGTATTACTCTGACCCCCCTTCCAACTTCATATGGCTCCTCTGTGTATTCTCTTCTCATATTTTTCTTCATTTTAGAGAGACAACGTCAGCAAGGGAGAGGGGCAGAAGAAGGGAGAGAATCTCAGGTAGGCTCCATGCTCAGCATGGAACCCATTACAGGGCTGGATCCCATAACCCTGGGATCATGACCTGAGCTGAAATAAAGAATCGGATGCTCAACCGAGTGAGCCACCCAGGCTCCCCTCCCCTTATTTCGCACAAGGAGATGTGTCATCACATTTAGGGGGTACATCGAGTTAATCCAAGATGATCTCAACCAAAGATCCTTAATTATATCTGCAAAGATCCCTTCTCCAAGTAAGAAACTCATCGCATTCATAGGTTCTAAGTGGATATATCTTTTGGAGAGCCATCAGTTCAGCTCATACCATAGGCCTATTCCTGAAAAAAATATAAAGATTTAAGCAAAAAGAAAAAAGAGTTGGGATCATCATTGAGTGGTACTTCACCTTCGCTCTCATCATCCAAAGCCAAGCCCCATGATCCATTTCCTCCTTCTTGTCAAAGCTTACCAGGCCAGCGACCCAGTCCTTTGGTTCTCTAAAGTGAATCTGTGTTGTCTGCTATGACTTTGTTGCTCTGGCCTGCATTTTATAAGCTATTAGTATTATTGGACACCATAAATTTTACAACTCCTTTAATCCCATAAGCCTTGTGGTCTATCATCAACAAGACAGTTCCCACTAATACCTGCATCCCCACTTCTGTCTGAAAGGATAGAGAGAGTGACCCAATTGCGCAGGATTCTAGGACACAGATCAGGCCTCCTTTGCTACTCGTTGGGGTAATTGTGCCGCTACAATGTGGCCATCCTGCAGCAGAAAAAAAAAAGTTTTCTTTTTATGCATTCTTGCAGCTTTCCATATTTTCATGAAATGGATGGAGCCCTACTATCCTGGGACTTCATTAGAGCTTAAAAGAGAAGGGAAAGTTGGTGGAGAGGCCTCATCAGTGTCTAGGCTGGGACACATGTATCTTTCAGATTTCTCAAAACATTCTGCATTAGAGTTTGTGGCCCAGGTCTTAGGAACAAGAAGGTGGCGATTTGTTTTCCTTTGTCTTTTTCCTTGAGACTCTGGGGTAGGAGTCTTTGAGATAAGAGTGGGGCATTTGAATACTTGGACCTCACCTAAGCCATCTTAATTCTATAAAATCCTACCGGGACTTCATAGAAACTGCATATTCAGTTTAAAGGGCTTTGTTCCTCTTCATCTGATCATGGAAAGCAATTTCATGCAACTCTTCACAGTCGGGGTCCAATTATTCAGGAGTTAACACTTCAGAAACCACAACTGAATTTACAAACTGGCGAAGGGTGTGTGGTGGGTCTGTGGAGAGACGATGTGAGATGCACGAGAGCACAGGCAGGCTTCAGAGACAGAGGACCCTCTTTCTAACACACACACGCAGCCCAACATTGCTTTTGCAGATCATGCCCCTCACCAGAAGGACCCACACGCTGTACTCCCGATGCACTCTGGGTCATTCTAGTCTCTGGACTACCTGAGCCTGGAAGGCTTTTGTCCCTTCATTATCTGAATCCTAACCACCATAGAAGAGGCTCAGCACAGATGTGACCCCTTAACAAGGCTTCCTGATGAGGCCGGCTCAATTCCACTCATCTGCCCCTGCTTCCCATGGCATTTGTTCACTCCACCTCCGGTATGCTTGCTGTCACCATTTGACTTTTCTCACCTTTAACCATGAGAGCTAAGAGACAGATGTAGCAGAAAGCACACAGAACTTGAGGGCAGATGTCCTAGATTCTAGTTCCAGCTCTTCTCGTATTATTTGCCTTCTTTAGGCTAGTAATTCAGTCTATCTGTGCACATTTCCTCCTCTATGAAAGAGGAGTTGGTACTGAGGAGAAATTGTGTTTGCCCTCCCTATCTTATCAGGTCATTGTGTGTATCAAATGAGATACCCCATCCTGTAATGAATTTAATATACTGGCTCAGAGCTGCCACCACGATGAGCTGAGTTGGAAGGCAATTTCCTGGCTTTTCTCTACACCTGTATTTGCTCTTCTTTGCCTGCAGCAGTGCACCCGGCACCGGCATCTGTGAGTCTTGGCTGCTAATGTCTCACAGCTGCTCCTGCCCCAGAGGGATCCTCTTTTCTCCTGGAAGCAACACCCTGACCCCACTCCTTGATGGGGCACATCTGTGGTACCATTTATGCTCCCGAGCCCCTTGGGGTTCAAGTAAAATGAAATTTAACCTGAAACTACATCTTCGCTCTACTCTTGTTCCCTTTTCATCCTTTTTCCTTCCTTCCCTTAGATCTGACCCTCTTAATAAATTACCTGCCCCAAATCTCTGCCTCAGGCTCTCCTTCTTGGAAAGCCAACCTAAGACACCATCCTATGGTGGTCAGATCACAAAAGAAGACAGGGGGTGGTCAGATCACAAAACAAGACATCCCCATTCCTGTGACTGAAAGTGTCCACACAGATAAAAGATATGTAGGACAGCTACACTTATTTAATATAATATCTCAAGGAAAGGAGAACTGAGTCCTCTGACCACCCCCAAACACGGAGAGCTGAGTGCTGCAGTCTCAGTCTCCAGCCCTGAGCCAGGACAGAGGACCTGTGAGGAATGGGGGGACAATGGGATTCACAGCACGGTGGAGCTTCTTACTCTAAGACTAGAGGACCGTCGCCTGTGACAGCGGTGGGCCTTAGAGGGCAGCCCTGCCTCTGCCAGGAATTTTCTTCTGTGGCTACAGAGCCCCCGAACTCAAGAATGATTATCATCTATACAAGCTGAGCTTTCTTGAAACTGGTTGTTTAGCGGGAACATCTGGTGTGCGAATGGCTTATATATTTTTTTCTCTTCTCTCCCTCCAGTCAACACTAAGTGAATACTTTAAAAGGCTGCCCTTCTTCCCTCCCAAGGACTGGAGAACTGCTTTATTATTTAACTCTGGGCTTCGTCGCTGCACAAACTGTTTTCACATTGCCCCTGCCTGGTGGGAAGGGATACAAGCCACGACTTGCGAGATTTTCTTGCTAATTAAAAGTTTCCAACAACTCTGTTTGCCAAAGAAAACATTGCCATATTACCTTGTTCAAATATTGCTAATTAAGACCAGCTTGCCATTCCCAGCAATTGCTTTAAGTGCTGTGTGTGTGTGTATATATATATATATATATATATATTTTCTTTTTTTGCTTCAGTAGCTCTGAATACATCTTCACACACACATGCACACAATTGAATATCCACTCATATATTGTCTTTTTTATTGACAAGTACTGGAGTATAGTTGACCTACGACGTTATATTAGTTTCAGGTGTGCAAACATAGTCATTCCCTTCTTTACATTAGACTGTGCATCACGATAAGAGAAGTTACCATCTGTCACCATCCAACATTTTTACACTAGTTTTGCCTACATTCCCCATGCTATTCACACATTATCTTTTACTTAATGAAGTCCAGCCTTTTCTAGGTTGTTCTTTACAACTGTCCTTCCCATAGGCCATAGCTACTCTGAGGGTGATTGGTGAACGTGTAACTTAGACTATGGACATCTTGCTATTGCCAAAGTGTAGGTTAGTCTGGGTGAGAAGTCTGGATGACATCTTCTGCACTGTAGTAAAGAAGACTGCAGAAACAAAACTGGGTCTTCTCTGTCACTTTTGGCAAGTGACTGAACATCACTAAGCCTTTTTTGTTCCATCTTAAATTGCAAGTAATAATACTATGTACTTCATGGTAGTATTTGAGGATTTTATGAGACAATTAATTATTGCATCCCACTTAGCTCCCATTTATCAAATGCTAATCTGGGTGCCTCTGGCCTGTACATTATTCTTGTGTCTTGGTTTGGGGCTCTCAAGAAGAAAAATGTGTTTGCATTTTATAGGAATTAGCCAAGCCAAGTCAACATATCCCTCTTAGTTGTGTTCAGACTATGGTTTTGTAGCAAATGGAAACTACTCAGTCTATCAAGCGGACTAAATGATCTGTACTGTCTGAAATGATGAACCAATGGTTATAAACACATAGAAGCTGCAAGTACCCTGTGGTTGGTTTTTGGAGTCTGAGCTACCCACAATTTGTGCATAGAAAATCAGGATGTCCTTCAATTATTGCAGAAATGTTCTACCCCTACATTGTGATTTTAGCTTCTGTTTCAAATTTTCCTTTTCTACTTTTTTGAAAGAACTCTTAGCACATAGGCTTTTCTGTTCTTTTTTCCACTTTTGAGAACTACTTGAGTACAGTGAGGTTAGGCCCTAATGCTCTATATGTCTATTACAGAGTAAGTTCTTTCTTTATTATTCGAGTATAGTTAGCATACAGTGTTATGTTAGTTTCAGGTATACAATATAGTGATTCAACAATTGTACTCATTATTCAGTGCTCATCATGATAAGTAAACTCTTAATCCCCTTCATCTATTTCACCCACCTGCTGCCTTCCTCTCCTCTGGTGACCATCAGTTTGCTCTGCGTATTTAAGAGTCTCTGTTTGTTTGTTTGCTTGTCTCTTTTTTCTTTGTTCATTTGTTTTGTTTCTTAAATTCCACGTATGAGTGACACATGAAAAGATGCCTCATATCACTCATCATCAGGGAAATGTGAATCAAAACCACAATGAGATATCATCTCGCAATTGTAAGAGTGACTAAAATCAAAAATACAAAAATTAACAAGCGTTGATGAGGTCGTGGAGCAAAATGAACCCCTGTGCACTGTTGATGGGAATGTAAACTGGTATAGCCACTGTGGAAAACGGTATGAAGGCTCCTTAGAAAATTTTAAAAAATTAAAAACAGAATAAGTTCTTAATAAATGTTTGTTGAAGACATCAAGTTGCAATCATGAAAAAATACTATCTTGGATAAAACTCATGTCTATGTTTATCAGGACTCGTGTCATGAACCAAGATATTGAGTAAATTATCTCTGGTTAAGACTTTGTTCTCGATTTCTGACTTTCCAGTTCTTATTGGGCTCAGTGGTAGCCTCACTCTTTCTCTCAGGAAATGCATCATCTCTCACCTCTGATTTCCTCTGCCTGCCTGCACCCATTCCTCTCTCTGTTTACTTTCTCTTCCAGGCTGTGCTATTGCAGCTGGAAGGATTCAAGCTAAGACTCCTACAGGGGAGTTTCAGAGATAGGGAATCTAATTACTGCAGCTTGTCTTTCTGAGCCAGCAAGTCACTGTCTCTGTCCAGATTTTGAAATGACCGTCTGTTGAGTAGTTGTCCATCCAAGCCCTGTCGTCTGAGACCTGTATTTGGGATATAGTGGTACAGAGCTTGACCATCCCTCTCAGTGCAAATGCAGATAAGGCAGCTTCTCAGAGATGGGGATGGGGCAGCGGCTGCTAAATAGGCAATGTAAGTCACAGGCTCCTTTCTTCTTCCTCCTTTCCCACAAGCCTCCTGAATCTTTTATGAGTTGAAAGTGAGCAGAGGAAATACTCCCTCTTGGAGCATATGTTCATGGATAAGAGTAAGGTACTCCCTAAGCCTGAAATTTAGATTGCCTTCTGAGCAGAGAACTAGGAAAAATTCAACATGCAGGAAATGAAATTAGCCATCTGTAGAAAAACCAATGCTAAATGATAAGGAGTCAACTTCCAGGTTCAGTGATTTGGGTGTCATCAATCTCAGGAGAGTATGGTTGCTTAGCAGAGCTAAAGCTGTCACCTTCTTCATCCTCCATGTGAAGAAGGAATGTGCTAACAGAAGGGTATTTCCTGCATGAGGAAAAGAAAATGGAAATCCAAGAGGTGAGACTTGGAAGAGAATATCCAGCTCTCCTTTTTCAAGAGGGAGGGCCTCCTAACCATCAGATGTAGGCTCTCTGGTTCTGTCTCCTTGTTATCTTCACTTTGGTCCCCACCTACATTCACTTCATGCAGCTGACTTCATTCCCCATAACTCCTTGAAAATGCCTAGGCCAAGTTTATCACCAATTCACCCCACTGCAGTCACTGAAACTTTTGGACACTTGATAAACTTCAGACAATAGTTTAAAAAGTTTAACAAAGCAAAGTGGAACACTTCCTTCTGGAAATGTCTTAGTATACTTTCCCTTGTGAATCTCTTTCCTGATACTTCAAACCTAATCAATCTCTTTGGGGGCCATTTGTTTCCTTTGCTCAACTCCTAAAATTTCTTTTCTCAATCTTCAGCTTTTATCACTCTTCCCTAGGCCAGTGTGTCTATTCTAATGCTTTTAGTACCATATGTAGTATTGTAATAATCCCTAAACTTAATTACAGGCTCTAGAATCCAAGGAGGTAAAAGATTTTCTCCTGGTCTGCATACCTAGTCCTCTGCTGCTCTATCCATAATATGCAAGTGACTGTTTAACAACTGGCTCTCATGGAGAAAGGAAAGAAGGGCTCTGATTTGAGATTTGCCAATTTCTGTGACATAAATATACTGATCATGGCATCAACCAGCCTACAAAATAGCTGAAAATTTAACATTTGGATCTCCAGAGCTGGCATGAGCCAGTTCCAGCACACCATTGCCTCTGCTGGAAATGTCCTCTTGATTAACCCATACGCACTTCAAATTCTACACAAAGTTGAACATCCCATGGCTTGCGCGACTATTTCCCCCTCAACTGGCAATTTAAATCATCAGGACTGAGTGTCTAATCACCATGACAGTGGGGACCTTGCTCACATTCACTGTCTTACTCCAAGCACCTAGAACCCTGCTGGCACCTAGTGCGAAATCAATATTTGTGCAATGGATGAGATGCTATGCCCAATATGCCAGTCTGTTTTCTGGGCCTACTTAGATTTAGAATGAATTAGAACTCTAATAATGAATTAGAACTCTTATTTATTAATCAGATTCCTGTGAAGCTAGTAAATTATTTTCTAATGATGGAAAAAATTTGAATTTTGAATCTAAAGACTGAGAACCCAGGGTGCCTGGGTGGCTCAGTCAGTTCAGTGCCCAACTCTTGATTTCGGCTCAGGTCATGATCTCTTGGGTTGGTGAGTTCGAGCCCCCTATTGGGCTCTGTGCTGACAGTGTGGAGCCTGCTTGGGATTCCGTCTCTCTCCCCCTCTCTGTGCTAATCCCCTGCTCATTCTCACTCTCAAAATAAATACCCTTAAAAAAAAAAAAAGACTGAGAACCCAAAACTGGACTATGAGAATCCACCAAGGGCTTGTGAAGACAGATGCCATCTTACTGTTACTCTCCACATGTACCAGAGATAACAGTGTGAATATGTTTCTTGAAGTTCTTAAATAAGAACGCATCACCATATACAAAATCACTTAAAACAGGCTACATAATCTACTAACGTGCCTGATAAAGTGGAAAGTGTGTGGGTTTAAGATGTTTCTCAAGCTGTGTTCAAATTACACATATTGACACAATTATTAAGCTGGTGGCTTGGGTGAATTCCTCGACCTTCGTATTGTCAATTATGCTTATTGTCATATCTAACTTGCATGGTAAGGAAGGTTAAATGACTTGTCCTACTCAAGATGCAGTGAGATGCTTTTTCGGGACAATAAGGATTGTGAGGAGGATGTCTTCAGGCTAACAGGAACACTGTCACGTGAAGACCTTGATCTGAGGTACTTAGTGATATGGCTGCCCATGATAGCGCAGAGATTAAATCCTCTTTTGTTTCCCAAACTGGCACTGACTCTGTCAGTGGAGAAAAGGTCAAAGCCTCTGCAGCTGGCTGTTGTCTGTGCCAGGGCTGAAGCACGTTGTGGGAGGGATGGAGGTCAGTCTACTCTGCTCTGCCATGGGTGCCTCTACCAGGAGAACCCAGATGCTCCTCCACACTGGCAGTTCCTAGATTTCTGCTCCACACTCAGCTCTGCTTCACGAGAGCCCTGAGCTGGGAAACTGGCCCTGCGAGGCAGGAACACCAGCTAGATAGGCCTCCAAGTGGGTTCTGGAATAAAAAATTCAAAAGATGTGATTAGAACAATTTTCTTTCTTTCACAGATGTGATCAAGTCATCTTGATGCTTCAGGGCGTGCTAAAAATTTTCTCAGCGGTTTTCCTTTATCTTTTAAACCAAAGGAGTCCCTTAGATTTGTCTATAGTTAATCCTGGTGGCCGCCACTAATGAACTCAAATGTGTGATAACAGTGGGGGCCCAGATATAAAATCTTCTAGAATCCCAAGAACTGAGTCCTGTGCTTGAGAAATCCCTCTGGTTTTTCAGGGCCCCGTGCTGGCAAACTCATTATAATTCAGTGGCTTGTAACAAGGTGGGTTAAGTGAGTCGGCACAGCAACATGGTTCTTCAGGAGGCTCCTTTCCCTCAAATCAACAATGGATATAGAGAAGGAAAATGCCTCCTTTCCCATCTGCCTCTCATAGGTACCCTGTCTTGGATGGTTCTAGGACAGAACCCTAATTATCTGACTGTCCTTCTGACTTTTATGATAATCATGACATCTGAGAATTCAAACCGTTGGAGCACAGCCAGACCTCCCTGCTGGAAAATGTGCTTTGTGGGCCATATAATTGTTTAAACGGCTTTATAGAGCCATAATTGAAGTGCAATAATTGCGAATTTTAAAGTGTACAATTTGATACGTTTTTACATATGTATACACCTATGAAACCATCATCACAGTTAAGATAATAAATTTTCCGTCACCTGAAGAGTTTCCTCATGCTGATTTGTAGTGCATCTCTCCCTCCACCCCCATGCTCAGGCGACCACTGTCCTTCTGGCACTATGGATTTGTTTGCATTTTATATAAATACTATCTTACATTATATACTATGTTTTGTCTGGCTTTTTTTCGCTTAGCATTGTGCCTTTGAGACCATTTTGCTGTACAGTCAGTAGTCTGTTCCTTTTAATTGCTTAGTAGTGTTTCATTGTATAGACACACCATAATTTCAAAATTGAAATCCATTCAACTGTCAGTGGATATTCAGGTCCACCTCTCCCCCACCCCGTTTAATCACAAATAAATCTGCCATGAATATTTTTATACGAGTCTTTGCATAGACATATGTTTTTAATTGTATGGGGTAAATATCGAAGAATGAAATAGTAGGATCACATGGTAGTTGTCTGTTCACATTTTAAAGAAACTGCTAAGCAATTTTCCAAAGTGTACTTTTTTGCTTTCCTACCAACAAGGTGTAAGTATTCCATTTGCCTCATGATCTCCAACTCCAGGTATGGCTAATCTTTTAAATAGCCGCCCTTCTAATCAGCATTCAAAAAGGCTTCAATGTGTGTTTAACTTGAATCTTAATGACTCATGATGTTGAATATGTTTTCATAGTTTCATTGGACACTTACATATCTTCTTTTGTGAACTGTCTGTTCCAATCTTTTGTCTAAGTTTAAAATTGGATTTTCTTAATGTAATTGTAGGAATTCTTTATATATTTTTGATACAAGTCCTTTGTTTAATGTACATATTGCAAATATTTTCTCTCAATCTGTGGCTTACCTTTTCATTTTCTTAATGGCATCCGGGTCAGTTTTCTATTGCTGTGTAAGAAATTACCATTGACAGAGTCTTAAAAGAACACTCTTATTCTCTCACTATTCTGTAGGGCATAAGTCTGGCACCATGTGGCTGGATTCTTTGCACAGGGTCTCACGAGGCCAAAGATCAAGTGTTGGTGGGGCCATCTGTGTTCCTTTCCAGACACTGCAGGGGAAGTGTGTGTTTCCAAGTTCATTAAGGTTGTCAGAATTCACTTTCTTGTAGTTGCAGGACTAAGGTCCCATTTCTTGACCTGTGGCTCCCTCCATAGTCCAGCCACCAACGTTAAATCATTCTCATGCTTCACATCTCCTTGTCTTTCCCTATTGTCTTCCTCTTCAGCTTTTAAGGGCTCATATGATTACACTGGGGCCTATCAAGAAATATAGGATAATCTATTTTATGGATTAGCTCGTTAGGAATATAATTTAACAAGTACATACTTCCTTTTGTCATAGAGTAACATATTCACAATCTTCCTGGGGATTTGGACATGGGATCTCTTTTTATTGTGGGTGAGTATCATAATTCTATCTACCACAGTGTCTTTCAAAGACCAAAGGATATTAATTTTGATGAAGTTCAATCTATCAAAATGTTTTGTGTTTGTTTGAAATCTCTGCCTATTTCAAGTTGCAAAGAGTTTCTTCTATATTTTCTTCTAGAAGCTTTATAGATTTAAGTTTTATGTCTATGAGTCATTTCAAGTTACTTTCCGTATATAGTGTGACAGTCGATTCCATTCCACTCCCCTCTTGTTGTATCATGGATGTACAGCCGATGTAACACCATTTGTTGAAAATACTTCCCTTTGCCCATTGAACTGAATTGAATTGTTTGCTTATTTATTGAGTTCTGATCATTCTTTATATATTCTGGATACAGATTTGTTATTCAAATATTTTTCTCCCAGTGTATGGTGTGGGGTATCAGATAAAGGGGAACTATGTTCACAGAAGGCCCCAAATAATCTACACAAAAGTTACATTTACATATATAAAGGCAAAGAACAATTGGGAATCGAAATTAAAATCAGTTCTATTGACAACAGCACACATACACACACAATTAAAAGCCTATCTTTTAATTTTCTTCACAGTGTCTTTCAAAGAGCTTAATTTTAATTTTTATGAAGTATGATATATATATATATATATATATATATATATATATATACACACATATTTTTTCTCCTATGGTTTATGCTCTTTGTGTCTTATTCAAGAAATACTTGTCTACTATAAGGTGACAAAGATTTTCTCTTGAGTTATTGTAAAAGGTTTTATGGATTTAGGTTTTATATTTAGGCCTGTAATTTACTTCGAGTCAAATTTTATCTTAGTGTGAGCTACAGACTCAGTTTTTCTTTCCTTTTCTTTTCTTTTCTTTCCTTTTCTTTTCTTTTCTTTTATGTGGATACCAGATTATTCCAGCATAATTGGTTGAAAACTTACCATTTTTCATTGGATTGTTTTAATCCCTTTGTAAAATCAATTGACCATATATGGGGGTTTGTTTATGGACTCTTTTGTGTTCTTTAATCTACGTCTTGATTATTATTATCTTTATAATAATTAAAATAGATAATGTGGGACTTGCAACTTTGTTCTTCATTATAAAAACTGAGCTATTTTAGTTCCTTTGCTTTTCCACATAAATGTTATCATGTTTACATTCCCATAATTGGAATGACATTGAATCTATTTATGAATTATGTAGGAATTGACACCTTAACACTATTAGTCTCCAAATCCATTAATGTGGTAGATCCCTATGTTGTTAAAGTATTTTCTGATTTGTCTCAATAATATTTTTGTAGTTTCCAGACTAAAAATATTATATGTATTTGGCATATTGAAATACATAAGTATTTCATAAGTGTGTGTGTGTGTGTGTGTGTGTGTGTGTGCTGTTGTCAATAGTACTGATTTTAATTTAGATTCTCAATTGCTCTTTGCCTTTATAAATGTAAATGTAACTTTTGTGTAGATTATTTGGGGCTTTCTGTGAACATAGTTCCCCTTTTATCTGATACCCCACAATGCAAACTCCAGCCACCTCAGCTCCCCAAATTCTAATTGCTGTTCCCTCAACCCAGAAGGATTGCCACAGTCTGCATAGATGCCACCTGTCTGTACCATGGTCAGGAAATTATCCTGAAGTAGAAGGCTGGACCATGTGGGCCTCATTTTATCGCTCTGTCTTTTCTCAGCAGTCACAATCTTGTGCTGTTTGTCGTCCAGTGATGAGGAATATTACCTCATATATTTCATCCAGTCTTGTAAGTTAGGCTGAGGAACTAGCATATACTAGTTACAACCATCATGGTTACAAATAGATGGTCCTCCCATAGTTTATTCACTTAGGCAATTATTAATAAAGATTTATGTTATTATCTATCTTATTTTTACCTAAAATGCTACAATGAAGATGTTATAAGTATGTCATGTTGCACGTAGATGAGTTTGTCTATAAGGTAAATACATAAGGGTGTAATTGCTGGGAACAAGCACTATAAATTTTTCACTGTATCTTAACAAACTGCTGAACCCATTTATAATTCCACAATCATCATATGTGGGCACCCATTTCATAACTCGCCACAGCAGTTTGTGGATCTCTACTCAATGGCATGAATAGACAGTTCATGGAAAAGGAAATGACTTCCCAACATCTGAAAAGATGATCTATCACACTCATAATTATTCATCCGCATACATACAGATAGCATTTCTCATTTATATCAGATTAGTGATATCATATGAAACTTTCTTATTAAAGAGTCTGCATTTGGATGTAAAAACAAAATAAATCAAAAAAAAAAAAAACCCTCCTCAAAAACAACAACAAAACCCCAAAGTCTGGGCAGATTGGGGAACGGGAGTCTAATTTTTCCCTGCCACTTGCTGCTAACAGTTATCTGAGAGGAACACTAGCCACAGCCAAAAGGTCCCTAAAGCCTCCATAAGTTGCTGTCAAACCTTGGCTACCCACTTGGTACCATACCCTTGTCCCCTACTGCATTCCAAGAACTGACTTATGTCACTGGCATTGCCAAGCACAAATGATGAATTGCCTGAACTCCTTCCACCAACACAAAATGTGCAGAGCGAAAACAGACCCAAGTCCTGGGCCAAATTCTCAGCACACTTTTTAATTACCCCATTAAATCTTGTGCAGGGCTGCGGTGAACTCACTCTGTTCCTGGCAGCCAGCTGCTAGGAGGAGGGAGACCTGTTGGGGATTCAGAAATTGAGTCTCATTTTGGATAAGGGAGTTTGGATTCTTTCCACCTACTGGTTTTCAAGTTCTCCTTTTTGCCATTAGACATGTTAAACTTGGGAGAACATAGTTAAGTTGAAACTTCTGATTTGCAATGTAGACAGTGCTTAAATTATATCCTAAATATAGATGTGCATGGCCAATTTCTATTTAGATTAGAGAGTCCAAAAATACTTTTAAAAAGCATATAGCTTTTCTTTTTTGTGCCCTTAGTAAAAGATCTCTTGTCTCATGCAAACTTGGGAACTGAAACTAAAAAATCTGGATTTGGGAGCTCGGTGAGTAATTGTACTAGAATCATCATGCCTGTATTTAAATTCCAGATCCATCCCCGATAGATAAGCCCAGGCAATTATTTAACCTTATCTATTTCCGGTTTCCTTGTATATAAACTGCACATAATAATATATATCTTATGTGATTGTGTTTAAGTTATTTGGTTCATATTGAATCTTAATAATACTTTGTTTATTGGATACAATTATCATTTTTGTGATCATTATTTGTGCTTTAATAACTATTACTGGAGGCACCTTGAAGAACCGCTCCAAGAATAGATGGACAATGGCTCCTTATAGATTAATTAGTAAATTAACCAAACATTTTGAATGTCGCCTGGATCCTCAGCACTTTTCTAGCCTATAGTCCTGAACTTTATGGAGTCGGCAGTCCATTAAAAATTCAGTAGATAATGAATTTAATGAAAAGAGGAAAGTATCTGAAAAAAAAGTTAGTTACTGTTTTTATTATTAATAGTCAATATTTCAAGAAATTACTTTTATTTATTTTTTTAACATTTTTTTAAACATTTATTTATTTTTGAGAAACAGAGAGACAGAGCATGAGTGGAGGAAGGGCAGAGAGAGAGAGGGAGACACAGAATCCAAAGCAGGCTCCAGGCTCTGAGCCGGCAGCACAGAGGCCGACACGGGGCTCGAACTCACAGACTGCGAGATCATGACCTGAGCTGAAGTCGGCCACCCAACCAACTGAGCCACCCAGGCGCCCCCGAGAAATTACTTTTAAAAGTAAGAAGTTACTTTGAAAACTTTTACTTTTTAAAGCCATCAACAAACAAGTCAAGATTAGGTCATAATGGGGTCAGACTGCTATAATTTTACTTTACTTGGACTTTTGTAATAGACTCATAATTACTTTTGGGGAAATTAAAAGGGCAAGGTTTAATTTACATCACTGACATGGTCTTACTCCAATCCATCCTGCTGCCTAGGCTGGCAGATTAATACTCTAAGAGTTCATTTCTGATCTTGTCAACCTATATCTAACACCTTTGAAAAGTTAGCAATGACCATATGACTAAGTTCAAGCATATTTTTCATGTGTTTTTCCTGCTGTGTTCTTACTTATTGTGTTTGCCAACCCATTTTTCATGTTAAACCAAACTACTCACTATTGTCCTGAAAAGGCTCATGTCAAGTTCCATACCTTTTATTTCAGATCAAATTATTTTGCTTCAATTTGAGGTTTCATAGTACCTTTCCTATCTTTTTAATGCTACATATGCCATTTGAAATATAAATGTCACTATACATTTCCTTGAATAAGTATATCTCCACACACATACAGATACATGGAGGTGCATGCATATGATACAATTATCCAAGGGCGTTATAGCCAAATGGCCAAGAGTTTTGTTTCTGGAATTGGAGTTAGACGGTTCTGAGCTTAAGTCCTGTCTTTGTCACTTACTAGGAATGTGACCTTGGACTGGAGAGCTGCAGTTTCATTATTAATAAAACTCTTGGGGATTGTCATGAGGTATTCATAAGATAACATATGTGATGCCCTTATACCATAGGACGTGGTACATACTGATTCTTCAGGACTCTCCTTTGAAATGCTGTTAGCTCTTTAAAGCAAGATACATATGTGATTGGTTTATATTAGCAGGGTAGCTATCCTAGAGATATACACAGGGAAGATGCTTAGAACATGTTGATGAGTGAAAGAATGAATGTGATTGATTTCTGATTATGTATGTGTTAGATTGTAAAATTCTCTGAGTTCAGGGGAAAGAGTGAAATGTGGACTCAAATAGTGGGAGAAGTCTTCCTAAAACGGTTGGGAAAACTGAGTTGAGTCCTAAAGACTGTGAAGGATCTGAGGAGTTAGAGAAAAGGGCCAGAATTATGAAGATGATGCATATTCCTTAAGGAAGAGAAAATACAGAGCACTGGAATGGTCTTACATCTTTGGTTGCATTGCGGCCAAGTGGAGCAAGCCATACATCATTCAACCATGGAAGACTCTCCTATCCCATGCTCAGTGAAAGGAATAAACTTGGTACAACAGCAGCAGCTGTTTCAACTTAGAACTTTTTCAATGGATCTGGGGACCTAGCTTAAAAACTGCTTTACACTATTGGAAAAAACATCTCCATTAGAGTAAAGTCAGGAACTTTGAACCTCATCAAGGATTTTTAGGTTGTGAATTTGTGAGTCAAATCTTGATGGGGATAAGGAAGTAGATAAGTGGTCCTACACAGACATTTCAGCAAAACAACTACCTCTTTCTATTTCTTTTTCTTTTGGGGGGGGGGGTTTATAATAGTTTATTTTCAAATTGGTTTACATATAACACCCAGTGTTCATCCCAACATGTGCCCTCTTTAATGCCCATCACCCCCTCTCCCCCCTCCCTCATCCCCCTCACCCTCAGTTTGTTCTTAGTCTTTGAGAGTCTCTTATGTTTTATCTCCCTCCCTCTCTGTGTCTTTTTTTCCTTTCCCCTCTTCCCCTCCCCCTGGTTTTTGCTTAGTCTCACAAAGTCCACCTATGCGTGGACACATATGGTATCTGTCTTTTTCTGACTGACTTATTTCACTTAACATAATACCCTCCAGTTCCATCCATGTTGCTACACATGGCCAGATTTCATTTTTTCTCATTGCCACATAGTAGTCCATTGTATATATATACCACATCTTCTTTATCCATTTGTCAGTTGATGGGCACTTGGTCTCTTTCCATGATTTGGCTATTGTAGAAAGTGCTGCTATGAACATTGGGGTACACGTGCCCTTATGCATCAGCATTCCTCTGTCTCTTGGGTAGATTCCTACCAGTGCTATTGCTCTTTAGGTTCAAAATAGAAGGGATTATATCTGAGCTCTCTCCACTGCAAGTCTTTTTGAGAATTCTAGGTATAAATTCACTTGACAGAATTAAAACTATTTGCAATTTTAGTTGAAATGATAGTTCAGGGGGAACAGTACTGTATCCTTGAGAGAGCAGAAACATGAATTATTGTGGTTAGCACCTTGCATTAGGTGCTAATGCTAAGAAAGTATCTGCTTTTGCTATGTTTCCAATGGTATTTTAGGCTAATGTTATAGCTAAGAAGTTGGTACCCAATTTGTCCTATATCTGTATATTGAATTGTAGAGGTGTTCCTTGTGAAACCTCAGATCTCTTTGTTGAAACTACCATGGATAAGAACACTCTCAACATGATCAATTTGGTGGATTAAAGATGTCCTTAATTCTTTGACATTCCTCTCATTGAGAGGTAAACCTATTTTCCCTCCTCTTGAATCTGGGCTGTACTGTAACTGCCTTGATCAAAAAAGAATAATTAAAGTGACACTGTCTTTTCTGGGTCTAGTCTTTGAGAGAACTGTCAGCCTCTGTCTCAGTCTCTTGAGGTCCTTTATCTCCATGTAACGATTTGACTACCCTGCTAGAGAGACCAATGAAGAGGCCTGGAGACTAAATGGAAAGTGACTCAGTGAAGCCCAGGCTTTCATCTGACTCTGACAAGGCCCTGGGCATGTAAATAAAGCAATCTTGGACCTCCAGAGCAGCCCAACTACCAGCTTAATGCTAACATGTGATTCTTGTCAATATCATGTAGAGCAGAAGAATTTTCCAGTTGAGCTGTTCCCAAAGTCCTGATCAACAGATCATGAGTTGTAATAAAATGATGGCTGTTTTATCCATTACATTTTGGGATAGTTTTTTGAAAACATTGTATTCTCATGAACAAGGTGCATGCATAGAAAGTCATGTGTCAAAATTGGGGAAATTATGGACAAAAAAAAGAATTGATACCTTTGTAGAATCTGTAATTACTAATGTGGAACCATCAATGGAAAGTTATTAATGCAGTTCTAAGTGAGATGTTTGCTTCATTAGAACCGAAGATCATTTAAAGTGATAAAAAGAGGTAATATGTTGTATAATTCCAAATTCAGCCAATGCCAGTTTCTGATAACAATTTCCTATTAAATGTAAGCAGGAGGTATTGTAGTCCAAGAAACACATCATCCCCAGACTCCACTTCAAGATGAAGGCAGGTGCAGAACTCTTTAAAAATGCTTAATAATGAATGTCTGCCATCTTTACCATAACTTGTACCTTGGAAGCTGTGCACGTCTTAATTAATTAAGCCTCAGAATGCCTCTGTGATGGTGAAAAGAAATAACAAGAAATGATTTTATCCATTACTGAAACGTAGTCACCTCTTGGGTTGAACATAACAGCTGTTTAGCAGCTGTAAGGGAATCCTGAACTATCATTCTGGGCATCCATGCTAAGGAGGATAACATATCTGATTGAAATTGCAGAGGAAATTTGAGCAGACAGGATGCAATTACCTGAATTGGAGCCCAGCCAGCTCACCAGGGCTAAGTGGCAAGCAACTGGAGCTGGAGAGCATGTCTTCTGCATATTTCACAGATTATTGGGGATGGTCAGCACCCTGTATGGAGAATAATCAGAGGCTGTGTAAGTCTGTGGTCCTAAACCTGTGTTACATATTCCCTAAACACATCTATTTCTAGGACGATAAAGCCATTCTGTTAAATCTATCTGGGA
This sequence comes from Paguma larvata, assembly GCA_030068075.1. NCBI lineage: Eukaryota > Metazoa > Chordata > Mammalia > Carnivora > Viverridae > Paguma > Paguma larvata. The sequence goes on along the minus strand of CM057837.1, from coordinate 38,126,435 downwards.
AGGAAGGCTCATATAGACCCAAACATGAACATAGATGGGAAAGATGAAGCAATTGGACATTCAACCTTCGAGCTTCTCATCATGACACAGTTCAAAGCATGCATTTTTTTTAGCCTCTGAAACATGGTAAAAAAAAGGTTATGAGCAGGAGCATAAAACTCATGTATTCTGTATTGGTATACTTACAGATATAGTATAGCTATTTTAATAACCCAGAAATACACACAATAAGTAATATTGGAGTTTAAATTCAAGAGCCACTGAGGCTCACAATTTTCTTTAAAAATTCAAAAAAAGACTGGAGGTAGGGGAATTAAATGTGGCTCTACCACAATCTTCCTGTGTGATACCAGGCATATGATGCCTCTATCTCCTCATCTGAAAAGCAAGAGTTTCAGATGATACACACTCTAATAACCTGCTCACCCTAAAATTATGTAAGTCTGTGAATCCAAAGAGCAATTTTTATCTTTACTCTTAAGTAAAGCAAATTCATTTTGTAAAAGCATGTTTAGGCGAGGCCACTAAGCAAACAACATTAGTGATATAAAATTAATTGACCTAAAGAAAATACACTATTAAAAAATAATGTAAAACAAGCCAATTACAGTACCCCTGTGCCAACATCAGAGTACATGGGTTAGAGAATTCTGTATTCAATTTTCCTATGTCAACTATGGAGTGCTCCATAATGAAAGCTCCTTTCTCAGTGCTAGGGAGAGTGTCGATGGCAAAACAGTCAAGAATTTGAAATTAGAAGATCATCCTATTTAGTAAAGGCAAATCATATGTACAAAAATTTGTGATTAAAGAAAAATATTTAAATTTGTCACTAGTCTCTCTTCCCACAAAAGATATTCCATAACAAAGATGCCACTCTATACCTATTAAATTTTCACACATAAAGTCTGGATGAACTACAGTGCTTTTCTAATAGAAGCATGGTACATGAACCTGCAACATGGACCATCACACGGAAAAGTCAGAATCCTAGGTCCCATCTCAGACCAAAAGAATCAGAATCTGGATTGTAGCATGATCCCCAGGGTATTTGTAATCACATTCAAGTTTGAGACACCCTGTGCAGCATATTAAATTTTTGAGGAGTCCTGCACCCATGTAAATTATTTGATCTTGTTTAACTTAGTATCTGTCTTCAAATAGCACCAAGGATGCAGACCTAAATATACAATGGCATTTTGTTATCGCCAACTGGATTCACTTGAGATTTTTCAATAATTTTTACACTTTACTTTTTCCAAGTAAATATTGAAATAATTTCTTTACTTTTGATTCTTCAGGGTCTTATATATAAGGGAGAAGTCAAACTACGAATACTGGCTTTGAAAACCAAAGACTCAATAAATCAAAGATTCTTTTTGCTCTCTCTTCAATTTTTCAACCACAGCAATGATTTCCCTTATGCCAAAGGATTTACATGCTTGTGATACATCACCACTTTATGTCGGCCTGTTGTGAGTTGTAATTTTACATAAACTTATTCCATTTAGCTTAATAATATCCATTTATGGCTCAGTTTATAACACATTCTCTACTTGAGAGTAATAAAATTGCATTTTGTTAACAAAATGACTGTAATTTAGTTTTGTTAGTGAGTCATATTAGTCTCATTATTCAAAATTAGTGAGGCTTTACCACGTAAGTCGTGAACACTGTGAATAACACCAACACTGAATCTGAAATGTGTAGTTTGTTTGGAGTTTGCACTGTTCAGGGGTGTGCTGAGCACGTCTCATTGACCCCAGTGGACCTGACCTCTTCTGGAGTTTTAGAGTTGAGAGGGTAGGGTGAGTCTGATCCTAACTCCTCATCTTGGGCCTTCAACTTTTACTTAAGAAAGGGTCCTACAGCTGAGAGGTTTGAAACACACTCATTCTTGTTCAGTGTCTCGTGCACCATGAACATGCCTTAGTGAGGAGAGACAGGAACAAAAACCACATGTGCTGTCACAGCCCAGAGGTATTCAAAGTTAAGACCAGCCCCCACAGTCCATCCTGTACTGCCTGCCATATCACAGCCACCAACAGCAATCTTGAAAGACCGTTGGCTCACTCTTTGCTTGCCATGCCCCCTGAGCACCAGGGAATACAAGATATCCAGCTATTCTTGGTTACTTACTACCTCCTCCTAGAACATTTTGGTGGTTAATCCAATCATATCTCATATTCCTGTTCTCTTTGGTCCTCACAGCACATAAACTATTCATTGCCAGTACTTTCTTACTCAGACCACTCTCCGTAGTTACTAATTAATTCTTATTTCCCCCAGAACTTTCTGTTGTTCTCTTAGAATATGGTCTATTAGCTGTGAATTACCCTATGCTATCACCCCTTTCCTAAACTTTCTCTTCACTTTCTTGCCCTAATAGAAATCTGGATGTCCCCTTATAAATAGCAATAACAGTCTTCTCTAGAGAAAGCTTCATGGGAAGCAGTGAATTTACCCAAGAACCTCAGAACATGAAGACAGCCACTTACAAACCACTTCTTTAGTCTTCCTTTGAAACTATTGCTTCTCTGAAATTCATGCCATCAGAGCTCACCCTATATCCTGCTCTAATTACCTTATTCTTTCATGCCTTGACAAACTTTATGACTGGCTCATTCTCTTCTTTTCCATCTTGATTCTTGAGACCATTTTTTTTTTCTAATATAAGCTGTTATTCTTTGACTGTAAAGAAATTAAGACCTGAACATATGATACACTGGAGTAGAAGCAACTATAAAAGAAAAAAAAATGCCCCCAAACCTGTATTTGGATAAAGGTGGGGTAGCTACCTGCCATATTTCTATAAAACCATCTCAAGTTATTGTTACAGGATTATTTCTGAAAAGGAAAATACTCAAGTATGCAACATAGAATTTTCTCCCCTCAATGAGTAAGTTATAACATTTTGGAACACAGCAAGTACCACATTCATTAACTTCTTTTTTTAAATCATTTTTTAAACTTAAATTCAAGTCACTTAGCATTCAGTGTAGTATTGGTTTCTTAATGATTTTAGAGGATTTTCTCTTGGATCCCTCACCAGGTTAGCTCCTTCTTTCCATTCTTGTCCTTCAGAAAACCTTTTAAAATGAGCCATATTATGTCATGGCCATGGTTAAAATCCTCCAATGACATTTCAGTGCATTTAGAATAAAAGGAAATTCTACAGTCTTGGAGTGGAAGCGTTCATAGACTGATAAATCCCTACCCAGTCTGGCTTCTGCCTAACTCACATTCTTACTTTCCATTCTATCTGTGAATCACAGCCACACTGGCCTTCTTTCTATTTCTCTAGTATGTCCAGCTTATTTCTGCCTTTAAGAGCTGAAAAATGATGTCCTCAGGTCTTCAAGGCCTGGTCCCTCTTGTCAGTATTGCAGTTTAAATGTCACCTCCTCAGTGACCTTCCTCATCCCATGTCTGATCTATAAGAGTAATACAATCACTCTCTGTCATATCATCTGATTTTAAATTCTACATTGCTAATATTACTTTTTATTTGTGGGGTTGTTATTTGTCTGTATTTTCTCATTAGCACATCAATTTCATGTCATGTTTTTCTCTTAGGCACTGCTAATCCCCCATTGCCCACAGTAGGGGCCAGCACATAGTAGTTGTTCAATTACTACAAAATAATTTGAAAAGAAACAAAAAAAAATTCTTCTATGGCAATATCACAACAAAGCCAAGGTGTGCCAATCCTTGACCTGTATTCTCTCAGATCTATTCAATCTATTGAACATTTACTCTTGGTGATTATACAGGCACTTTCTGCTTTAGATTGTTAACTTTTAAGAATTAAACTTATTCCAGCCCCTGGGATAGAACAACATGTATCCCTCCTTCTTCCATTGAACCTAGGGATGGCGATGGCCCTTTGATGTGGCTAAAATCTGGATTTACCTACTGATTTATATATTTTTTTCAGTTTTTCCATAACCTTTGTCACCATCTGCTTTTATTAAATGAAAATATTATTCTAAATGCATATAGTGATTTTTGTTTTCCTAGAAGGACCCTATATAATACATGAGGATAATAAAAATGTATAAATTTTATGTTTCCAAACACGTTTTTCATTTTAGGTTACTGACAGAAATTTTCTATTGCTGAATCACTGTAAGTAAAACTACTTTAGGGCAGATGTAAGTGTAATGAATTATTGAGATTTTACAGGTTTTTACAGAGATGATTCACCCATGATCTATATTTTTAGTAAACCCAAAGTGGCCAAATTATGGAGGAAAGGAAGAACGACAGAACGTCAAAGCAAGGTAAATATACAACATGAAAAGACCGACAGATAAATATATGATGCATAGGTAGATAGATTGATTGATAGATCTACCAATTAGAACAAATTAGTATAGCAGTTTTCAAGGTGTGGACTTCAGACCTCTGATGTTCACAAGGTCAAAACTATTTTCACAAATTTAATAAGACATTATTTGCTACTTTTCCACTCTGCTGATAGTTCCACTCAAGGTGCAAAAAGCAATGAGGGATAAAACTCTAACACACAAATCAAGGCAATGGTGCCAAACTGCACTCAGAATAATTATGTGTTTAACTACTCCACAATTATAGTTAAAAAAAAAAAGAGGGGTATCCGGTTAAAAATATGCAGATAAAATAGAAAAAAAATAATATACTTATTAAATCTCAGACCTTGAGTGCATGACTTCTAAATATTAGGTACGCATAAACCTTGACTGTCACCATGTGAGAGACTGTGGTTGTCTCCAGGAAAAACACTTCTACAATTGTTTGAGTTGCAAGCTGAATTAGCCACTTGTTTCATAGAGCACTGTCTTTTCTTCAAAGAATGGCTGGCAGAAGAAAACTAAGATGATTTAGCTTAAGTATTTGGCAGATCTCTTTTAAAAAATAAATGTTATAAGAACGTCACTTCATTAAAAACAACTGATCATATTTGTTACCAATAAAAAAATTTAAGAATATTGAAATCTGGAAAACATAGTCAAGCCACTGTGGCCTTGGCAGATTAACAAAACTGGATGACTTTACTGATTAGATCAGTGGTGATATTAGTATATGTGACTTGTTTGATATTTTATAATGAAATGTGTCAATATTTGGAATATCTGCATAACCCAGTGAACCAGTATTTTTATTCCAAAGTATAAAATGCAAGATAGACTAATCCATTAAAATAGAGCAGTAAAATTTCACTGACATGGTTTCAGATTCTACATTGTAACTAATCTATAATAAACACCATTTTTCTGGCTTGACTGTAGTATCAAAGAAGAATATCCACAATTATTCAAAAGATTATTAGAAGACTTCTCAGGGCACCTGAGTGACTCAGTTGGTTAAGCATCTGACTTCAGCTCAGGTCATGATCTCACAGTTGGTGGGTTCGAGCCCCACATCAGATTCTGTGCTGATAGCTCAGAATTTGGAACCTGCTTTAGATTCTGTGTATCCCTCTCTCTCTCCCCCTCCCCACTCATGCTCTGTCCCTCTCGCTCTCTCAAAAATAAAATAAACATTAAACAAATTTTTAAAGACTTGTCCGTTTTCTAAATAATTATCTAGATGAGGCCATATCTTCTTCTTTATATTTTAACCAAATAATATATTGCATCAGAAAATACAGAAACAGAAGAGAATTTAGCTCTCTTCTGTTTAAGCAAATGTCAAAGTGATTTGTAAACTATCAGGCAATATTACTCTTCTTACTATATTATGTTTTGTTTTGGAAAAAATACAGTAATTTTCATTAAAAAGTGTTCTTTGTATTAATGTGTAACAAGATAATTATTGTTATTTTATAGGAATTAATGCATTGATATTTAAAAATCCTCAGTTCTAATTTGTATTATGTTAACTAATGGTAGATATTACCAACATTAAAACAAAAGGCTCTTTGAGTCCTCAAAATTTTTTTAAAGTATAAAGGGGTCTTAGTATTTAAAATTTTGTGAACCACTATTCTATATTAAATATGACCAAAGATATAAAACAACCACATGTAATGCGTGAAACTTAATTGGTTGTTAGTTAGAGACATCCAGCTACAAAAACTTGTTTTTGTGGAAATTAAGAAAATTTAAATATGTGTCCAGTATTAGATGATGATATTAGGGAATTATCTTTAATATTCTTAGGTATGATTATTGTACTATGTAGAAAAGGGTACTTTTAGGGAGATGCATAATAAAGTGTATAAGGGCTAAGTAGCCTGATGAATGTAACTTACTTTAAGATAAGTGAGTACAATATAAGTTTAGAAGTGTTTACTGTCATATTCTTCAACTTACCTGTATTTTTGAACAATTTCTTTTTTTTAAGTTTATTTATTTATTTTGAGAGAGCAAGTAGATGAAAGGCATAGAGGGAGAGAGAGGAGAGAGAGGGAGAGAGAGGGAGAGAGAGAGAGAGAATCCCAAGCAGGCTCCATGCTGTCAGCACAAAGCCTGATGCGGGGCTCGAATTCACAAATCACGAGATCATGACCTGAACCAAAACCAAGAGTCAGTCGCTTAACTGACTGAGCCACCAGGCACCCCTTGAGCAATTTCTTGGTCATTTTTTTAATTATGCAAAATAAAATTGATGTGTTTATTATGTAACTTTTAAAGTTGATGTAAAATTATAATATTGAGATATGAAATATACATTTGACTTATAATTAAATGATACAGGGATACCTTGCCCTTCCCATTAAATATAATAGGAAACACAAGAAGGGGAAAAATAGCCAACTGTCATTAGGTATCCTGGAAATGTCAGCTGCCACCCAGTCTGTGGGGCAACATTTGACTTAAGTCCTAATGTGTTTTATGTGTGCAGACTTTTAGAGAAAGGACTGACTCCTATATTTCAAACAGCCAGAGGTTCTAAATGGTGGAAAAAACATTCCTGAGATGTAGGGTGTTTTAGGTCCCTGAAGGCGTCCCAGAGTTGGTGTGATACCTTAGACCAATGCTTCACAAATATTAATGACCCTGAGAGTCACCTGAGGATCATCTTCAAATGAAGATTTTGATTCACTAGGTCTGAGGTAGGGCTCGATATTCTGAATTTCTAACAAGTCCCCAGGTAGTTTTGATACTGCTGGTCTGTGGAACACATGTAAGGGCTCTCAAGAAATTAGGAAAGGTTGAACTAAGTAGAGCTGGGCTTCCCAAATTTATTTGGTTGTAAGAATCACCTGATATCCTTTTCCTTTGGACATCTATCATTTTCCTTTGGACATTGTGACTTAGTTGATTTTGGGTGGAAGTCTAGAAGCTGTGTGTTTAACAAGGATATATTTATGATCAGGCAAATTTGGGAAACACTAACTAGATGATCTTCATAAGTTTTCCACGATACTATTTCTCTGTTTTTGTCCCATAGAACTATTGATTATATTTTTTTCCTAAAATATTTTTAATTTTTGCTTTATTCTTTTGTCTTTTTTTAAATCTCAGAGACAGTAAGATTGCTATATGTTACTAATAATCAAGAATCAGCACTCAAAACCTGGACCTGCTCTGATCATTTAGGGATTAAGCAATTTTGTAAATATATAAAATTTTATTTGTATAACAACTCTGTGAGGTTTATATTATTTCTCTCATCATGTGGATTAGAAACCAGAATCTGTTGAGAGGATCATGTGATTCTTATCCTTTCTTTTATTAATGTGATGTACCACATTGATTGATTTGTGGATATTGAATCAGTCCTGCATCTTATGAATAAATCCCACTTGGTGGTGGTGAATAATTCTTTTAATGTACTGTTGGATCTGGTTGACTAGTATCTTGTTGAGATTTTTTGCATCCATGTTCATTAATGAAATTGGTCTATAGTTCTCCTTTTTAGTGGGGTCTCTGATTTTGGAATCAAGGTAATACCAGCCTCATAGAATGGTTTGGAAGTTTTCCTTCCATTTCTATTTTTTGGAAGAGCTTCAAAAAATAGGTGTTTACTCTTCTTTAAATGTTTACTAGAATTCCCCTGGAAAACCATCCAGCCCTGGACTCTTGTTTGTTGGGACATTGTTAATTACTGATTCAATTTCTTTACTGATTATGGGTCTGTTAAAATTTTCTATTTCTCCCTGTTTTGGTTTTGGTAGTTGAAGTCAAGTGACTTGCTCAAGGTCACACAGATGGAAGAAGTTGTGGGATTAGTAGTGGATTTTTGTCTCTGTCTGAATCCTGGTCACTCACACACTAGACCTACAATCCCGCTGGTATCCATGTGAACACCTATACACCACCCTAGTCAGACTCAGGATTGATGCTCGGTGCTAGAAGACTTGGGAGAGCAGAAGCAAAAGTGAAGTCCTGGTCAGGAGACGTGAAACGAAGATAAACAAAGACATCAAGTTAGTAGAGAAGAGCAGGCATTCCGATCAGTGTCGGGTCAGACTTGCTCGCTCCAGTATCTCCCTGTGACCTTTATGAACATCTGTATCCATCTTGGTCTGGAGGAAAAGCAAATCCTGATGCTGTGAGATTCCTGAGGACAGGCTCTTTGGGCCAGAAATAAAATATATTCCCTGAACTGTTCTTCAGTCAGAACCAGCCTTTCTGTGCAGAGCCACATGGTGGGGTTGGTAAGGATGTTGGGATAGGAAAATTAGCCCTTGTAGATGATTAATAATGGCTTTTGCTGATTTCCTTCTCTGCTCCTCAGTGGTCATCAGTTTAAATTCTATGGATGTCATGTATTTATTTAATATCTATGCATTGACTGCATCCCATGTGCCAGACATTGTGCTGGTAGCAGGAGTTATAAACCGAGCAAAAGCAAATGTGGACGTGGTGCTCACAAGGTGATGAGCATGTTTTTAAGCAACTAATCACAATAACCAAGGTATAATTGCAAGCCATTATCAGGGTCATGGAGGAAAGGAATCCAGTTCTCTCAAAGCTATAGAACTGTAGAAACTGACTTAATGTAAACAATGAGGAAATAATGGTAGATATTTAATATGTGTCCTACTTTGTACTAAATGCCAAACATGAGTCATCTTGTGGTGTCCTCAAAACAGCCATACAAGAAAGTTACCTCTTGTTATAGGTGAGCAAACAGAGGCTCAAGAAGTTAATATCTAATCCCACAACATGTTCCCATGGACCACCTAAGCTTCCTGCTGGTGACTCCTTCATCTTGTCATGGTAGCAACAAAGCCTGCAATCATGGATTTAATGCAGAAGCTACTGCTGGGTCCTCATACAAGTAGGGGTTCCCAAGTGCCAGTTAACACTGAGTCTAAAGGTATAAAAAATAAGGAGTCCAAGACATGCCTGGCTTGAGACTGCATGTAGTGGTTGCTCCAATAAATGTATTCAGGGGCCAGTAAGGTTGGAGCAGTGTATAAATGCCATGGGAAATGGTCTCTAAATCATTGGGCCATGAGAAATGGTCTCAAGGAAATTTAAAATTAAATTCCTTAAGAGGAAATTTAAGTTAAATTAAAATTAAAATTAAAAATGTGTAACACCTTGATGGTCAAATCCAAAATAGAAACACTACCATTGAACCAAAAGTGCCTTGCTACAGTTAGCTTTAGCATGTCCTTTCTGTACCATCACGAGAAGACAAAAAGTAGAGCCCATTTAATAGTAGGTACACTTGATATCTTCTTGATTCTTTGACAAGTCCCCATTCATGCAGTGCATATTATAGTAGCTTTTCATTTATATAGGATTTTGAGATTTTTCTCAATGGATGTATTTGGGTCCATTCTCATCCTCCAAATCTGTGACTAGACTCTGTGTATTGTAATTCTCAGTTGCTACAGCCTAAGCAGTGAATGAAGGTTCTCAAATTCACACAGCGAATTAGTGGCCCAGCTGGGATTGCCACACAGACTTTTTGATTTTTTATTCTGCGTACTCCCTACTAAACAAAATTGTCATTATTTACTTTAGATTAATGAGACTGTTTTATTATCCAGAATAGCTTACACTGTAGACTTGCTTAGAAATGCAATAATTGCATATAAAATTTTAGGTGCTAGCCTGTGAACAGAATGTAGAACTGAGTAGTATGCTGTTATGTAGATGTGAGTATATGTCAGAGCAGGTTATGTTCATGGATGTAAAGTAACTGCTATGCATTGATGTGGAAATCCACAGAAATACCAGAGTAGCCTATATTCCATATTCCATCAGTAGTATAAAATAGTATCACATAGAATATTGTCTTAAACTTATAGATCATGACCCACTTGCTTCTATCCCATAATGGTGCCATGTTTAGAAGAACATAGTTCATACAACAATATTAATCATAAATTAATTCAATTTTCTAATTTATGTTTCTAGAATATTATGAAAGTGAATCATATTTTCTGTCATCTCTCTAAAAATTCCTCATTTCACTCTCTCTTCTACTGAATCACTCTCCCAAAAACCACCCTCCCAGTTTTCACCTGATTTTCTACCACAAAAATTTCAACAATTGATCTACCACAAGAGAGTTCTCCTTCAGATGGTGAAATTCAAATAATAGAGACTAAGAATCATACTACCTAATTCAGGAATGGGGAAAGGCTCGGATCATCATAGATTATATTTGAATTTTTCCCCCATCATAAGTACAAACTGGAGCTTCACTGAGCTTGTGTTGGATGTACAATGTTCATGGTGCATATGCGATGTGTCCTGATGATGCAGATGAAAGCAGACTGGCCAAAGAAACTGACTTAAATTTAAGTTCAGAAACATCTTAAACTTAAACTTAAGTTATTTAAGTTTATAAATATAAATTTAAGTTCAGAATCATCTAGAAATAATGACTCTGAAGACCCTTCTCCAAATGTACCATTGGATGCCCTTTTCCCCCCTTTATTCTTTATTCATTTATTCACCAGGAATTAATATATCATACACTTGAGTAGCCTAAGTTCTTTATGAGATACCACAGGGGTTATCTTAAGCAATTATATCTAGTCTTTGATGTCACTGGCCCCAGTCAGTAGTGGGACTGAAATTCTCCACATTTCCCACCTAGTTTTTTGATGACTGCTACCTCAGTCTTTGCTTACCAGATAGATTGGTACTTTGAACAGTCTTGTGAAGGAATTTAGTGCTTTATAATTAAAAGTGGTCATAGCATCTGCTTCCTGTTTTGTTTTTAAGCTGCCTCTTAATTTTTGTTTCTATCTTCGTGACCACTTTTTGATTTATTAGCATATGCTTATTAGAATTCCCAGAGGTAAATGCAGAGTATTTCTTATAAATGCAACTGTTTAAATTCCAAAACAATGCAGTGAAACACAAGGCAAGAATCTAGGCACAGGGCTCTTGTCTGGTCTGAACGCTGTAAATTATCTAGGGTGACCAAGTGCCCTGGGTTGCCCTTGACTGGGCAGGATGGGGTGGGATGTATGGGTGGGGATTATGCAAGATGAGGGACTTTCTGTGATAAAACAAGATAATTCCAGGGAGGTTGGGATGGTTGATCATCACCTATTCAGCTGCAGTTATCATAAGGGACCCTTCTCTAGAGCTGCCTCTGCATAACATTCATGTTTACTGGAAAGGGGAGGCTTCTTTAAAAAATATCCTGGCTCTGCTTCCTGCTCGGGGATGGTCACCGTGGACCAGAGGAGATCTGTTCTTTAAACTGCTGGGTTTGAAATAGGGAGTCCCTCCACTTTGCTTATTGGTACTTTAAGATTTACTATGTAGATTCTTATTTTTACCTGGAGAAACTCATGATGGAGAAAAATCCAAACCAGCCAGTGCACCAATTGTTTCAAGAAATCACAGTCCACTCTGAAGAATGAAGACCATTATAGGGAACATGCTTGAAGTCTCAGGGAGATATAAATTCTGCAGGTAATAGAATCCATTTTGTTCACCTTTTTGGACTTGAAATTGGGACTGTGCCTTCCTTTAAGGTAGGCGAGTTACAGAAATAGGTCTTTGGCAACTAGATGGAAGGGCAAGTTTTAGTCTTTATATTTAACTTGGGGCAAGTTATTTATATAACTTGAGGCAAGTCACTTCTCTCTGGACCTTTGTGTGCTCATTGGTCAAATGAAAATGTTGGAGTAGCTCATTCTCAGTCTACTTTGGCTCTCAATGTATACACAAGCTTATCACATGACTGGTATCAATCTCAGTACTTTATATGCTTTAATTCATGTAATCTGCGCATGACTCTCAGAGTGGGTGCTACTACCGTCATCCCCATTTGATGGATATGTGCTTGTTTTTGCATTTTCCCATTATCCCACATCCTGCTGGAATATTTGGGAGGGTAACCAATGTGAATGGTATTCCTTTTCTCTGGCTTCTGTTTCGGTTCTGTCAATGGGAAGCAGGAAATTACTGGAGGAAAGGAGAGTGAGTTTGGGGTACTTCCTATCCAACCTTTGGTTGGAAGCTTGTCTTAACTGAAGGCTACATCTTCTGCCAGGCAGCCCTCTCCATGCAGCCTTCCCTCATCCTGTGGATTCCAACATTCTCCCTCAATTAGCCTCTGCAGCCTTGGGGAGGTCAGCTCCTGGTACTGTGACTTGCTGGGGATATTGAGTCTTTCCTGGTGGTTTCCAGGAACCTGCCCACACCTTTGTAAAAAACTCCCATTAAACCCCCCAGTCCTTTTCTAAGCAGGACTCTGACTAACATAATAGGGCAATGGAGACTCAGAGTGATGAAATGACATGCTTACAGTGTACAACTGTCAAGGGGCTAAATAAAGCAGGCCTCAAAATCACAAAGATGAATTTCAGAACCCAGGCTGGTAAGCACTATGTTACATTGCCCTATAAAATCAGTGCCTTGTATACATACTTGATTCAGAGCTCAGTTTAACTGGTCTCTTATAGACTAAACTCTGCTCTGACAGACTTTATAAAAAGTAACTTTAACCTTTTGGGGAATGTATTAGGCCTCACATATATATGAATCTTGTACCAATGAGCAATTCATGCAGAATAATGGAAAATATTGGGCTTTGGAATCAGACAAGCCTGGATTCTCAGCCCAGACCCTCCTTATAGAGGTGAGACCATGGGATCCTTACTTCATGGGATTAAACTTTTCTGTATCAAAGGGCATGCAGAGTTTAAATTCCTTTCAGAATGAAAATATCGTGATGTTAATGGAACATCCAGTTCAATGCCTTGGTCAGGGCGGGGGCTCGCTGATGTTCATTTTTTCATATCTTCTCCTAAATTTTATTCTTCAATTTCTTAGCATGCTGCTGTGCTGTGACTGTGTCCCTGTGCATTTTCACGACCACTGGCAAATTTGGGTCTCTGCATTTCCCATCTGAACTTAAAGACTGAGACATATATATGTCATGGGAGGAGTACTTACTCAAAAGCTGCTTTCTCAATAAATAAATGTGTGAATTTTTTGGCAAAGGTTCTGACCAGGATGTGATTTCAAGTTTCCTACTCTGGATTCCAGAAGGGACTATTTTTTAAATAAAAGTCACTTACCTATACACCTCAACTTATTCCCAAGCCTCCTTTGTTCCCTACAATCATCAGAGCTGGAGGGAGAAACCAAGTATTATATTCTTTGTTCACAAACTAGTCACGTGAAATACAAACTTTTTTCACCTACTAATAGATATTTCTACAAACCACTATTTCATTGACAAAGTGAGGCAAGGTATTGATCATAAGAAACGAGACAGATGTGAGAATTTTGAGTCATGTCATCTGGGGGGCTCCCTCTTTCTCTCTTGCCTGGGAAAGGCCAGTGGAAGGTTATAATTTCATGTTATGACTTTCTCTTCTCATGTTTGCTGGTGGTTCTGCCACTACGCCCTTCAACAAAGTCTTGGCCTTTCCCCAACTATGGTCGTAAATGAGGATTACACATCTTGTTTTCCTCTTAAACAAATTAAATTAATTCAAGTACCAGAGGCTGCTCACTCCTGATTTATTTTATTCATAAGTCTCCCAAATTTGGGTTGTTATCAAGCCGAAGTGAATTAATGGATATATCAGATTTAAGAAAAAAGGAACCATGAGTGAGTCAATGCATTGCTCTTCTTTCCGTGATAAATGTGGGATTTATGAGCAATAAAAGTATAAGAAAAACATCTCCAATTTACTTGCAGAGTGACAGCATGTGAGCTGAATTATTCTGAGTATCAGTTTTCCTCTTTATGAAATGTAGGACCCGCATATGATGGTCTGTAGCATTATCCTCAACTCCCATTTGGAGAGTGTGATTCCTTGAGATGCTGCCCTGTATGCATTGTTAGGATGCCATAAAATAAGCTCTATCCAGGCCCCCTGCCAACTGGTTCTGAGGATTAAAAGAGCCTCAGCAGTAAGTTTCTTTGAAAACGGTATACATTTAAAATAACTACTCTGTGAGGAGAGTTATGTGGCTCTGTGATCAGAGGCTGGAGGAGAGAAACCCACCCCCTGCAGACATGAAACTGCTCTCTCCAAGAGAAAACCAATGCTCGTTACCATCGCTGTGATCCCCCATTCTTACAGGACTCCCTGAGTGTTGAGACCAGGCCAGCATATTTAAAGAACCCTCTCCTTGTTCTTTTTGGGCTCCTTCTCTTCTCCCACCTCCAAGCATCTCACATCCAAGATTCTAATGACAGAGTTAATGTTGTTGCAAGCCGGTGGCATCTGACATCCAAAGGCTCCTCTGAGGACGTATTTCCAAATCCTTTACGACCTTAGGGAGTGGTGTGTAATTGTTGCTATAAAGCAAGGCGCTGCAGTAACCTTGGGAATTTGAAATCACTACAGGAAATTGAAGAGTAAATTCCTCTTAATAAAGCAGTGCACAGCAAGATGCCAGGGAGCAAGAAAAGAGCTCATGCAGCAGTTGGTGCTCAGGAGAGAAGAGAGATCTCTGCTGCCAGAACCCAGCAGGGTAGGCTTGGGGCATTTGTTCCACCACAGTCTCTACCCCATTCCAGAAGTGGTCTTATTATCTTCTGGATAAAGAACGTGGAAAACAAAATGATTCCTCTAGTTAAAGAAGTAGAGGCAGCAAGCTGGAGATTAAGGGGTGGAATATAAGTTTTGAGGAGCAGAGTCTAGTCTAGTCCAGACTTGGTCTTTGATGTTGAGGACTCAGATCATATCCTATCAGCTTCAGTTGCTCTAAAATGAAGTCCAACATTAGAACGGTTGGTGATTTTTCTTTCCCCATCATCTAGGGACAAGGACAATGTCTATTGTGCTAAATGTGTGAAGTCTACAAGAGAGAATCTATGTAAAGCTTGGACAGGGAGACACGCCACCAATACAAACTGTCAGAACACTTCATATGTGTTGTTAGTCCTTAACATTTTTTTTCTTTGCATTAAAGACTAACTGAGACAACCCATCTAGACAGAAGAAGGTGAAAACACCACTCAAGCAGACTGATATTGCCCTGAAAGAGTATGGGTATGAGGTTGTCCAGAAGGCATTTGTCTAAGAATACTGATAGGCTGTGGCTAAAGATCCCATCCCAGGAAAGGCTAATATTAGCTGGAGTTGCTTACACCCATTGCTTTCCAGAAACTGCCACACTTCTAATTATTCTAGGGACTTGTGATTCCCCGTATTATCACTCCCCTTCCAGACTCCTTGGGTCTCCAGCCCAGTCCTTACTAGAGGCTGCCAGTTCCTCCCCTTGAGCAAAGACCTCTCTTTTCTTGGCCTCAATGTCTCTTGTCCTTCTGCCCCAAACTCCTCATTTGCTCGTGTTCTACACTATTAGAAGCATCAAGGGGTTGTCTATTAGCATGGGCTCTGGAGTCAAACTCAGATATGTCTCGGTCTCAGCCATGCACACACAATTACTTAATGTACATTAAGTACATGTAAGTAATTAATTAATTACTTGTTTACTTGTAATTAATTAATTACATGTACATTAATTAATTAAGTAATTAATGTACATGTAAGTAATTACATGACCTGATCTGAAGTTGGATGCTTAACCAACTGAGCCACCCAGGAGCCCCAGTTTTCTCAACTTTAAAATGGAGAAAAGATTGCTAGGAATATGACGTGAGACCAAGTATGGAAAGAATGTAACAGTAAAATAACAGCAATACATTTCTACCTATAACTATTGTTGTCAATAAGTACCTATTTGTAATTAATTCTGATTTGTTTTTTGAAGATTTTCCTAAAATCTTTCACCCGTTCTGCCCTCCCTCTCTCCTGATTTATTTGGCAAACCCTTGACTTGAGCTAAAGTTACTGAAGCTCTCTAGACCTTTGTTTTTTCATCTCTAAAGTGGAGACTAAGAATTATTCTCCCATAGTTTCATCTTCCTGTGCTCAGTGGCCTCATCGACACTTCCCGTGGAAACCCCCAACATGATGTCATACCACCTCTGCAGGAGAGTCCAGGTGCCAAGAAAAGCTTGTCAACTGTCCTGAGTTTCATCTGTCCTACAGTCAACAACCTAGTTTTGTATCTTTTTAAATGTTTATTTATTTATTTTGGGAGGAGCAGGGGAGGCAGAGAAAGAGGGAGAGAGACAATCACAAGGAGGCTCCCTGCTGTCAACATGGAGACTGATGCGGGGCTTAAACCCACAAACTGTGAGATCATGACCTGAGCCTAAACCAAGAGTCAGATGCTTAACCAACTGAGCCACCTGGGTACCTTAACAACTTAGTTTTATTCGTTCATTTACATTTTGACTGCGCTTCACGTGAAATTATTTCCAAGCTTTTACAATCCTGCTTCTCTCCTCCAGATGACTCGATTGCTCTCTATATAACCTCACTATAAGGTGCCAGACTATGTGGAATACCTTTTTCCATAAATGGTCAACTCAGATAAAACAAATGCCGTCTCTTCTTTCCTTTGTTTTATATATATTTTTCCTCAAATTTTAAAATCCCAGAGGGAAGCACAGATGTCATTAAGTGTTTTACATGTCACCTTACACTGTTGCCACATCTTGAGTATCCCACCCACAAAAATTTTTATGTTAAAATTTGAGATGATATTTCCCCTGGTTAATATCTATACTGTTGATACTCTGAACCCAAAAGGCAAGCCTTCACTTTCATTTGCTTTAAATTTCAAATTAAGAGAGGAGTTTTGTGGGGAGTTTTGTGAATACTAATTTTGCCAACCAAAATTATTTGCTCCTCCTCTCAGCATTTTTTGTCCACACATGGGATGAACCCTTTCCTTTCATGCATTTACCTAGGTCCACCGACAAACTATTTCAGACAGGGCCAAGGACAAAGCCTCAGGCAGATGCTATTACAAACCTTCCTCCTGTTTGCCATCCATCAAAAAATCTCCTTTGGGTCTATTTGTTCCACCAATTACCAGTCTACCTAATTGTTCTTACATTGTTCTTGCCACTGTCTCTCCATCCTGGGCCCAGTTATGACATGAGACAACTGGCTCTCAGTACACAATGTCTACTGTATTTCCCCGAGGCAGTAAGCAATTAACAATTGTTAAAAACTTGAGCAGTGGAAACAGATAGACTTGTGTTCAATTCTGTACCCAGAATTGTGCTCCTTGGCTGTATGATGCTTAAGGTTTGTTAAACACTCTATCTAAAACTCATAAATGAAGAAAATCAAGGGGATTGAGAGTAGTTATTTTATAGGGCTAATATGGTTTCTGGGCAAATATAATATGATAAAACATATCTAGCACTTACAAGGAACCATTCGTACATAATAAGGGCTCAATAAATGTTCGTTCTTTTTACAACTGTAAACATCACAACTCCACTAAAGAAAATAAAAGGAAAAATGAGATTAACCTGACCAGATCTTTGCTGATTTCTACCACACATTTGAGACTTTTTTCTAACATTTGTGTTCCTTCCCTTCATAGCCCTAATCTCTATTCGTAATCACACATGGATTGTTGTGATTGTTTAATTAAAATTATCTTCTCATAGACTCAGAAGCTCCATGGGAACACAATTTGTGGCCATTTGTGCTCAGCCCTGCATCCTCAAAAGTAACCTGAACAATGCTGGGCTGGTGCTCAATGCAAATTTGTTAGGCAAAATGATTTTCATGCAATTTGTACTAATGATCACCAAGGAACAGAAAAGAATCAGCAAGTTTCTATTAGTCACCTATGGGTACAGATTTGCCCACCTCACCAATCTACCACGTGGCTTTGCACAGAGCAGATGGTTCTGACTAAAGAATAATTCAGGAAGTGTATTTGGTTGTTCTTCTGAAGAGCCTAACATCAGGAGCCTCATTACACCACAAGTGGCTTTTCCTTCAGACAGAGATGAATGTGCATGTTCAAGAAGACCAGATGAAGATCCTGGAGAGTGAATCTGAATCTGACACTGGTTAGAATCGGGGCTGAGGTCCAGTGCTGGAGGAACTGGGGACAACAGATGCAGAAGTTAGAGCTTGAAGTCCTAGCAGGAGGCAGAAAGCCAAGGTAAATGGAGACATAAAGGAGAGAAGAACAGAAGATGTGAAGAGCCTGCAGGCCCTATACGTCCCAAGCACACAGAAGGGGTGACAGCATAGGTGAGGGACCAGGCTCATGACTGAGATGAGAGTCAAATCCATATCCCCCAACTTTTTGGTCTGTATAACCTTGAGGAAGTCACTTGACTTCTATAGACTTCTGTCTTCTAATCCACACTATGAGAGAAATAATGAAAACCTTACAGAGTTGTTACAAAAATGAAAGTCTAGCACTTAATAAAATCATCTAACCAACTGATGATAGCAGGTTCACATGTATAATGCTTACTCATGATTGTTAGCAGTAAAAGGTGGTGATTCCATGTAATAGGTATTCTAATGTCCCTGGGATGAAACAACACACCAAGCCAATGGTGGACATAGGCATCTTTTGAAAATCTAGTCTCTAGCTAGCCCTTAGGAGAAATATGGAGAAGCAGAACTATGGGAAGTTAATACCAAAAGCCATTTTAAAGATCATTTAGGGGCACCCACGTGTCTCAGTCAATTAAGCATCCGACTTTGGCTCAGTCATGATCTTGTGGTTTGTGGGTTCAAACCCCAAGCTGGGCTCTTTGCTGACAGATGAGAGCCTAGAGCCTGCTTCAGATTCTGTCTCCCTCTCTCTCTCTGCCCCTCCCCTGCTTATGCTCTGTCTCTCAAAAATAAACAAAAGTGTTAAAAGAAGTTTTAAAGATCATTTAGTATTTTCCCAAATTGACTGATCATCAAAATCATGAGGTTAAAACCACAAATACCACACTTCCTCTGAAGAGCAACTAAAGCATGATCCCCAGGGTAGGGCCTAGACATTGGTAGTCATAAAGTACCAGGTGATTTTAATGACTGCATAAAATTGGTAAATGCTGCATAGTTAGTTAAACCTTTGCTAATTATTTGAATCTCTTTAAGCTCTCACGACTCAAAACAGGAGCATCAATATCACCTGGGAGAATGTTAGAATTGCAGAACCTCTGATCCCACCCCAGACTTAACTGCATAGGAATCTGTAACTTAACAAGACTCCAGGTGATTATTATGCATATGAAATTTCAAGAAGCAGCAATTTAAAACCTCCTCACCTATTCTTGGATATTTGGTGACCGGGAAATCTCTCTCCCTGGAAATTTTCTTTATCTCTTGGTGCTTCTGACTATTTAAAATATAGGAACCAAAAACAAAAACAAAAGAACAAAACAAAACAAACAAAAAACCCCTCCCTACAGAGTCAACACCAATGAGAGTATTTTAGGATCTGAGCCCTTGATTGTAACACAAACTGGCAAGAGCTAACAATGCCAGGACGTCTAATAAAGGTAGGTGTTAATTTCTACAATATTAATCCTCAAAATCAAAAGTTGTTTTATGTTTTCCTTCTTATGGGTTTAAAAAATTATGCTAAAAAACATGATATAAATGTAAACAATGGTGTTAACCATTTTGATGTGTCCAATTCAGTAGTTTTAACTGTATTCACATTGTTGTATGACAGGTCTTTAGAACTTTTTCATCATTCAAAACTGAAACTATACCCATTCAATAGCAACTCGCCAGCTCCCCCTCCCCCCAGTTCTTTGCTGTCTTTGAGGAAATAAGCTGCCTTTTTGTGACTGGTCTTTGAGAAGATCACCTGGCAAAGAACTACAGGTGGCTTCCAAAAGAACACAGCGCAGCTGTCACCTTGACTGCAGCCTTGTGACACCCTATGATGCATATTGTGTGTCATTTAAATCCACTAAGTTTGTGGTGATTTGTTGTGCAGCCACAGAAATCAAATATATCTCTGGAGTGATACTTAGAAACTGTACAAATATTCCATTCCCCATCAACTTTTTATCTAATGATTTTATTATTATTTTGTTCCCTTTATATGATTATTGAAAGAATTAATCTACATTCTTCATTGCCAATTTTCAGAGTGTGGAAGTGGATAATAGTCACCTCCAATGGTAGTAAATGATTGATTTTTTTCCTTTTATTATTATTATGTACTCATGGGTTTTTATTTACTAAATACATTGCATGTAACTGGAGTCATTCTTTTTGTTCCACATACCTTTTGAAATATATTATTCACTTAATTTAGGTAATATATTCATTTTAAGAAACAAAAATTTTCCAATTAAGTTGTAAATGAAATCGCAGGTCTTATGCTAATTTCCCCTTCCTAGAAAAGATAATATATGTTTCTGTTATATAGAAACCCCAACATTTTGGGCTCCATTTGACCTTGTAGACTTCTTCCAAATGCAGGCATACTTTTAGCAGATTCAAATATGAATCTGGCTATTTTTTGCATTCGTTAATGCATTTCCTAGGATTAGGTTTTGAGAGATTTGTGGAAAATTGCAGTCAGATTATCTAGTGCGTCTATGGGTCAGGATTTTCTTTAGACAAATGTTTCTTGTAGCAAAAATACTTCCACCTGATTTCACACAGCATTACTTCACTTTAAAACAGAGTGAGAAGTTGAGAATTGGTTCCTGTAGCACTAAACTTTCCAGTGTTTTCTTCTCTTAAGGGAGCCTCATTCCGAGCCTTAGTTCTGCTGTGTGTGAGAGGGGGTACATGTTTTCTGGAGGGTCTTCCTTGGGCTCCTTGAAATACTGCTTTCCTAAAACGTACTCTTCTCTGCTCTTTCATGAAATTCATGAACCACTAGCCCTTGTGGGTTCTGCTCAAGTAACTTCTCCAGGTTGGAAAAAGGGAGAAACTCTGGATTTCCCTGGGAAGTAGAAAACTCAACATTTGCAAGTAGAATGGAAAGCATCATGAATCATTTATGGTCAAAATGCAGTAGGCAATTTTGCACCAAACACAATTACTACATGTCTTGGGAAGCAAGCCTATCCTATTGTTAAGCTAAGAAAGTGTTCACTTCTAGTTTCAGTGACAGTAAAAACTAAACACTCTAAGAGCTCAAAAGAGAGAAGGCTGTTCCAAAGGGATCCTAGAAGAGATTATAGAGAAGAGAGAAAAAATATACACCATCATTGAAAAAATGTAAAGTCATTGAGAGAAGGAAAAGTAGATTTCTGTGAAGTTCAAGAATTTGTATTTTTTTTTTCTTAAGCGAAAGGCGGCTTGGAGAATAAAAAACTCAGTAATGCCTTTGCTATTGGTTAATATATCTGGGAATCAGTAGAAATCGTAGAAATAGTAGAAGAAATAGTCTGGGCTGTGACCTAGGGGATCTGAGTTGTAGCCTAGGGTTCCTATTTTTAGTTTTTGTCCTTTTTTTTTATAGAACACCATTATCTCCTCTTCCACTATTCATTTCCATAAGCCCTTAGGGAAATTATTTTGCTATGTCTATCAAAATGGTAAAGCAGGGGCACCTGGGCGGCTCAGTTGGTTGGGCGTCCTACTTCGGCTCAGGTCACGATCTCGCAGTTTGTGAGTTCGAGCCCCGCATCGGGCTCTGTGCTGACAGCTCAGGGCCTGGAGCCTGCTTTGGATTCTGTGTCTCCCTCTCTGTCTTCTTGTGCTCTGTCTCTATCTGCTCTCTCTCTCATAAATAAACATTTAAAAAAAATGGTAAAGCACACTTAGAATATACTAGAGAATAACAGAATATTAGAACTCAGCAGATATCTAATAAATCCATGAGTTAAATACCTAATCCCTATTGCTGTTCAATAAATGAGTGAAGCAGACCAGATTTATTTTATAATGATGACTTAAATTATATTACATTCTTATCTGCCTAGACAAATGGAAGAATATTCTATGTCTCCACAAAGACATATGCTGTCTCCAACTTTTCTTGAAACATATGGTCACTCAGTCTTTTTTTGTTTTGTTTTATTTGTTCTTTGAATAGAATACTGGGAAAAGAGCCCAACCACCTTCTTCTATATTAAATGACCATTGGCATGCAAATCTCAGCATCTAGGAGACAAAAGAGGCACGGGCCTATGATAAACATAGAACATAGTACATAGAAGAACTAAAGGAAATAGCCTCTTCTTGACTCAGCAAATTGTTGCACAGGATTAGAGATCCCTTGAATTTTTAAGATAAAACTACAAATCCAAATACTTATGCAACAATGCCAGATTTTAAAATGTTGACAATTCTAATTTTTAAGGCCTATTGAATAGGTCAATACTGTACAAATTGGATCCTATCCAAAAACAACTAACTAGCAATCTGACTTAGTTTGTCATTTTCCCAGGTTGGAAACTTGAATGTCCTAAACCCAGTTAACTATAAAACCTAGAGAAGCACTTTCTTCTCTGAACTTTCTGCGCAGGGAAGCATACAGATACAAATGGCCCCCTCAAAAGAAACAATGTCAAATGTGTCCCCCATGGACTCTAAATCTTGCTGTATGATTTGTTCTTCCATTTCTTTGTTCTGAGAGAGAATCTGGTGATTGTGGAGCAAAGGTTTTATTCAGTTTTTAAACTTTAATGTTGGTTAAAAAATAATAATGCATCTTTATGGCATGTATTATAATGGTAAATATTTAAAGTCTCATAAATCCACCATGACAGAGATTCAGAAGTCAATGGAAATGGATAGCAAAACTGAAATGTGTACACTTTCCCTTGAGAAGGGTGGTCTAAGGAAGGACAGTACTCTTTCCAAGTCCTTTCCCTTTTGCCTTAGTTCAGAATTCCTCATTTTTACAGGGAGAAGCAATCTTAAATGTTCATAAGGAGCCTTCCATTCATCTTACATTTCTCCCAGTCTATGGATTTTTTATGATGAAATGTTAAGTGGGGGCTTTCAGATATGGCCCATAGGAAAGACAGTCATCAGCTAAGTTTCCCTTGCCCTTTTCATCTGGCCCAAAGGACGCTCATCTCTGCCTTACAGTCTCTTCCCAACATACTGAATTGTAGATAATTCATGGTTTACTTTCATTCAGATCTTGGTTTAAATTAAAAGTTTAAAATGTGTGTGTGTGTATATAATATAGTTTTATATGTATATATATATATATATATATATATTTATATATGTTACATACTTTCCTATATATAAAAATATTCAATATATATTTATATTTTTCCTGTTTTTCCTGTATATAGTCTATGTCAATGTGTCTTTTTGGCATGCTTTGTTTTTATTAAGCAATCAAATACTTCTCAGATATAAGAATTACATTTATGGTGGTTATGGAGTATATGTAAGAAAGGGATATTCCTTCTTGGCTTACTGACTCATCATGCATGGTGCTGTACACACATAGAAGCTTGCTGGATGGTAGAATAATTATGAAATACAACAGAAGAGAATGTAATTGTGCAAGACAACTTTTGAGGTAACTAATGCAACTTATATAAACTAGATTCTGGTTCCATTGGCCTGTTCTACTGTTTTGTGATTTGTTTTGTTAGTTTCTATTTCATTTATTTCTGCTCTAACTTTTATTATTTCCTTCTTTATACTGTTTTGGGGTTTTGTTTGTTCTTCTTCTTCTAGCTCCTTTAGGTATAAGGTTAGGTTGTTTATTTGAGATTTTTCTTGCTTCTTGCTTCTTGAGATAGTCCTATATTTATTGCCATATACATCTCTCCTACAAATGCTTTTGTTACATCCCAAAGATTTTAGGTGACTGTGTTTTCATTTTCATTTGTTTCCATGTATTTTTTATTTCCTCTTTGATTTGTTGGTTGACCCATTCATTATTTATAAGCATGTTGTTAACCTCCATGTATTTGTGCTCTTTCCAGAGTTTTTCCTGTGTTTGGTTTCTAGTTTCATAGCATTGTGGTCAGAAAATATGCATGAAATGACTTCAGTCTTTTTGAATATGTTGAGTCTTGTTTTATGGCCTAATATATGATCTATTCTGGAGAATATTCGTGTGTACTTGAAAAAAAAGATGTACTCTGCTGTTTTAGGATTGACTATTCTAAATATATCTGTTAGATCCATCTGGCCCAATGTATCATTCAAAGCCACTGTTTCCTTGTTGATTTTCTGTTTGGATGATCTGTCCATAGATGGGTGTTAAAGTCCCCTGCTATTATTGTGGGTGTTAAAGTCTCCTGCTATTATTGTATTACTATTGATTATTTCCTTTACATTTGTTATTAACTGCTTTAAGTATTTGGGTGTTTCCATGTTGGGTGCATAAATATTTCCAATTGTTATATCTTCTTCTTGGCTTGTCACCTAATTGATTATACAGTGTCCTTTTTTTGCCTTTTATTACAGTCTTTGTTTTAAGGTCTATTCTTTTCCATATAAATATTGCTACTCTGGCTTTCTTGTCACATCCGTTTGCATGATAAATGCTTCTCCATCCCTTTACTTTCCATCGGCATGTGTCTTTAGGTCTGAAATGAGTCTCTTGTATGCAGCACATAGATGCATCTTGATATTTTATACATTCCGTCACTCTGTGTTTTTTATGGTAGCATTTAGTCCATTTACACTTGAAGTAATTATAAATAGTTATGTATTTACTGTCATTTTTTATTTGTTGTATGGTTCTGTGTTCCTTTCTTCCTTTGCTCTGTTCTCTCGGGGTAAGTTGACGTTCTTTAGTGACATACTTTGATTCCTTTTTCTTTATTTTCTTGCATAGTTATTACTGGTTTTTGATAGGTGATTATCGTTGAGTTTGTATATAACATCTTCTGTATATAGCAGTCTATCTTCAGTTGATGGTCACTTTAAGTTTGAATTCATTCTTAACTTTTTTCCTCCCCACATTTTAGGTATATGGTGTCATATTTTATATATTTTTATTCTATGAATCCATGGACAGATTTTGATGTGACTCTTCTCTACATTTAGCTGTGGAGTTTATTCTGTCAGTCTTCAGGCAGTTTTCTGGGTTATTTACACTGACGTGAGGGTTATATAGTTGTATCTGTGGGATGAGGTGAGCCTAGGTTCTACCTACTCTTCTATCTTCCCTGGAAGTTTCTACATTTTATTTGTTAGACCACAAAGCCTATAACAGTGGTTGTGGGGTTCATAAGGGATTGGATTAATCTTAAGGATCTCAGCCTTTGAAAGATAAAAGACATGAGTTTGGTAAAAATTGGTGGGGAAAAGTAAATGAAAGCAATCCAACAGTTATATCTGTAGCTCACAAAAGAACCTTCTCCTTCATTCCTCATTATAACCATGAGGTTTGCAAATAATTATTTTAATAATTACAGAACAGAACATTATTGGTCAAGGATGTCAAGCAAATTCTACTTTATCAGAGCTGTCTTTGTATGGGGTAGGGTTGAACACAGAGAGAAGACCAACATATGCTAAGCAAATGTATGCTAAGCAATTATGTTCTTTGTTTTGTTTTCTGGTGTGTGAGGTAAGATGACCATGCTCAAGGGTCTCCTGGGTGAGAGTCAGGTAGATGCAAGCAATATAAAGAGTGGCAAAGAATGATTGTTTAATCTGTAATGCATATCTGTTTGTAAACCAATAACTAATCACAGACTATATAAAATGGAAAACATAGAAACTTGTGTTTTCTATTACTTGGCACAAGGTCTTGTGTACAGGAAGCAAGTTTTATAGTCCTAAAAAATAACAAAACACAAAAGGCAGCACAGGTTATGTTCTAAATAAGCAATGAAGCTGGAGACAGGAGTAAAGTTACCCTACTTCAGACACAGATATATTCTTCAGTGCACACAACTTTAAGTGTCGAATGGGATCTGCCCAGCAAACCTTTCAAAATGGTATAAGCCTTTCCACTGCATATGCTTGGATCTCTCTTCATGCAGGGTTGGCCAGTGAATGTTTGCATTTTCTGAGAACCCAAATATTCACTCACTCACTTACCTTGTGTTTTGTAAGGAACAAATAAACATCTGTGTGCATGACAAAGTGAGAGCAGGTCTTTTCGGCAATGTGGTTTTGGCTCTGAGTATCCATGTGTACTTTGTGAAAATCTCTTCTTGGACGTATAGATTCCCATGTGCTTCATCCAGCCATTCATTCACTTATCTGAAACACAAGAGAAGGTGAAAAGTGTCTGGTTATGGCTGAGCAGTTCAGAGCATACAGTGAGTATTTAAGTATTCAGTGAGAGTGAGTTTAATTGAAAATAACAGGAAAAACAAAGAGAGGAAAATATCAAGCAATAATAACAACAAGAAAACAAACATGAGAAAGAATGAGTGAGGAAATATGGTGTGGTCTATGTTTTCTTCTAAATAGTAAACACAAACCAAAAGCCCAAGAGTTTAAGTTAATGGTCACTGCTCCTGAAATGAAACAAAACCACCCAACAAAAACTTTACTAAGAACTCTGTGTGTGTGTGGGGCGGGGGAGATTTTCTTTGAAACATGGCTAGCCTACAAAGTTGCATAGGTTCTGATTGTGGGGGATACATAGTAATGCTTAGGAATAACACTCAGTTTTCCTAACTGGCTGGTTATCTGGCTGAGAAAATGCTAAAGAAAGTCATGAGTGAAAAACTCCATCTCAGGGGCAAATATTAAGATTCTTTGACATGATACAGAGTCTCGATTAGACCTTTTCTTCTTTGAAGGCATTTTTCTAAAACCAAACACTATCTACATTTGAAACTGAGAGATTAATGGACTCTAGGAAATAGAGTTAAGTGATATTTTTAAAAAGCATTGTATATAAGGGTCCCCATTGGACATAATGATACAGACTGACAATCAAACATCTCTCAGTCAGAATTAATCTCCTCCCATAGGCTTATGATACTTTGCACTTATGTTAATGTTATGGAACTTATCACAATGTACAGTATATTATAGACAAAAAGGAAATTTGTATTTGTTGAGAGACCATGATATGCCATGCACTTTCTTACATTTTCTCTCTCGTTCTCCCTCCTTCCCTCCCTCCCTCTCTCTCTCTCTCAGTATATTTGATACACAATTTTACATTAGTTTCAGGTGTACAATATAGCGATTCTTATATTTTTTTAGGTTATTCAAAAAACAGAATATCTGGTATATTAGACTCATTATTTCCATTTTACAGAGAGAAAAGTTGAGGTGTGAAAAGTTAAATAATTTCTTAATTAGTAAGTTTCAGTGCCACGATTTGAAGTCAGATTTATCCATTCCCATTTCTCTGCATAGCTCCACATATGCAACATCTAGAGAGAGGCAGCTTATATTTTTCTTGTCTTTAATGACCTACCGTACCTAGGTTCTCAATAAAATCTTATTACATTGACTCTAGTGAACACATAATAATTGTGTCATTTTGTAAGTTGAAGACCCAAATAATAAACTTTAGAAGCCATATTTAAATTGAAATACAGCAAATAAACTTCAGACTAGAATAACAATCCCTGTAATTCAGAAAAGAAATAATTATTCAAGAACTTCTCAATCTGTACATTAAGAATGGACTTGACTTATAGGTAGATAGAATAGGTGTTATCTGTTTCTTAGTCATTTTTATGAGTTCTAGAATGTTTCTCTGTTTCAAATTCTCTTCACATATGACCCTAATATCAATGGACATGCCTAAAGTTTCCACCTATTGGAACTAATTCCTTGTGTAAAATTATAGTCAGTTAAAGATCTCAATTAAATTGCTCATCTGCACTAGATATAAATAAAACACATGTGTACATATACAAATAAAAGATTGTTTTACCCTAAAAAAGATCCAGGAATCAAGGGAATTCCATATGAAGACTTGGAGGGGAGAGGACTGACAATATGGGACTCCAAAGAGTCTTGCCAACCTCCTCATGCTGCTCAAGGCTGATTCTGAATGAGAAGCACATTTCCCATGTTTAAATGATGTAACTCAATAGAATCTTAATCAATGTGACTTTGATATAAATGGTGTTCTTTGCCTGCTATTAAATACTGTCAGAGTGCTAGACTGGCAGCTCTCTAGGGCTGGAGGACCTGTTGGGATCTTGAGTCACCTTTAGGATAGGGATCCATTGGAAAATAAGGCTTTGACGGTTAATAAAGACACCCTGCATGCTACTGGTGTCCTAGCAAAGGTCGTAAGCAATGGAAAATTCCAAAAGCTATTGGAGAGAAAAAAGGAAGAGACAAGGTGGCCCCTGAGTTTGACAACTTACAGTTTAATTATAGGGAGGCTGTGAGAGAAGGAATGAATGAATGAATGAGAGGAGTAAAATATTGGGACAGTGTCTTAAAATTACAAGGTTTTTGATTGAACCTTCATAAGAACTTGAAGAGAAAGATGCTGCTGTGGTAGAAAACTAGACTCACAGAAGTTAAGCTTCTCAAAGACAAACAGCTATAAAGTGACAGCCCAAAATAAGCTTTTCCCTCCTGGTTCCACATCTCATGTTTTCAGGTGGGCTATACTCTCTCCTGCATAGCAATATGGACTACAGAACATGATATAATTTTGGTGCTACATTGTGTCGCATGGAATATAGAAAGGACTAGAATAGTCAAGGTTGGCTTCCTGGAAAAAGTGAGATTTGAGGTGACCTGGACAGGAATTGGGGGAGAGAAGGTGAAAAGTGGGCTTTTGAAGCCTGTCTGAGTTTGAGCTTTCACTCTTCAGCCATGTGAACTTGGCAAGTTAATTAACTTCTTTGTACTCAGGTTTCTCATCGGTAAAATGCAGATGACTGCTGTGAGAATAAATGGGTTCAGATTTATAAAGCGTCTGGAATAGTCCCTGGCAACTGCACACACTCAGGAAATGACGGCATAATTGTTAATATCTAAAGAGAGAGTGGGCTCCAAGCAGGAGGGAAGTGTTTGTTTATCCACGCTGGTCATTTAGTATTTATTGAGTCTACACGAAGGCTAGACAGGCACTGCCCATGATAGTTGAAATAAATTACCTAATCTAGGCTCTGCTGGCAAATCACAGAGCAATGCAGAGATACAGCTGTCACCACCTGAACCCACCGATCAATCTTTGTATCACCAAAAGTGAGACAGACACTACGTGCTTCCTGGTGTGTTCCAGTCTAAAGTACATAGCACCACCTGTGAGACATTCTTGCCAAAATGGCCTAACCTGGATCTAATGAAGCCTTTAGGAATAATTTACAGTCTGTAGGCCATGGAGGAAACACAGGGGATAGAGGGACAAATAAATGACACTATGAGGAAATAATTGACCAAAGTCAGAATATGGAACTTTCACCAAGACAATTAACCTAGTTTATTCAAAATATAAGAAGTGTGAAAAAGAAAAAGGAAAAGAGGTTCTGCTTTAGGTTGAAAGTGACTGAAAAGAAATTTAAGAGACAGCTACCAAATGTCACAATGGACATTTTCTTTACACACCAATTGAAGAAACCACTTGTAAAAAGGCACCTTGTGGATGATCATGGATATCATAGGTATTAGATGCTATTTAAAAATACAGCTAATGCTCTTAGGTTTGAAAATTGTCTTGCTGTTATGTAATAAAATCTTTCTTTTTGAAAAAAAACCTCTTGAATAAAACATTTTTTACTCAAGAATAAATTGACAAAGTAAAATTGTCTGATACAGGATTTGAGAAGCAGGTGGAACTATTTAAAATTAAGCTTCCCTTCTCCTTTCCTCAAGACCCCAGAGGAGTCCCATAGAGCACCCTGGACCTTTATGGGAACTAGCATCTTATCTGTGACCTCATTTTATTTGAGAATCTTAAGTGCTTTTCCTGCAGAGGGGAGCTTATCTCTGTTGAGGAGCCAGAGAAAGATAAAGAAAATGAGAGAAAGACCAGAAGGTGTTAGAATAAATGAGAAGAACAAATGAAGAAGTGAAGAAAAAAAAGAATAAAATCAAGAAAAGTAACATGGTTGGGAGGAATGAGGGTGTGTGTATAGAAGCAAGGGAATGAGAAACAGGAGTCAAAATAAAGATGAGAGCAAAAAATCTGAGAGCTCCGAAATACAAATTCCCAACACTTACTATTTGCCAAGCAAAGAGAAGGAGGCTTCATCAAGGAAGGAGATAAATATGAACAAGGCCAAGAAGAAGAAGATGGGCAAGGAGAAGGCTCTGTTCAAGGTGCTTTATTTATTTAACACAACAATGCCATGCTGTGTATATTATTCTTACAGTCTGGAAACTAAGGCACGGGACATTAAATGACTTTCCTAAATCCTATAAGTAATAAGTGAGAGCCCAGGATTCAAACCCAGGTGGTCTTGCTCCAGGAACTTCATTCCAAATTAATAAACTGTTTCTGTCAAAGGACTTCATGTACATAGTATTAGCCCATAACCAGACAACAGACTGTGGTGTGATTTAAATGATGCACATTTAAATTTGCTTTCCTAACTAGACTTCTCACTATCCCTACCCTTATAAGTGGTCATTGTGTGTCATTCTTCCCTATCTAGAACAAGGTAGGCCATGGGTGTGCTGTTTGTCATAATGGATAAACCAAGTTCATCATCTTCATCAGTCACACTGGAGCCACAGCCACAAGAGTAGAACCATGGAATGTTAGAGCTAAAGTGAACTCAGATAATATTTAATTCAACCTCCTTTTTTAATAAATGAGGAAACAAAGGTCCAAAAAGGTAGAGTGACTTACTCAAGGCTACATGTCAAGTTAATGATATAAATTTGATGACGGTCCATGTTTTCTCACTTGGAGTTCAGAGATCTCCACAGGACAAAATCAGGTAGCCTAGCTATATCCCAAATTTCACTGTTTGAAACAAAACAAAAATCCACATGATCCAGTAGTTCTACTTCTGTACATATATTCAAAGAATTGAAAGCATGGCCTCAAAGACATTCTTGTTCACTTATGTTTGTAGCAGCATTATTTGCAATGCCAAAAGATCAAAACAGTGCAAGAGTCCACTAACGGACGAATGGATAAACAAAGTGGTGTACACTTACAATGAAATATTATACTGCCTTAATATGGAAGGAGATCCTGATGTGTACTACAACATGGATGAAACTTAAGGACGTTAATCTAAGTGAAAGAAGTAAGTCACAAAAGGACAGGTAGTGTATGATCCACTTATATGAGGTGACTAGAGTGGTCAAATAGTCAAATTCATAGAGGCAAGAGATGAGAATGGTGGTTGCTAGGGACATGGGGGTTACTGTTTAATGGAAAGAGTTGAAGTTTTGAAAGATGAAAAGAGTTTAGTGGATGAGTGTTTCTGATGGTAGCCCAATACGACAAAAAGACTTAATTCCACTAAACAGTACATTTTTAAAAAGTCAAGATGATACATTTGGTGTTATATGTATTTTGCCACAATGGGGGAAAAAAGCCAGCCTATGAACAACAACAACAATAGATAAAGGCACGTTTAAAAAAATGACATGTTTAAGAGTCAGAACAGAGTTAACAAGGATCCCAGCTTTATCTTGATATTTTACCTTGGTTGCATTCAACTGCATTACAGAAGCAAAGGTTGTATGTTGAAAGAACTATGGACAATAATTCAGCATCTTTATACTACATCTGACTTTGGTAAGCCCTAGCGGGAAGGATATAATGTTACCTTTAAAAAATATCCCCAGGCCTTTGCAGATATTTTCCCCTCTAACTGGAAGTCTCCCCCATTTCTTCCAAAGTATGCATTAAAGGGATACACACGAACAAACCACAATACTACATTGCCTGCTTTCCAAACTCCTATCTATCCCTCAAAATCCTGTTCAGAACCTTCCAAATCTTTTCTGGGAAGCCAGCAATATTCACGATTACTTGCCCCAGATCCAGACAAGCTCAGCCTGCTCTGTGCCTCCGTTAATATTGCTCTTACTTTTAACTTGCTTATTGATGTTTGCATCAGTAATCGCACTGTGAGCTCTTTCAGAGCAGGTAGTGTCTTTCATCTCTACACTGCTAACGTTTAGGGTATTATACCTCATAGAATTAGTCTTAACAAATTAGCTGAGTGAGTAAACAAAAGAAGAAAAATTCTGAGGCCAGGCATTGCATGTCTCTTCAGTGTCTGGCACTCACACCCCTTGAAAGGCTCTTGTCCCTTGAATCAACCCATCAGTGTCAGTTGAAATTGTCTGTGACATCTAATAAACTCGACATCCTGCCCTGTGCTCACACAGTGCTGCCTTCAAATATGTAAAAATGTCACGAAAGACAGCTTGCCCTTCTGGAAGAGGATGATTAAGTGCATAATTAAAAATTGATGCAATTTTCTTTGATGCAACAGTATTTTGCTGTTTCTCTTCCTGCAGCATATAAATGGAGAATAATACAGAAGAGAGCAGTTCCCAGTTGTTGGCTCCCCTGCCCTCCTTTCCTACTCTTGAGGGAGAAGACCTGGGTTTCCTTCTCTCTACTTTTGAAAAGAGCCATGCACTTACTGGATTATAGGGTGTCAGTTCAAACACAACTTTTATTCTGTACACATGTCTTGGGATATAAGGTTGTCAGACATGACTTAGGCTTTTTCCAAACCACGAGATTCATAGTGGACAAGGTATAACAAGCACAGGCTTTCTGCCCAGGTTGTCCTAATATTTTGTCAATTTCATAAATCGAAATTGGTAAGTCAAGGGTTGGGAATCCCAATCATATAAACATGCAGTAAAGGAAGAATTATCATGATAGAGTTTACCGTTGTTCCTAAGCCACACTCCTACTGTCCTCTGTGTTTTCCTCTTCAATTCCAGGTTCTTACCTACCAGACTCTTTTGAAAAAGAGAATATTTATTTTTAATTCTTGGAATGCTGTAAGCTGGATAATAGAGATGCAGAGGTGTGGAAAGCCAGGACTGAGATAAAAGAAATTATTATAAAGAAAAAGTAATATTGGAATTAGATTTGTTCTCATCCACAGGATTCTGCCAATGAATGGTTCATTTTTTGTCATGGTAGGGTTCCCTTTTTCTCTCCCTCCATCCCTTCCTTCCTTCTTTTTTTTCTGTGTGTGTGTGTGTGTGTGTGTGTGTGTGTGAGTGTGAGTGTGTATACTTTCAGTGTAGATAAGTTATTGACTATTGACTAGTTCATTGTATGCTATTTGTATAAGAAACTAAATGACATACATAACGTAGCAGAAAAATATAATAGAGATTAAATCTTAAGATGAATTTCCAGCTCCAAATCTTGTGACATTTTATATGATGCCAGGAAATGCAAATTATCCTTTTGAGCCTTCCATTTCTCCTCTATCAACAATTAAACCTGTGCCTTGCTCGCCTTATGGTCTGAAGGAGCACAGATCTCGATGGGGCTGAGATAGAGGACTTTGGCAGAGGAAAGGGCATCACTTATAAGGTGAGCATCAGGAAATCCTTCCCAGAAAGGCCAGTGGGGGAAGTGGGCTTCCCTAGGTGTATCCGGTTTAACAGAAAAAAAGGAAGAGAGAGAGGTAGGAAGCTTACTTCAGGGGCTGGGAGTAAGAAAGAATACCATCCTTAGAATGCCATGGGAAATAGGCAATCCAGGAGTACATTTGAGAAAGAGTTTTTAAAAATTAACAAAATGATCCCGTATCTATCTGCATGTCAGGTTTTCTTTTGTTAAAATGAAGTCACTGTAACTAAAATGAAAGGGTATCAGGCAGCTCTGTTATTAGTTCAACATATAAGGGGAAAAATAAATGCAATTAAATTGTCAATACAGCTCTCCTTACATTTGGCCTTTCAATACATCCCTCCCTGCGCCGCCTCTCTCTGCAGCATTGATTGGGTATTGTTAACCTTTATCTATCTCTTGTTTACGTTCCTCTATTAGGGCCAAACATCAATATGAAGCTTTTAGAAAGGACAGAGGCAACCAGCAAGGAG
Organism: Paguma larvata; assembly: GCA_030068075.1. Classification (NCBI taxonomy): domain Eukaryota; kingdom Metazoa; phylum Chordata; class Mammalia; order Carnivora; family Viverridae; genus Paguma; species Paguma larvata. The sequence continues at coordinate 38,092,405 of CM057837.1, read as the reverse complement.
ACATTGAGAAAAGGTCAAAAATCTCGGAGATGAGGTGCGCTATTCTCAGTCAGGCCTAAAGAAACATTTTCTGGCTAAGAGAGCCAGGTCAAGGCTTGGTGGCCGGCATCCCTGGTGCCTGCCTTCAGAAAAGAGGTAACACAGGTGGTAGGTATCAGGGCCTCCTCTGTCAGGGCAGCTGTCTGCAGCAAACACCCAGCCTAAAAGAGAGGGGGAGCAGGGCAGCTTCACTGGGCATGGATGGGTATGAAGACAGTGAGAGGGCTGGAAAGAGAATTGGGCTGGGGAGGAGGGACAAGTCAGCAGACCCTAACACTGCCTGGCCCTTTCCCCCTGACCCCCACCTTCCTCCCCTGGCTCTGTGCTGCAAAACCGAAAGACACATTTTCATTTCAAAAGGGAGGAAACTGAACCCATGAGCGGTTAAGTGACTTGCACAGATCTCACAGTGCCAAAGCTACACTTGGATTTCTCAATTTGGAAACCCTACATCTGCGTCTGAGAAACAGAAAACCCCTTCCCCCTTGCAAAGTCTGACTTGTGCTAAGTATCCCCAGAAGCCATAACAACTTGGCAGAATTTTTCTTCTTTTGTGTGTTACAAAGACAAAATGTATACTTGCAAATACTATAGTATAATAGAATCTAATAATAATTATAATATTGAATATGCTCCCTCCCTTCCCTCTTCCCATTACCTCTACCTTAAGGCTTACTGTGCTGGGGTCCTATTATACCAAGCTGAGCCCTGGCCTGCTATGAAGAGCCGTCAATCTCCCCAAGTCTCAGTTTCTGAATACTAATACTCATACTACTCTAGTACTACTATTTATAGGCCACTCCTGAGATTTTAGTGAACCTTGGACTCAGTCCAGATCTATCCCACTCAAGACCCCGTATCCTAAATTATTATGCCAAAGGAACTGCAGGTACAGACAGTGACATTAGTGCTGCTTTCTTGACAGGACGCTTGTGAGCATCAAATGCAAACATAAAGGTAATTAGCACTAGGAGATCAGAATTGTGATGGTGATAGTGAGCCATCCTCCTCACCACTGGGAATAGAAAGGCAAATATGGGCCTCAGGGTAAATGGACAGACAGTGTATGAATCTGCTGCTGGGGCATTGCCCAACAAGAAATATGAACAAAGATTGTGATAGTTTTTAAAGGCAGCTGGGAAACTGCATGGTGTTTCCCTTCCCCATATGTAAGATGGAGAATGAAGGCCCAAAGCCACAACCCAGAATGATCAAGATCACCCGCTAAACTCTGGCAGGGAAGGACAGGTTCTGATGAGACCTGTGCTCAGGACTTGTGCTGGTCTCCTATACACTCTTCAAAAAGGGGATAAGAGGGCATTTTATATAAAAAAAAAAAGTCAACAAAACAAATACAAAAACATAAGAAGCCCACTGGAATATGAGCTGGTATATGGAGTTCTTGCACTAGGTCCTCTAGAAGATTATAGGTGACTATGCTACCATGATCCTCCTCTTCATTATCAGTGTAATGGAAGTGATGATTCTGTCCGGCTTGCCACATCAATTTGTCATAATCAGATGTAATTTTTAAAAAAAATATTTTAAAAGTCTTATGTACAATTTTTCAAGGCATGAACATGGGGCTGTTCTGTCCTTAATAGATGGGTGACCTTGGGCAAATCACTTTAGTGATCACAAAAGTAAAACTCTGCTTCCCTTATTCAACATCATGGGGAACAAGAACATCCCTTTGTTTGTGGATTTTGCGGAGATGTTTCCTGACGTGGGACAGTGCCTTTGTGTCCTAAGCCTCATGTAGGGCTGGCTGCACATGACCAGACTTGTCTATCAAAGGCATAATATTATAGAGCAAAGGCAGCCTCTTTGGCTATACATAGGTGCAGGAGATTCCATGTCCAACCCTTTCCAGGAAAGTCTAGATTTTCAGTGACCCTCCCCCCCCATAACCTATAAATCTATTAATTGTTAGTCCATGTGATCTGATTCTGGTCTGGCTATACTCATGGTTGTAGTGATGGTGCTGCCTGGAGGCTGGTCCTGGTGGGAGGAGGACCAGGTATTTTGTTGCAGGAAAAAAACACAACCAGAAAGAGCTTTCCTCCCAGTCCTCATTTTATATGGGAAGACATCCAAATACATTTCATACGTGTATATTTCAAGTTGTCAGGAGTTTACTACAGCTGGGTGACAGGCTTCTTTTTGACCAAGGAAGGAGTAAAGCAGATTCATGGGTATTCTAGTTCATAACTAACTTTTTACTTAGAAGTCTTGGGATAGGTGGGTGGATGGTGGTTGTAACTTTTGAATACTACAGAAAGCTCCAGCTTATAAATCCTAAGTCCTGAAAAGCCATTTTGTAAACCTATCCTTTGGTTAAGGCACTGTCACTGATTAAAATGCAAATATCTCTAAATGGGAAAATATATTAAACTGTCTTGGTCATTAGCAATTTAGTGCTAGTATGACTGTGAGATTGCTTTTTTTTTTTTTTTCTTCTTCTTCTTACCTAGACAGCCAGTTGCCATTAGCTCTCTATTAGGAATAAGACAGATATTGGGTCTGATGACTACAGGAGAGAGAAAGAGAAAGACTAGAAATTGAGCCTTATTTGAGAAGCACTGTTGGGAGCATACTAATAGAGTATGCTGGGAGCAATATTAGGAGGGAGGATATTACTGTTTTTATTCAGGTTATATTAAGTGCCAAAAAACTCATTGGTTCTTCTATCTGTCCATCTGTCCATCCACCCATCCATGCAATATGTATTTTTGAATATTTGTTAATTACTATGTTGATCCTTGAGGGTCCAATCTAGAAACCAGTTTCCCTGCTGCTATAGATTGAATAGTTGTTCCCTCTGAATTCATATGTTGAAGTCCTAATACCCAATATGATGGTATTTGAAAGTGGGTCTTGGGGAGACAATTACAGTTAGATTAGGTCATGAGGATGGAGACCTCATAATGAGATTAGTACTTTTACAGGGAGATGAAGGGACCTGAGCTTTTCCTCTCTGCCATGTGAGGATATAACAATGTGATGGTTATTGCAAACAGGAAGTGGGCTCTTAACAGACCCCATAGTTACTGTTGCCATGATCTTGGATTTTTTCAGCCTCCAGAACTGTGAGAGATAAATATTGCTTCAGCTACCCAGTCTATGGTATTTTTGTTATAGAAGCCAAATTGACTAATATACCTGCCCTCCAGAGCTTAGTGTCATGGGCATGGTCACAAGTATCCAGACAACTTTGATCAAATTGGAAAGAGCTGTCACTGGGACAGAGGGATTCATGAAGGTACAGGGGTGGGTGCTTTGCCATATAGCTGTGGGGATGTCAGAGAGAGACATAGGCATTATTTCATTTAATCTTCACACTAGTTTTGCTTGGTAAAATTTTAACCTGTTTACAGATGAAGAAACTGAGACCCAGAGAATATAGCACCCATAATTATAATACCAAAGAATGCTAGCCACCACTCATTAATCATCATGCCCAGCACATATGTCAATGATATGCCTAAAGTCATAAAGTCAATAAAGTAGAAAGTCTAGATTTCAATTAACTGTGTACCTGATTCTAAATGAATACATATATGATCCTCTCATTTTCTTCTTTGACAAGGAGAATGAAAGGGAACAGATGTGTTTGTGGCTGGTGGGGGCTCTGAGGGTGGGGAGGCTGAAGCAGCTGGCTCTACTACCATTCTTTAGCCCTAATGACAGTCAATGAAAACTATGTACAAAGAGGACTTATCATCAGACAGATTTTGTGTAGTGTCTTTTAGACAAAGAGCACAGCATGACACATTTTCAAAATGTCACAGATTCCCCAACCACCCTTTTTCTGGCAAGCTCTTTGCTATTTTCCTTCATACGCAAAGCCAACAGCCTGATTGAGGCTGGTTCCCCTGCTCCATCTTGTCAGGTAAAGAGGCCATGGGAACTGCCCTTTCAAAGTCCTTGAGGCAAGGATCGAAAGGAGATATAATTTCTGTCTTTGCACAGAAGACTGTCATTCAGTAAAGGGTTCAAGAGTGTTCACCTGTTCCATGCACTACCCCAAGCTAGGCACAGGGGCTCTCTATTAAACTGGTTTTGCTGAGATTTCCCCAGACTTTGTAGGAATGGAATTTCTCTCTTGGCTATCAGGAATCAAGTCTCAGGAGGACAAAGAACATAGAATTGCTCTAAGAGGATTTGTGAGTTGTAAGAGAAGAATACCTGACCTCCCTCGTCTGGGAACTCAGAGGAGGCCCCATCCTTGTAAATAGCCCTGCTCTGATTGCTAGGGATGAAGCGGGATCATTAAGTCAGTTCGTGTTAACAGAGGATGTTGATTGTTATACTGGTCTTTATGGGACTTACTGGCTGATTTCAATTGTGTGCTTACTCCCCAAAGACAGTGGTTTTCCAAGGGTACAATTTTATAAATCACAAATAAGTAAACACAGGAGTTTCATCCAGGAGGCTGAACGGGCAGAGTTCAAGCTTTAGTGCAGGTCATGGGAGGTGATACAAGTGGCTGCAGGTTTGTAGAGCTCTGGCCCGCCCTCATCATTACAGGTATAAATAATGCTCCAGGCAGGAACATTGGAGAAGCTCAGTTCTCATCCCCACTTCCACCCCCTCCCGACTACCTCTCCATTGTCCCGTATATCTCAGCACTGAAAAGATTGCAAAGAGTAAAGCAATGGGAATGTGAGACTTGTGTGGGTACTCCCTGAGCTTGACAAAACCAACTTGAATGTGGACCCATCTCATCATTGTTTTAAATCATGTGAGAAAGGGCTGAGGACTGTAAAAACAATTAAAGTTCAGGGTTGAAGTGTCTTCATGAATTACTGGAAGCAACCTCTTGCTACTCTTGACTGCCTGACACACTTAGGTGAAATGTCACCCTTAGCCTGGCACTTCCATCAAAAGTAAGATAACAGGCAACATCAAATACAATACATAAGCCTTCAATGAGAGATCAGTGTACAAGGCCATGAGGCAAATAGCAGAAAATATATTACTCTATTTGATTTTCCTGCAGTATTCTTCTCTCTTAATTCTCAAAGCCAGCATACAATTAACAGAGAAGCAAACATAGCTTTTGGGTGGAGATCATGGAAGGGTAAAAAGCAGTACTAAGGAGTACACAATCATTTTGTGAAGTCATTTAGAGGTAGGGATATGAGAGAAAGGATTCAAAGATTGACCATTTGGTCAAAGAGAAAGGAATTGACTGTTAGGAAGATAAACCATGAAAGGAGGCCGTCTGCCTCCTGTTTCTCCTGAAGTAACAAAAGTATCTTGCTAGAAGGGTTAATACCGGATTCTTCTCCTCATGCCAAATTAGAAAACAAGAAGCTTCTGGGACTAAGTCAATGTTTTCAAAAATCATAAATACAAACACAATCAGATTCCTAATACATTGAATATATATAGCCCTTTTATTCCGAGGAGCTATATAAAGTCACACAAGGTATCTTCCTAATCCTTACTTCTCTTTCTGTGAGATGAGGTGATTGGCAGAAATGGGGCAAAAAAAATTGAAGATCAAGCCAGTGAAAGTGTCTGAGGAATCAATATTGTCGCTATCTCCATAGCAATAACTGGATACATCCCAGAGAAGTGACCGTTCTGAGCTTCCCACCTTGGCCAACAGAGGAAAGTCCCGTATTCATACCTTAGAAGAAATGCGTTTGCAGACAACTTCATCCTGTCCTATCACATTTTCATTACACAGAAGCAAATGGAATAGAAATATTGCTTTATCAACTATAAAATTCTAGTATTTCATGACTAGGTTCACAGTGTTTCCTATGATAACCAAGGAAAATAGCATAGGAGTGCCCCTTGCATAATAGGAAAATAACAAATTCACATGCACCTTTTAAAGCTTGAGGCTTTCCTTCCACCATCCCCTAAAAGATTTTTTCTTTTTAAAGAAACAGTGGTTTAAAGAATTAGAACTGGGATACAGTGAGAGTGAAGATAAAAGGAAATGCAATTATGTGACCTGAGGAAAAGAAAGAGCAAGAGAAATTTTGTAATGTAGATCTTACGTGGACAAAGATCTTACAGAATGAATGGTGATCAGCAATCCTTTATCCTCACTGAGCAAGGAAGAAGGGACAAGAAGGAAGATTTTTCAGCAGCTGCGTAAGGGATTTAAGAGCGAAAAGCTTTGCCACTACGATTATTAATATTAAGCTCGCCCATCTCTCTCCATCATTGCTGCCACCTCCTGGGGTCCAAACAATCCCCATCTCTCTCCTGGATTGCAGGAACCTGGTAAAGGACCACTATTTCTGCAGTCTTTCCTGCCTTCGATTTATTCTCTAAACAGAAGCTGGAACTGTCTTTTGAAATTCAAATCTGATCATTTCATTCCTCTCAAAATACTTTTCAAGAATCCCATCATGTTCCGTGTTTGAGCCGTTCCGTGTTGAGTTTTAAATGGCCTGCAAAGTGTGACCTATGCGAATGTCCTCTTCATCCAAACCTGGCACTCCACAGCATCCCTGCTCCCAGTGCACTAGACACACCAGGATTCTCTCATTTCTTCAAGTAGGTCACCTGCTTTCCTTTTTCAAGTTCTCTGTATGTACTGTTCCTTCTTGCAGCTCACCCATTACTAGTCAGACTTCATATTCCAGAGAGAATTGGCATCCTGTCTTTGTATCACCTAAGATTTATCATACCTATAGTTATTTGTTCAATTAGATGGAAGCTCCTTGAGGACATATTTGCCTCATTTGCTCCCGTGACGCCTTAAAATTTGGTCGGCATCATAATAAGATTCCAGAAATTACTTATTGAATCCAAAGGTGATTCTGGTAGGTGCTCAATAAATAATTGTGGAATAAGTGAATAGAATAGAGAGTGGGGAGAGAAGCAGAGAATCACACACACACAAAATCAGGTTGGTTGGATATCCTCCCAACATGTAACCTTAGGTTATTCCAGTCTGATTCTCAGTCATTTATTTCTGCCCCAAATCTTGTGGGTGGGATTAAAATTAGACTGGTTAATGCATGTGATTAATAGTCAGCAAATAAATATTTAATAAAGCTGGGTTAGCTTTGTTTTTGCTAGTTCGAGCTTTATGATAATCTCAACCTTCTCACCATTTGTAAAAAGATTGTTTCCTGGAAAGTTTTATTAATTGGGCACTTTAAATGCTGGTGGGGGCAGAGATTGGTGCCACTTCTTGGAAAGTAGGTTGGGGTATCAGTAGCCTTAAACAAATGGACCTTAGAGCCCTGTTTTGAGGAAACTTTCCTAAGTAAATATTATATTTAGAAATGCAGATGAGGACAAAGATTTACACATTATCATGTTCAATGCAACCATTTTTACAAAGAGTATAAATTTGAAACTACTGAAACGTCAAACAACAGTAGGTTGTTTGAGTCAATTATGACACATCTACCCTGTGACTGTCAATAAAATGATGTGTTTAAATAATTTGCAAAGATGAGGAAGCTTATGATACAAATATGTGAAAAAAGAAGAAAGCAACATTATACATCAGAAAGACCTTGACATTGCAAAGATTATACAACCATAGAAACTAATCAGAAGGAAACTGGCTGATATCTGTGTGTGGAACATTTAGAGGGGGTTTTGACTTCCTCCTTTTTGATTTTCTAGTCTCACTTGTCAACACCACACCAGCCATGCCAGCTTGAAAACAAAAACCGAAAGGAAAAACATAAAAACATTTAAAATGTAGACTCTTTTGAATACACACACACACACACAAAAAAACCACATACAAATGATAATTTCAAAAGCAAAGGAGGCGGAAACTAGGACATTTAACTTACTGCTTTAAAAACTTTCAGCAGGGGGCGTCTGGGTGGCTCAGTCATTTGAACTTGCAACTTCAGCTCAGCTCATGATCTCATGGGTTCAAGCCCCAGGTTCATGGGTTTGAGCCCCGCATTGGGCTTGCTGCTCTCAGCACAGAGCCTGCTCTGGATCCTCTGTCCCCCTCCTTCTCTTCTCCACCCCCACTCACGCTCTCTCTCTCAAAAAATAAACTATAAAACTATAATAAAAAAAACTTTGAGCAGGTTTATTTACTCAGTGACCCCCATTGAAGCAAGTTTCTGCTCACTCTGCTGTGCATGCCGTCTACACTGATATTTCTCTATAATGTTAGTTAACTAGTTCAGGTGGAGTCTGTATGTGATCCTTCCAGCAATCCATGTCTGTCCGATTATCGGCTCATTTCAGTTGGGAGGCACTCCTGTGTAAAGTATATGTTTTATTTACAGTATAACCTGAAATAACACCTTAACCCCAAATAATAAATTCTTCCTGCTGGATTCCAAAGGCAGTGGAACAGGCTTGCATGGTGAGGAGGCTCAGGTTTACCATAAGGGAAGACCTTTACAGTGCTTCTGGAGTCAACCATTGTCCATGCGCCACCTTTGCCACCATCAAGATCAGGATGGTCACTTTCATGTGTGGTGTTTTTTTTTTTTTTCCCCAGTAGTACATGATAAGTGCTATTAACCCATTTTACAGCTGAGTTAAAAAACGTGGATTGACTTTATTATAGTGACAGGATAGAAACAGGTAGAATAAAGTTCTGACTCAGGTCCCTGGATTGCAAATCCTTCTCAGTCACCAAGGTGAGAGGCATCTAGTCTGTCCACACTTAAACTATAGTTTTATCTTCAAGAATTAAAAATACAGGGGCATTTGCTTTGAGCGCATAGGTAGCTGTGGTCTCTGATCCATAATAGCAGAGACTAGTGTACTGATGATAGAAAATACTTATTGTGTGTCTGGCACTGTCAGAAAACCATCATATGTGTTAATTTACCTCATCTTGACCACATTCAGCCTAATCCACAGTAGATGTTTGAAACATGGGTATTGAACAGCATGTTAAAGTATGTACTGTTAGTATCCTTCCTTTAAAAAATGAAGAAACTGAAAACTAACAAACAGAAAAAGGGGCGCCTGGGTGTCCTGGTTGGTTAAGTTTCCAACTTTGGCTCAGTTTGTGATCTCACAGTTTATGAGTTCAAGCCCCAAGTTGGGCTCTGTCCTGATAGCTCAGAGCCTGGAGCTTTGGATTTCATGTCTCCCTCTCTCTCTCTCTCTCTGCCCCTCCTCTGCTTGTGTGTGCACACTCTCTCTCTTTCTCTTTCCCTCTGTCTCAAAAATAAATAAATAAACATTTAAAAATAAAGAAAATGAGGCACAGTTCAGATTAAGTAACTTTGTCAATGATGTACAGCAAACACATGGTAAATTTGGGATTCATAGCCAAGCAGTCTGGGTCAAGAACCCACGCTTGTATAATGTTTTGGCCAAACACCATTAAACAGAGGTTTACCAGATGAGCATATGTGAGTACTGTTTGGAGATCTTGTTACTACTGTAGATTTGGGGGTCAGCCACAGAGGTCCTGACTGAATGAGTCGAGAGAGGAGCGTGGTAATCTGTGTGTTAACCAGTGCCTTCAAGTACTTGGGAAGCAGCCTGTCTGTAGGACTAATGTTTAAACCCAAGGGTGCTGGCTTAGGACTTAGGTGCACTTTGGAGCTCTGGCCACTCACTGTGTGTTGAGACAAATTGCATAAACTTTCTAACTTCAGATTTTTCATCTGCAAAATGGCAGTACTAATAAACTCTTATAGGGGAAGTATGAGGATTTGATGAAAAAAAATATTGCTTAGTTCAATCTGTTGCAAGTAGTAGTTACCTAATAAGCGAATTATCATAGTAACAGCTGTCATCTTCGTTTAGTAAAATTATTGATATAAATAGTAAATTGTTAGTCAATGCCAATTAGAATTATTAGCCATAAAATATTATTAATTTATTATATTAACTTGTTGTCATTATGACTATTGATATATTTTGAATACTATGAAAGCCAGCTATTGTCTCCAAGTTATCCATGGAACAGAATTCCTACTGCAGTGACCTGACCAGCTTGGCTCCCAGGAAGCATCCCAGAAAATTCTGGCTGCTGTAAAATAACAGAGGAGGCTCTCTCTTGTTTACTTAAAGCCCATGCATCAGGCAGCCACCACAGCCCCCGCATTATCAATATGGATTTTGAAATCACCCATGGCTAATAGCCCAAATTAATAGCCTCGGGGTGACTCCAGAGCAATTGAGAAAGAAAATCCATAACTTCACTAAAGACGCCAGCGGCTGTTCAGGAAGAGAGGTCTACATTAATTAACAGCTGTGAACACTGTAAAAACTGGTGCATTCAGGAAAGAGAGAAAGAGGCAGTTACAATTAACCAAACACAAGAATCCCATAAGACCATCCAAGTTAGGAGGCAGAGGGAGCCGCCCCTGGAGAGGTCGGGCTGGAGGCACAGGGGCGTTGCCCCCAGGGAGTCAGATGTATTCTCCTACCAGCCCTGCACCCCACTGCTCACAGTAGCCTCTAGGGCAAGCCTGTCCTTTCTGCATCAGCTATAAACTTTAGGAACATTCAGGTTCGGGATGTGCATAAAACTCTGTGGTCCTTTGCTTCTGCAACAAAATCGTTTAATTCCTGTGGCCTCCTTTCTGGAGATCCCTCCTGGATACTTGGCGAGGCGGGAGACTGAATGTGAAGAAGATTCTGCCAGTAAAGAGGGTTAAGGAGTTAAGGATGTTAAAACAATGATCATTATCCTTCAACAGCCTCTGTCAGATGCTTTGCACTTGGGGGACTGTGCCTAAGAATACTTCCAATCTCAGGCAAGAAAAGAACTTACACTTAGGGAAAAAAAAAACAGAAAAAACAAAAAACAAAACAAAACAAAACAAACAAACAAACAAAAAAACAGAGCATACAGTAATCAAGGCAGTTGTACTCAGGGAGTGTAGTGTCTTGGATCAGAGTCCCCTTTTGTCATTTGCTACTTGAATTAACTTAGGTAAGCCATTTAACTTTCCTGCATTTCCCATTTGTGACATGGGATGAATACTTCCTATCTTGCAGAGTTGTTATAAGATTCTTTAAACTAACATATATATTATATATACATTATACATAACATATATGTATATCCTAATGTGTGTGTGTATATGTATATGTACACATATATATGTATGTATGTATGTATATATATAGCATGTTATTCACACTTTAATTATGGTCTTTTTTTTCTGAGTTCATTTATTCCTGTGTGAACTTATTCAGTGGTATAGCTTTAAATGCAATCAATATGCTAAAAACTACAAATTTTTATTCCTAGCCAGGACATCTCTCCTGAACCACAGACTATATATAACCTTGTCTACTCAACATCTCCTTTTTGATCTCTAATAGGCACCTCACACCGAACACGTCTGACACTGAGCTCTCACATTCTAGTCCCCGTCACCGCTGATGGCTCAAGCCAAAACTCAGGAAATCATCTTTTTCCTCCTACTCTTTACAGCCAACCCTCAGAGAGAATCCTATGGGCTCTATCTTCAAACAGACCCCTAATGTACCTCCTTTTCAAGTCTTCCATCAGTGTCACGGGGGCCATCAGCTCTCACGTGGATCGTCACCATCACTTTTCAACTAGATAGCCTGTTTCTGTCTTCACCCCTCCCACCCTGGTTAAATCTCTTAGCAACACAGTGGCCACAGTGAGTCATTTCAGATCACACGACCATTGTGTTCAAAACCCATGGTGGTTTCCCATCTCAAAGATACAGGCAGGGACGCCTGGGTGGCTCAGTCGGTTAAGCATCCGATTTTGACTCAGGTCATGATCTCAGGGTTGGTGGGTTCGAGCTCTGCGTCGGGTTCTGTGTGACAGCTCAGCCCGAAGTCTGCCTCAGATCCTGTGTCTCCCTCTCTCTCTGCCCCTCTCCTGCTCGTGCTCTCTCTCTGTCTCTCAAAAAATGAATAAATGTTAAATTTTTTTTTGATACAGGCAAAATCTTTGCCTTAGCTTATAAAGCTTTAGGGGATGCCCTGCCCTGCTACCATCACCTCTCTGGCCTTATTCCTCCCCCTGCACCTGATCACGCTGCACCAGTCACCCTGGCTTCCTTCGGTTTCCTTGCACACAATAAGCGAGCTTTTACCTCAGAGTTTTTGCACTTGCTGGCGTGCGCTCTGGAATTGTTTTCCCTCAGGTAAGTATGTAGCTTAGCCCTTACTGCTTAAGGTTTCTGCTCAAATATAACAGAGAGATAAGCTTTCCCTGATACCCTATTAAAATAACACTCTAGGGGCACCTGGATGGCTCAGTTGTTTGAGCAGCTGACTCTTGATTTTGGCTCAGGTCATGATCCCAGGGTCATGGAATTGAGCCCCGCATCAGGCTCTGTGCTCAGCGGAGATTCTCTCTCCTTCTGCACCTCTCTCCTGCTCTTTCTCTCTCTTTCTCTCTCAAATAAAAAAAATAATAATAATAAATAAAAATAGCAGTTTGCCATCCTCACCAGCATTCCTTTCTGCACTTACCTGCTTACTTTTCTCCATAGCATTGATTACCATTCAGTGTATTATATATTTAATTGTCATTTCACCTCCCATCAGAATATCAGATACAGGAGAGTGTTAGACTTTCTATTCTGTTCCCTGCTATAATCCTCAACACCCAGGACAGAGTGTGGTACCTAGTAGAAAGTCAATAAATACATATATATTTTTTTAAATCAATGAATGTATGAGTGAATGACTATTACTAGTTGAGTTGATTTATCCAGGAAGTCTTTTTGGAAGTTATTACAGGTCCACAAGCACTGATCTATATCCTTTGTATTTGTTTGTATGTTTGCTTGCTTTGTGTTTATTCCTGCTTGTTTACATGGAGGCAGGGTCAATATGAGGGCATGGAAGTTCAAGGCTCCTCGTCAGGGTACTCAACTCAACATGGCCCTTGAAAGGAAAGCTATATCCCACTCATCCAAAGCAAGAGAGAAAAACGAAAACAAAACAAAAAAAAACAAAACAACAACAACGACAAAACACACATAAATTTCTGGGCTAGAAAAGTGCTGGAAAGAACTGGAGAGCCCAGCTGTCTCACTCATCAGGGAAGCTGCTCTCAACCCACAGCACTCTAGGAAGTGCCACACACTGGCTGGTTTACCTCTGGCCCTCATACCTCCCAAGGTGAACTAGTGAAGAGGAGCTCCACCTCACACCACTGCTAGCTGTGGACACAGACAAAGTAGGTCCTTAACGCCTGTTAGCAGAAATGCTCTCAGGTAAAGCTGAGGTTAATGGCTATGCAGGGCTTGGGGATGTTATCATTTATAAAGCAAAGGGTTTTGCATTAAGAAGCAGACAGTGTTCTGGTATTGATTGTCCAATTATTACCCTGTAAGACCTGTAGGAAAATTTCTAGGCTCTCTGCCTTTGGTCTTCCTGACTGGTTAAAAGGGCAGGCTGGACTGATTAGAACTGGTGCCCAGGCTGGTTATGAGATGTGGCCTAAACTGTGCAGCTAGGTGTTAAATCTTATTTCTGCAAAGGAAAGTGTGTTGTCTCAGGCAAGTTACTTAACTCTCTAGGACTTGATCCTTTATCTGTCAAATAGAGGTAACATATTTTAAGGTTAGTTGTAAGAGTAAATAGAGATAATGCATGCAAGGAGCTTAGATTTAGGTCAGTCATATAAAGTGTTCAATATGTTTATTATTAATATGATCATCCCCATTTATAAGATCTCCAAGGTTATTCACATGTGAATTGGCTCCTACAATTTTCTTATGAGATATAACTGAGATGTAGATCTCTATCTATAATCTATCTACCATCTGTCTATCATCTATGTATGTATGTATATAAGTATGTATGTATGTATATATGTATGTATGTATGTATCTAATGTCAGAATTTCATAAACAGGCATAGAGGGAGTTCTAAGTCTCAATTATGTCTGGGTACCTGGATTGGGGTAGGTGAGATGATTGTCTTTGACAGGTTGCCTGCCAAACATCCTGTCATGCTGCCAGCCCCAGGCAATGAGCAGGGACAGTGGCCACCAAGTGTCTGAGCTCCATCTGACACTCCAGAGGAGAGACGGCCCCTGCCCAGGACAAAGGATGACGTGGGGTACAAGTCTTTCCAGGCCTGCGCTGCTTGGTCACTGCCTGGCGGGAGAGTGTCAGTGGTCACGGGGCCAGGAGAGAGTGGGGGAGGTCTTGTGGGGCCCAGGGTGCTGGGACCAGGTGCTGATAACCTAGCCCAGCGAGGCAGACAGCCTAGGGGTGGCAGGACCTTGCACGCACTGAGACTTGGAGCCCCTGTGCAGGTTCCCTTTTCACATTGAACTCCTCTCACAAAATACAGTTGATGAACTGGGGCGCCTGGGTGGCTCAGTTGTTTAAGCATCCAGTTTCGGCTCAGGTCATGATCTCACAGTCTGTCGGACTCTGTGCTGACAACTCAGAGCCTGGAGCCTGCTTTGGATTCTGTGTCTCCCTCTCTCTCTGCTCCTCTCCCACTCATGCTCTGTCTCTCTCTCAAAAATAAATGAACATTTAAAAAAATTATACAATCCATGAACAAATTCCTGGGAATTTCAAGTCAGACACCACAGAACTGTAACCCCCCCGTATAGAATTCTTTTGGGGTGTCAGGCACTTTTTTGACTGAGCAGTGGGTGTGGGGGGGACTTTGCAGTATGCCCATGAAACCAGCCCTGAATCTCTGCCACACAGAATGGAGACAAAGGTTCAGAGAGTTAAATACCCAGAGTGCACTGCCTGTCATATAACAGTGCAAAGTAGTTGCTGAGATGATCTTCAAATTGTCCCAAACCTGCTCTTCTCGCGGTGCCCCATTCTCCAAAGAAGGCATCTTTTTACATTGCAAATCCAAGCATGTGACTCACCTTAAAATGTTTAAGTTGCTTCTCTTTGTTCTGAAAATCAAGTTCAAACTTCATGCATTCGGCGAATCCCCGGCACAGTTTTCTATGGCCTGCCGGACCCCTCACTTGAGACCCCTTTGACCCCTTTTCTCCTCCATCACTGTCCTCAGGCTCACTGCCATTCGCTTTCGTCAGGCTTCCTCTCACCGTGGGTCCTTGGCTACATTTAGGGAAAAGAAGAATGCCAGGTAGAGGCAGAGGGAACAGTCTGTGCAAAGTCTTACTCATTTGTTAGTTTGAAAATTCACTTGCTTAGGAGGGTTTTCTTTGAGATTTTTCACCAGCCAAAACAACCCTATCTGTGAGGTGCTTTATTTTTTTTAAGTTTTATTTATTTATTTTGGGGAAGGAGGGAGAGAGAACCCATGAACAGGGAAGGGGCAGAGAGAGAGGGAGAGAGAGAGAGAATCCCAAGCAGGCTCTGCGCTGTGGAACCCCATGCGGGGCTTGAACCTCTGAACCCTGAGATCATGGCCTGAGCCGAAATCAAGAATCAGTCGCTGAACCAGCTGAGCCACTTAGGCTCTCCCTGTGATGCATTTTCATAATATCCTGTGTTTGATTTTGTTTTTGTTTTTCATCTTCTGAGACAAATTTGTTTCCTTCAAAAATGACCCAACAAGGGCTCGGGCTTAAAAAGAAAACCCACACCAAAACAGTAAAAGAAACTTTCTTTCTTTGACCAGAGAAAAACATGAGAAAGCACGAACTCAGTCCCACCTCCACCCCACCTCCAAATTATACAGTCGAATTTCCCACATTTGGGGAAATCGCAGGGGTCAGCACAGCGGGAGCGCAGCCTATAAGACCTGCACTGGGAAAGTCACCTTCGTGATCATGGCAACTACCTTGCCGGGTAAGTATATCGTGTGTGTGCGCGTGCGTGCACGTGCATGCTTTTTTTAAGCAGCACTAACAATTCTAAATAAAATCAGCTCTTTAAAGATAATTGATTTAATGCGTCTCTTTCTAATTAATGCAGGCAGTCTCTGTATCTCTCTTGTTCACATCTCCATTCTGGTGCCTCGTTGAGAGCCAGACGCAGACACGGTAGATTCTTGGGGACTATTAATTAAATTACTTATATCCAGGGTCTAACCAAGACGGATAGGCTGATGATGCCTAGTCACCTGGGATTATTGTCTGGTAAAGGATGCCCTTTAATAGAGGCAAATCCTGGTTAGGTGTTAAAACAAGACTAGTTTCAGGTTTCTTTCCCTTCTTGCTCTCCTGGGCCTTCTGATCTCACCTCTTTGGGTTTGAAAACCTTTTCTTCCATTCCCCAGTGTCCTGTGTCCCAGTTCCCTGTATTACCACTCTTCAGTACAGGTCATGTGCATGTCTTTCTTCCCAGTCTAGATTCCTTCCCCCTGCCATTTGTGCAGTCACTGAACCTCATCGTTTATTCAGTTGATAGTATCTTTACAGCCTCATTTTCTAGAATTTTCCTATAAACTGTCTGCTATTATTTAAAGATGGAAAGAAGGAGTCCATCCAGTGATGCAGCTTGCAAAATAAGCTTTGCAGAAAAAATGGTCTCTTAGGGGAGCCCGGGTGGCTCAGTGTGTTGAGTGCCCAATTCTTAATTTTGGCTCAGGTCATGATCCCAGGGTCATGGGATCAAGCCCTATGTTGGGGTCCATACTGAGCATGGAGCCTGCTTGGGACTCTCTCTCTCTCTTGTCCTCTGTCCCTTTCCCTTGCTTGCTCTCTCTCTCTCTCTAAAAAAGAAAATGGCCTTTTAAAGTGAAAAATTGTACTGGTTTATTTAAATAACCTTACCACATAAGCAGTGCCAAACGTCCTGTGAATTTCAGCTGCCTATGCTACACAGTCTGATAATCCCAAATGGGTGTGGAAAACAGAGCCCTGTGTACATAGCCACTGATTTTCAGAAGCATTGTGAGATGGTCTCTCATATATTTGTCAATGTCTACAGCCTAATAAGATTATGCTTCCTTTTCACCTTTCATTTTATCATTGTCCATAATAAAGGGATGAATTAATTTAATCCATAAATACAGATATGATGGTTTTATCCTGTGGCTGTGAATGGTGCTTTAAAATAAAGAATCAAAGTGATAAACTAGTGTAGTAATTTACCATAATTACAGCAATGAAATATTACTTAGAGTTAGTCGTGGCAGTAATGCACAGCTCAGGAACTTCTAGCAAAATCCGCTAAATGGAAGAGAGCAAAGGGAGGAAGAAATGAGATGTAAGGTCGTGTGAGGTTTCTAGCCACTAATCCAGACAGTTGAGAAAATAAATGCCAGCTGGAAGGCTCAGGGAAAGATCTGCCCTGGGGGAGATGCCCTTGTTTTCTCTGGAAAGCCCGCCAAGTTTAGGAGACTTGCCACAGTTTAATTAAAGTCTGCAGCTGGTGAGAAAGCAAAGGAGAAAAAGAAATTAGGGCAGCACAAAAACTAATGAAAGTCTAGAATCTCATTTTAAACTTTTCTCTCTATTATGAAAGAAATACGACTTGTCACATGTGCCCCCATTCACCGTGACAAAGCCCTCAGGGAAGGAACATTCTGGACTATGATGAGGAAAGACCTGTAGTCAGTTCTCTTTCGACTTGACTGCCACTGCCTTTCTCAGGAGAAACTCATCAAAATCTTTGTTTGTTTTTTGAAAACCAGATTGGTTAGAGACAGCAGCACAAAATGAACAGCTTCAAGTTTAACTACAGGAAAGTCCATTGAAACTTCAAACCGGTCTTAACAATTAGAGTGGGATTCACATTCAGGCTGTGGCTGTATTCATCAAGGTCTCTAGAGAAACCAAACCAAGAGGATAGTCTCTATTGTAGGGGCTGTCCAAAATCCATGGAGTAAGCCAAGCAGGCTAGAAACTCAATCAGGGTTTGTATGTTAGTCTCAAGTCTGAATTTCTTTGGCTTCAGGAAAACTCAGTATTTCTCCTTAAGGCCTTCAAATGATTGGATGAGGCCCACCCACATTATGGAAAGTAATCTGCATTACTGAAAGTCTACTGATTTAGATGTTAGTTACATCTAAAAAATACCTAGACAGCAACATCTAGTCTGATGTATTTTTTAAATGTTTATTTATTTTTTGAGAGAGATTGATAGAGAGAGAGAGTGAGGAGGGGAGGGGCAAATAGAGAGGGAGACACAGAATCTGAAGCAGGCTCCAAGCTCTGAGCTGTCACCACAGAGCCCAGTGTGGGGCTTAAACTCACAAACCATGAGATCATGACCTGAGACAATGTCAGATGTTCAACCAACTGAACCACCCAGGCGTCCCTCTAGTTTGATGTTTGGTGAAGCAAATGGGCACCATGACCTTGCCAAGATAATGCCTGAAATTGACAGTCAAACCAACTAATATTAAAAATATTATATTAGTTAATATTCATAGAACCTTTTCTTTTTGTCAGGTACAATGAAGTCATCTAATTCTCATAGCCATAAAATAGATAATATTATTATTCTTAATTTATGTATGAGAAAACTAACAGACAGGAAAGGTAAGTAAATTTCCAAGTTCACAGAGAACAAGACAGAGCTAGAATTTGAACCCATATAGTCTAACTCCAGAATTTGGGTTCTTAAGCACCAAAATATGATGAATTCGGGCAAGTTAATTAATTTTCCTGATCTTTTACTGTTTTGTGGGAAAACATATATAACAGCAAATAATGTGTGGTTTGAGGGAACAATTAAATCAGGACACGCATATAAAGATCCTAATAGACTACCTAATAGATAGTAGTCGCTCAATAAAATGTACCTTTTTGGGGCACCTGGGTGGCTCAGTTGGTTAAGCATCCAACTCTTGACTTCTGCTCAGGTCATGATCTCACGGTTCCTGAGTTTGAGCCCTATTTTGGGCTTAGGCTGACAGCATGGAGCCTGCTTGGGATTCTCTGTCTCTCCCCCTCTCTCTCTGTCTGCTCCTCTCTACAGGTGTACACCCTCTCTCTCGCTCTCAAAATAAATAAATAAAAACTTAAAAATAATAATAAATAAAATATAGCTTTCTTCCCCTGTCCTTAAAGTTGCTTAAGTTTTAATCATCATGTCTTATTTTTATAGATCCGTTCACTCTAGAAAAGCTCACTAAAGCATTGACGTCTTACTTTTATTAATCAGAATTATTTTTATAATTTTTTGCATAATGATTGTCTCTCCTGGTAATCTCTAAGATTCATTTAGGCTAGAATTTGTGTTATTCTATGCTGTTCTTCAGCACCAAACTCAGTTTTTGGCATTAGTAAGATCTTCAATGCATGAAATAAATCAGTAAATAGATTGAGAAATTATTACCTTTCCTTGTCCATTTAGGTAAGAAACTGAAGCACAGAATGATCAGTGCTCAGGTAGATGTAATTTATAGATGGTGCATCCGGTCTCTAGAATCCCATCATTCCATTTATTATTTGTTTCCTTTCAGAAAACAGTGTGGGATATAAGCAGAGGCTTACGCAACTTTAAGGTTCATCATCTCTCTGCCCATTTGTGGTCAGAGAAAGTTTAAATAAAATTCAAGTGTTGAGTGATAGTGACCCTCCAGGCCTGGGTGCCATAGATGGGTCCTGATGAGGATCTGAGTGTTGCTGACCCAACACCCTTCGTTTGGAGTGGACTTCTTCTGATCAGGCATATAAATAGCTTTGGAGCTCAATAATGAAAGTGTTGGTGACTCATGCAAAGCATGAATGTATCCACATTTAGATACATGTCACTTGCACTTCAAAAAGAAAAGAGAAAAAACCCATCACACCTTTATTCAACTTCCACTTCTCTTGCCCTTTTACTTTTTCTGGAAACTGACGAGAAGTACCTCTATAATTTAAATCTAATGACAATTAAAGTGCAAAGTCATTACCTGCTTTTATTGAATTGTCTTCTGTTTTATGGACTAATTGAAGGAATGACATGTCAGTACAGAAATGTGTGTGTTCATCGCATCTAGCCTGTCCTCCTCCTGCCTGAGACGTGCCGTCTGTGCTGTAGGAAGCTGATCTTGGACTTGAAGACACAACATAATGGGCTTGCCACTCACATACCGAGTAAGCTCAAGCAAGTGCCTGAATCTCCCTCTGTCTCACTTTCCTCACAAATAAAATGTGGATAACAAGTTCTATGGAGAAGTAAGATTTCAATGGGGTGATTTGTGTGAGAGTCATTTGAATAAGACAACAAATAAAACATAAATAAAAAATAAGAAGTTATATAAACAATTATTATTGTTACTATGGATTTTTTGAAAGAAGAATGTATTCTACTTGGTATTGAGTTTCCTTCACCCTATAATTCAAAGTCTAGATTTCAAGTCCAAGTAAATAGATAAACAACTCACAATCTTCCAGGCATTACCATCTCCTGGCCAGTCTGACCTCTCTCTGAAAACCAAAGTTCCAATCAGTCACCCTTTACTTACTGATCTCCTAAAGATTCTTAGTTCCTATTATTTGTACTTTCCTTCCCATTTCCACGGTCAACACCTCAATTTAAAACTTCATTGTTTTCTAAGTGTCTTTCTGTTTCCTCTTTCTCCTAAACTGACTTTCATAATGACTTTCCACAGCCTAGAGAAAATTCCCAATTCCTTAGATCTCTACAACCTGGAACTATCAAGACATTACTGCTTTATATTTCCAGTTTCCATAAAGAAACCCTCTGCTCTGAAAATTTGATTGTCTTACTATTCCCTCAAAGCTTCAATGTGGTTTATTAGAGTACTTCACAAATTCCTTCCTTTCTTACCCTATAAACCATCACATTAGCGTTTTATTCATTTTATGGAAACTCCACAATCATTTCTCTCCCTCTCCTAAAAACTTCTGAGACTGCATTGTCCTTAGACCAATATCCTTAAGATTGATTTTTAAGGTCCTTCAAAATGAACTTAGCTTATATACTCCACCCCAACACTTCTTCCCAAGACAAGATATTCATATCAAACTTGAACACCCCCTTGCTTCCTGACCATTCTTTTCCTAGCTCAGTTTCTCTTCCTGCCCCTTCTGTTTATCTAAATCTCAGCAGTCTTTATGAAAACAGCTCATGTAAAATCTTCCCACAAAGCTTTCTCTGTTGCTGTGTATTTTCCTTCACTGACCTCCAAGAATATGGAGGAGGTAGTATGATGTAGGAGAGGCAATAAGGCCTTCTAGAAATAGAATTTCATTTGGAGCCACACAGACCTTGCAATCCCAGTTTGGCATTTAATATCGGTAAGTCCTTGGAAAAGTCACATAACTCCTTGAGCTTCCTTTTCCTTATCTGTAAAGTAGGAATATTAATTATAACCTTACATAGATTGTAGTGATTGAATGAGGCAATTTATATAAAACATCTGCTACATAATAGTCATTCAATAAGTGGTAGCTACTATCATTCTGAGTACTGCCTCTATTACTCATTTGGCATCTACCATATGCCACCTTGCATTATTATTGAACTACTTTATGGGTTTATATCTGTCTCCTATAAAAGTGGCTTTCATGGATGTGCTGTGTATTACACTTATTTTGAATGTCCCAGAGTGGTAAGCACAGGGATGGTATCTTGCCATTTGTTAAAATCTAAGAAGCTCATCCCTTGAAAAATTCATTTGATAGTATGCCTTGTTACTTTAAGTACATACAGTTAACCGTATATTACCAATACTAATAAAGCGTTGCTAAGTAGAAATCCTCCTGGATTCATTTGGCATGTTCTTTGAGAATCATTTTACAGTTCTATCCTGTTGCTGTGAGACCATTATTTGAAACTTAGGAAGAGACTAAGACCATCTCCTGGGGGTAATAATAGATTTTGGGTCTCCTCACTTCAACTACATTGAAACAGAATATTTCATAATTTATATATGTAATGAAGGCATCGGATGATTCGTAATCACTCCAAAGGAGGAGTGTCTTTGACATAGGGTAAGCTGAGCACCGTTGAATCATGTTTTTTACCTCTCTGAACTTGCAATTTATTTTTTGAATACAAATTATCATCATTCTACAAAGATCTTGTGAAAAAAAAAAAGAAGAAACCTCTTAACTCATTGTCTGGTATGCAGTAGTTACTTAAAAGCTGTGACCATAAATAATTATTATATTTATAATTATAAATAATATTTGTCAAATGAATAGCTATAGGCATTATTATCCTTGTTAGGTTATTAGAAATGTAGAATCTCAGGCCTAGGACTTAACAACTGAATCCAAATCTGCATTTTGACTAAGACACCTAGATTACTGGAAGGCACATTAAAGTTTGGGAAGCACAGTTCCAAAGCATATTCTGAATCAGTAGGACTAGGCAGGGGACCCAGGATGCTGCATTTCTGACAAGCTTCCAGACAGCACCTGTGCAGCTAACCTGACCCTTAGTCAGCACTATGAGTAGCCATTTTGGGTCACTGGTCCCAAACTTGGCTGTACATTGGAGTCAGCCTGGCAGGGGGTTTCAGAAAACACGAGTGACTACATTCCACTCTCAGATATTTCATTGGAATGGACTGCAGCCTCAGCATCAGAACTTCTAAACTTAAATAGTTTATTCTAATATGTGAAAAAATTTGAGAACCACTGCCATGGATTAACTTGGGATTTTTTTTTTCATATATCAAAATTAGCATTTCAATCAAGATATTACATGAATCATGATTTTTTAAAAATCCATCATTGAGATTTTACTAGAGCTATACTGACAGATAAAAATGTAAACACACACACATATGTACACACACATACAAGCACACAGACATACAGATCAATTTAAATCCTTTTAACTCCTGACTTGGTCTTACATAACAGTAACAAAACAAAGTTGAAAGCCTGTGAAATATATAGTTCCAAGTTAGAGTTAAGGCAAAGACTGAAGCTGAAATAGTTAGGAAGGAAGCTTCATTGAGCACTTGAAACATTAGGGAGTCTGTACACCATGCTTTTGCATTGCCAGATTTTCACTTGTCAATACATCAGAATTAAGGTTGAGCCAGATAAACTGTTAGCAATGTCAAATGTGATTGTTGCAATATGTTCTAAATCATGGCTGCCAGGGGTGGATCTTGCTGACTTTTGCATCTTCCTCCCCAAATATCAACCGAATGATAGATGGCTGTATTCTTTTCAAAGTGTAAACAAGAAATATTCTTAGAAACAAGTGATACTTTAGTGGGTAGGCTCGTGTGAAGATATTCCACCTGCTGATAAGACTTGTGAAAAATCTCATTGGGAGTTCTCTCATTAAAAATGATTGTAGGATGTCATTGGGTTGGAGTTTTTTCCAGTTTTAGGCAGAAGCAATATTTTTTTCAAGAAAATGATACATCATTTCTCTAAAAAATTCAGTATTTGACAATCCAGATATGTCCTTAATGTGAAAGAAATCCTGAACCTAAAATCAGTCTCAGAGTTGTGTTTATTCACACTAACTAAAAATACACTAGAAGGAAACTTTGAAGACGCCTAGTACACTTTCACTTTGTAAAACTTAGACTCAATTCAGGCGGAAAAAAAGACAAAATAAGTTGTAACCCATTTATTCAAAAATATTTTTGAATGACAACTATGTGCTAAACATTTTTTTAAAGATCTTAAAATAACCCTCTCTTTTACAATTTAATCTTCGATTCCTTCACACAAAATAATTTTGTTGGGGGAAAAGGGTGACATGAGTAATGATGAATAGTTGTTGAAAACTAAAATGTGATGAGTGCTGTTCTTGGCCCTTTATATATAACCTTGTCTCCTCGGTGGTCATGGCAACCCAGTGTGGGTAGAACTGGTATTATCCAAGTTTTAGGATATGGCAACTGAGACCCAAGGATATTATCTAACTAGAGAAATGGTAAGCAGTGGGACCAGCATTTAAAATCTGGATATCTGAATCCAAACCCCATTTTTCAGTCATGACGGAGGAAGCAAGTATACCTGAAAGGTGTGGGGCATGTTGTGTGAACTGAAGAACTCCTCATCTGAGGCACACTATTGCCTATTTTAAGAGAAAAGTGATTATTTTTAAAATCTTTTTATTTATTTATTTTTAGAGAGAGAGAGTGGGGGAGAGGCAGAGGAGAAGGAAAAGAAGATCTGAAGTGGGCTCCCTGCTGTCAGCATCTCACAAACTGTGAGTTCATGACCCGAGCCAAAATCAAGAGTCGGACTCTTTAACGGATGATCCACCCAGGTGCCCTGAGAAAAGTGATTCTTGTTCACATGAAAAATTGTCTCTACTCAGTCCAGGAAGCTTCTGTGGACAAAAGAACTCCATCACATCAGTGCCCTGCAGCCAAAGCTCATCCGGAACACACTGGGAGTTGAACGAGTCTTATTTATTACTCTTTGCAACAAGGGAGGTCATACCCCATGGGGACTAGGAAATATCTCAGTAAGATGGTGCTAAAAAGAACTTTTTAAAGGATTTGGACTTTGGTTGGGTGATTTTTTTAAAAGTTTCAGGAAGCAAGGATTTACTCTGAATGGGAAGTTTTTAGGAAGTGAAGACAATCCCTTGATCTGGTATCTCAATTGAATTTTTGAGGGAAGCAACCTAGGGCTAGGATAAAGCTGTAGTCGGTACAGAAGCATCTGTCACTCACACAGGCTGGGAAGGGGACGTCTGGCATTTAGTAGGTTGCACTTGACCTTATCTTGTCTGTGCTTATGCAAGGTTATGAAGTGGCCCTTTGTTGTCTCACTTTATCTTGGTGTCACAGTGGCTTTGTCTGATGTGGGTGTTTTGTAAGATTGTTTATGTCCAGAACAGTAACAGCCTTGCTGTGAGCAACAGGCCAGCTTCTAAAAACACTCGAGGACTAGCTGTGTCAGAGCAGTTCCTAGATGTCAGGCCAGGTTTTTTTGTTGTTGTTTTTAATAGTCTATTGAGAACAGCAAGACTCCCAGTCCTGGTCTCTGGAATCTTCAGGGAAGAGATCTGAAATAGAACACATTGCATGTCTAATTGTGTGCCTGAGGGTGAATGTAAAAGCATCAGAGGGCTTGTGTGTGTCTGTGTGTGTGTGACACACTTGTGTGTATAACTGACGCAGAGGATGGAGTTGGGAAGGGCAAAGAAAAATTGTTAGATATCTATCTATCTACTAATAGATAGATAGATAGATAGATAGATAGATAGATGATAGATAGATAGATGATAGATAGATAGATAGATAGATAGATAGATAGATAGATAGAATAAGGTTAATCTCCAAACATGGGGACAAAGGACCTATTGTTTCAAGAAAGACTGAGAGTGCTGAGCTACAGTGACTCAGGAATGCTTCTTAGGTCAAATGGAAGTAGGAAGGAATTTTTGGAAAAATAACAGATTTACCACTTGAATTCTTTTTTCATGTGTTTGATTCTTCAAACAGCCCCAATTCCATCCTCACAGCAAGGGACTGATTTATTCCTTTCTCTCCACAACCATTCATCAAGAACTTAACAAGTTCTATAGAATCGACTTCCATTATAACTCTTAAGGATTTAATTACAAAACAATTTAAACATGCAGAAATGCACAGGAATAGTGTGACCAACACAAATGTCTCTTTTTTTTCCAGTCCCCCATGTACATGTCTTAACCTTCAGTACATGAAGGTGTCTACAGTTTTCCCCCTTTTAAAAAAAAAGTGTTTTTTCCCAGAAATTATTTAAGAAAGTAGAACATGCAAATTAGGAATCCATCAGTACTACTACTACTACTACTACTACTAATAATAATAATAATAATAAAAGAAGCAATCAGTACTATACAGCTTCCACGAAACACTTTCTCTTTGCCCTTCCCAACTCCACTTTATCCCTGACTACCTCAGTCCTCAGAGTCAGTTACTCTCAATAATGTATATACATGTATCTCTATCAATTCGGTTTGACCTCCATATTTCTAAGTAATGATACTAGTAGCAATTGTCGATTTGTGCTGTTGAGCCTCATGTCTTTATTTCATAGTGTGAGAAATGAGGATTTAGCCTTTAGCTCTAATTGAGCCCTCTCCATACCACCTTCTTGTCCTGCCTTTAGAACAATATAATCATAATCTGTTTTTGGTTAAACACATATTACTTGTTACATTATATGACTACATAGGTATTACTCAACAGTAGGGTACTATGACTACCTTTTCCTTCCTGGTACTACTTTTTATATTGGAATTAATGATTGTCTTTATTTACAAATCAATATACAATCATTTTCCCCAAACTCTACAAAAGAAGTGAGAATTCTTTACAGTACCTTCTTTCACAGCAAATGAGCTGTAGTTTTTTTTCCTTTGAAACAGTCCTCCACCTCAGGCCTTCCATCCTCCACTCCCACTCTAGCCTAAACTAGAATGTTATGTTCTAAACTCTGTATCTAGCCTCTTGAGATTTTTTTTCACTCCTTTTGTGATCAATCTGATGTACCCTGGATGAAGTGGTCTGTTTTGTCTTTCTTGGTTTACTCTGTCATTTTGGAGAGGTAAAACTTCAAGTGGTTTCCTCAGAATGATATACAAGAGGGAATCTTGAGCCCTTGCATTTCTCAAAATGTATTTTTGAAATCTCTTCTCCTGGTCTGCTCCTTTTATACATGTATAATTTATTTTTTATTTATTTTTTTGTATTTTAATGAAGTTTCATGAGGGTACAAAGATTAATTCATACATGACATTCACAATGTGCAACAGGAATCTTTAAACTTTTCTTCTAAATTGTCAGATTTGGGGCATCTGGGTGGCTCAGTCAGTTAAGGAACCAATTTTGGCTTAGGTCATTATCTCACCATTCATGGATTTGAGCCCCATGTAAGGCTCTGTGTTGATAGCTCAGAGCCTGGAGACTGCTTCAAATTCTGTGTCTCCCTCTCTCTCTGCCCCTCCCCCAACTAGCACTCTCTCTCTCTGTCTCTCTCTTTCTCTAAAATATAAACATTAAAAAATTTAAAAACAAATAAATAGATTTTACATAACTAGCAAGCCACCTGTGCACTGTTGTTATAGGATATATTAATTATATCATACATTTAAGCTAGTAGGAAGAATGCTATAGCCACTACCAATAAATTAAAGTGATCACAGTATATACAATGTCACTATTAGTAAACTGAATTTTTCACCTTCTAAGATTTTCTAATAATGGTCTAGTAAATAGCTCAAATCCTTTGTGGAATATGTAGTAGGGTATGTAGAAATGAATGAATAAATGAACAATAAATGAATGCCTGTTGTTTATTAACATAGTAGAGCAACAAGATAAAAAAAATCCCATTATGCACAGTGTGGTCTTTAGACATCTGTTTGAGCAATAAAATGTTTTGACTTTAAGGGCTTTGTGGAGGCTGTATCACTAGAATGTCAGGTTAGCTTTGAAAGCTGACTGGTGTAAATGATCCACTGATGTTTTTCACGTTAAATACAATGACATTACTATACAATTATTTACAAGTGTGCAGTGAGGTGTCCGATGTCTCGGCACTGCCACGTTTTGACGGTAATGTGCAGGAAAGGGAAGAACGGCATGAAGAAGCCCCATCCCCTCAGCGAACATCCATCTTGCCGTACTCTGCCGCAGCACCTCTGGACTTCTCCAGTAATGATGGCCCTCTTTAGACAAGGGAATTCTGAAAGCTGTCTCATTAATGCACTGAATGGATAGTGGTGTTTAGCCAATGCCATTTCCAGGTCTCCCTCATCAAAGTGGAAAGATCCATCATGGACGTCCATTTCCCTCCCAGACATTTCTCACTGCAGAATGTTTCTCCTAGAAACCCAAGCTGCCCTTCCATGTCCCTTTACCTTTGCTCTTTCCTGCTCTCACAGAAGAGGTGTGCCTTCCTCTCCCCACCCCTCTCTCTGAACTAACACCCTCTGGCCTCATCTTTAGAGTGTGTGTATGATGTGTTTGACAATCATTGATGCCTTGCTAGGCGTCAGCTCACAGGTAAGCAATGTAAGGCATGAGCTTTCCTGACAGATTAGAAGGTGCTTTGTGACCAGGGGAAAATCAAATCAAACGCTTGTCATAGGGAATTCCAAACTAGGTAGGAAAGCAGAAAGGGCATGGGAGAAAAAGAGGAGCTGGGAGAAGGAGAAAATTCAGTCTAATAAATGAAATGCAAACACCTGAAAGGCAGCACCAATTGATGAAACAGTAGAAACACTGCTCAAAGCTCCTAAAGCATCTTCTCGGCTTTGTGGCAAACCAATTTTCAACAAGAGGGCTATGCAAATTTAGAAAATACAAACTAGGAAAATGGTTGTCAAAGCTGTGAGATCACCAATCAAAGGAAGTTGATGTAGCCATTTAAAATGTTGGCTGTGAAAAAATTGCAATAGTATGAAAAATGCTTATTAGCACATGATGAGCAGGAGAGGGATGCAAAATTTAAAAAGCAGAATGATTACAGTTGGGTCAGACTTGTGCCTAGAGTAAGGGATGAATATCTATCAATATATTCAATCTCAATGCGCCTTGGTGTCTCAGTTAAGTGTCTGACTTTGGCTCAGGTCATGATCTCGTGGTTTGTGGGTTCAATTCCTGCAACAGACTCTGTGCTGACAGCTCAAAATCTGGAGCCTGCTCCCTCTCCCTCTCTCTCTCTCTGCTCCTCCCCCACTCGTGTTCTCTCTCTCTCTCTCTCTCTCTCTCTCTCAAATAAATACATAAATAAATAGATAACCTAGTGTAGCTAAGTAGTAGAACTTCATATATATTTCCTTTTCACAATTTTCCATATTTTCCACATTTCTTTTTTTTTTTAAGAAAGCACATATGAACAGGGGAGAGGGGCAGAGGAAGAGAGAGAGAATCTTAAGTAGGCTCCATATTCCTTGGGAAGCCCAACATGGGGCTCAATCCTATGCCCCTGGGATCATGACTTGAGCTGAAATTGAGAGTCAGACTCTCAATCAACTAGGCCATCCAGGCACCCCTACATTTTCTTTAAAGTACAAGCCACCACCCAAAACAAAACAAAACAAAACAAAAAAACCCAAAACCCAAAAACCATGTTTATTTTTCAGAAGGAAGAAGTCTATGGTGCACTGACAGTGCAAAGCCTGCTTGGGATTCTCTCTCTCTGACCCTCCCATGCACTCTCTCAAAACAAATAAACTTACAAAAAAAAGGTGAAGAAGAATGAAGAAGTCTAAGCGAGCTTCAGCTCTAGAGGAAAAGATTTGAACAGAAGCCTGAGAGAATATAGGGCCTTAGTGTAAAGGAAATGAAACAAGAGAAAGAGGTAAGATGAAAGAGAAAGACAAAAAGACAGGGTAGAAGCTTATAGGAATAAAGTCAGAAAAACTAATGGAGGAAGACACACTTTGTAAAAATATTTTAAAAATTGAAGATCAAAATCTCTTTAAATGTACTGAATATATAGTCATTTTAAAAATCACTTTCCCTTAGTTATTGCTTGTTTTTTAAAAGGTCGTAAATGTTCCAGAAACATGGAAGATCATGAAACATAGTAAGAAGGGTCTAGGAACCAATTTGGACTAGGAAACTGTATGGGTAATATATTTGTTTCTTAAATAAGAATTAATTAAACAATGATACATGAACCTGTTAGTAGTATGCACCCATAAAAATGATAAATATGAAAATTATAGAAGCATGAAAAATGCCTACAAAAGATGTAAATATAAAAATGCCACACAACTTTATGTAAACACTGATTACAACGATGTGAAATTTTATGTGTGTATAGAGAGATGTAAATAGTTATGCTAAGGGGGATGATTCCTTATAAATATTTTTTTGTGCAACTGTTAAATATTTAACACGGTTTTAGTTTGTATGAAAGATTACTGATCGAGGCTAGAGGCATGCAAACACTGTGGCTCAAATTAATTGCAAACTGTACCGGCAAGGAATCCAAAGATAGCATTCTGGGGTGTTTGGGATAAATTTGAAGGCTTGGGTAGGGAGCAGAGGCCTCAGATGTGAGCGTTTAGCAAACAACAGAGAGATTTGCTTGGTTGGAAGGGATGGGGAAAGGGAAGGGAATTTGCTTCTTAGAATAAGCAGCTTTGAAACATCGAGCTATGTCTACACATCTGGCATATATCAACTGGTTGAGTTCATTGGCCATAACTAGCTTCCCCACACCTGTGTCAAACACTTCTGAAGGTTCTTCCCATACTTCTGGGTGCTGTCTTCTCAACTTGAGAAACATTTACTTAAAATGTAAAGGGATTCCCATAGCCCTTAGAATGGAAATCGTGCTTCATAACACCAGCCTGAAGTTCCCACATCACATGGTCCCGTTGACCTTTCTGACTGATCCGATGGCCCCCACTCCCCCTGGTTCATGCTTATTCAAGGTTTTCATCTGCTTCAGGTCCTGGCTGTTTCATTTGCACAAGATTTTATTTCACCTGGCTCTTCATGGCTAGCTCTTTATCCCTCAGCCCTGTGTTCAGGTGACATCTTGTCAAACGCCAAGGTTTTGCCATTACCTTCTCTAACATGTGCCTTCAGCCATATCCATCCACCCCGATGTGATGTCCCCAGGGCACCACTTTGCTTACTCCCTTTACAAACTTGGAAACTACTCATTTATGTGCTTATTCATTTATTTATTTAAATTTAGCCTCTATTTCATGAGACTAAATTCTTTTAAGGTAGGGATGTTATCTGTTGTCAAGCATTTTATCTGCAATTCCTAGCAGCATCTTTAGCATATACTACCTGTTCACTAAATGTTTGAGAATTAATGACTTCTTAACTGATTGATAA
The DNA here is from genome assembly GCA_030068075.1 of Paguma larvata. Classification (NCBI taxonomy): domain Eukaryota; kingdom Metazoa; phylum Chordata; class Mammalia; order Carnivora; family Viverridae; genus Paguma; species Paguma larvata. Next base: position 38,061,868 of record CM057837.1, on the reverse strand, counting down.
AGCAAGTGAATGAAACATTCTTTCCCTTCTCTTCCATCTCACCAGGAGTTTGTTAAAGAATCTTATGCTGGGGTGCCTGGGTGGCTCAGTCGGTTAAGTGTCCAGGATATTACTGTATTAATAAGAATCACCTTTACTTCACCTGAAGGTATGTCAGAGGTAAAGCAAAACCCAAGGTCCTACCTTAAACCCATGGCCTTCTAAGAGAACCATTGAAAGCACTGGTGATTTTTAAATTTTCTTAATGTTTATTTATTTTTGAGAGAGAGACAGAGACAGAGCGCAAGCAGGGGAGGAGCAAAGAGAGAGGGAGACACAGAAACCGAAGCAGGCTCCAGGCTCTGAGCTGTTAGCACACAGCCCAATGTGGGGTTCGAACCCACGGACTGCAAACTCATGACCTGAGCTGAAGTCGGACATTCAACCACCTGAGCCACCCAGGTGCCCTGAAAGCCCTGGTGATTGAGCCCCACTTCTGGTATAGATGTTTGTGGCTCTTTAGTGTGATCTTATTAAGAAGTGCTAACATTTATAGCTTTGAGATAGACATTTGAAAGTGATTTCAGCTGGTTTCTGTGAAGGGAGTGTGGCAGCCAGGGCAGGCTGCTATGCTGTGGTAACAAACAATCCCCAAACCGTAGTCGTTCTACATAGAAGGTTTATTTCCCAGCCACGTGACACATCCACAGAGGGTCAGCTGGGAGCTCTGCTACAGTGTTGTCATTGTCATCACAATGAAGTGCAGGCTGACAGGGAGCTGTCATGGAACAGAGAAAAGAGACAATGTGGTGGATAGTGCCTGGCTCTTACCTTTCTCAGTGTCAGTTTCCCTATGTTTCACTGGCTAAGGCAAGAAGTGACACAGTCAAGTCTGACTTCAGGGTGGCAGGAAAGTAAAATGTTCCTGCAGGATGAGGAACTAGGCAATGGTAAATAGGAATAAGATCTACCAGGTAATTAAGCAGAAGTTTACATTCCTGACTCCTGAGCTTGACTTGTGAAACTACAAACATACATATGTGCGTACAAACACACATACATACATATATTGTGTGTGCATTCCTGTGTGTATATGTGTGTTTGTGTATGAACCCAAATCTGGAATTAATCCATTCACATTACTTTCCATGGCCCAGAAGACCATTTTGGTGCTGTGTATTTTCTTTTCTTTGTATATCTTTCTATTTTTAAATTTTCTACAATAACACTTTACTGTTTTGAACAACAAAGATATTTTGTTGTTGTTTTAAAACAGCTGGTTAAATATTTGAACTCTAAGTCTGATCTTTAGATCCATTATCCTGGTAACTGAAAACAGGTGGGCCATGTGGTGGTCATTGGGTCACCTACTACCCAGGTGAATTAAATCAGCTTCTCACGTGGTCAGCCATCTTTGAAATGAAGGCTTTTCCCCCCACACAAGGCAATCAGTACTTATATGAGCTTGGTTTGAACCAGATCCCTTAACATAGTTTAAGCAAGTGCTCTGGAGGACAGCCACTAATGTTTGGTCGGGTTTCAATGCTCTTGTAACACACCAGAGCCACCAAACAAGTGTAATGAGGAGGAGTAAATAGGACAACGGCAAAGTGCTCTCTGGAGAAAGATGCTCGCATAAATGGAGAGTGGCCGCCACGTTACTCACTCTTACTGCAATCTTTAGATTGCAGTCTCAAGGTCCTTCCTGAACCGTAAGTGGAATGAATTTTAGAAATGCAATTTACATTAACTACCTTTTACTTAGCTATCGATGACAAACTGGACTCTTGACAAATTTTCTCCTGTGTAATGCAGTGTATGCTAATTGGCTGGGTTAAAGCTCTCTAGTAAAGAAAGTGTGTTTATGAGTAAAACTCAATCCTGGCTCATTTTTATAATGATATTTTATGATGATGCAGCTGGAGAGAAAAGGTCTGTGGCAGTTAGGAGATGTATTGGAAGTGCTAGAGATGCAATATGTTTCTATCTTGCCACCTTCTATTTGTATAGCATAGTCACAGTTTGACAATAAAAAATGAATTAAAGCTGATGAGAAACAAAGCAAGGTAAAATGAGGCAAAGGGAAAAGAAGAGTAAAAATGTCATATGGTGCCCATATAATTTTGGTCCACCACACACATACCTTGAAGTTCTGTCCATCTGCTATGCCACACTTAGCACTGTAGAAATTTGGGTACCAAAGATAAAAGGGAAACATAGTCATTTCATAACAAATCGTGTACAAAATATTTACCAAAAAACAAGCGTTTAGAAGTCAGATATTTCTGGTAGAGAAAATACTAAGAGCAGTCCCTCATGGGTTTTCTTAGACACTGCGTTCAGATGGAGGTTACAAGTGTGAGCTGAAGGACCAAGCTGCTTGAGATTGAATCCAAGTTCTGAAATTTACCATCTGTGTCATCTTGGGCAAGGCTGTGCGAGCTCCTTCAGGCTCTTTTCCTTGTCACTAATTGGGCACAGCAATGCTCACCACATAGGACCATTCTGAGGATTATCTTAGGTAGTCTATGAAAGAATTCAGTATTCTGCTTATTCATAACAGTAGCTCAAATTTACTGACTTTCTTTCTTTGATGTAAGAAAAAATGTTCACAATAATTTCCCCATTAATCAAAATAACATATTTCGAAATGCGTCCATCTAAAGTGATAGAAAACATCAAGAAGGATTTTGGTTCCCTACCTGCAATTCTACAGGTGAGCGGGAGGATGGAGCGTACAACAAGGACTGGGAAGAAGGTTTTGGGGGTAAAAAAGGAGTCCGTTTGGGCATAGCACACATAGCATTTCCCCTGTGTATCTTACACTGCATTTTGCACACAATAGGTTTGGAAAATTCCAGTTTAATAAATGGAAGGCTTTTTTGACTTCATGAATTCTCAGAGCTCTTTGTACCCTGTTGTGTATTCTGAATTTCCGGAGGGGACTATAATAGGCAGCATTTTCCAAACTTGGTTGACCAAATGATTCTTTCTTCAGTGGACAGGATATCTTGTAGAATTTATGTCCCAAAAGACATACTTAGGAGATGCTGACTGAGGGAGGTGACAGAATCACACTTCCTCCAGGCAATTGGTCATAAATATTGTTTCTATCAACTGAGTTTTCAACTTTTAATTTAGAGTTGAGTGCATGGTCTGACTCTAGTGATTCGTGTTATTTCTCAGTATAGTTGGAAGAAGGGATAAGCTTTCTCATGTAAACATCGAAGGAATTGAGTAAGACATGCATTGACTCATTTATATCATTTTAAACTAACAAACTGGTTTTGGTAAACATGTAAGTCACTTTTTTTCCCCTGGGTGTTTGTTGGGTGGGTTTTGGTGGAGTCTTAGAAAACTTGGAGGTGCCATTCCTGCTCCTGAGTACTCCATTGTACTGATGTTCATCAATACAAGTACATAGCTTCAGTACATGCATATCCATGTTAATCGTATAAAGTCCAAAATTCCAAAGTATATAAAGGAAAAATTACTTTTCATCAGGCCTATAATTTCTCTGCGGATTTCTTTGGCTGAATATACAAATTAGTAGTTTAAAAAAAAAGGATCATATATAAATTTTTATACCTGGTTTCTGTATCATTAAATTTTTTTCTTTGTCTCTTTCTTTATGTAGATCATAGACAAAAAGAGGACCAGTGTAACTATAAAATGTGATTCATAAAGAGAAATTTTCAGAGAGACAAGAAATTCAAAGAATTCTGGGTTGAGGATTTGGGGTGTCTTACGGGTAAAGGGAGAAACTATACTTCCTATACTGGCAAAAAACATGAGACAGCAGAGTTTTAGGCCAGTTCTGTGAGTGAGGGGCACAATGTACATTGGTTATAAGGCAGGTTCACCTGTTGATGCATGGAGGGTCAGGATTTAAAATAAATACACATAAGGGTACCTGGGTGGCTCAGTCAGGTAGGAGATTTCAGCTCAGGTCATGATCTCACTGTTGGTGGGTTCAGGCCGTGTGTTGGGCTCTATGCTGACAGCTCAGAGCCTGGAGCCTGCTTCAAATTCTGTGTCTCCTCTCTGCCCTTCCCGTACTCATGCCCTGTCTCTCAAAAATAAATAAACATGAAAAAAATTATAAAAAAATAAAATAAACGTAGATTTAAATTATTAAATGACGCCCATCAAAGTCACACTTAAGTTTTGTTTCTGGTTTGTGAGAATGCTCACAGTTTTGTAAAACATTGGAAGATTACAAACTTCCATGTTCTCTGGAAGTTGGTTAACATGTCAAACTTACACAAGAGAGTTGAGGCCAGAAATCTTCTGGGAAGCATCTTACTTCTTCCGGCCCAACAACTCCCCTGAGATGCACAGGGAGTTTTACAGAAACCTTCTGAGTTTCTGCTTTGGGACAGTAATAAACTTGAATTTTGCCTGGTTATTTCACTGGGTTAAAACATTGGGAGGTTTTGTTCTCCCTGATGCTGTGTGTGGCCAATCACATTTTCTGCCTCTCCAGCATCTCTCTGTAACTCACTGCCTGTCACCCCTGATGAGCATTAACGAAGGCAATGACTTGTGTGCCGCTTGTCATGTTTGAAGAGGTGCATGATAGTCTACAGTTACCGCTAACTGGGGAAACGGACGACTTTTGTGCATGCCAGCTAATTGGTGTCGCATCACATCACCTGCATTGCAGAGACAGGCACGATTCAGACAGGCAAAGGGTCGTCCCAGTCTCTGCCCCACCAGGGCTCAGCTGGCATTTCAAAGCTGCCACAATTTAGCATTTAGGACCCCTGCACCCCCACCCCCTGCCATCTGTCCCATTCTAGAACCAAAACAAATTTTGCTTTAAATCGCCTTAATTTTCAGGTCAAACAAATTTCAGGGACTCAAATAACTGAACCTATATAATTATTGCAGTTGATGAGATGCCTTCCTCTCTCCCGCAGTCAACTCTAGGAGGAGCTTGTGCTGAATGTTGAGCTTGTGCTGAAGGTTATTTATGACAAGGGAACAGCTTTGCTCACACTGAGTCCTTTTCCAGTGGTGATTTTTTGTTGAGTACCTTGATCCTCAGGCACTCAAGCTACTCATGTCTTAAACTTACAAGGAAAGAGGGTAAACAATTCTCTTTGAAAGCAATCTCTCCCTTACAGAACCCTGTGAAATTTCCACTTAGAACTCTTAGAAAAATGTGATTTCTTACTGAAAAGAAATGGAAAGAAAGAAAGAGAGAGAAAAAGAAAGAGACAGTGGCATCCAAGAGACAAACAAGTTCCACTCAAATACTCAGAGCAACATCCTAGGATCCTTTACTACTGATCCTTCCTGCCAGGAACACCTCCTCCCACTTTCTGGGCTCCTTCCCATACTGCATGTCAACATTCAAAAATACTCCTCACCATCTCCACCATATTGAATGTCCCCTGTGTTATCCTCTCCCATAGCATTCTGTTGTTACTTTATAGCATGTGTCCCAATCTTTAATTATTTGTATTCATTAATTTTCTAAATGCATATATGTTTTCTCCATTTGAATGCAAGCTCCCTAAGGGGGCTGGCACTTGGCCTCTATTTTCACCACTGATTTATCATGCCACCTGCATGGTAGGGGCTTGATTAATTTAAGTAAAGAGGAAGAAAGGAGAAAAGGAAAGCAGAACAAGAGTGAGGAAAGGAGGAAGGGAGAGAGAGGAAAGATGAAAGACAATGAGAAGGAAGGAAGTAGCAAGAAGAGAAATGAACTTGAACACCAATAGGAAATGCATAGAATATTGTGTGTATATACATATATATCACATCTTCTTCATCCATTCATCAGTCAGTGGACATTTGGACTGTTTTTATAATTTGTCCATTATAGATAATGGTGCTATAAACATCAGGGTGCAGGTATCCATTTGAATTAATATTTTTGTCTTCTTTGGGTAAATACCTAGTAGTGCAATTGCTGGATTGTAGAAGTTCTATTTCTAACTTTTTAAGAAGCTCCATACTGTTTTCCAGAATGGCTGTACCAGTTTGCATTCCCACTAACATAACAAGAGGGTTCCCTTTTCCCACATCCTCACCAACACTTGTTGTTTCTTGTGTGGTTGATTTTAGCCATTCTGACAGGTGTGAGGTGATAGCTCATTGTAATTTTTATTTGTATTTCCTTGGTGATGAGTGATGTTGAACATTGTTTCATGGGTTTGTTGGCCATCTGTATGTCTTCTTGGGAAAAATGTCTGCTCACGTCTTCTGCCCATTTTTTATTGGATTCTTTATTTTTGGAATACTGAGTTTTATAAGTGCTTTATATATTTTGGATACTAACCATTTATCAGATATATTATTTACTCAGCCATGAAAAGAATGGCGAGAAATCTTGCCATTTGCAAAGATGTGGGTGGAACTGGAGAGTATTATGCTAGGTAAAATAAGTCAGAGAAAGACAAATACCATATGATTTCTCTCGTATGTGAAATTTAAGAAATAAAACAAATGAGCATAGGGAAAAAGAGAGAGGCAAACCAAGAAACAGACTCTTAACTGTAGAGAACAAATCAATGGTTACTGGAGAAGAAGTGGAAGGATGGGTTAAATGGGTGATGGGGATTAAGGAAGACACTTGGGATGAGCACCGCCTGTTGTATGGAAGTATTGAATCACTAAATTGGACACCTGAAACTAATACTACACTGTATGTTAAATGAAATTTAAATAAAAATTTAAAGGTTATACATAAAAATCTACAAAAGGAGATTTATTATAAGAATTGCACAATTATTCATAACAGAGACTGTAATTTCCACAATTTCCCCTGCATGAGCTCGAGAACCAGAAAAGCCTATAGGGTAATTCAGTCCAAGTCCAAAGGCCTGAGAACCAGGGGAGTGGAGAGTGTGGTCCCAGGTCCAGCCTGAAGGTCCACGAACCAGGAGCATGGATGTCCAAAAGTAGGAGAAGATAAGAAGATAGGTGTCCTATCTCAAGCAAAAAGAGCAAATTTGCTCTTCTACCTTTTTATTCTATTCAAGCCTTCAACATATTAGACGATGCCCACCCTACATTGGTGAGGGCAATCTTCTTTACTCAGTCTACTTATCCAAATGCTAATCTCTTCTGAGATTACTAGGAAGAGACTCTTTCTAAGTTTACTTGAAGATGCTGTGTGAGTGAAACACTCTCCCATACACACTCAGAAATAACGGTTACCATCTCTCTGGGCATCCCTTGGCCCAGTCAGGTTGATGCATCAAATTAACCATTGTACCTGGTATAAATAAAATCTCAGGACCACCTCTATTTCCACTACCAGTAGGCTTATCTGCTGTCATTGGCCTGAACGAATGCTCTGTCTTAATCTGGTTTGGGATTATGGGATTAGCAGCAACTGTTCATGCTGTTAAACTCATGAGTGGAAAATTTTTGAGTTTTCTTTTTATTCTTCATGCATTTGTCATCCCATCTATATAATAGGAAAGAAAGTCAGCTGTGGGACTCAGGGTTGAAGCATTCAGCACTGGAGGTCTTGGTAGTCAGTCGTGTGTATCATGGGTGGGCTGAGAGGGTTGGGGGAAATGTAGGCCCCTCTTCCCAAGGAGCTGATTCTAACTTTTGTTCTAATTTCACTGTCGGCACCCAGCTTGCTACATGGCCCCCTGTGTCAGGTTGGCTGGCGGTTTTAAACACTAGCTTAATTAATTTAGTCAGAGATTTACAAGAAGAAAAATGAAAGAGAACTAAGCCAAGTGCTTAACTTTAATTCAAAACGAATTACCTGATTTCTTTTAAGGGAAAGCTCTTTAAGCTTCACAGAAGCATTGGCAGCTCTTTTCAAAGATACATCTTAATATGTGGTTATTTCCACGTGACTTTCAGAAGCTGCCGTTTCCCCAGGATGAGCCTAAAAAGTTTAAAGGAGGACTTTATTTTGTTTTGAATTAAACTATACCCCTGCTCTGACAAAATATTACTTTAAGAATGATGCAGTCTCTTATTATTTCTGTGTTTGAGATGCTAGAAAGTATTCAAATTAGAGCCCATCATGGTCACCGAAAGGGTTGGTCAAAAAGGTACAGACAAGTTTACTTGAAGATGCTCTAAAGACACTATGCTATGTGTGGCACATGGGACTCGCTTGAGGTACTTATTTAAGTGGAGATCACTGGGTCCCAACCCAGGGATTTAATCTAGTATGTAAGGAATAAAGCCCAGGAATTTTTATTTTTCAGTATCACAGATCACCGTGATATGATGTAGTTTAGAAACATTCCTTTGGAGGATTGGAAAAAGACAAAACAAAACAATGTGACAAATATTTCCATTGTGTATAAATCTAATATGTGAATCACTGCAATGGTCTTTTAAACAGTTCTCAATGAACCAACTTCTAAATCAGTTGGATCTGTCCTCCTACTTAAGACCCTCCAAGGCTCCCTAAATCTTTTAAGATCCCCTTCAAATGTCTTTGCTCAACATTCAAGACTCTTGATGATCCAGAACAGCACCGTAGGGAAAGAGCTTGTTAAAAATGCAGATTACTCGGGCCCCTCAATCAGATTTCCTGGATCCGGCCAGGAGTTGATCCCTTAGTTCCCAGGGTGATTTTGATGTGTATCAACATTTGAGACCTTGTATTTAAGATTCTCTCCAGCCTGTTTCCCACTACTGATTGCATTTTCTGTGGCAACCACACAAACCTGCTTAAAATTCCCTCGGTGTGTCAGGTTTTACCAACTGTTCTGGATTGTCCCACCATATCCCCCAACCAGTTAATACTTCGTGTCTGTGTCAAACTTAGCTGAAGCCCCTCATCTTCCAGGAAGCCTTTTGTCCCCCCAAGCCTGAAAGTCCTGCATCTCTTTTCTGCTCCCTTAACATTCTTTTCATGTCTCCAGCCAGAACTTAAATTACTGAATAGATATTATCAATTTACTTAAAATTCTGTGAAGCCTGGGAACATATCTCATTTAATATATTCTATATCACCAGTGGTACACACAAGGCTTGTATGTGTATACACATACTTGATCTAATGGCTGGTAGATGAATGAACTAGAACAATAATGTAGAAAAATGAACAAATAGCTGTACACAGAAAGTTGTAGTTTTATATATAAAAGCTCAAAGTATTCTTGATTGGAAATGTTTTTATAAGTGAAGTTAATCTGAGATTATTGCCTAGAGGGAGGGCATACGGAGCCTGGCCTTGACCAGGAAATATGGTAAGAGGAAAGAGACCAGTTGATCTAATCTGTGGAGAAAGGTTGAGAAGCCTTGTTTTGGGTATCTCAAGAAGAACTAAGTATGGATGGAATGCAAGTCAGAATGAGGATCAGGGACTCAAAGTTCTGGAAGGAGAGTTTATCTAGATGTGGAGGCTAAGGATGGTGATTTGCCTTAAGTTTCTTAGTTTTAGCTCTGAGAATGTCACCTGAAGATTAGCCTTATCTGTGTAGCCTTTGCTCACGTGGTATTTCAAGTGAACTGTATGATTCTCTGCCCCCATGGACAGATATCAGTGACAATGATCTATCATCCTATAAATTTTTCCTTTTCCTCTTGCTCACCTTGAGGTAACTTAGCACTATGATTTACGGCCTGGTTTTTCTATAGAATGTCAGAAAGATGTCAGACTATGAGGATTTCAGTTTGTTTATTCTGTAAAGAGAGCAAATGTCTTGATAGAGAAAAGCAAGAGGGAGATTGAGAGAAAAGAATGGGAGAGGCAGAGATAAAAACAATGAGAAAAAGAAAAGTCTGACAGATTCTTGGCATATTTATTTCAAGCATGTTTATTTCCTAAAGACAATTGAATTAGAGACAGATGTCTCGTATTTACTTTTTCTTCAGAAACCTGAAGCTTTGAGAAGGAGAGTTTTCAAATAAAGAAACAATGTATATTAAAGAGGGTAAAGTGGATTAACAAGTAAATCCACAATTTAAAGGTAGATTGCTTCACATTTTGTAATTGCTTGTATAAAAGTCAAAATATTTATATAATCTAAAGGGAAACCAAATTTTTCTAATTGCTTTTGTAACCAAGTAATGCTGTTCTGTATCTTTGGTTATGAGCTGACTGATACTGTTAGGGTTCTTCTGGCAGCCCCTACAGCTCCTGCATACCACTGCTTGTTCTTGGTCTGCAGGAACCCCTTGCCAGGCTCCCTCAGTCAGAATTCTCCCTCAGAACCACAGTTCAATCAATACACTTATAGATCATACCATTTCAGGCGGCATTTTTGGCCTTCATTTTAGATGAAGTCTGGTGAAATTGAGAGTTTTGTGGGTCAAAAACAGAGGACAAAGAAACAGAATGCAGTAACTAACCTCCAATACATGATCCTTGAAATTGTGGAATGCTGGAAGACAAGTTGGCTTGTAGAGTAGATGTATAGGAAATGATGGGTTAATATTCTTCCTTTTCCAGTTTTCCAGATCTTGATTCTATTCTATGCATCTAGGTCAGAAACCTGGAAATCAGTGTGGATGTTCTTCCAGCCTATCTAATTTGTCATTCAAATTTGTCCCTTTGAGCTTCTCCACAGCTCTTCCATTGAGGGATCTTCCATACTGCTGTTCTTCCCTGTGGACCTTGGCTGGGTTCAGTGCAGCTGCCCCGAGACACTTCACCCTGCTTGCCCTCTTTCCTACCTCTGGGTTCATTCTGTCTACTGTTCCTAGACTTATATTTACTAATATACAAATTGGATTATATTATAGCTTTTAATGGTTTCCCTTTCTTTGTTCTTGCTCCTTCCTTTTCATTTGTAGGACTTCTTATAGATCCTCGACTGTGTCAGGCAGTCTTGCTACAATACTTTCCTCATACTGTTACGATTGTTTGCAAATGCACATCATCAGTTTTCACTTTCCCAACCTCTAGCATTCTCCAAGATTTAGCTCCTTCAGGAATCCTCAGGTAACACCTCTTGTGATTTGCCTACATCTGTGCTCCAAGAACACCCTGAGCATAAGGATATTCAATAATTATCACACCAAATTAGAACTGTTTGTCTTGGTTTGTTGTTGTATGTCTGACCTTGGACCTTTTAAATCTAGTGATGGGCATAAAACCAGACTAGGTTAATCAGAAGCCTCCCCAAACTTTAGAGAGAGCTTTGGGAAAGATGTTGTCTTCTTCTAGAATCCAAAGCTGTGAGAATAACCAAGCTGAATATCTTATGTTTATTTTTCTTTTCTGAATGGAGAAAGCCATTTTTAATAAGACCATGAGGTCAATGCTTCCATATAAGCAGAGTCTGCACTCGGAGGGAAGAATGGAATTGAGAGAGAAGAGAAGAAATAATTTTGTCCCTCTCTCCAACACTCGGATGTAGCCATATATGAGATGATTCCATATCCCCAATTTCAGTTATGTGAGCAAATACACAACTAGAAATACTATCACTTGAAAACAAAAGAAATGAGGTGATCAATTAATGCTTATTGAATGGAGAAGTAAAAAGAAAAATCTTTCACAAGATGAAAGAAGGGAATGAGTTAAGGATGAGGAAATTGTAAGGCATGTGGCAGTGAATTAAGAGACTACTTGCCCTGGAATATCTTCTAATACAGGCAGAAAGATGCTGAACACAGAGAAAGAAGAAACATTGTAAATTAGTGGATTATGGATTGGGGACTATTGTTGAATAGACCAAGGGCAATCTGAGTGCCATGAGGTTTTAAGCATAAATCTATTGCTTATAAACTGACAAGTTGATGATTTCTCTGAAAGGAGAAAAATCAGGATTTAACATCAGAAAATGCAATTTGTTAATTTTATCTTATAGTTCTGTTTCTAGCACTGCCTAACTAGGGTAAATTTTCAGCATCTCTGTAGAAGTGTATTCTGACAGATAGATACTCAGAGTTGTACTAGCGGTCAAAGAACAAAATGATGAAACTCACCAGGAATGGGTGCCGAATACAGTGAACCTGACCGGATCCCATTTGTCACGGTGAGTGAAATGTTCTAAACAGACATTACACTCAGAAGCTAACTTCAGCTTTTGACCCTCTGTGGCTGCAAACAGCCAAAGGAAGTTCACAGCCTGAATGAAAGTGGACAGCAGCAGACGGGGAAACTGTCCCCTGTCTGCCCTCCACATGGCAATTCTGGGAATTCATATCTATTTCCTGACTCTGTCAGCTTAGACTTTGCAAACACAGAGGATAGGAAAGCCATTTTCCCCTCTTAATAAGGGTGATAATAAATAAGAAAAATGAATTGATTCTAGGCAGGTACCTACACTGTGTGTAGAAGTTCATTTCTGTTTTAAGACTAGGATATGAAATGTGCTTACAAATCACATAAGGGCACACATACTTACCACAATTCATTTGGTTAAAAAGCTAGTTATAAGAATGGCAGAAACAAATATGTTTTCTACTAAGAACTAAGCAAGCAAGGAGGGAAAATGGGTGGGGCAGTTGGTGGGGGTGCTGGTGGATAAGTGGGTAGTTCCAGAGGTAAATAGCTAATTATTCACTTTTTGAGATCATAAAATATTAACCACTTCATAATCAGTTTCAAACATAAAGTAAGGAATGTAAAAACTTACTTATTTAGAAAGAAAATAATAAATATATATTTTTCTAACCTATCAATTGAGAAAGAAACTAGAAGACAGAGTTGAAGTTGAGAGAGAAGAGAGTCCTGGTATAAACAAACAATCTTGAAGTTTGTCAAAGTTTTAAGAGTCAGGGGTCAGATAATATTCAGTATCTAATACTGGTCTAATATTGACTGTTTTCTTGTAGGGAGAAAGCAATAAAAGAGCAACAAATACTACTTCAACTAACAAAGTAAAAATGAATGGATTTTCACATTAAAAAAGAACAGATGTTACCAAAATTTATTTTAAACACGTTTTAACTTTTCCCTGAATTTAAAATGTCCATAAATGCTTAATGATTTTTTTTCATAATTCCAAAGGAGAAAAACAAAAGTATTTTCCCATTCTGTAAAGTTTTCTAAAGTGTGCACAGCTGTGGAGATAAACTTCTATTTCCATAGGGCAGCCATCTCCTCTTTGAGAATTTTTAGGATCTTAGTGCTAAAGACTTGTTTCATTATTCTAGGCATCCATGGGCATAAATCGTTTCATGCAGTTGGCCTTTGACCAAATGATAGAATTGTGAGAATTACAATGATGATAATTATCTTGTAAAGTGAGGGAGGTGGTGGTGTGGGGTGATGTTGGAAGTCCCCTATCATTATCCAAGCATCATCAACCCAGATCTTTTCAAATTTTTTCTATAATGAAGTACAAATCATACTAGTTTGCAGCTAACTCTTCATAAAAATCTTCTTATTTTGTATAACTTCTGGGAGCTCTATGCAACCTTTCTTTAGGGAAATCAGATTAGGAAATTTACTCCTAAGCTTAGAGGGAAAACTCGTGGATATTCTACTATAAGAGATCTCAGTGCCTGGGAAGCCTGTTTGTCTGGGCAATGGCTTGCCTTTAGTAAAGCTTCACTTCTCCTGGGAAGTGGCTGTGCCGGCAAATGAGATATTAAGCAAAGTCTTGTATTAAAATGTCACAGTACACATATGATTACTCATACATTAGTCCCTCTTATCTGCCAGCAAGGTAAACCAAAGTCTAAACCCCACCCATCTGATTTTATTATCTCTTACTTTGCCATATGAATGTTTATTTCTATTCACTGCCTCCTTAACAAGTCCACGTCTCCTCTAATCCTGCTACCATTTCCTGTCCTTGAACATTCTTTAATCTCTCTACCTATCCAATTCCTATACCTATAATTTAATCCTCCATTAACCACTTTCCAAACTGTCTAAGTCAATGGTGACTGTTATCTTACATCATGGAAATGCTTAGCGGATAATTACTTTTTTATAATAATGTGCTTAAGTGTCCCTAAATTTATCATTAGTAAGAGCAGGAGCCAGCCATGGAGATCTCCCATGTCTCCCAAAGTTGTGTGTTGGGCAAATACTAAAAAGATCAGGAAATATTTAACGACATTGTATAGAAAATTTGTGTGGGATGTGTAGGGTGGGGTGTGTACAAACTCTCTCTGCAACCTTAAATATTTTAAGTCTTTACAACCTCTGAGTGATAGCTAGAAGTATCACAGAAAACACTTGCCAGACAGAAGAGTTGAATTACATTATTTAGTTGGATATGGTTCTAAGGCACAGGATAATCATTGGAAATCACAGTGTGTAATTTTTGTATGTACATACACATAAGTATACATTGTCTAGCACTGCTGGTAGTATGCCTCCTGCCTTTGTTCATTGGTACCCGTACTTTGCTCTCTAGGAGGCCTGGAGGATAAAATGTTGCCGCCAATTTGCTAACATGATTTACGTTGCAATACAGAGAGTGAGAACAACCTTCAGAGGGTTGAAAATTTTCATCATTTATACAACAGGTGTTCTAATAACAAGAGGTGCTCAAGTTTAAATGGCCAGAGTATAACCTTAAGGTAACACTTAACCAATGGTGTATCTCTGATGTGGACAGAGCCTCTCCTTCACCACATAAATGATCACATACCATGTCCAAAAACTCTCAGTTTACCATCACCCAAGAGGGGCTGAGTAGCTGGGTTACCCTTCAAAAGACTGTATTTGTCATTTTAAGATGTTGTTGCCTGTATGAGTAATCACAATAAATAATGTCTTAATAATTAATTTTGCATCCATTTAATACAAAATTAGGCCATTAAGTCTAAATTAAATGTCTAACCCAGGATCTTAAGGGAGCTTATTATCAATCTCCCCCACCCAGAGCAAAATCCCCTTTCAATTAGAACTCTTTGCTGCTATAATTGTAGTAATAATTGCACTAACCTGCTTACATTTCTCTCTTATCATCCTGAACATGTCTCTCATCTTGGCACTGTAGGAAATCTTTGTTTTGGCAGGATATTAGTGAAGCGTGTTGTATTAACACTAATTAATTCCTGTTGGTCTCTTCACAATCTAATGAAACAAAATTAAACCTGTACTTTGTTCACTTGGTTCACATTTTCCAAATGAGATACCCAATGGAGACTTTGTAAAGGGCATGTCAACTCTACCTCGCTAGTCTCCTTGTGATTTCTTTTAGCTTTCCAAAGGGAAAAGCAGACTCTGTCAATAAAAATGATAATTATTAGATAACAAAAAAAGAATGAATTGCCACAGAATGGCTGAAGATATTCAAAACCAATTGCTAGCTATGAATTTACAACACATAGAAGTTTCTTCTCATAAGTGACACTTAAAATTAAATTAAAGAGCTAATATTGTCCAAGTCTTCCTTGCTTATGTAACATAGGAGGGCTTAGATCTGTACTTCCAAAATAGTTTTGAAAATCTAATAAATATCCAAGTAATCAAAAAAATCTTGGCGTTTGTTAGAATCTATAAAATTAATACCCATTTGGACATCATGGAAGTGAGATTATCCATTTTTATTTACTTTTCATTTGCATCATCTTTAATTTTTACTTGGGCTAAAGAAGAGCTTCCTTAAAAATAGCAATAGTAAAGTTGGTTATGTTTTCAGATATTTACACACAAAATCCTGAAAAATACATTCAAAGAACAATTTCAAGAAGATTTATTTATTTTTCCCTTGTTTATTTTCACCAATCATAATTATATATATACTACTCTGTGATATTGGTTAAGTCACTTTATGGTTATTTTTTTTTCTTAAAAAGTGACTATGACAGTTCATATAGTCTCTCAAGACTAAAAATTCAAAATTACGTGATTCAAGATGCAACCAAACAATAAGCAGCCAAACACTTATGCAGAGGAAAATTCATAGTCCTATAATTTTAGCACTTGTTTCTAAAAAGAGTAATAATATTTAGTACTTATATCCCTTACTCTATACTATGCACTACATGAATGTTTTATAGATAGGATCTCCTTTAGGAAAGGAGATGACTATTGCTGTCTTTTTGGCCAGACTGGCAGCCCAAGAACTATGCCAAGACAGTAAATCAAGAAGAAAGTTGAAAATAGACTAGCATCTGAGATGATGAAAAAAAAAAGACCCAAATCCAGCCAAATCTTGCACATTTTGAGGACTTGTCCCTAAAAAACTACCCAAAAACCCAAACATATAAGACAATATCTACCATCGAAAGGCTTTATAATGTGGTAGGGATGGTAAGTAAACATTGACCATTTTCTAGGAATAAAGATCTATAATATTTGTGTTGTGGAGAGAGCTCAGAATATTACTTGGATATAACCTATCACCTGAAGCCCATTACGATTCTCTGAATTTTGTTTACTGTCCTGACATTTTTCTCCTCAGATGATTAAAGTGGGAAACCGCAATGTTCTTTTCACATCCTCTTTCCCTTGTCTCTCACATGCCATCAGTCACCAAGAACTTTTGTTTGTACAGAACGTTTTCCTTTTCAAATCATATTCCTTGACAACCTCTAACTTGTTTTGTTCTCAAAACTTTGCCATAAATAGAAGGTCATTATTGCTATTGTCTTTTAACTTCTGATGGAAAAAAATAATAATGCTCTAAAATGTGAACTGACTTGTGTCATATCACACGTGGTAGTATTAGTTCAGAAATTGTGATCCAGCCTGAAAACTCCTTATGCATGGCCCAAACAAATATTTATGCCTCTTACTTCTCTCATATACTAACCTACAGTTCCTCACCTTCCCAGGGCTCTGTTTGGATCTTCAGGCCTCCCAAGCACAGAGAGGGGTATGCAGCCATCTGTAATTCAAAACAAAAATAAAATTACACCATAAAATAAACTGAAATAAGGACAATGTAGATCTAAGCTTCCCCAGGGCAATTTTGATCTTTAAAATATTAATTATCATATTGTTTCCATTATTTTACTCACTTATAGGCTAATCCTTCCTACCAATTAACCTATTGATCATACCACTACCTTTACATATGGTCCCTTTGGACTAGGAAAAAAGTGATATACATAAATTATATACACACACATATAATACATATGTGTAATAATAGTTTCCATACATGTTATATAGTTTATATAATTAGTTTCCACTCCTGTTACTTTCTGTGTGTCTCTTCGACTGTATTTCACACCTCTCTCCTTCTCTCTCTCTCTCTCTCTCTCTCCCTCTCTCAGACACACACACACACATACAACACACACACACAAAAGTATTATGCAATTTATTCAGTATGTTTTACCAAATTATCAGATGGCATTGTCAAAGCCGCAGAATTCCTTTTTCATCACTCATGTTATATATGTCCTGTATGTTAAGAATGAGTCATAAATTCCTGGAGAAAGAAACCTGAGGTAGCTGGGCTTTCCTAATCAGAAAAGCTCCCTTTGTGGTTGGTCTAATTCAGTATTTACATTGCACATTTGAGAAGCCCTTTCTTTTCATTTAAAGAAAGAAAAGGTTTGGAGATTTCAGTCTGAGTTGCTTTATCAACGAGTTGCTGTTAATTTCCATAAGGAAGATAATAACTAGTTTCCAAGATTCAGCAGGTCTTCACTGTAGCCTTGAGTGTCTAGCACTATGCTGAGCACTTGGATTGATGGGAGATACAGGCAAAGGCTCTCTTATTCACTCAAAGGAATTACAGTCCAGCCATGGAAATGAGATTTCAATAGAAAGAAAACAACAGTATGAAGAAGCAATGCGGGGGGCGGGGTGGAGGTAATCAAAGGCCAAATTTTAATTACTTAGATTATTTTTGTAGTGTGAGTGAAGAGAAAGAAGATGCTAGGGATTATAGCAATCAAGGAAACCTTCCTGTAGGACTTTTGCAAAGACAGCCATACTCACTCCTGTTCCTATATAGTACATTGCCATTGAAATCAATCAGACATTTTTAAGTGTTATTTATCTATTTAAGCAAGGTACTGTGAATACCTGGTTTGATCACCGCCATTGCAGAATCAGTATTGCCTAGTTGCACAAAGCAGACACCAATAGTTGGAAATCTAGGCCATCAAATAGGAGGCTCTAGAAATATGGACTCAAGACAGATGATGCTCCTTGACCCATAAAGGACCTCCCATATGGCCCTCAGGGATCCCACTTCCCTGGTAGAGAACTAGCTTCTCAGCTACTGCTCAGATCTCCATATATTTGCTAGACCAGAAGAAATGAGAAAGACCAAGCTGGATTTACCTCATAGAATGAACTCACTCTCCCTCAAGGTGTCTGGTAACCTGATTGCCTAAGTAGATGCTGAAACAGGAGCCTGGGAAACCCACTGCACAGAAAAACTGATTAAAGATTCTATTTTGAAAATGGCACTAACTTTACCTACCTATGGATTCCATTTCTGATGTGGAAAGAGAAAGTAACATGGACATTCCCACCATCTTCACATAAATGCAAAGTTATTCCAGGGAACCAAAGCAAAAAGGAGTAGTGGATTGTGGTGCTGACTGAATCATTCAGGAATTGGATTACTTGCTGCCAAGTGGTTTTGCTTTTCATTGTGTTCTTAATCAAACTAGATGAATAGCTCATTGCCTTAAAGCTTATTAGAAATACAGAAACGTAGATCCCAACCAAATTCTACTAAAACAGAATCTGCATTTACAAATTCTCAAGGGATGTTAATGCATGCTAAGGTTTCAGAAGCTCTTCAGTAATGAACATTTAAACCAGGCTTTCATGAGTTTACTATCCAGTGCAGAATATAAACAAGAAAATGAGCTATAAGAATGGCCATAATAGTGGTCAACATTTACTGAACAATGATTAATTATCATACCCATTCCTAAGTGTTAATGTGTGTTAATGATGTTAAGTCATCTAGTTCTCATAATGAACTAGCACTATAGTACAGCTATCTTCATTCTACAGATGAAGAAACTGAGAAACAGCAATTATATTTGAGCCAAAGTCGCAGATAGTAAATGATGATGTTGAGATTTGAACTGAAGATCAGTGGGCTGCAGAGCTCCCCCCTAAAATACTACATTCGGCTAACAATTTCTAAAAGTAGGCAGTCAGGCTTCCATAAGAGAACACTGAAGGAACAAGTAACTCATATCTCAAACTTGCCAGAAACATGTCAAGTAAGCTGAGACACAAGAGTGAGGAGGAATTAGCCAAGGCATTGGTATCCATTCAACAGGAGCCAAGCCTTCCTTTTCCTCTACTGACTCAGCTTGACCTGTTCCATAGTGTGTCCCATAGTGATACAAATGCCATCTCATTTGCAGCTCTTCTTTTATACCCTTTACTTGCCCTACATTTGTAAAAAAGGACTGCCCTTCTCTAGATCTGTCTCTCTCTTCTGTCTTCTCAATGATGTTTGCTTCTATCATTAGGATGATGATTTAAATCTCTTAAACATGTTTGGTCTGAATCCATAGCTTTCAGTTTATTCCTGCAGTATTTTAACCATTGAATAAAAGAACACTTGCAAGTTAAATGGTTGTCCAACTAGGCATGTCTCTAGACCATGGTCAAAGAAACGTATGCTTCATCTTCTGAGATTAATATGCTTTCCTTCTGAAACCTCTTTTTTGGAGTAATCAGTAATTTATTAAAAAGGAATAAACACATTCTATATTAGCAATCCCTGAAGAAGGGCCTAGAAGTGACGGGACTGCAAAAGAGCTGTTTGCAGGGGTCAAGGTATGAGTTAGGCTGGCTCAGAGCCATATCTTTACATTCCGGCCTTCCCTCTGACAAGCCTGGCTTGCCTCAGCCTCTTTTGGTTACAGCAGTTAAATTTGATCTTACGTTAGAAATGAATGATTTCTGGAGCACTTGGGTGGCTCAGTGGGCTAAGCATCTGACTCTTGATCTCAGCTCAGATCATGATCTCACAGTTTGTGGGGTCGAACTCTGTGCTAATAATGCAGCTCCTGCTTGGGAATTCTCTTTCTCCCTCCCTCTCTCTGTCCATACCCTTTCTTGTGCTCTCTTCCCTCTCAAAATAAATAAACATCAAAAAATTTTTAAAAAGAAATCAATGATTTCTGTAAGCATGTGAGAACTACCCTCAAGAGAATTCAGTTAATAGGTATAAGACTCCTCTCTCTACCTTACCTTATCACCCTAGATCAGAGGCTCTCTAACCCATCCTCCCCTAATCCTCATATTTCTTTTTCAATGTGTTAAATTGGGTGTCCAGTACTTGATAACTCATGAATATAACTATGCAGAATATACATTGTGCTTAATATCATACCAGGCACCTAGTAACAGCTCGGTGAATGAAAGCTGGGATCATACTCAGCCTTACAGTCTCCAAACGAACAGAGTCAACCCTTGGTTATTGGCGTCAGTCTCTGAACAAACAGATTGTCTCTGACGGATTTCTCTTTGGATTTGGACTTTAACACATTAATAGATTTCACTGTCATTATAGTTGTGAGTTCACGTTTTAAATAAAATTTATTTTCCTAGGCAGCAGATCCTAATAGGAGGAGGGCATGTGACCTGGTAATAAAAGGTGGCAAATCACTTCATATCAGTAGGGAACTAAGTAATAACTACTTAGAAGACTGTTGATTAGCAAATTATAAACACATTATTGTAGGGAGATCTCTAACACACGACATATTTGAGATTTATTTTTAAAAGTTAAAAATAAAAATAAAACTATAAAAGAACGAAAAGAGGAGTCCGGGGGCAAACATGGCAGAGGAGTAGGGGGATCCAGTATTTCACTTGTCCTTTAAACTGAGAACGACTGAAATCAAAGTCTCTCAACCCCAAGAATCGGGGAGGAAAGGTGCTGCAGCCTACAAGGAATGGAAAGTGAAAGCAGAAATGCCCCAGGAACCAGCAACTTCAGGAAACAATCCAAAACACACCTAGCCAAAACGACGAAATGGAAGAATTCTCCTCAAAAGAATCTACAGGAAGTAGTGACGGCTCAAGAATTGGTGAAAACAGATATAAGCGACATAACAGAACATGAATATAGAATGATAATCATAAAACTAGTCACTGGGCTTGAAAAAAGCATAGATGAATGCAAGGGGTCCTGCGTGGCAGAGTTCAAAGACCTTGAAAACCGTCAGAAAGAATTTAAAAAGGACTTGGATGAAATACAAAGCAAATTGGAAGCAGCCACAGCACGGATTGAAGAGGCAGAAGAGAGAGTAAGTGCATTAGAAGATAAAATTATAGAAAAAGAAGAAGCAGATAAAAAGAGACAGAAGCTGATCCAGAAACAGGAAAGGATAATTCAAGAGCTGAGTGATGCACTCAAATGAAACAATACACGTATCCTAGGATTTCCAGAGGAAGAAGAGAGAGAGAAAGGAGTCGAAGGGATACTTGAACAAATCATTGCTGAGAACTTCCCCAACATGAGGAAGGAAAAGGACATGGAAATCCAAGAGGCACAGAGAACTCCCCTCAGACGTAACTTGAATAGGCCTTCTGCACAACACATCTTAGTGAAGCTGGCAAAATATAAAGGCAGGGAGAGAATCCTGAAAGCAGCTAGGGACAAAAGGACCTTAACTTACAAAGGCAGACACATAAGGGTTGTAGCAGACTTATCTACGGAAACTTGGCAAGCCAGAAAGGAATGGCAGGAAATCTTCAATTGATGAGCAGGAAGGATATGCAACCAAGAATCCTGTATCTGGCTAGCCTGTCATTCAGAATAAGAGATCAAGGTTTTCCCCAACAAACAAAAACCGAAGGAATTCATCACAAATAAGCCAGCATTACAAGAGATCCTGAGGGGCACTCTATGAAGGAAAGGTTGCAAAGAACACAAACTACCAGAAACAGCCTTACAAACATGAAACCTACAGATACAGTGACTATAAACCCATATTTTTCAATATTAACACTGAATGCAAATGTACTAAATGTGCCAATCAAAAGACACAAGGTAACAGAATCAATTAAAAAACAAGACCCATCTATTTGCTGTCTTCAAGAAACTCATCTTAAACCTGAGGACACCTTCAGGTTGAAAATGAGGGGATAGAGAACTCTCTACAATGCTACTGGAAGTCAGAAGAAAGCTGGAGTAGCCACACTTACATCAGACAAACTAGACTTTAAAATGAACGATGTAATAAGAGATGAAGAAGGACAATATATAATAATTACAGGGACCATCCAGCAGGAAGAGCTAACAATTATAAATATATATGCGTCGAATTCGGGGGCACCCAAATTTGTAAAATAACTAATTACAAACATAAGCAACCTTATCAATAAAAATGTCCTAATAGTAGGGGACCATAACACTCCACTCTCAGCATTGGGTAGATCCATAAAACAGAAAATCAGCACAGAAACAATGGCTCTGAACGACACATTAGAACAGATGGGCCTAACAGACATTTTCAGGGTCCTTCACCCAGAAGCAAAGGAATTTACATTCTTCTCAACTGCACACGGCACATTTTCCAAGATAGATCACATTCTGGGGCACAGGGAAGCTCTGAATAAATATAAAAGAATTGAGATCATACCGTGCACTGTCAGGCCATAATGCTTTAAAACTTGAAATCGACCGCAGGAGAAAGCCTGGAAAATATCCAAAAACATGTTGGCTAAGGAATAACCTAAAAGACGAGTGGGTCGACCAAGCAATCAGAGAAGAAATTTAAAAATACATGGAAACAAATGAAAATGAAAATAAAACAATCCGAACGCTCTGGGATGTAGCAAAGGCAGTCCTAAGAGGGAAATATATTGCAATCCAGGACGACTCAAGAAACAAGAAAAATCAGTAACACAAATCCTAACAGCATGCCTAAAAGAACTAGAAGAAGAACAACTAAAACAACCCAAACCCAGCATAAAGAGAGAAATAACAAAGATCAGGGCACAAATTAATCATATGGAAACAGAAAAAGTAGTGGAACAGATCAATGAAACCAAGAGCTGGTTCTTTGAAAAAATAAACAAAATAGACAAACCTCTAGTCAGGCTCCTCAAAAAGAAAAGAGAGAGAACTCAAATAGATAAAATCATGAATGAAAAGGGAGTAATTACAACCAATCTCTCACAAATACAAGCAATCGTCAGAGAATACAATGAAAAATTATATGCCACCAAACTCAGAAGCCTGCAAGAAATGGACAAATTCCTAAATAGCCACACACTACCAAAACTCAAACCGGAGGAAATAGAAAATTTGAACAGACCCACAACTAGTGAAGAAATAGAATCAGTTATCAAAAATCTCCTATCAGATAAAAGCCCTGGACCAGATGTCTTCCCTGTGGAATTTTACCAGACATTTAAAACTGAGTTAATTCCTATTCTCCCCAAGCTGTTCCAAAAAGTTGAAACGGAAGGAAAACTCCCAGACTCATTCTATGAAGCCAGCATCACTTTGATTCCTAAACCAGATAAAGACCCAGCAAAGAAAGAATTACAGGCCAATATCCCTGACAAATATGGATGTAAAAATTCTCAACAAGATACTAGCAAATCGAATCCAACAGCATATAAAAAGAATTATTCACCGTTATCAAGTAGGATTCATCCCTGTATTGCAGGGCTGGTTCAATATTCGCAAATCAATCAACGTGATAAATCACATTAACAACAACAAAAAAATAAGAACTATATGATCCTGTCAATAGATGCAGAAAAAGCATTTGACAAAATACAGCACCCTTTCCTAATAAGAACCCTCGAGAAAGTCGGGATAGAAGGAACATACTTAAACATCATAAAAGCTATCTATGAAAACCTACAGCTAATATCATCCTCAATGGGGAAAAATTGAGAGCCTTCCCCCTTATATCAGGAACACGACAGGTTTGTCCACTCTCGCCATTGCTATTTAACATAGTGTTGGAAGTCCTAGCATCAGCAATCAGACAACAAAACAAAATAAAAAGCATCAGGATAGGCAAGTAGGAAGTCAAACTTTCACTTTTTGCAGATGACATGATACTTTACATGGAAAACCGACAGAATCCACCAAAAGTCTGATAGAACTGATCCATGAATTCAGAAAAGTTGCAGGGTACAAAATCAATGTACAGAAATCGGTGGCATTTCTATACACCAACAATGAAGCAGCAGAAAGAGAAATAAAGAAGCTAATCCCTTTCACAATGGCACCAAAAACCATAAAATACTTAGGAAGAAACCTAACCAAAGATGTAAAAGACCTCTACACTGAAAACTATAAAAAACTTTTGAAGGAAATTGAGGAAGACACAAGGAAATGGAAAAACATCCCATGCTCATGGATTGGAAGAATAAATATTGTTAAAATGGCAATACTACCCAAAGCAATCTACGCATTCAATGCAATCCCAATCAAAATTGCACCAGCATTCTTCTCAAAGCTAGAGCAAACAATCCTAAAATTTGTATGGAACCACAAAAGACCCCAAATAGCCAAAGTAATACTGAAGAATAAAACCAAGACGAGAGGCATCACAATCTCAGACTTTAACCTCTACTACAAAGCGGTAGTCATCAAGACTGTATGGTATTGGCACAAAAACAGACACATAGACCAATGGGATAGAATAGAAAACTCAGAAATGGACCCGGAAGTATATGGCCAACTAATCTTTGACAGAGCTGGAAAATGGATCCAATGGAAAGAAGACAGCCTCTTTAATAAATAGTGCTGGGAGAACTGGACAGCAACATGCAAAAGAATGAAACTAGACCACTTTCTTACACCTCTCACAAAAATAAGATTTAAATGGATAAAAGATCTCAATGTGAGACAGGAAACCATCAAAATTCTAGAGGAGAAAGCAAGAAAAAGCCTCTTTGACCTAAGACATACCAATTTCTTACTCGACACATCTCCAAAGGCAAGGGGATTAAAAGCAAAGATGAACTACTGGGACCTCATCAAGATAAAAAGCTTCTGCAGGGCAAAAGAAACAACCAACAAAACTGATAGGCAACCAAGGGAATGGGAAAACATAATCGCAAATGACATATCAGATAAAGTACTAGTATCTAAAATCTATGAAGAACTTACCAAACTCCACACCCGAAAAACGAATAATCCAGCGAAGAAATGGGTAGAAGATATGAATAGACACTTCTCCAAAGAAGACATCCAAATGGCAAACAGACACATGAAACGATGCTCAATGTCACTCATCATCAGGGAAATACAAATCAAAACCACACTGAGATACCACCTCACACCGTTCAGAGTGGCTAAAATGAACAAATCAGGAAACTATAGATGCTGGTGAGGATGTGGAGAAACAGGCACCCTCTTGCACTGTTGGTGGGAATGCAAACTGGTGCAGCCACTCTGGAGATCTGCGTGGACGTTCCTCAAAAAAATGAAAATAGATTTACCCTATGACCCAGGAATAGCACTGTTAGGAATCTAGCCAAGAGATACAGGACTGCTGATGCATAGGGGCACGTGTACCCCGATGTTCATAGCAGCACTTTCGACAATAACCAAATCATGGAAAGAGACTAAGTGTTCATCAACTGATAAATGGATAAAGATGATGTGGTATATATATACAATGGAATACTATGCAGCAATGAGAAAGAATGAAATCTGGCCATGTGTGGCAGCATGGATGGAACTGAAGGATATTATGCTGAGTGAAATAAGTCAGGCAGAGAAAGACAGATGCCACATGTTCCCATACATAGGTAGGCTTTGGGAGACCTAACAGAAAACCAGGGGGGAGGGGAAGAGGGGAAGGAAGGGAAAAAAAAAAAGCTGCAGAGAGTAAGGAAGACATAATATAAGAGACTCTCGAAGACTAAGAACAAACTGAGGGTAGAGGGGGGTGTGGAAAGGGGGGAGAGTGGGTGATGGGCACAGAGGAGGGCACTTGTTGAGATGAGCACTGCGTGTTGTATGGAAACCAGAATGACAATAAATTATTCAAAAAAAAATGAAAAGAAAATATAGATCAATGTTTATCTGATATCTGGGTGGGGAAAGTCTTTGCAGTAACATATAATGGGAGGTGTTGGAAGGGAGAATCCAACAATAAAAGTTCTGGCTTCAGAAACATGTTGTTCAGAAAGCCAGATCTGCCTCTCACTCACTGTACATTGGATTATTTAATCCTCAAAACCTTAGTTTTTGCATTACCAATATTTATTTCATCTACTTTTTAAGAATGAAAGAAGCATATAGTAAACTGGTATATGTCCCACATATAGTATATATTAATATATTGTTATCTTCAACACACTTCATGAAATTATGACAAGTCAGTATATCTAAAATTGCTATGAATAAAATTGAAAAACAAATGCCAACAAGGGAAAAATAAAATCTACATAATATGCAAAAGTTTAATATCTCTAACCTCCAATATCTCTTCTAAATAAGCAAGAGAAATATTCTCAGATTTAAAATGAGCATAGATGGTGGGTTGCCTGGGTGACTCAGTTGAGTGACCATCTCTTGACTTCGGCTCAGTCATGATCCCAGGATGGTGAGATCATGTCCTGTGTCCAGCTCCACATTGAGCATGGTGCCTGCTTAAGATTCTCTCTCCCCCTTTATCCGTTTCCCTCTGCCTCTCTCCCCTGCCAGCCCCATCTCTAGCTCTCTAATTATTTTTAAAAAACAGCATAGAACATCACAGACAATTCATAAACAAATCACAAACCAAAACCACAGGTTAGCCAATGCTTAAATGTAGTCAGCTTTACAGGTAATAAGACAAATACAAATTCTAAAATAACATTTGACCCGTAAATTTGAAATGATCATTTTTGGGGTATGAGGTTGGAAGTAATCTTAAACAGTGTGGGAAGGATTGCAGAATCACTCTTTTCCAGAGCAATTTGCTAAGATATGTTAAAATCCTCAGAAGTGTTCATACCCTTTAACCCGTCAGAGATATATCCAAATGCTTAAGATATTATCTAAGCATTATTCTCGATTATGAAAATGAGACATCCTAAATGTTCAATAGTAAAATAACCAGTCTATAAGTCATATTATATCTTATAATGAATCAATAAGTTCTATCTATAGGATATAATTTTGTAAATAATCTTAATAGGGTAGAAAATATAATATTTAGTTATACTTTGAAAAATTATGAGACAATACACAAATAATACTGTTACACAAAAATAGATGACATACATGCAACATTACCGTTTTATTTCATGAATAAAATACACAATTAGGTTTGTAGTAAGGTAGTAAAATTACTGATCCCCTTTAAATATATATGTGCTTTATACATTTTTTTCTTTTTATGGTTTCCATTCTTTTTATTTTCCAAATTTTACTCAATAAACATTTATTTTACTTGAAATATAAGGTTTAAAATGATAGCAATGATATTTTTCTCCAGGGAAGCTATGTGCAGATAAGAAAGAACTGATGGTGAATAATTTTACAGTAAGATAACCTTTATCTCAAACGAAATTTAGTGATACCCTGTCTAACACTGGTGTTTTGTTTGAGGAATTGTTGTGGTATAGGTCATAGGTTATTGAGGGAGGATGGGTTGTGAAATTTCTAGTTCTTGGATATCTACAGGATTTTCTCCATTTAGTGGGACCTCTTCTTCAAGGAAGGATTTGAGAGTCACATAATCTTAGAGTTGGAAGGTGTCTGAGAAATCAGGTTTCTCATGATCAGTTTTTCATCGGAACTTCATTTTTAGGACAACTCATTCTTTAGAAATTATCCCCACACCTAGTACAATGGCACAAGATGGTCACTCAGTAAATACTTCCGAATGATTCTAATGAATCTTTTTTTGAATGATATCTCTCTATAGAGTATTAAATTTTTCCCTGAATCTCTTTTTCCCAAATGTTGAACATAGATCTGTCCCGTTTTGTTTCTTTCTTGATCTTCTATGGTACTTCTTCAAAGTATCATACCTACTCCTGAATTATCAGTTAGTTTTTCCTTTTTGGTCAAAATTATGAAGGAAGTGACAATTGATGTATTTATTTATCAGATAATTTATTCACCGGGTACTCCCATTCGGGTGCTGGCACTTCGTAAATGGATAAGAGATGAGGATAGCATTAAGACTGCAATATAGGCTAGTATATATATATTTATTAATTGTTAGCATATAGGTGGCAATTGAATCTAAATTTTGTGCAAATAGGGAAGATGAATGTCCAAGGAAACACAATATCAGAAAAAATTAAAATCTCTAAAATAGGCAAATTCTATTGCACTTGTTCATTCTTAATCATAGAGATAAGGATTGGAAGAAATATATCATCTTTCTTAAATTTCTACTTTAAGCAAGCAATGTAACCTTGTGACTCTTGGTTTTTATTTTGCTTAGTTTTCCTAACTTTTAAAACATTTATAGTCTTTCTCCCTCTCTTTTATTGTAGGCCCCTCTAGGACAGAATCTTATAATTTATTATAATTTCCACAGTTTTCAATATACTACCATACCTAGAATAGGAACCCAGCAAATAATTGATGGTTGAGTAAGTACGTTATTTCCATATTATATGCCAAGATTCTTAGAAAATCTGGAACATTATTCCTAACCAAACTTGTATTTACCTATATAGTCTAAGACTTTTGGGGCATTGTGGGTGAACAGATCTTTCCTAGTATTTTTTAACCAGATTTTATGTACACAAATGTTTTCCAATGCCTCTGCCTTCAAAGTCAGCAATACTGTTGGAATAGCTGAATATTATTACTGGAAATAAGTAAATGCATTGGAAAGATCTTACGTGGCTGAAGAAGCTGAATAAGCTATAACTTCAGTCCATAATAGTGGGTAGGAAATCAAAAAATGAGAATATCATTATTGTAAGAGTCCAATATTAAGTAAACAAGAGACACTTAGAAAAATATATTCAAGGGTTTTAAGTGAAGCAGTGAATTTAAAACAATAAATGAGTATTTAACAAATAAGCAAGCTGAAAATCTAGAAAATATGTCTGACCTCAGACTTAACACCCTTTTATACATGTACCAAAAGAAATCATCAGTTGTATTTTGGAACCCCATATCCCAAATCATTTTGTTTTACCAGTAGTCAAGTCACTATTACTGATTAGTGTTCTTTGGTCTCAAATGTAGTGAAATTGCTTTAATATTTTCACTTTTATATAAAGAAAGTAGCACTTGCGCCATTAAGTGCTCTGAACATAAGGAGTAAATATATTTTCAAATGAAGTGGGTTTGATCTACCATGATCAAAGGAGCTGTGCTATTTAGAAATGTTTCTGAGATACCACCTCACACTTGTTAGAGTGGCTAAAATGAATAAATCAGGAAGCTATAGATGCTGGCGGGGATGTGGAGAAGTAGGCATCCTCCTACACTGTTGGTGGGAATGCAAACTGGTGCAGCCACTCTGGAAAATGGTGTGGAGTTTCCTCAAAAAAATGAAAATAGAACTACCCTATGACCCAGCAATAGCACTGCTAGGAATCTACCCAAGAGACACAGGAGTGCTGATGCATAGGGGCACATATACCCCAATGTTCATAGCAGCACTTTTGACAATAGCCAAATCATGGAACGAGACCAAGTGTCCATCAACTGATTAATGGATAAAGAAGATGTGGTACATATATACAATGGACTACTACGTGGCAATGAGAAAAAATGAAATCTGGCCATGTGTAGCAACATGGATGGAACTGGAAGGTATTATGTTAAGTGAAATAAGTCAGTCAGAAAAAGACAGATACCATATGTTTCCATGCATAGGTGGATTTTGAGAGACTTAGCAAAAACCATGGGGAGGGAAGAGGGGAAAAGAAAAAAAGACACAGAGAGAGAGGGAGGCAAAACATAAGAGAGACTCTCAAAGACTAAGAACAAACTGAGGGTGAGGGGGTGTGGGAGGGGGGAGAGTGGGTGACGGGCATTGAAGAGGGCACTTGCTGGGATGAACACTGGGTGTTATATGGAAACCAATTTGAAAATAAATTATTTAAATAAAAAAATAACACACAGAAAAGAATAAAGATTCAAAAATAATGTTTTATCTCTTTTCAATTTTATTATTAATATTTTCTGCTTAGATCTTTTTGAAAAATTCCTTCAAATATTTTCAAAATATTAAATTTCTGGCTCCCAACATCCTTAGGGCATTCCTATGATATCAGGAAACCTGAAGCTGCCAGAAACAAAGAGAACAAACATCACAACACTTGAGACTGGGAAGGAGAAGACCTGGAGTCTGAAGTCTTCACCCTTGCTGCAGGATTGAATACCACATTATTCAGACTCATTCTGAGATAACAAGGAAATTCCAAACAAAAGTTGAAGCTTAAACTAGGCATGGGAGAATGGGGCACCTGGATGGATCAGTCAAAGTGTTCAACTCCTGATTTTAGCTCTGGTCATGATCTCACAATTTGCAAGTTTGAGACCCACATTATGTTCTGCACTGACAGTGAAGCCTGCTTGGGATTAAGTCTTGCTCCCCCTATGCCCCTCATCCACTAGCTCTCTATCTCTTTCTCAAAATAAAATGAATTAAAGAAAACAAACAAACAAAAACTAGGCATGGAAGAACATTTGGTTAGAGAGTTTCATCCTCAAACCAACACTTTAATCTTCCGATTTAACCAATATTCATTGAATACTATGCTTATTTCTGCCATGCTAACTTCTGACTTGGTGTGGCAACAGAGGATAGATGAAAAGTATAGGCCATCATCCTTACTCCATGCATGTCAACAAGTAATAAAAAAATATGCTGATATACTAAACTCATCACAAAAGGTATGGAGAAAATTGGTATAACCACATGCAGAAAAATCAAACTGAATCCCTAGCTCATAACACTCATGGAAATTAACTCAAAATGTATTAAAATCATAGACCTAAGACCTGATACCATAAGATTACTAGAAGAAAACCTACAGAAGCTAACTGACTTAGGTCTTAGCAATGATTTTATGGATATGACACCAAAAGAACAAGCAACAAAAGCAAAGTTAACAGATGCTATTGCATCAAACTAAAAAGCAGCAAAAGAAACAATAAAATAAAAAATCAACCTACAGAATGGAAGAAAATATTTGCAAACCATATATCCAATTAGGAATTAATATCCAAAATATATAAAGAATTTATACAATTCATAGTAAAAAATATAATCATTTAAAAAAATGAGCAGAGAACCGAATAGCCATTTTCCCAAAGAAGACCTACAAATGACCAACAGACACATGGAAAGATATGTAACATCACTAATCATCGGTAAAATGGAGTTCAAAATCACAATGAGCTGTCACCTCACAACTGTTAGAATGGCTGCCTTTAAGAAGATGAGCAATAAATATTGGTGGGAGTGTAGAGAAAAGGGAGCCCTTATGCACTGTTGATAGGGATGTAGATTTGCTCAACCACCATGGAAAACAGTATGGAGGTTCCACATCAAATTAAAAATTCAATTACAATAGGATCCAGCAATCCCACTTCTGGGTGTATACCCAAAGGAAATGAAAACAGGATATCAAAAAGATACCTGTATTCTCATGCTTATTGCAGCGCTATTCACAATAGCCAAGAGGTACAGAAACAACCTGAGTGCCTATCAACAAACACATGGATAAAAGTATGGGGTGTGTGTATATATGTAAATATATTATGAAATTTTATTCAGCCATTAGAAAAAAAGGAAATCTTGCCATTTATGACAACATGAATGGAACTCGAAGGCATTATGCTAAGTGATAGAAGTTATACAGAGAAAGACAAATACTGTGTGATATCACTTATGAGGAGTTTAAAGAAGCTAAACTTGTTGAAACAAAGAATAGAATGGTAGTTACCAGAAGCTTGGAGATGGGAGAACTGCAGAGATGCTTAAGGGTGGAAACTTGCAACTGGTAGATAAATGACTTGTGCAGATCTAATACACAGAAAAGTGATAATAGTCAATGATACTGCATTATAAATTTCAAACTTCTTCAAAGATTAGATGTTAATTCTTCTCACCACAAAAATGTAATAATAATTAGGTGACATGATAGAGGTGTTAACTAACATCATGGTAGTAATCATATTGAACTATATAAATATATCAAATCTGCATGTTATATACCCTAAACTTAGAAAATGTTATATGTCAGTTATATCTTAATGAAATAGTGCAAAAATACATTTTAATTAAAAAATTAAAGTATCATACAAATGTACTAACCGACAGTTAAACTGTTTCATATACATTTTAGAATATGAAGAAATATATTGCACTCTAAATAATCAAAGAGCAGACATGCCACACTCTGAGGAAAGGGTGTTATAAAGGATATTATGGAAACTGTGACCTAGAATGGGTTGTTGTCCAATAAATGATGCCGTGCGTTCACTGTCACCTTTGCCCACTCAAGCATAGGAACACCACCAATTGGTTAGATAAAGGGGGCAAGATGGAGGTATCATTTTCCTCCCAGATAATACATAAACAGCACTATAAAGATGAAACTGTGTTTGCTTTAACAAAATTGTACAATTAAGTCTCTCTGACTCCTCTCCCTCCCTACCTAGAGTTTATTTAATTCATCTTTGAAATCACTAAAGACTTACTGCCCACTGTGGGTTAGATTAACATCTCTCAAGTGTGCTCTGAGGATCCTAGGGTCTCTCAAATATTTTGGAGGATCTATATGGTCTTCTAGTCCTCAAGTACTTATCTGTGTGAAGCTCTAATTTCCTCATATAATTCAGCCAAAACAACATTAATCACAATAGGTTGAGTGCAGAAACAGATATTATGAAAATCCAACCGTCTTCTATTAAGCAGGGCACGAAAGAAATTGGCAAAAATGTAAAACAATGCTACTCTTCTCACCTATTTTTTTTTTTGAAAATAGATTTTTTTTTCAATAAAACTAGGTTAAGGCAAAACTTTTTTTTTAAGTGATAAAACCAAGTATGCAAGGCCAGAATCAGCTACATATTTATAAAGAATTTTATGGCACTATCTTCTCTTCAACAGATACCTCTTGGTGAGAATACCTCTTTTAATCTGGAAATATTAAAGCCATAAATTGGGCAATAAATACAACGAGTACAAAAAGGTGGCTTAAAGTCTATTCTATAGAAAAGCTTTCCTGGAATTTCATCAATACTATTACAACATAGAGCCCAGGGCAGTTGCATAGACTTACTCTGAACCAATTTGAGAAAGTAATTCCTGACATGATACCATAATTCCTGTGCTCACAAGGAAAGTCTTCAGAGATAATGGAAGAGCTCTGAGGCAGGCAGAAATCTTGGGTTGGTGGATTATTTTATCTATGAGGGCCAAGAGTAACTGTGAACCTCCAAGAATAACAATTTCATAGAGTTCTGATGTCATCTCAATCAGTAGGACTGGAAGATATCTCAGAATAAGGCATTTTTCCTGACCTATGTGTTTGAGACAGACATACTTGTGGCACCAAAGAATAGTTGGTGGCCAAAACATGTCTCCCTCTACAAATGCAATCTACAGTGCATTCACTGACTCAGACACTTAAAAGAAACAGGAAGTTCAATTATATAAAGTCTCTAAAAATAAATTCCACCTATCCCTGTGTTTGTATTTTATGGATCTTAACTTTTTTGTCTGATAATCCTCCTCTAAATATGTACCAACCCAAAATTTGTTTGGATTTTTTTTTTCACTTCTTGGTTGACAAGCAATATTCAATTATTTCACAGATTTTCACTTGCCTTCCTTGATAGAGTGGTGATGTCAATATTCATGCTTAACAATGAATTTCTCTTACTTTTTGATAATCATAACTAATAGGAAGGTGAAATAGTCTCCAACCTGTGGTATTCATTTTTCCATTTGTTGAAGGTCTTGAGGTGACCACAGGCCCTCCATATCTACCAAATAAGAGAAAGGCTTCATCTTCAGGCTGATGACCATCTTCCTGATACCAGCAGGTGCTATTCCCTGTATCTGAATCAATTTCTCACAAGCTACTTATCTTTTAGTTCTCAGCTTAGATGTCATTTTCTCCAGAGACCACTTTTTTATTCTCTCTAGAATGATCTGTTCCATTTCTTTCTTCTATATGATATACCTGTTATAGCACTTAACACATTTTACTATTACTGATAATTTGATTTATTTCTCTTCTAACCTTTAAGATCCTGAAGGTTAGATATGTATGTGGGCGTATATGTATGTGTGTGCATGTGTGTGTGTGTATGGAATGATAGATACCAACTCCTGAGTGCCTATTGCCTATGTCCTTAGTAAATATTCACCAAATACTTATTCAAAAATGGATTCATGGTTGGATGGATGAATGAATACTCATTGGCCCAAGCTACTTTCACTCAACAGACAATATGGGCAAAGATAGAAAGTAGTATCTTGGTTTGTGACCCAAACTTTACAATATATGTTAATGAGCTTGCTTAACCCTATGATCTGGACACTGGAAACTTCTAAATATTTGGCCTTTCTTGTCTTGGGTGTTAATCTGGAACTCAACTTTCTGGGTCTATCAGATCATATTAGTGGAAATCTCAATTATGATTACTCTTAGATTTTCCCAATTAGCCTGGTCCTATTGTCCCGTATATCTTAATGAGGTTATACATGCATTTTTCTTAAAATCTCAGACTTATTTTCAAAATATAAGATCTGTGTTCTTCTGCTTTCCTAAATTAAAATATCTTTGGCTTTCACATTTTCCTGTAGTGTTTGCTCAACACTTATTTATCAATAATCTATAATGTAATAATCAAAATGTTAAGAATATTTGGTCCTGATCCTAATAAGACTTACATAATGTCCAAACTAAAGCAAACATAGGCAATATGATGCTCATTAGTTGGTTTTAGGGAGTGTTTATTTCTAAAGTTGTGTATAATACCGTTCTGAAACTATTTGATTTAACATATACCAAGCTAAATGGAAAATGCAAATCCTCCATGTCCGTGTAGCTAAGAAATGAGTAAATGATTTTAATGCAATACATAAAAGTCCAGATTCTATACCATAAAATAATAACCTATAAATAATAACCTAAGTGAAACCAGAGACTCTATCAATATTATTTAAACCATCCCAGGGATTGTGTGCTATTTTGTACCCTGCTTTTTGTAACCCCTGGGATATTTTTAACTTTTCTGTATAGATTTGGGTGAGGACTATTTCCTTCCATGTATAAGCTTTCACTTATTCAGCCATCTGTCTCTGTTAATCCTTTTTCCTCTGTCACTCACACATTCTCCAAAAGTTTTCTGGGAGCAAATATTTATTAGCCATTGAAATCATAAATTTATTAATTCATAAATATCATATGCTGGGCACTATGCTATACACTGGGAATATAGCAATGAATAAACAAAAAGAATCCATGTTTTTTATGGAACTGTTAGAAAAATATTAAGTAGTGATCCTTATGTTTGAGGCACTCAGTTTGCCTGGGAAAACACTCTGTAAGAAAATAATTAGAATATATATGGCAGTTGGGATTTGAACAAACTGCAATGATAGGATGCAATAAAGTTTAGCTACCTTTGCCTGGGAGCATAAGAAATGAGAAATGGCTAGGGATGAGACTCCAAAACAAAAAGCTTAGAAATTAGGGTTAAAAAAGGTATTGACTGGTAAACTGTCTAGAAATGGTAAACCCTCTGTTAGTGCAAATAAGAGTCCTTTGGGACTCTCCCAACTTCTTTTCCAGTGTTTTCTTTCATACTTCACAAATCACACAAATTATTTCAAATTATGGTTATTGATATTTTACTAAAATAAAATCTCGCATTGGGGGCACCTGGGTGGTTCAGTCAGTTAAGCGTCCTACTTTGGCTCAGGTCAGGATCTCACGGTTTGTGGGTTTGAGGCCCATGTCTGGCTCTGTGCTGACAGCTCAGAGTCCTGGAGCCTGCTTCAGATTCTGTGTCTCCCTCTTTCTCTACCCCTCTCCCACTCACACTCTGTCTCTCTCTTTCTGTCTCTCTAAAAAATAAAATAAACATTTAAAATTAAAAAAAGGAAAATCTTGTATTTAATCAGAATTTGCCATGGAAACCAGGATGAACTTTAGGCTGGTATTGACCAATTTCAATAATTCCCATTTTACACATATAAAAAAGGAGTAAGTAGAGAAGTTATGTTGCATGTACAGGGTCAAATAATTAGCCAGTATTGAATACAGGACTTGAATATAGGAAATTTATTTTTAAAGCTTGTGCCAGCATGCTTTGCCTTCATTAGATTAATCATTCTTACTGTTGTTTTTTAAATCCTGGTCTTTCATCTCCAATTGGAATATACATCACAAGTAATTTATATCTTGGTAAATAATGAAGTTTTACAAAATTTTTTGAGACAAAGAAGAGAGAGCATGAGTGTGGGAGAGGGGCAGGAGGGAGAGGAGAAAAGAGAAAATCCTAAGCAGGCTATACAGCCAGCTTAAAGAGATCTTTCTATATATGATTTTATTCTAATATAATTATTGTGACCTAGAGATATATAATTTTAATTCCAGTGAATTAACATACAGTGTCATATTAGTTTCAGGTATATAATACATTGATTCCACAATTCTATACATTACTCAGTGCTCATCACAGTAACGGTACTCTTAGTCCCCTTTACCTGTCTCACCCATCACCCATACACCTCTGCTAGTGTCAGCAGGTGATTGTCTATCTAGCTTAGGGACAGGGGAGGGAAATGGTGCCTGGCAGCTCCTTTGTTCTTGTTCTTGGAGAAGTGTCCCAAAGATGTCTGCTCCTCCAGCACACGTTCTGAGATTAGTAACTAAAATCTCCTTCGTGTATACCCCCAGAATTTTTCAAACTGCTGTTTCTGTGCTGTATCTCAGTGAGGCTCTTTGTTGTGCTGTCTATTCAAGGGTAGGAACACATTTTCCTCACCCTCCTGGGTCTCCCAGAGCTGAGCCCACTGACTTTTAAAGTCCACATTCTAAGGCCCACTAACTGTAAGAACTCACAAAGTTAGGCACCTCTGGTTTTCAAAGCTAAATGTTATGGGGATTATCTTCCCCTTGAGGGTCCCCTGTGCCTGGACTACCTGATATGGGGGCTGGTCCTCTCCCCTCTTCATGCCCGCGGCATCCCTCCCTCCCACAGATGGTCTCATGGGTCAGTTCGCCTCCCAACCATGTATCCACCCTTCCTACCCTCTTTAATGTGGCCTCTTCTCTACATTCAGCTGTAAGAGTCTGTTCTGCCACTCTTTGGTTCATTTTGGGGGTTATTTACACTGATAACACTGTTATCTAGGAGTATCCTTGGGACAAGGTGAGCCTAGGCTCCTCCTACTTTGCCATCTTCCCTGCAAAAATATGATTAAGTGCTAATTGTACAAAGCTACTGGGATCCCATAGAAATTATTGGGTTGAAAAGTAAAATTTTGTAGGAATGTACTTTGGAGACTATGTGGACATTTTTAATGAATTTGAGCTTGCAAACTACATGAGAAGGCAAATATTATTGCTTAATAATTGTATATTCTGTAGATAGATCATAATGACGATAGATATGTAGGTAGGTAGATAGACAATCAGTCATGTCTCTTCTAACATACATCTTTTTCTTTTTTTTTAATTTTACTAAGCCGAGCTACTGACAGGGTACATCGGAGACAATCAAATACATGGAAATGGAAAATAGAAATGTACATTGAATTGCTTCAGATAAAGACCAGTAATGTTTATGTGTATACACCTTGGTGTAAAAACATTGATTGTATAAGTTTTAGCACTGGATGGGCCTTAAGAAGTCAAAGCCAAGACATTATCTTTACCTATCTGAGAGCAAATGTCCTGAGGGCCACATGCCTTGCTACAGATGACATTATTAGTATCCTCTGCTGCTTTACCTGCTCTACTAATACTAATACTTAGTATAATACTAATAATAAAATATGTAACATTATTAGAGCATGTGTTAGATGCCAAGCACTGTGGAAAGCACTTTACCTATGTTATCTCAATTTTTCCTGTCACTCTGTAATGTAATTGTTTCATAGAAGAGGAAGTAGAGGTACAGAGAGGTTACATCATCAGTCTGTGCAGGGATTGGTACTCAGATGAAGGAAAGTCTCAGAAGGTTATGTTGATACCCATTATATCATGCTGTTACTGTTCTGTCATTAGAGGGAGAAAGGGATAAAAGACAAACAAGCATTTACCAAAGGCATAGATGCTCTACAAAGCATTTTACAATGTAAGTGTCCTGGGATTGCTTGTACTCCCCATTTGACTTCAGATGTGAGTAATAAGTTGTCATTCAGTCCACATAAAACTCCCAGACACATAAGATACATAATGACCTTGCCCAGTGCCAGATGTTTTCTGGGTCCTCAAAAATGTCAACCCTCCTTCCCTATTTCCCTTGTGACCAGTCAACAGATTTAAAAATCATTCTATTTCAACACTTGGTACTCAGTTCAAATCTTTATTGAATGCTTTCTTGAGCCAAAATTTGTATTTGGCAGTAGGAAGAAATGAGAGAGTCTAGACAAAAATGAATAAGCTTTCTTACTGTTTCAGCATGTATGTCAATATATGAGGAGACATAAAACGTTATTAAAAATGCCCAACAATCTAAGCAAAATATGTTAGGGGGGCCTGGGTGGCTCAGTTGGTCAAGTGTCTGAATTTGGCTGCTCAGGTCATGAGCTTGCAATTAAAGAGTTTGAGCCCTCATTGGGCTCTGTGCTGAAAGTTGAGAGCCTGAACCTGCTTCAGATTCTGCCCCTCCCTCGCTCATGCTCTGTGTCTCTCTGCTTCAAAAATAAACATTAAAAATTTTTAAGCAAAATATGTCAAAAATCCATACATGAAGGATATAAAGTTTCAGTTATACTATACAAGATGAGTAAATTCTAGAGATCTCTTATATCACATAGTGCTTATAGTTTGCATTACTGTATTGAGTACTTAAAACTTTTTTAAAAGGAAAATCTTATGTTGTAGTCTTATAAAACAAAAACAAAAATCCCAAGGAGGCACAAGAAAACTTTCAGTGAGGAGTATGGTATTTCTATTACCTTGATTGTAGAAATGGTTGCACATGGGTTTACCTATGTCCAAACTCATCAAATCATATATATTTAATGTGTAAAGATTTTTTTGTTGTTGTTTTTTGTATATCAATTACACCTTGAAGCTGCTTTTAAAAAAGAAATTTTCTCATTTCATCTGAGTTGTCAACCTTATTGGCATAATGATATTCTTTTCCTTAAGTTTATTTATTTATTTTCAGAGAGAGGGAGAGAGGGAGAGAGATGAGTGGGAGAGGGGGAGAGAGAGACACAGGCTCGAACTCACAAACTGTGAGATCATGACTTATGCCAAAATCAAGAGTCAGTTGCTTAACTAGTTGAGCCACCCAGGCACCTCTGGCATAATGTTATTCTTAATAGTACCTTATTTTCCTTTCAATGGCTGTCAAACGGATAATAATGTATCTTTTATTCATCATTTTGACTAACTCATATTTTCTATTTTGTTGATCAAGTTAGCTATGGGATAGAAATTTCATTCACCTTCTTTCAAAAACAACATGGCTTTTTAATTTTATCTGGTGTTTTTCTCTCATAACATTGATTTCTGCTCTAAAATGTATTTCATTTCATTGATTCATTTTAGGTTTAAATTGTTTTTCTTTGTTCCCTCTTCTTAAGGTGGAAGTTTAAATCATTGACTCTAACTCTTTCCCATTTCCTGATATAATCGTCACAACTATTATTTTCCTCTAAGAACTACAAACGCATTTCCAAAATTTTGATATATTGTGAATCGTCACTTAGTTTAAAACACTTTCTAATTTTCTTTTTTATTTCTTCTTTCATTCATGGACCAGGTATGAGTGTATTGCTTTCTCCAGTTTTGGAGATATTCTAGAGACCTTTTTGTTCTTGTGTTTTAATTTCACTGTAGTCAAAGAATGCTCCGTATTGTAGTTCATTTCTTTGAAAACTTTTAAGACTTGTTATATGGCTCTTTATTGATCTTTATAGGTGAATATTTCTTGTGCACGTAAAAAGAGTGTTTATTTTTTAGGAGTTAGGTATAGTCATCTGTGAATGCCAATTAGTTCATGTCAGTTGATAGAGTTGTTCGAAACTTCAATATTCCCATGGGGTGCCTGAGTGGCTCAGTCGGTTTAGTGTCCAACTTCGGCTCAGGTCATGATCTCATGACCTTTAAATTCCATATGTTATCAGCTCCATACTATATTCTTATTCCTTTTAAATTTACATTCAACATTCAGTAGTCTTTCCATGGTCTTAGACGTTGAGCACTGTGAGTCTAAAAATCTCTCTTTTTTTTAATCAGTACAACTCTGAAATTCTTGCACTGCCACATAGACTGATAATGTTAGTCTTATAAATCATTGGATTTGAATGAGGTTTGACTACAGTTTTGCTTGGACCCACTTTATCCTCCAAATTAAGTGCTTTGAATGTGTTTCAGACTTCTTCTAGACAGGGCCTTAGAATCAAAGACTGTAAGATATCTAGACCTCAAGACTGAGACTTCAAGGTTAGTAGACTTCAAGACTCTAAACTAGATTTTTAGATGTCTAGACCTCAAGTCTCGAGAAGAATTTTTGATTTTGAGATCATGAGTTTGCAAAACTTGGATACTGTGAGACCATGAGACAACGATTCCTGGAAACACTAATATTGCAATACTGTGGAATGTGGGACTGCAGTACCGTGAGATTCTGAGATAATGTGAGTGTAACTCCACACGACAATGAGATTTTGAGATTATGAGAATTTGAAACTGTACTTCTACTTCCACTTAAGAGATATACTTCTAATTTTTGGCCTTACCTCCACATCTGCTTACACCTGAAAAGTTTCCTTGTAAAAGAATGACTGGACAAATTATTTTTGCATTTGATTTAAATTCTACAAGCTAATACACAGACATGTTCATCAACAATTGATCTGGTTATAAATTTGCCTTTCCCCTGCCCTTCTCCAACATGAGTAACTGGCCCCAGTTCAAAAGCTTGAAAAATCGCTTTTATATTACTTACCTAGTATCACCAGGGACTTAACAATAAGCTCTAAATCACCCAGTTTTCCAGCCCTGTTTTATAGATGTTGCTTACCACCAGAAAGTAAGACCAGATGTCAGAAGCCCCAAGCTCCAAATAAGCCCTTCTGACCCAGTTTTTGACCCATTTGATTCAGGTTAGACATGGTGCTAAGCCTGCAGATGAGCTCAAGATCATTACCATCTAATTGTAAAAACAACAACAGCAACAGCAACAAAAAGCCCACACACCTACCAGCCCATGACAGAGCCAACTGTGCTCCTTTAAGGGAAGAAAAGAAGTGGCACTCTAATTTGAAGAAAACTTCTCCCCGTTTCATGAAAATCCCTGACATCAGCTTGCTTACCAGCAACTCATAAAGCTTACTAACTCCATAAAACACTGACCATGAGAACTAACAGAGAGAAGGTGACTTTAGAGCATGACCTCCTCTTCTCCATTGTCTGGCCATTGAATAAATTATCTGCTTGCCATCAAATACCCTTTTCTTATTTGGCTGTTTGGTGAATGGTTTTGAGTAGGGAAAGAACCTACCACTTAAGTAACACTAAGAAGGGTTTGTCACTCTAGAGTTTAGTTTTCTAGATGCTTTTTGCCCTCAGATCTCAATGGTTTTTAAAAAAATGTGATTTTTTCCCCTGTTATTTCTTGACAGTTTCATGGGAGTAAAGGTCTTTTATATTCTTCTATTTGCTAATCATAAGTTGAACTTTCATTGAATTCTTAATTTCAATTATTATGCTTTTCAGCTTCCATCTGATTTGGTTTTATAGTTGCCAGTTCTTTGCCAAAATTCTCTTCCTCTTATCATTGAACTTCATGAGCATATTAATCACAATTATTTTAAAATGGTTGTTTGACAACTCCAATATCTGGATCCCCTCTGACTCTATTGTTTTGTCTGCTTTTTCACTTGCTTTTGGTCATTCATGTTCTTTTATATGCTTGCTATGACAGATATCAAGTTATTATTTCTCAGCCTCAAACTCACCATTCTATACTCTGCTCTGAGGGTGGGAATCTGAAAAAAAAATTCTAAATTGCCTGCTACCTTCCTGTTAGAATCTGCCCATAAAGGCACTAGGGAGAGATTGGAAAATTGCGGGGGGAAGAAGGGACTTTCTCTTACAAATTTGCTTCCTGTCTGCTCTCTGCTTCTATCAATATCATCTTCCTTGTTATTCTTCACTCCAGAGCAGGTGTTGGTTTAAGTAGCAGCAATTGAATCCAGTTTCCAGTTCTTCAGACAAACAAAGAACCATCATTAATGTGATTGTTTGGAGAGTCCAGGACCAGCCAGGCAGGGTTATGGCCTGAGAAGCCTGGGTCTCAGTCCCCAAAGAATCCTCTTCCAAGATTAGAGACTTGACTGACCAATATCAATCTCTACTTAATATTGTGATTTTTATTTCTGAGCGACTGCTCTTCTAAACTTTGTTGACATATTTCCCCTTCTTTCTCTTGTTCTTCCGGTTGCCAATAAGGCAGCTGCTTCTGCATTCGTTGTCTTGTGATATTGAGTATCCTACCTTTTGCCTTGCAGTTCTTCAGTTTCCACTCAAAGATTATATTAAACCATTTCTACTGAAATTCATTGTATGGTCTCAGCTTCTTGAATGGACCCTCACTGAAACTGATGTTTCCTTAATGGGTGCTAGATATTTTGCATTACACCATTTAGAGACAAAAGTCCAAGAAGCACTTTTGCTAGGGAGGTGTTTTCATCAGGATTTAAGTTGATTCAAAGCTAACTTGCAGTCCTTTCAGGAGCCAGTTTGTATCTAACTCACACTTAGGTTTACAGTATAGCTTTTCAAAGTCCCCAAGTAAAGTCTCATTTATGAACAAGAGCCCCTCTGGTTTGATGGCTTCTCAATTCCAGTTTTTACACCTGGGCCTATGGGACTGCCCATCATATTAGCTACTATTTTATGCTCAGATTTTTAACCTCTCACTTGGTGTTTTCAAACTAGCAAATGCTCAAAGGAAAAAACAGTACCAAATGTTGGCTTCACCATTTTGGGCTTTTCTGCTTTCTGGAACATTGGCCCTAAAAATTCTCCTTTTCTTGGTAGTTCTCTGACTTCAAAAAGCTAAATTTTTTTTTTGTTCAAATAATTCAGTTTTTTCAGTGAGATTCAAACTAAAACTCACTGACATTGTTCTCCTTTTTGCAGTGCCAAAGAGCAAATGTACAAGTCCTTGTAGTTTCCTTCAATTGCCCTCTGCCCATCTGTAATGACTTTTTTCTAACAATCCTATAAGAGAAAATTTTAGGGATGCCTCCACAAGACCTGTCACAATTCCCTGATCTTCCATTTTAAATTATATTCTCCCTAGAAAAAAACAAACAAAAGCTCCATCTCAATACCAAGTATTTG
This sequence comes from Paguma larvata, assembly GCA_030068075.1. Classification (NCBI taxonomy): domain Eukaryota; kingdom Metazoa; phylum Chordata; class Mammalia; order Carnivora; family Viverridae; genus Paguma; species Paguma larvata. The sequence continues at coordinate 38,018,658 of CM057837.1, read as the reverse complement.
AGCTGGATTGCCAGAATGTAGGTTAAGAATTCATGTTGTTTCTATTCTTGGATCAAAGGAAATGCCAGGCAGTGATATGAGAGGCACATCTCCTTTATTTCTTGTAATTTACTATAATATATTATCTATTTTCAAGGATTTCTAATCTCCACCAAAATTTAGAATTATAAATTCAAAAGTGATTTTGAGATTAAGTCTGTGTACATACAACTGTGATAATTGGAAAGCAGTTTTAAAAGAGAGAGAGAGGCAGAAAGTAGAATGGTGGTTGCTAGGGCTTGGAGTGATAGGAAATGGGGAGTTATTGTTCAATGGGTATGAAATTTTAGTAATGCAGTTGACAAAGTTCTACAGAGATGCTATACAACACTGTGCTTACAGTTAACAATACCATACCGTACATGTAAAAATTGATTAAGAGGGGAGATCCCATGTTACATGTTTTCTTACCACAATCATAAAAAATTAAAAAAATACTGCATAAAGATGCATATATATATTTTTATATTAAAAATAATATAAAAACAAACTGAAGACAGGGACCTCTGGGCAGCTTAGTTGGTTAACGCGTCCAACTCTTGGTTTCGGCTCATTTCATGATCTCACAATTCATGAGTTCCAGCCCCACGTGTTGGGATTCTCTCTCTCTCTCTGCCCTCCCCCACTCAAAAGAAATAAATAAACATTTTTTAAAACGCTGAAGACAAATATAAAATAGACATTTTCCATTTTTTAGTGTTACTATAAAAATGTTTTTCCCATAGTCATCTGAGATATTTTCTTCTCTAAATGTTTAGTCATAAACTTACTTTTAATCTAAAAAGAGAGAGAATAAGGGAATGAGTTTCTCTTCATGCTGGCAATCTATTTAATCTAATCAATTTGCAATAGCTTCATTATTAAGTATAATATCATTTCTGTATCCATCCACACACCTTACAACCATCTCCATCTCTGTTTCTTCTCTCAGATTGCTGAGAATATGCATGTAAGTAGATTCATTAAGTAGATTCAGTTTTCTTCATATCCCCTTGACAGAGTTGAGCCAACCCAGTTGTAAAGGTGATATTTGTTGGCAAAGTAGAGAGCCCATAATTCACTAGAGTGAGAGTATAGAACAGTGTGGCCATTATAGAGAACATCATGGTAGTACTTAGTCAAATTAAGCATGCAGAACCCTCTGACACAGTAATCCAAGTCTTATGCAGGTTCATAAGGAGACATGGATCAGAATATTTAGAGTTGGAGCCAACACATTTTTAAAGACAGGATAATCTTAATGTAGTAAATGCAAAGTGCGGAATATTGTGTTCCAAGTAGAAGCAAAAATCACATACACACAATCATGCATACACAATAAAAATGAATTATCTTAAAACGGTGTTAATAAAAAATGATAAATTCTATAGTATAATTTATTAAAAAATTTTTAAATACATAATGAAAAATGTAAAAAATAAGTATATAAATAGAATAGTATAAAATATTTTTAAAATAATCAAAATTAAAAGCTTAAAAATACCACCCCGTCCCCCTATCCCCCACCAAATGCATGCGCTCTATAAGAATATGTAGAAATTCACAGATAGAGGTGACTAGATGGCTCCGTCAGTTGAGTGCCTGATTCTTGGTTTTGACTCAGGTCATGATCCCAGGGTTGGGGATCGAGCCCTATGTTGAGCTCCACACTCAGTGTGGAGCCCGCTTGGGATTTTCTTTCTCTTTCCCTCTGACCCTCTTCCCTGTTCATGGTTTCTCTATCTCTCTCTCTAAAATTAAAAAATAAATAAATACAATAAAATAAAGAAGTTACCAGATATATTTAAAACCTGTTAAAATAGTGGCCTGTGGCCAGAAGAAAAATGCTATTTACAATGGGGACACAGGGGAAGAATAAATAAATAAACAAATAAACAATGGAGGAACCAATAAGGACGGTGTCCTGAATTAAGGACTATGAGTAACTTTCCATCTGTACTGTTTTAAAGGAAAAAGAAAAAAGTCTTTAAACGAAAAAAAAAATACAAAAGGAATTTTGGCCATATCTCAATTCTAATTAGCCTTAAGTCTAGCTACTCTTTCTTTTCATGATTTTCTTAATGCATTTCCTATTTGGTTCCAAAGTTTGGTTCTCTTAATTGAAATATGTTCCTGCTATTTTGAGTATGTTACGTGAAGACAATGTGATTTAACCTTATAGTATAGTTTAGTTTCCTTAAGTGCTTAGTTCCTCTCAATGGTTATATGCAATAGCTTCTCTTTCAAATTGCCCTTGGATATGATTTTACAATTTTTCCAGCAGCAGTACAAGCCACTGAGCACAATGTCCAATACTATTTAATTATGCTTATTCAGAAGGAAGTTGGGTGGTAATTGTCTTTGGCCTTTCAGCCTCACGACACAGCTGACACCAAGCAAATAGCAGTTGAGGCCAGACCCCCTTCTTCAGTATTTATTAAGCAGTAGCCAAACCAGCCATGCCATCCCTGATTATCACTGTAGTGTCGGGACCACAGCCCGTAGTTGTTTTGTATAGGTTGTCCATTGTTCAAATGTGCACAGCCAAGAAGGTAATGAGGACTGAAAGCAAGCCCCTATCCTGCTAACCTGGCTGTGTGCACATGGGCTACATCCTCCCAGAGTGGAAATGCCTTGTTCTAATTCATGAAAAGGGGCCATATGGACTAGCAGTATCTCTATTAGTGTCTCACTTTACCCCATCCCTTTGTACCATAGTTGCTTTCCATCCCCTTTTACTCCATACCTATCCCCAAAATAAGGAGAAGAGAGAGAATCTGCAGGACTTTTCTTCCCTGTGGAGGCTGCGGGCATTTTTCTTCATCAAAGTCAAGTGAGAGGGGCTCCAAACTCTTCAAAGGAAGAGAGCTTGGAGTATCAACAATAAGGACACACTGGCGTGTCACTCCTTCTTGGTATTGTTCAGTTGTAGAATATGTAGGCACTGGAAAGGAGTAGAAATGTGTTTTAGGGTCTTGCTGGAGGTTGACATTTATTCCCTAGAGATAGGAGAAATTTCCAAAGAGACAAAGAACTGCTTCTTACCTGGAGATATTTGAAGGGAAACTTGTTCAGATTAACAGAGTAAGCTAGAATCATTTGGTAGTGTACTTAGGATGAAGGGGATAAGGGCTCACTCTGAACCTATTTCATATGACAAAGAGTTAAGGGCGATTGTATTAGACCAGTCAGATCTCAGTTCTGGAGCAGAGGTAAAGCAAAACCTACCAAACTCAAGCCAACCACACAGGTGCTGCACCATGATGGAGGAAGAGTCATTCTCCAAAGGAAAACCTGAGTGATATTAGCAAAGGGATGTGGATGACCATGGATGACAGAGAGAATGCCAGAGTTCTAAACTTGGAGGGTGTGAAACAACATCTCCGCAGTCACTTTTGCCTTCAAGTGAAATGAAAAAATGAGTAGAGCAAGGGCAAGAGCCATGTGGTTACCCACATGGCTTCTGAGAGAGAGGACTAGGTGTGTGAGAGAGAGGACAGGGTTGTAAAGAGATACAGCTTTTCCTCTCAGAGTCCTCAGCAAGGAAGGGACCAGAGACCAGAATGTTACTTAATTTCAGCCTCATGAAAACCACTTCTAGGTTTGCAGAAAAACCACTGTATTAGTAGATAGCATCAGCAATGAATGGAATTAGCCTGACTCAGGGTAAGTCTGTAGATACCTTCCTGCCACCTACACTCTTCCTTCTTTCCTATTCCCTTCTCTCCTCTGCCTCTATACAGAGGGGCTTGACACAGCGGTGGAAGGCATTCCAGAACCAGACCATGCAACCCTCACCCTCTAGGGTATTTTGGGGTGTGAGGGTCTAAGATAAAACCATGCATCCCACTCACATCCCACATCCCCTACAGCGGGGCTGTTTCAGGGAAGAGAGGAGTTGGTGTTTGAATTGTATTTGAGGCCAGAGCCTTAAATCAGTCTGGGCTATGCACATTTTCTAATAACCTAAAGTGATTGTAAAGCCACCCAATCTACCTAGGGGATCAAGAAGAGTGATTTGACAGAATGTGTTTGAACACAGGAATTGAAAAAAAGGTAGTTAAACCATTCTATTGTTATACTTAAAGTTCACAATGTTCAATAAAACAGGAAATTCCCAGTTATCAGGTAAACCTAAAAATACTTACCCTTGAGCCTTAAGAAAAGAGACATAGAAAAACAGAGGTGCTGTAAATTTAAAGGCAATGTATTACATTGGAGGACTTTTCAGGCTTTTAAAAGCCTACCCATCAGTTGTTTCCCTTGAGAAGGTACTTGGTAGGATTGATATGAGGGGAACATGGCCACTTTTCAATCCTTCTGCCATTTGTTTACCCAGCAAGAATTTGTCATCACTCTTAGTGCAGGCCATGGTTTGAGACACCATGTGTGTTGAAGTGAGGAGGAAAGATTCAGTATAGCGGATAAAGGTTCCCCTATAGAGAAATCCGAGTGCAAAGTTAAAAACTGAACCAAAAGCCAGCACTAAATCAATGACAGATGAACAAGTCCCAAATGGTATGAATGGGTCATGCCACTCTTGTAGTAAAACCTGTCAATAACATCCCAAAACTTTTAGAACAAACGTGAGTTAACCCTACTGCACCCATAGTGCAATGATCTTTCAAGACTGGACTCTTCTATCTAATCATTCATTAGGATACTGTCTTTTCCCTCTGCTGGGCTCCCTCTACAATGGTCTTATGGCACTTCTTAGGAAACATCTGTTTTTTCCTACTTTAAAGCTTTGTCATTGATGTTCACTCTATCCCAAATACTCTTTCCTGGGCTTCCCAGATAGAAAACCTATCTCAGCTTTTGGATAGAGTGATAAACTGAGCCTGGTTTGTCTGGGACTATCCCAGCTTTAGCACTTAAAAGTCCCACTGCCAAGAAGGCCCTTGGTCTTGGGTAAACCTGGATGTGTTGTCACCCTACCTACAGGTCTCTGGGATTTATTTCTTCTGAAAAGAGACATTCCCTCAGCACCTTATTTATAGGATTCTTTGAATAAGTAAATATAAATTTGATTATATTATAAAGAAACATATCTCCAAGAAAAATACACTATAATCGAAGCAAAGGGACAAATGACTTCCTACGGAAAAATGTGCATCTTTTGTCGCAGACAAAAGTTAATATTTAAAGAGCTTCAAAAAAGACAAAAGAGCGGCACCTGAGTGGTTGAGTTGGTTAAGCATCTGAGTCTTGGTTTTAGCTCAGGTCATGATCTCAAGGTTCTTGATTTCCGGACCCTGCACCGCCCCCCACCCCCCATGGGATTCTGTGCTGACAGTGAGGAGCCTATTTGGGATTCTCTCTCTCTTTGTCCCTCCCCTGCTCATACTCCCTCTCTCGCTCTCTCTCTCAAAATAAATAAACTTGAAAAAATAAAAAGAAGAAAAAGTTAAACTACACTATAGGATGACAGACTACAGAAATGAATATAATTCATAGGAAAAAGTTACAAATGACCCATAATCATAGGAAGCCAGGCTCACCCTCACTTATTTAAGGGAAATGCAAATTAAAACTTCACTGCGATGCAATTTTTTGCCCATTGACCAGAATTCCAAGGTGTTTTGTTTTGTTTTCAGCATACTCAGTTTGCGAGACTCTGAGGAAACAGTTACCTTCATACTTTGCTGCTAAGGATGCAAAGTAATATAATAGTTATGGTCAGAAATTTGGCAACATCTAGCAAAATAACATGTCTGTTTCATCTTTATGGTCAAAGTCCTGACCCCACTTTTAGGAATCTATTGCAAAGATTACATGCATGGAAATACAAATTATATTTATAGAAGGATTAGGAACAACAAAAAATTAGATGCAAGGTTGGAGCTGATGAGTTAATTGTTAATCAATAATTTTTGAAAATGAATCTCAGGTATCAGTCCTGAACAATTTTCAATTAAAACAGTAGGTATTATTGGATTAGGCTACCAAATGCTACTGTAAAAACTAAACTAAGTCCTGCATAAGAAAGTGGGAGCCTATTTATATGTAATCTTCCTTCTACCAGTAGATGGAAATAGGAAGATCCAGGTCAATTTTAAAGCTCGGAGTCTTTTAATTTTCCCCCATGAAAGCAAGTCAGTCTAATGTATGATAAAATGGAAAATACAGATATCCATTCAAGTCGCCTTGAATTTCTCCCTCATATTTTCAGAATCAAATATAATGTTCAAGCTAAATGAACCCACCTCTAGAGCAGGGGAGATATTAGAATATTAAAACTGGAAGGGACCTTAGAGATGATGAAGTGGTTTATAACTAACGTTAGAAAACCAATGATTTTATGAAAGAGGAAAGTGAGTCCTAGAGAAGTCAAATCATTTTTACACGATCACACAGCTGGGGGTGCAGCTGGATGGCTTTGGATAAGTTCAATAGTCAACACTGCAATTACCAACACAATCTAATATTAGGAGAAAGCTGTGAGACACAAAAATGGAACAAAATAATGAGGAAGTGGGTGTAGGTAAACCAAAGAACATCACTAAAGATATATCACTGGCCTCATAGATTTATTTCAAACCACTTCTTGCCTAAATTCTCATTTTCCACCCCATTTAAAATCTTGAGTTTATATGAGAATTAATGTATATTTACAGCTTTCTTAATCTCCACCTTTAGTCTGTATCTTCCATTGTCTAGAGCTATGTATTTTAGCCTTCATATTTTCCTTTGGGGAATGCTGTCCCCACATCTTGAGCATGTGTGTGGTTTGAATCTGAGTACGATTTACTCTACACTGACTCTAGAATGGGGATGTGATTGTTCTACTGCAATCAGCATTAATTCAACCCTTTGCCATGGTGATAGGTAAAGAAATGGACATAAACACTGGTTGAAAACAATCAGTACATGCAGTTGACTTAGTCATGGTGCTTGGGTATGGAAAGAACATTTAAATTACATTGGCCCATCAGAATTAAGCCTGCCCTTATGTTTGTAGTAGGGTTTCCTCCTCTCTCCATCATTTCCCCGACTCTTTCCCTGCCACTATCTTTCTCTCCTAGAAGCTGCTAAGAGTTATGCTGTGACAGTGTGAACTGTTCTTAAGACAAAAAGGGCGGGGAGCACTGCAGGAAAAGAGTAAAGAGAAAAAATCAGGTGACATTTCTGAACTATTAGTTCAAACCAATTGCCATATCTACCCACCTACATTTGAGATTATTATTTACATAAATCAATAAATTCTGTTAGTGTTCAAGTCAGTTTGAGCTCAATTTTCAGTTATGTGAAACTAAAGGCATTGAAACTGATGTTGGAGGCAATGTGATTTAGGGGTAAGATTTAGAAGAAATAAGTAAACCCAGATTCTATTCCAGCAACTGACTGTATGACCTCGGGTTAGTTATTATGTCTTTCTAGACTATATTTTCTTTAGCTGTACATTTGCAATGGAATATTGTCCTTGGCTGATATTACATGGTGTTGTGAGACCACATGAAGTAAGGGTTAGGAACAAAAGAACCACAAACCCTGTGCAATTGAACTGCAGGTAATATTATTACCATCAGAAGATCTTGCAACCATCAATATGATTGTTATACTACATTTTCCCTGTATTTCAGGAGACAGGAATAATTTATCAAGATGTGCACCTCTGCAAAGCACTTGATGAAAACAAGAGTGGAAGTTTCTAAAGCAAAGCGGATTTCATTAGGCTGTTTAATATGAGTATTTATAGCCAAATTGTTTCCCAATTGACTTTGCAGTTCTCATTTGTGATTCATAATTCTTGGTGAATAATTGCAATTATCATCTGCCTAATGAGAGAGTGATTTCCTCTCTGCCCGTCTTTATTTTCCTTTTGGTAAAACCTTGCATTCAGTGCTGTGTATGTCACAGAAAGTTGGTCCATTAGAAGCTGATTTCCTGCCAAATACACAGAAAACCAGGCCCGGGGGCAGAAGAAAACTTCCAAATGTGAATGGATATAAACTCATCTGTAAATCAGAATCTTTTTTCAGATATACGCACAAACAAAAGTTTTATGATTGAAATGAGCATTAGTGGTTTTATTCATGCATGCAGTGAATTGAATGTTTGGGTCCCCCGCCCCCCCCCAATTTATGTTGAAACCCTCTATGATAGGATTTGGGGTGGGGCCTTGAGGAGGTAATTAGGTCATGAGAGTGCACCTCTTATGGGTGGGATTGTAAGCTTCTTTCTGCCACATGAGAATGCAACAAGAAGTCAGCAGTTTGCAACCCAGAATAAGTCATAAATATATATAGATATAGGTAGTATGTCCATTTATTTATCTTGGATTTCTTTCATCAAACTTTTTTGTTTTCACCATACAAGAACATATTTTGTTAGATCTATACCAAAGTATTTCATTTTTTTGAGTGATTATAATTGGTAATGTATTTAATTTTCGGTCCTTACGTGTTCATTTTTAGATCATAGAAATAAACAATTTTTGTATACTGATACACATCCTGTGACCTTACAAGTTCTAAGACTTTTATTTTCATAGATTTCTAGGAAATCTACACCACTTCCATATTAAAATAGACTGCTGCATGGCCCACCCGATCTATGACTTCGCGGTCTGAAAGAATCCAGTTCTTGGGCAACTCTGACCATCTTGTCCCTTGTCCCTTGTGGGGACCTTGTATCATGCCTCATGCTTTTCCAACAGTGTGTATATCTCTGTTGTAGATGGACCTCTTCAAAACCAAGATGTCTATGTTGTAATTGTTCTTTTTGAGCTTTCCATAAACTCCAGATGGTATCTTTGCCCCTAATACATCAAGGTCTTGGTAATATAGCCCATGTGGCAGGATTGTCTGTATTATAACTTGGGCCAGGTATATGGAGCCATTTATCTTTCTTTCTTTCTTTCTTCCTTTCTTCCTTCCTTCCTTCCTTCCTTCCTTCCTTCCTTCCTTCCTTCCTTCCTTCCTTCCTTTCTTTCTTCCATTAATTTTTTAAAAATTTACATCCAAGTTAGTTAGCATACAGTGCAATAATAATTTCAAGAGTAGATTCTTTGGGGGTGCCTGGGTGGCTCAATTGGTTAAGCGTCTGATTTCAGCCCAGGTTATGATCTCACAGTTCATGAGTTCGAGTCCCCTTTCAGGCTCCATGCTGACAGCTCGAAGCCTGGAGCCTGCTTCGGATTCTGTGTCTCCCTCTCTCTCTGCTCCTCCCCCATTCATGCTCTGTCTCTCAAAAATAAATAAATGTTAAAAAAAAGAGTAGATTCCTAACACCCCTTACCCATTTAGCTCATCCTCCTCCCACAGGCCCTCTATTTGTTTTCCATATTTAAGAGTCTCTTATGTTTTTGTCCCCTTCCCTGTTTTTATATTATTTTTGATTCTCTTCCCTTATGTTCATCTGCTTTGTATCTTAAAGTCTTCATATGAGTGAAGTCATATGATATTTGTCTTTGACTGACTAATTTCGCTTAGCATGTACCCTCTAGTTCTATCCACGTAGTTGCATTACTACTAGAAAGTTAAGATGTCATCTAGTAAATGAAGAAGAAAGATGTTTCCAAGTGTGGAATATGCTACCTTCAAAATCTGAAGAAGTCCACCAAATATTTTTGTTGTTTTCTTAGTCTTGGGAGTAACAACATATAACAACTAAATATAACAACTTGTCTCTTACTGTGAAGGAGATGTCCTCACATGTCCCAGAGAACTAGATTCCTAAAAACTTCACAGATGTCAGCCTCTAGAGCATGCATGTGTTCCACAGCCTCCAATTGTCACTTGTTGCTTATCTAGTGTTATTGGAGTCATATTTCTGATATGATGTACCAATGCACTGTTCTACAGAATGTGTGGATGAGCCAACTCTCTTTGACAATATGATGGCAAAGGTTGGGAGTGTTAACGTAATCCTGTTAGCATTACAAATCTGTAATGCCCCACATTAGGCCAACTGCTTCTGATTCTTTTGCCTGATAGGAATGGGAAATAGGCATTCACTAATACTTGGTTAGTTCTATAGTAACATTATTTCCCATAGTATGATCCATATTGTATGTTAGGAGGCAGAGCTGTGAAATAAATGAAGATTTGATAGGAAGTATCTTTCTTCATTCTTTGTGTTTTGAAGGTGACACTCTATATATCATTTCACTTAGGATGCATTATTGTTTTTTATTTATTATCTTTGGGGAGAGGGAATTTCAAAGGAATCTACTTAATCTACCCCAATACAATAGCTCTTATCCTAGGTCTAAGAACCACTACTAGGATTCTTGTAACTGCAAGTATGTCCCTTCCAAATATGCATTAAGAGACCAAGAAAATGATCCCCAAGTTTGTCTGTGGACCCAGTGGATTCATTGTGAACCAGATATAGTCTAGAAATTTATTTATTACCTGCATCACATGTGCTCCCTACTCTAACAGGGGATCATGAGTATTAGTGTCAATGCAGACCATGTGTCTAACAATCTGTGTATCAAATACTCACAATCCTGATTGCCTGCTTTTTACTGATTGTTCTTTCCCCAGTATTAAATAGTTGCTTCATGTACATGCTCTGATCCATATTCACCTAAAGACTTAAAAGTCAGGCCTCTGCATGTCCTCAGAGTGCACCCTCTCTCTCTCTCCTTTTTGATACTCTTCCTTATCAACTTAACTCTATAGGCCTCCTTGGAAACTCAACCTTGATACTTAACTCCAAGAAACCAGTTGTCACTTGAGTTCCCTTTCCCTGCACCACAGGCTAGAGACACAGTCCAGGTGTAAGCTGAGAGGCAATTACAGGTCTCATCTCATCCGTTGTTCCTCAGTTTGGGATCTCCGTCTTGCACTGTTTTCAGTACTTAAAAAATCTCTGTTTTATATATGTTTTCTAGTTTTTCTATTTGGCTAAGGCAGTTGGGTAAATTCAGTTCCACCTTATCTTGGCCAGAAACCAGAATTACATTTTAATGTTTTCTTTTAAATACCTTAAACTATTCTTTAAGCAGTTATTTTATAGCTGTCTACTTACGGTTCTTGTTTTATTCTAAATAAGGACTCCCTTTTTTCCCCATTATGCTCCTTGATTTGTTATTACTGGCATATAGGAAGACTCTTAATTTTCATATGTTACCTTTATATTTGGATAACTTACCAAATTAAAGTCTTTTATCATACATAGAATTTTTCAAATGATCCTCTTAGATTTTTAGGGTGATAGTTAATATCACTTGCAGAACACATTGTTACTTAATTTCCAAAAATCTTATCTCATATTTCCTTTTGTTTTTATTTCACTAATACTATTGTTATCATTGAATTAACAGTCGTTTTAAGCAATTAAAACATTGCATTTGATTTAAATTCCAATGATTCTAATATTTCACCATTAAATACAAGGCTTGTTCTTGATTCAAGGAAGAAACTTTGTATTAAGTTCATGGAGTTTTTATACTCCTAGTTTACTAGGAATGGATGAATTTCATTAAAATATTTTAAACATCATTTGGATCGTCTTATGTTCCTACTTTCTTAATCATTAATACTGTGAATTATATTAATAGATTTCCTAATGGTAAGCTATATTACCTTCCTGATAAAAATCTTTATTGATTATAATATATCATTCCTCTTTATTTTTAAAATGTTTCTTTATTTTGAGAGAGATAGAGAGCACAAGCATTGGGGAGGGGCAGAGAGAGAGGAGAGACAGAGAATCCCAAGCAGGCTGCACACTGTCAGCACAGAGCCCAATGTGGGGCTCAATCTCCGGAACTGTAAGATCATGACCTGAGCCGAAATCAAGAGTCAGATGTTTAATCAATTGAGCCACCCAGGCACCTCCATTCATCTTTTAAAGTATAGTTGGATTCAATTTTATATTAGTTACCTAGAATATTTGCATATTTATAAATTATTTTGGTTTCCAACTGTATTGCTCAAACTGAGATCCATGGACCCAAGTATTCTGTACATTTAGTCTCATGGTAAAATACTTCCATATTGTGTCCTATTTTGCTGATATTCTAAATTTATACACATCTAAGCATAATCTTGAAAGTGTGGGTCACCACCCTGCAACTGAGAACTTATACATGAGTCCAATGTCCCACTATGCCTTTGTGCTTAAGATGGATTCCTCACCAAGGATAGATAAGATAAATGACAAGTTTTGGGAGTATAGCTCAATGTAGGGCATTTGACTCCAAATAATCACAAGGTACACAGACAACAAGGATTAGAAAAAAAGTGAGAGAATTGGGTCATTCTTTTTTTTTTCTTTATTATTATTTTTTTTTCAAGGCTCAAAACATATATGGCTACAAACAAGTCTCTCTTCCAGCCCTGTACTCTGGCCATCCAATTTCTCTCCCACAAGCAACTGCTATGGTCATTTTCTCACATAGTTCCATATACATCATATGCAATACCAACATATAAGCCTATGTATAAATAATCCAAGTTAGTTAACATTTAGTGTAATAATGGTTTCAGGAATAGAATTTAGTGATTCATCACTTACGTATAACTCGATTGCTCATCCCAACAAGTGCCCTCCTTAATGTCCATCACCCATTTGACCCATCTTCCCACCAAACACCTTAAAGAATATATTAATATGGGAAGACCAAGCCCAGAAATGCTGTAGCAGTTAATAATTTATTAAAGGCATTTTTGTGTGCACTGTGTGAATAAGATGTCCTTGGCACTTCCTACACATTTCTGGGCCTCACTCTATATTAAATGAATTGGAATCTATAAAGTTGGGATATGGACATAAATATATATTTTTAATCTTTACAAATAATTCTAATATGGAGGCAGAAATGAGAAGAACAGATGTAAATTTTGCTCTAATATATATATTAATTTGTAAAAATAAATGAAATTGTAAATAAGTAACAAAGATTTTGTCCACTCCTATCCTAGCAATAAAACGTAAAATAGCCATTTAATGTCAGCTTTAATATTTCCATGAAGCTAATTTATTTTCAAGTGAAGTAGGCATAGCTACAGATTTGTTATATGGTACCTGATTAAAATTAAAATTCGTGTTTAAAGAGTACAAGATTGCTCATTAGCAGTTTTTGGAAAATTGGGAGTTGTGATGATTTGTAACTAGTAAATCAAATCCTGGAATTAGTAATTCTTTAAAAATTTATTTATGTGAACAAGCATACTCATTATCAGTTTTATTAAAGTTAAAAACAGAAAAAATAGACCTTTCTTCTTTCAAATACTATCCCACTTAATGTAATGGTTGACATTGAGTGGCTAAGAATATATTACTTTATACTGTATCTTTTTTTTTTCGTTTAATTTATGTGCATTTGGTTTGGGGATTTAGGTAAAACAACTATAACTAAGATGGAATTTTATCTTACTTTTGGTTTATGTAAGTAACATTAAATATGTAAATCAAAATGGGGTTCCGTAATATTTATTTTTATATTAATGTGTATTTTTATTTTTTTAAGAGAGAGACAGAGTGCAGGCAAGTGAGGGGCAGATAGGCAGGAAGACACAGAATCCCAAGCAGGCTCCAGTCTCTGATCTGTCAGCACAGAGCCAGATGGAGGACTTGAACCTGCAAACCGTGAAATGGTGACCTGAGCTGAAGTCAGACACTTAACCCACTGAGTCACCCATGTACCCCAAGATTTATTTTTTATTGACAGTAGTTCATATATTATTAAAATGTGAGAAACTTTGTGCCATACATTGTGTGTGTGTGTGTGTGTGTGTGTGTGTGCATGTGCTCATGCCTGTGTTGTCTTTGTTTAATGTTGTTTTCAAGCTTATTTTGTTTTTGATTGAGATACTTTTTATATTTTATTTACTTCTTATAATTTAAATATACAAGAATGAGGTTATCTTTGGTGGTATGTTGCAGGTCTCTGGTAAAACAAACTGGGTCTTGCTCCTTTTGGGGTAAGTTACTAAATCTAGAAGTATCTCACACTTATTCACTTAGATTTCTAACTTCTATTGTGACTAGATTTGCTGGATTTTCTAGCTTGGCCTTATAAAATATCATTCAGTATTCACTTATAATTGTTCAAGAAGCTTATGTTTCAGTAGTCATATTGCCTTTATATTCTTAATGTTAATCTTTTGCATTCCCTTTCCCTTTTTCTCAACCATTTTTTTGGAGGTTTGATCAAATTTACTGGCTTTATTTTGAAACACATAATCCACCTCATAATTTCTACTTCAATTTTTGAAATCTTGTGTCTTTTAACAAACATTTTATGTATATGTACCTTCTCTAACTCTACATGTCTAATCAACAAATATTAAGTAGTATTTATTTTCTCTTGTTCTAAATATCTGTAGCTAAAGGAAAGAGAAAGGAAGGAGGGGACAGAAATAGATGGAGACATAACATTACTGGTCAGGAAAGCTTGGTTCAGGGATGTGAAGGAAGAGCCCATAGGAACATAAAGCAATATAGAAATGAAAATGTTAAAAAAATAATGCATTCATTTATTAATTTGTTGGTTCAAGAGAGTCTACTTAAATATCCAGTAACCCGTTGATGGAGGGTTGTATCAAAATGCTTCTAGACCAAAGTCAGTGATAATAACAAATTTATACAGTAGGAACTGTTGATATTTATTTGCCAAAATGAATCACAACTAGAAGAGTAGAATGATGGAGTTTTGGAAGACAGAAATAGAAAGTCAGTTTGAAAAAAAAATAATTCACTGTAATTTTCATAATTATAAAAACATTTTGGTTATATATATATTTATACATATTTAAAGGAAATACCAGGGTGCAATATAATTTGAATACCAAAATATCCATCTGTGTTTTTCTTCAACCAATTAATTATTGTAAAGTGATTTACAAATCCTATGTGCCACATGAATACTAAATGATTAAACTCAAAAATGGAAGTAGGAATATTGGTATTTAAGGGATTTATAACTTAGAATATTTACATATGACTGGAGAAGAAGAAATTTAAAGTGCCCAAATGATAATTAGTGGATATTTTCTCCTTTGATCTGAAAACAATAGAAAGTTTGGGTTGTATTTTTTTTATACTCTTATTTTGTTTGTTGGTTCCAAATATCCTGGAAACTTAGGTATCATTTTTGTGCCTCAAATAGTCCCACAAGAGGAACTTAAAAATATGTACACATGATTATTACTGACTAGGCACAAACTGAGCCAGCTTATAATTATCTTCACAAATACTTGCACCTGCAAGTAATTCTGCACTAACAGCTAAACTAGCCTTGTTAATTGGCCTGTTAATCATAGAGGAAGCAGAGTTCAGACTACCAGAAGGGTCATCTCTGTTTCTAATGGTTTCCCTACAGAAAGTAACCTGCAACATTTCGTAGAAGTCCCTAGCCATAGCTTGAACACATTGATCAGATTGTGTGTCTCTACGTTAGGAAAGCCAGCTTCTAAAACTATACCTTGCATAAAATAAGCACTTGATGTACATTTACTAATGGATCAGATTATTGATGCTGGCAGCAGGAGAGGTCTATTAGTTGGGCAGCCATTGAAAGGGCAGGAGAGAACACAACAGCAAAGGTTTTACTCTCTACAGCTATGCTACAGTTGAAGTTTTCTTAGAAAAGCACTAGAGATTTGACTTGAGAATTGGTTTCCATAAGAGTGAGACAAAGTTTCTGAGATTCCAATTGCCCGCTCAACCCTGTGTGCTTAGAGCTTGATGGACCCTTCATATGGATGTTCTTCCTACAGATAAGGAAATCATGACCCAGAAATGGTGAATTTCCCAAAGTCGTGTAGGTGCTAGACTTAGTTATTCCTGCTGTTTCTGCTGTACCTATAAATACACTTTAGGTTGGAGTTTCCATTTAGAGACAGAAGTGTAATGGCTTTATCCCAGCCTAAAGTGTTAATGTTTTAGACAGATAGATATTCAAAACATAAAATGACTTTAAAACTGCCCACTTAACCCTTCCTTTCCTTACTTCCCTGATGAGGAAACTGAGGACCAGATAAGGGGAGTGGTTTCTCCAAGGATATACAATAATTTACGTATGTAATAATGCTATCATCATTGAAAAGTGAAATTATGATCCATTTACACTCTTAACTAAGTTAGGGACATGTTAATACATTTTAATTAAATTCTCACTCATCATCTATATTTAATAGTTTTTATTTTTCTTTTATGTAGAGATTTAATTTTTCAGATCACTCTACCCTAAGAGACATGCAATAAAAGATAGATTGCTGACCTATTTGTTGCAGAAGTAAACAAACACAAACACATAAAAATTACCTATCACAAAGCGTCTGAAGTTCAATATTGCCAGTGATATAACTTTAAACAGCTTAATTTCCCCTTTTTATCAAAAGCATTAAACACTATTAATTTCAGACCCGTCTTCCTTTCTAGATATTAACATGTTTTTCCTGAAACTTTGGAAGTAATAACAGAATTAACTCATTGTGCAAGCCTGTCCATTTTGCCACCTCTCCAGAAATCACTGACCCAGAGTCCTCAATATCCATATTTTTTTCTGTACAGTGTCTTCCTTTGTGCCATTAAATGTGACAATCATAATGAAGATACAGCTTTTCTTAACAGTACTCCATTATTCTCTTCCAGAATTTCTCTATGCTGCTAATGCCCAGCCAGTAAATTCAGGTGCTGGTGCGTTACCAGTAAGTGGCAGTGGAAGGTTTTCAGATAATAACTAGCTGTTAGAAAGACAACAACCATGTATTCCTTCTTCAAATGATTTTTAAATGTTTTTTTAACCAAAGCGTCAAGGAGTCTAGTCAGGCCATCAGGAATTATAACCAAGTTTGTACGTGCTCAAGCAATGATGACCACCACTTTGTGAGTTTCCATTACTTAGAGAATTGTAAGATTTCACACTGATTTATGAGATATTTGTTTTAAAAAAATGGTTCGAATGACCATTTAATTAATTAATTAATTAATTTATGTCTATTTATTCTTGAGAGCGAGAGACACAGAGTGTGAGCAGGGTAATGCATCAGCACCTGAATTTACTGGTGGGCATTAGCAGCATAGAGAAATTATGGAAGAGAATAATGGAGTACTGTTAAGAGAGAGAGAGAGAGAGAGAGAGAAAGAAAGAGGAGAGAGAGAGACAGAATCCAAAGCAGGATTCAGGCTCCAAGCTAACATATGACCATTTCTGAATTGATGAAACACACTCCATCACCTCAGACATCAAGCCATCCACCTTCTATTCCTTAGTACAGAGAAAAACAAACATAACAAAAACAAAACACTCTCGCCTTCACTTTTCCCACCAATAACCCTGATTCCTACTGAGTCTGCCATGTTTCTCCTTCTTTATTTTCTGAATTCAGGGATAAGCTCTTCGTGTTGTACTCAAGTGGCCCCACATTAGCTTTTCATTTGAATCCAATTTTATGAACTACATCAAAGCTTTTACTCCAAATTTTAGTCATCTCAGGGTCAGTGCAGTTGCTGCAGAAGTCCCTATAATGTTAACAGTGTGGCTTAAAATACTCTCATCTGCACTTCACCAGAGTTGAGGTTATAAGTAATTCCAGTGAAACTGGCATGATTTTTTAACTTGTATGCTCACCAGGAAATATCCTTCCCAACACTCCCTCTGCAAGAAAGTTTCTCCAAAGCTGAATTGTACTTTTGCCATAATCCAAATGTATTGTCACTTTGCCCTTAAAATCAGAGTTCTAGAATTCTGTGACTCTTTTGGGTTAGCTGTTGACTGGCCCATGGTAGGTTCCCTGAGCTGGGGTTGGAACAACTGAGAGATGAGAGGGCAGAAGATACTGGCTGGTTGTATGCACACTGTGTGCATTCTGTGTGTACTCTGTACGTGGGCCACAGACATACAAAAGATGCATGCCCTGTTCTAACCATATATATTTCAAAAAGGATTTTTTTTTCTATGCCTTTCTGGATCATTCATTTGCAAACTTTTCCGCCTTTCTGTAGATTCTGTTTTACTCTTTTCATTTACAAAACACAGGGGAAGGGAGTAGATAACACCACTCTGTGTAAATAGTAGGTACTTAGTAAATATTGTCCTCATTGAATCATTGAGTAATATTCTGATAAACTATTATGTCATTCCTCAATCTGTGGAAAATGGTTATTGAATCTCCCCACCGGTTAAAAATTTTTTTTCAGGAAATGTTCCCTGAGCACAACACTCAACTTATATACATTGAGAATGAAAAATAAATGACCATGAGAGAAAGAGCCAGGAACACAAAAAAGCACATGCTGTGGGGGGATACATTCTATTCATCCTTATGGATGCTTTTGTTCTCTGTCCCATTGAAGTGCTTACATCTTTGGCAAACTGGTCACATTTCCACTGTGTGTGGCTACCATGCCATTCTGGAGGTAAAAACACTTTTATTTCCAACTTGATTCCTCCATTAGGCTTGATCTTTTCTGAAGTACTGCACACCTCTCTGACTACTGTTCTTCCATAAACCCCTACGTACACTCCAGAGTTACCTGTGTGTCTAAGTTCCCCACACTGACTCTCTACATTCTTATACAGTATACGTATGTAGGTTCTGTTTTTAAGAAGTAAAAAGGACCCCCAAAAGGACTCAAACTCATGAGCTTTGAGATCAAGAGTTGCATGCTATATCCACTGAGCCAACCAAACATCCCTCCTACTGTGACTCTTTAATATTTTTCTGTATTTATCTCCAATTTGCTAGCAATAAGAAACTTGCTATAGAAGAGAAAAGAATTACTGCTCTCCAGTTACTTAAAATATAATCAGATAAGTATAAAGTACATCATGGAACAAAACAGAAGAAGCAAATTTATTCCAAGTCATAATTCTTGAATTGGCACCACAGAGCTCTATGTAGTACCAAGAGATGTTCTATTAAAAAAGTTACACGGTCATAAAGAAAATGCGGTTTATATATATGATGGAATATTACTTGGCAACAATAAAGAATGAAATCCTGTTATTTGCAACAACATGGCTGGAGCTGGAGGGTATTATGCTACGTGAAATAAGTCAGTCAGAGAAAGACAGATACCATGTTTTCACTCATATATGGATCTTGAGAAACTTAATGGAGGACCATGGAGGAAGGGAAGGGGAAAAATAGGGAGGCAAACCATAAGAGACTCTTGAATGCAGAGAACAAACTGAGGGTGGATGGGGGCCGGGGGAGAGGGGAATGGGTTATGGACATTGAAGAGGGCATTTGTTGGGATGAGCACTAGGTATTGTATGTAAGTGATGAATCAGAGCAATCTACCCCCAAAACGAAGAGCACACCTTATACACTGTATGTTGGTTAACTAGATGATAAATTTAAAAAAAAGTTACACAATCAAATGCATTTTAGAAATGTTACATTAATGTATTTCACTTTTCCAGATTCCTGGTGTACATTAGTATATTAAAAGACCTGAGAAACTCTGTCTTTTAATCCCTAATTTAACTTGGTGAGTGTCAGTGTGGCTGCAGACTTTCTGACTCTGGAGTCTTTTTCAATGTGTTACTTCTGATAATATTACAGAAAGGGACTAGTCATCCAAGAGATCTTTTCAGAAATGCCGTGTGGAAGATATCTCTTGTACTTTCTCTAGAGTTATAAAACCTAGGATGCTTCTTTCCCCAAATATGCAGGCTGCCCTCCCTCTTTCAGTCTACTGCCTTCCCTGTTCTTAAGACAAGCTTCCTTACCAGGTTCACTTGTGACTCTACCCCCTGTGCATCTGCACTGCAATTCACTGTTTGTCCCTGCAAATCGGAATCGTGTCCATCTTGTGGTGTGACCCAAGAGACTGATAACAAATGAGCTTCCAGCTGGGTTTGGCCAATGGGGGAAAGCAGAAACCTATCAAAGGGTAAGAGGCCTGGAGGCTGGCCTAATTATTTTCTGGGCACGTGCTCCCTGGGTTCCTCTCTCTATTTTTCTCTTGCCTCTTCATTCTCTCTTTCCTTCTCTCTCTCTCATGTTGGTGATAGGTTTATTCTTCTACAAAAAGCCAAAACTCCTATCGGGGGGCCTCCTCCCATAGCTATAGATTTCTCCAGGGTTTGCAACAGCCTCTTTCCCTAGCCTCTTCATGTCTTAAGCTGCTTCCTGCTCTTGGTGGCCATGGCATGTTGCACAACGCTTTGCTGAATTTCAGTAGCCTTGCAAAAGTTCTTGTTAGAGTCTCTTTAATCATCCAAATGTGGATAGTTAGAGCCATGCCTGTATCTTCTGGAACTGTGAATGCCTTATCCCAGTGGCAACGCAAATTTTTGCTTCTTTCCTCTGGTTGGTCTCTGAGGTGGCAATGCCATTTTACCTGTTTTCTAACTATAGACCTCTTCCTAATCATGCAGGGCTCACTCTGATTGCTGCTTTATTCTTGCACTTTTTCCTGCTTTTGAAAATCAGAACTCTTTGTCCCACTTGCCCAATTGTATTAGGCAGATTGTCCCCCTGGCCTGCTTCCTCCATACCATTAGGGTATATTTTACTCAGCAAGTTCTCTGTGTAGTTTTGTTGAATGAAGTTGTTAGTGACACATTACATATAGCCAATAGAAGGAAATGAAAGATTAGGTCTAACCCCTATGACTTAACTTTCTCCACTGCCAACTATGTGTGTTTACCTTTTTTGTAAAGTGTTTGATGACAACAAGAGTAAAAAGCCAAACTGTCAGTCATGTAAGTATTTTAGGAAAAGCAAATGTATCACTCCCCTCATAACATTATTATAGCAAAATTATTGTATGTCAGCACAAGGTGGATCTCAGAATCTATCCATGCCCCATTTTATAGACAGAGCATGAATTAGAGAACTCATCCTCTGTCACTCCGTAGTAGTCCTGGTCAGCCCAGGTGATGATGGTATATATATTCTCCTTTCTTCTCCATCTAGAGTGTGGGCAGTGACAGAGGACAAGCCAACAAGGTCACTCCAACACATGGTCACAGTGATGTTTCAAGAATGGTTCAAGAAATCCTATCTAGGATGTTGCCAAAAATACTGAGAGAAACATTGTCTTGCTCTAAAATTTGTAAACTGCAAGACTGATAGTCTTCATTTCAGTCGGGATAGGAGAGATTGTGTTACAATAATAAGATCTCCCAAGTCACTAGAATAACACATCAAAATATTTTATCCTATATTCATCTCTCACACACAGTCGAGTGTCGTTTCAAGCAGTTCTCCATGTGGCGAGTCATGGATCCAGTCTGATTAAACATCCCAGGCAAGAGCTGTACTATCTGGGATACATGGCCTCTTTTGTCAGTGTTGCAGGTACAACAATGCCAGGGAGCTAGGAGCATGAGCTTCTCACTGTGTCAGCCTGGAAGTGACACATCACCTCTTCTTGCTGCATACTGTCAAGGGTGACCGACCTGCCTAACCATAAGAAAAATGTAGAAGACTATTACCGCCTCTGACTTTTTGTAGGCATCAAATATCCATGTGAAAATGGCATCACAGGGAAGCTAAGCATCAGGTAGCTAAATCAAGAGTTGCAGAGGGTCATTTCTGATGAAAACAGTTAAAGCCAGGACCCACAGGGATCCAAAGAGACGGAAGCTTGTGTCTTTCTATGCACGTTAGTAGGTCCTATGCAAACGAAGCGTAAGAAATAGACATACACCCTCTGGCAGACGAGGCATGAAAAATGTAAAAAGACATTTTTTACTCAATTTTAAAAATTGTCATGGAATTCATGCTGCTTTTGTCTACACATAGCTTTCTGTTCTTTGCTATGTGGGTGAATAAGCAAGGTAGGTGGAAAAAAAGGTAGACCTTTATAGTTTATTAGAAACTAAGAAAGCAAAGTCAGACTTACCTTTATTTAAATTTCTGTATCTTCTAGGGAAACAACTGTGGTGGCTTGTTGAGACACATGATAAGCCGTCGAAAGGAGCTATTTCAACAAGCTGCTCTCTAGCTTTGAACCCACTTTATAGAGTCTTTGAGTCTATACAGGGTAAATAGTAACAGGAGTTTCTAGTCTGTAAACTCTAATAATACTAACCGTTGGACTTTATTGAGTGCCTGCTATGTTCTAAGCACTGCACTAAATGCTTAAATTATACTAGCTAATATTCGCCATAACCCAATGGGTTTGGTATTATTATAGTATGACACACATCAGAACATTGCGGCATAAAGAGGTTATGTAATTTGCAGAGGACTGGTGAGAAATCATAACTTTCTGATACAAATTAAGAATTTTTATGTAAA
Source organism: Paguma larvata (assembly GCA_030068075.1). NCBI lineage: Eukaryota > Metazoa > Chordata > Mammalia > Carnivora > Viverridae > Paguma > Paguma larvata. The sequence continues at coordinate 37,996,480 of CM057837.1, read as the reverse complement.
GTTAAATTGTACTTAAGTATATTAGCAAAGTCCAAATGTTTATTGTGTATTAAAATGCCATCTGATAAAATGACTTTGGAAAAAATCATGTTTGGGTTTTTAAATGAAGGGCTCTGAAACTTGAGATAAGAAAGGAATTAATGGAAACTGCTAATTTCTTTTTTCATAGTGAGCAAAAATCCCAAAATAGAAAGTGAGTAGGATGGCCTGTTAAAGTGGGCAAACCTAAATAAAAGATGATAAAGACTGAGGAGTATTAGTCTCACTCTGACAGAAGTTCCATGGTGTGAGGTCAAACACAGGTCTTTTGTGTTTAGGAGCCTGAACTTGAATTCTGGCACACCTACTCAATTAACTGCTGGGTCTTTGGCAAATTAGTTAACATTTTTGAACTAGACTTCTTACCTATAAAATAGAAATGATAATGCTAATGTAATGGTATCTACCTTTTGAGCATATAACAGTGGTTAGTTGAATGAGATGATCCCCACGAAAAGGCCTATCAACCTGCCTCACATGCTACAGAAGCTTGCAGCCTGAACACTGGTTTCATCCTCAGCCTCATTGCCATAACTGTCATTATCAGGATTGTCACCCTTCATCATAACTTTCGTCAAATACCCCAAAGCAGCTAACTTTGGTCAGTGATCATCTTTGTGAGAATCTGTTTTCATTTTTGGAGGATGGCTATATTCTCATTCATTTTGTTGTCAGCTCTTTGTGAGGTGGATTTTTTTCCTCCCCAATTTTGTAATTAGGGACTGAAAAAAAAAAAACAACAAAAACAATGATTCAAAGTGAAGACACTCATGCTAATAGGATATAATTGCACTTTAACAGGTAGGAGTTAGTGCTTTTTGAGACATAAGCACAAGATAATTGGAACATTTGGTTTAGCGTTTGGACAGTGCTGTTGTGTTGAATAAAGCATCCAAGAATACAAATACTGTGAAGGAGGAAGGCTCATGCTATTTTCTGTAAACAAAAGTGCATTTAATGGTTGTTTACAGGTATGCTTGAAATTTCAGCTTATTTCAACTGCAAATCTACTTATCTGTTTGGAGTAAAGAAGCCAATAGGCAATTAAACACATGCAGGAAAAAAAATCAAAACATGGCAGTGATAAAGTAAACCAAGCAAAGTGAATTTCCAGGCATAAAACTCACTTAGATACCAATAAATTATGTCTTTGGAGGTATTCTGTGCTGCCGGGTTGTTACAGGCTCCCTCCCTTCTTCCTTTTTGTGAAGCTTTTACATTTCTTCTGCCACTTCTTTTCTACCTCCCTCTTTCCTTCCTTTACTGAGCAGGAACCAGTCACAGTGTGGGGGACAAGTAGATGAATATCAATGATACAGTTGCTCTTTGTCTATTGGCCATGAATAATTACATAGGGAATGACACAGAAAGTATGTTGGCAATCACAATATAATTCTCTCAGGAGGCAAGTCAGTGAAAACATAGGAGAGTCACCAGATCCAAACTTGGGTGTATGGAGATGGCTTTCCGGAGGAAGTCACCTTTCCTCCCAGACCCAGAGGTTGAGTAGTTACACTGTGTGTGGAGGTAAGGGAATGGATATTTTAAAAGAAGAGCAAGGAATGCCTGGGTGGCTCAGTTGGTTGAGTGTCTGACTTGAATTTTGCTCAGGTCATGATCCCAGGGTCATGAGATTGAGTCCCACATTGGGCTCTGCATGAGTGTGGAGCCTGCTTAAGATTCTCTCTCTCTTCCCCTCTGCCACTCTCCCCAGCTCTCTCTTTCTCTATCTTGAAAAAGGAAAAGAAAAAGAAAAAGGAATCAGCATGTATGAAAAAGATGACCCAACAAGCTGGGACGTGGACACCATCCATTATGGCTAGAGCATGAGGCTTGGAATAGATAAAGATTAGAGAGTTAAGAAAAGTATTGGCAGGTCTTAAGTGGTACTCTGACATGATCACACTAACATTGTAGAAAGATCATCTTAGCTGTATGGCAGACAATGAATCTGAAAGATGAGGAACAAGTTTGGCAATGGTGAGACACGTTCAGAAACTACTGCAGTAATTTAAGTAAGTGGTATGGTGGTTTGAACTGGGGTAATGAAAGTAGGGAAAAGAAATGTATGTGGATTCAAGAAATGATAAGACAGAAAACTTAGCAGAACTTTATGATTTCTTGTGGGGAGGTTCATTTCTGATGAACAAGCATAAGAATTCAAGGATGCTGCCCAGATTGTTAGCTTGAGAAATGGGGGGACCTACTTGAGGAGACAAGGAACCCTGGGGAAAGCATACATTTGTGAAGAAAAAGTAGAACTTTGAGGAAATCTCCCTAGGATGGGACAGAGGAGCTTGTAGGAGAAACTGAGAAGGAATAGCCAGAGGCAGGAGGTAAAGCAGAAGAGCTTGCTGTCACAGCATCCAGGGAAGAGGGGATTTGAGAAAAGAGAATTATGTGGGGGTGTGCACATAGGAGCAGAGGTTGTCAGATGTTTGTTGACAAGTGAATAGGATAGGAGGGAGCAGAGAGAGAGAGAGAGTACAAATGTCTCTTCTGTCTCTAATTCTAAGTGGCATAGAACAAACAAGGGGTGCCTACTACAGGGTTGTTGTCAGAGCAGGGTAGCTGTCCTCCCCAGCAAAACTCAAGTAGATCGAAACACCAAAGGAAACTAAAAACTCTGGGGAAGAAAGATTAACGGGGATTACTTAAACCTACGATCGAAGTTCTTACTATTAATAATGAATACTCATGGACCAAATGAATGAAGTAGGGAAGAGGGAGAACAAGTCCCAGGACTGAGAAGCACAGTTGTGAATTTCCATGAAAATATTCTTCTGTGCCAAATGGTTGGCCACTCCGCTGGTGTACTGGAATCTTGTTCCCAGCGGCAAAATAATGCCACCTGGTTTGCTGCTTTAGAAACTTAGCATCTGTGTTGGCTGAAACTGCTTGAATGGTTAAGGAGAGCTGAGGATAGATTGTTCCAAGGAAGTTTGTTCTTGTTTCAAAAAGCATACAATTGACCTATAATAATTGTAATAATGTTCATATTCTTACTGTATTTTAATGATAATATTTATTAAGTGTATTACTAGAGCCAAATTCTGTGCTAAGGATTTTATTTTCATTAGTAGGGAATGCTTACAACTGCCCAATGAAATAATTACTATCATTAGCCTAAATTTACAGATGGAAAGATAAGAAACTGAGTTTTATTGATATTGGCAAACTTGTCTCAGCCCATTTACCTGATATGTGGTAAATTGAGGAATCGAACCCAACCCATGCTACTTCTTCACTTTGACATGGTGATGGAAAGAACTTGATTGTTATAATAAAAACACTGTGAGACAGTTCACGTTTATCTACATATTATGCTAAGTGCTTTCATAGCCATCATTTCATTTAATCCTCACAAAAACTGCATGAGGTAGGCACTATTGTATACCCATTTTATAAAATTGGACTCAATGAGGTCAGGGCACTTCTCTAATGTTGCGAAGCCAATGTTGCCGAGGTAGGATTTTATTCAAGTTGTTTGACCTGAGATTCTGTACACTAAACCATCTTCCTGTTGTTTATTAGCCTGTGATACATGAGCCAAGGTTGCATAAGTTGTGAATTGGACAGAGACAGAGTGTGCTACTAATAAAAAGCTGATTTCGGACTCCATTTTGCTCTCTCTGAAAGATGACACACATTGGGTGCATGGGTTACCTGCTAAGAAGAAACAAAATGTGGCTACGACTAATCTGAGAACCTCCAATGGGCCATGAACAAATGCTATACTTTTTAAGAGATAGAAAGAAGAGTCAGAGAATTCCTGAGCAAAGTGGGGAAATTATACGTCTAACAGCAGATTCAAAACAACTTTACCAGCTAAAGGATGTTATGGAATCACTCTAACATCCGACCAATAGGCTCTTAAATAGTGTCTGGCTCTGAATTTTCTCCTACAAGGTGACTATTTGTCTGTATTGGCACTTTGGACCAAGAAAAAGCCTTAGACCTCCTTTCAAGGTTATTTTTCTTCATTGAATTCTGAAGAAGGGCACCATTTCCTTGGTCCTGGACCAGGAAGTTTTTGATCATAAAAAGCCCATCTGCATAGTCCACACTGCTAGGGAAAGAGAAAGGGAAGATAAAACCCCTCTAAAATCTCTACCACTTGCTGGGAGCTACTACAGTCAGGAATATGAAATGCTTTTTATCTAAAAGCTGAAGCCAGGAGGGAGAAAGCTGGGAAAAAAAAATCATTACCAAACAATTTACACTAAATAATAAATGTGGAGGGGATTCTGTTAGGAATGAACATTAGAAATTTCATTGGCTTTGTTCTCTGGGAGTTCTGTGGACATAGCCTATAGATATTTTGAGGTTTTTCCCCCTGGAAAATAATAACAGTGGCTTCCTGTGCCCATTTCTGCTGTATTTCCCACCTCTACACCATTCATAAGAAGCAAAATAATAGGCATCCAACATGAACTTAGGCTGGTAAGTTTTCCTTAAATATCACATAAATTATTATGTTTTTGTCCCTATTATATATATATATATATATATTGTCCCTATAATTATGGTGATTGTAAATTAACAAGAAAATACCAATATAAATACATGCCTAGATCCAGCCTATCTTCCACATGTATAAAGTTGTCCATGTATGAATGTCCTGATTCATTTTTGTACATAAGCTTTCTCAACTCACATAGGTGAATTGCTGCAGTACACATCTCCTCCATCTGTGAAGGGAGAAAATGAAGCCCAGAAAAGCTAATGAATTACCCAATCACACAGAGCTTAGCCTGCACCCCAGAACTCTCTCAGGGTTCAACCCACTATGCCTTTAGTAAGAAAGGGATGGTGGCAGTGTCAAAATTGGCAGAGTTATTCACCTATTCTGTAAAAATGTAGCTCTCCTTTCAGCAAGGTGAGTAGAAAATGTAAAACATACTCTATCACCAGATTCTTGGAGTTCTCTATGATCCCCAGTGTATGAACTGCTGGTGGCCACGTACAGCCCATTCATTCTTTCTAAATGGCTTTACACACATTGATTGCCAATTAAGGCTTTTGTTGCCAACAGAGTAGTCAAGACCTAAAATTAGCCCCTCACTTCTTATGACTCTAGGGCACCCAGCCAAAGTGATATTTATGACTGTTACAGACCAGTGAACTAAAGACAGCCATGACACAGAAATGAGTCAAAAGTGATTTTTGTCCCAGAGACACCAAAACGAAACACATATTCTTGAAATAGATTAGACGGTTTTTATCCAATTCTTCTACACATTCAGAGGTGATTAGGAAAGACAAGAAAAAAAAAAAAAGAAATGAGAATAATACTGAGTGTATGCATATTGCATAACTCCCATGTATGGTTCTATAATATGTACCTGGCATATATTTGACATTCATCATTTATCAGGTATTTACCAGAACAAAAGATGGAAGGTATGTGCTTCTATTTCAAGTTTTTTGATGAAAACAACAGAAAGTTCAGTGGTTAAATAAATGGTATAAATTATTAGCGGAGAGACTGAGCCTGAACCCAATTCAGGTCTCCAAATGTTCCCCTTTCTCTGGTCCTAACTATTGCAGGGACTGACAGATTGTCACTCTCTTCTAAGATCTCCCATAAAACTTTGTCAAATCCTATATTAGAAAATTTATTGCTTTGTATTTTAATATTCTCTTTACATAATCCCCTGCTTCATTTGAGAGTATTGGAGCTCTAAGTCCTGGTTGCAGCATTTATGAGCTTTAAAATTTGGCCAAATCACTGGACACTTTCCTTTCTATAGAACAAAAATATAATAATTTCCCCTTCATAACATTTTGTGAATAACTGAGATGAATACAGAACTTGCTATTCAATAAGTGCTCAAATACATATTTATTATTATCATCCAAGGACCTATGAGTACCAGCAAATGATGGCAAATCATGTATGAAACCATAGGCAGAGATTGTGTCTCTCTTGTGTGCCACTAGCATAGTACCCAGCAAAGAATATGTGTGTAAATATATATTGGTTCGATGAAGGGAGAAACAAACTTTCTAAGGTCTGAAGGCCATAGTAGCCCTGTAATTCCCAACCCACTCATCATCAACCCCAAGGACTAGTAGATCTCTTGTCAGAGATCTGCAAAATAATGTCTGCTAACAAAAGAAGTTATTGTCATGCATGGACATACTGTTGTTTAACTGTATATAGATACTGTTGTGGTTTCTGAAACATGAAATTTCTTAAAGGTTTAACTTAAATCTTAATAGTCCCTTGTCATTTATTTTTCCATTCAGTGGCTAATATGATTATGACAAGGTCATGGGAGGTGTCCACGAAGTTATTGAGCATGAAGAAGGAGAAAGGGCACACACACACACAAAAAAAAAGTTGAAAAATACTCTCTTAAGGCATTGAAAATTTTGGACAGTAATAGCTATGGTTCCTTGAGATTGTAACCATGTCAGGTATGTCTATATGGAGTTGGATTTTTTTTCCCCTACAACAGTGTTCTGTTCATTAAAATAAGGACAGACTAGAGAGACCCATCTCTGTTTTCTATTGCGCTTATCTTTGTTGCTTCCATGTTTATATATTAATGAAAGGGTATAAATATGCTTCTGGAAAATAGCTCAAAATCTAAGAAACAAACTCTGCCCCGCACCCATAGGCATGAACCTCTTGCAGCTCTGTTGTTGCATTAAGTGGCCCCCTTCCTTTGGCTACCATTCATCAGCCACCAAGGAGGGGGGGGACACCTTATCCCAGTGTTGGCCACACAAATTGTCTCTTCCAGAATTTTGAAGTTTAGAGAACTAGTGGAGTTCTTGTCTGGAACCTGAGATAATGGAACTCAATGGTTACAAATTGAATCAATGAAAATGCGTCTACAGAAATGGTAAGATGAATGACACAAAAAGATCACGTAAGGGAATCTACGAACCAACAAGGGAAGATTTCAAAGTTTCTAATAGCTTCCTGGTACCTTGTGAATCCTAGATTAACTTCTTTCTTCAAAAGGACTTGACCGCCAGTTGACCCACGAGCTGCACCCAAGCAATTAGAGGCTACTCACCCTCTCCTCTGCCCTTGGAATATTCTGCCAACTGTTCCCACAGACCTCTGCCCTTATAAAGTTTGTAGGCAAATGTGGGAAATACAAAATAAGCAGGATAAATATTTAAAACACACAGTATGATAGATAGTGATAAATGCTAACAGAAAAATAGCATGATAGGAGTGTCATGGCTTCAATTATGGTTAGCTGGCTAGTTAAAATCTCAGTGAGAAGATGACATTTCAGTGAAGTGAAGGGAATGGACATTAACTAATGGACATTAACTGGCAGAGAGAACAGTGAGCACCAGTGAAGGAGCCTCCCTACAAGCGTGGAAGAGAGTAAGTGAGGAAGGGAGTTAAGAGGTGGTAAGATCAGAGAGATGATGGTCACAATAAGCTCTCCTAGTCTGTCTTACTTTGAAAGAGGTAGGAAACCATTGGATCATTTTGAGCAAAGGAATGACATGAACTGTTTAAGTTTTAACAGGGTCACTTTTAGAAGTCATCATTTTCCATTTCTTTGATTAGGAAAACATGAGCTACTCTTTTCCCCTTACAGTACATAAAAATTCTTAATGCAGACATCTTTGTCTATATGTTGTTTTAACCAAAAAGCAAATCCTTGCTAAATAGAGGTTGCCTCCATGTTTTAAACAGTGTTTTTGTTTGGTTGGGTTTTTTTAATGCTTTTCTTTTTTAATTGGTATGTTGCAGGATGTGTGTCTTGTGTCTCTGATTATACTCAGCAGCACAGGCTTTTGGTCCTAGAATTTGAAATAGATTGAGGAGCAAATGAGTTAACCTTTAATAACAGCGGGAAATACCATATTTGCAGTGGCCTCTGGACTCTGCAGACTCATGGCTCTCTCTACTGAGACTGCTCCAGTAACCTGGCAGGAAAACAATTTTGTAGGAAGGGAATACATATAAACATCTGCAAACCTTTCAGCAGATGAAACCTGGCAAATATGTAGCCATGAAGCTGAATTACAAAATGCTAGGTAAATCAAAGAGAAAAATATATCTCGATAGAGAAAGATCATGATTTGTTTATGGAAATTCATACCTTCAATGATCTATTAAAACCAAAATTCCAGAGTCAAGTATGAATATATCTGAGAAGTAATCATTCATTTGAGGTTGAATAAGTTTTTAAATGGGGTAAATCTTAGATATTATAAAATTGGGGAATTGAGAAGGAATTAGCTGCAGAAATAAAGCATTCTATCTTTTCTTCTTAACAAATTCTTCAAGGCACCAAAGCATGAACACAAATTATCTACATAACTCTAGTGCAACTCCTTGGCTTTAGGATTAGAAGGCTGAAATAATCTTCCTGTAAAAAGATAGGCTAGCTTATTTGCAATTATGGCCAATAATTACTAAAATGTGACAGGCATGTTAGGTTAGAATGGTTCAGGGACCATCAGATGATTTTGCTTTATAGACAGAAAACGAAGTGAATATTGCAAGAAGGCAGCTGGGAGGAGAGAGGTTGTGACTCCAGTTGCTTTGTTATTTTATCCAATTTGATGCCTGCTTCTTTTCTTCTCACCTGGGGACCTCCAATATGACGTGTGCAATTTTAAAGAAAACTGGAGGGTAAAATGAATAAAATGAGGCCTCTGCTCCCAGTACCCCAATCCTTGGCAACTGAGAGTCAAAAAGGGAATTTAGCCTCGTTGAAGGGCAGCGGGTCAGACCACAGAATCCACAGAGCTGCTCTTAAGGCTCTCTGTTCTTACTGGGTATCATTACCATAAAAGCCAACGGTCAAATGACTGTGCTGCATATCTGTTGTCAGAGAAAGGCAGTAAATTGGGTTGCTGGAACAGAGAAAGCTCAATGCATCAAATTGGAGTCCATGCTCTTGTCCAAAGCAGGTCTTTTTGCCTTTCTGTGTTGGCCTTACCTTTCACTTTGTTTAATCTTTTCCTCTTGTGAGTTTTACTACCCCAAGCTGAGCCAGCAACAACAGTGAGATGTTTAAAATTTATACCATTTCTTTAAACCCATACTCAGGTAGTGACCTGACTCTAAAGCATAATTTCTTGACCTTGGCATTGTTGATATTTGGGTCAGTGTAATTATTTGTTGTCAAGGCTGTACTGCACGCGAAGGATGTTTAGAATCCCTGGCTTGTATGCACTAGATGTCAGTGGCATCCACCAGCTGTGATAACCACACATGTCTCCAGATATTGCCAAAAGTCCCCCAGTGGGGGCAAAACCACTCAAGGTAGAGAGCCACTGCTTCAGAGATGGCAGCTGGTGGACCCATCAGTGCCCTCTGCAAGAGAGCTTATGATAGTTTGCTTGAAAGCTCTTCTTCAGCAATAGAAGAGGAAATTTTTTAAAACTTGCACGATATCTCAGGCTGAGAGAAACTCCATTAATTAGGGTAGGAAGCTGAAATTGACCTCAGGGTTGTACCTGTTTGGAAAGCATGTAGTTTAGAAGTTAGGACTTGCTGTGCAAAACTCTCAGTCCTTAGTAGGGGAGTAGGAGGCATTGACCTAAATGTGTAAAGTCTGATCCATCTGTTCTGCTGTCTCACTGGGTGACTTGTGACAATACCTGAGACCTCTCTATGTTGGTTGCTAATGCCATGTGGTGATGCAAGGCAATATCCCTAAACTAAGTGCTGGGAATGGGAGTGCTATATCAAAATAAGATGTCACAGATGCATTTATGATGAGCCACTTGCCCAAGCACTTCCCCCGCCATAGTGGAGTAATGAGGTAGGGAAGAATTCCAAGGAGAATAAGGTAGGGAAGAAAGATCTATCCAATTTTAGAGCTAATAAAAATATTAGTAAATATTTATTGAACACTTAAAATTCCCCAGGCCTACTCCTGTCCACTTTTCATGTATTGAGTCATTGTATCCTTATACCAGCAGTAGTGACATTTACAATTTAAAAATAATATTTGAAATAGTATTAGAAAATTCTTTTTTCCCCACTCAACTGACAAGGAAACTGAGACACAAGAAGATTAAATAACTGTACCAATGTCACACAGATCTCAATCTGTAGAGTCAGGACACAAACCGGTCAGTATGGCTGTTAATCATTGCAATATAATTGTTACATCAGCAAACATGCATTATACACCCGGGCACTCAAAGATGAATAAGCGCTGGGCACTCAAAGATGAGTAAGTCAAGTTTTCTGCTACCCAAGTGTATCACAATCGAGTGGAGTCAATTACTTAAATAAATCGTTCCTACAAATGATTGGCATAATGCTTCTAGCATTGCAGCTGTCTCACAGGAAGTAGTGAAACAAAGGAGGGATGATGAATTCAGCCCTGAGGGCAGCAAGGAGACCTCATGGAGGAGATGGAGGGAAAGCAAGGCTTTGGAGGATAGACAAGAATTCACCAGAAAGGCCTGCTGTGTGAAAGTCCCTTGAGGAGAGGGAACAGTACAAGCCAAGGTTCATCCTAGTTGTCATCAATCTGCGTTGTGCACTAAGACCCCATTGTAAACTAGCCCACTCTTCCAGTAGTGCTCAAGTCATCTACTATCTCCTTTACAGGAGGTCTTTTAGAATATACTCCTGCTCATTCTTGCTCCAGATCTTGACTTTATCACCTATTACCTTCTGCCTTGTTCCAGTTGAGTGAACATCACCCTCCTTGAGGAGACTAAGCTCCAAGCTCCCTGAGGGAAGTGAATATCTCCACGTTCATTGCCATGCAGCGACTCATGCTAGATGGTGCCAGGTGCATGTTGAGTTCAATGATGGGGTGAATAAAACATATCTGAACATAAGGCAATGTAAATACCATATCAAATAATTCATTGAATGTGTCCTATTAAATCATATTCTCTAACATAAGTCAAAGATGCATTTGGAGTATATATTTTTATGTCTGGGACAAATGGTCCACTGCAAGGTAACTAAAAAAAAAAAAAGAAAGAAAAGAAAGGGAAACCCTTAATCAAATCACCTTCTAATTTTGGTAAGTCTGGGCCTCGGCCCTGTCTAGCACCAGGAGTGGTTCTCAACTTGAGTGTGTGTTGGTCTGTCACAAGAATTTGTTAAAATACAGATATCTACAGATTCTAATGCCAAGTTCTGGAATGGGGTGCAGGAGTGAACACCTTCATTCTGAATGATTTTGGGGAACAGGTTCTGAAAAATGTGTCAAATTGTAAAAGTAGGCAAAAGGTTTAGACTTAGGAGAAATACCTAGTACCTGAGGAACCATGAATTAGTGCCCCAGCTGAATCAGATAATAATCCCCTCATCATCTTGTTAGGAATTCCTAAAATTCCAACAAGAGTCAGCCCTTAGTTTCAGGCCAGCCTGTTTTTTGGGAGAAACTCTGACATGAGGCCCAGGCATGGAAAGTTTTAAAAAGCTCCTGAGATGATTATAATGAGTAGTTTGGGCTGAGAATTACTACATTAAGGCCCTAAAAGTGACAAAATGTAAATATCTCAGGATGATTAACACCTCAGCAAGCCAATTTTCAGTCATTGTTAGCACCTGAGGGTAAATTATTCATTTGCTCTTTCTTTTTTTTTTTTTTTTTATTTTACATTTTTTTTTCATTGAAATTTAGTCGACATACAATGTTACATTAATTTCAGGTATACAACATAGTGATTCTGCAACTCTATACATAATGCTGTGGTCACCACAAAGTGTAGATATCTGTAACCATATAAAACTATTATTACAGTACAATTGGCTGTATTCCCTATGCTATACCTTTTATTCCCATGACTTATTTCCTTTACTGGAAGCCCATATCACCCACTCCTCTTTTCCCCCTTTCGACCATCCCCCACTGCTCTCCCCTCTGCCAAATACTAGTTTGTACCCTATTTTATGGGTCCGTTTCTGATTTTTTTGTTGTTGTTTGTTTCATTTTTAAATTCCATTTGTTAGTGAAATCATGTGGTATTTGTTTTCTGTGTCCAACTTATTTCACTTAGCATAGTACCCTCTAGGTCTATGCATGCTGTCACAAATGGCAAGATCTCATTCTTTCCAAAAGCCGAGTAATAATCCATTATAATAAATACTACAGCTTCTTTATTCATTTGTCTATTGATAAACACTTAGGTTGCTTCCATATCTTAGCTATTTTAAATAATGCTGCAATAAACACAGGGGTGCGTATATATTTTTTGAAGTAGTATTTTCATTTTCTCTGGGTAAATACTCAGCAGTGGAATTACTGGATCATATGGCAATTCTATTTTTAAGTTTTTGAGGAACCTCCATACTGCTTTCCATAGTGGCTGCTCTGATTTACATTCCCAAGAACAGTGTACAAGAGTTCTCTTGTCCCCACATCTTTGCCAACACCTGTTGTTTCTGTCTTTTTTTTTTTTATTATAATAGTTTATTTTCAAATTGGTTTACATATAACACCCAGTGTTCATCCCAACATGTGCCCTTTTTAATGCCCATCACCCCCTCTCCCCCCTCCCTCATCCCCCTTACCCTCAGTTTTTTCTTAGTCTTTGAGAGTCTCTTATGTTTTATCTCCCTCCCTCTCTGTGTCTTTTTTTTCTTTCCCCTCTTCCCCTCCCCCTTGTTTTTGCTTAGTTTCACAAAGTCCACCTATTCGTGGAAACATATGGTATCTGTCTTTTTCTGACTGACTTATTTCACTTAACATAATACCCTCCAGTTCCATCCATGTTGCTACACATGGCCAGATTTCATTTTTTCTCATTGCCACGTAGTAGTCCATTGTATATAAGTACCATAACTTCTTTATCCATTCGTCTGTTGATGGGCACTTGGTCTTCCATGATTTGGCTATTGTCGAAAGTGCTGCTATGAACATTGGGGTACACGTGCTCCTATGCATCAGCATTCCTGTGTCTCTTGGGTAGATTCCTAGCAGGGCTATTGCTGGGTCATAGGGTAGCTCTATTTTCATTTTTTTGAGGAACCTCCACACCGTTTTCCAGAGTGGCTGCACCAGTTTGCATTCCCACCAACAGTGTAGGAGGGTGCCTACTTCTCCACATCCTCGCCAGCATCTATAGTTTCCTGATTTGTTCATTTTAGCCACTCTGACTGGTGTGAGGTGGTATCTCAGTGTAGTTTTGATTTGTATTTCCCTGATGATGAGTGACATTGAGCATCGTTTCATGTGTCTGTTGGCCATCTGAATGTCCCCTTTGGAGAAGTGTCTATTCATATCTTCCGCCCATTTCTTCACTGGGTTGTTTGTTTTTCGGGTTTGGAGTTTGGTAAGTTCTTTATAAATTTTAGATATTAGTCCTTTATCCGATATGTCATTTGCGATGATCTTTTCCCATTCCGTTGGTTGCCTATTCGTTTTGTTGGTTGTTTCTTTTGCCGTGCAGAAGCTTTTTATCTTGATGAGGTCCCAATAGTTCATCTTTGCTTTTAATTCTCTTGCCTTTGGAGACGTGTCGAGTAAGAAATTTGTGCATCTTAGGTCAAAGAGGCTTTTTCCTGTTTTCTCCTCTAGGATTTTGACGGTTTCCTGTCTCACATTCAGATCTTTTATCCATTTAGAATTTATTTTTGTGAGTGGTGTAAGAAAGTGGTCTAGTTTCATTCTTTTGCATGTTGCTGTCCAATTCTCCCAGCACCATTTGTTAAAAAGGCTGTCTTTTTTCCATTGGATACATTTTCTCGCTTTGTCAAAGATTAGTTGGCAGACCACAATGCTTTGAAACTTGAAATCAACCACAGGAGAAAGCCTGGAAAATATTCAAGAACATGGCGGCTAAGAAATAACCTACTAAAAGATGACTGGGTCAACCAAGCCATCAGAGAAGAAATTAAAAAATATATGGAAACAAATGAAAATGAAAATACAACAATCCAAACGCTCTGGGATGCAGCAAAGGCAGTCCTGAGAGGGAAATATATTGCAATCCAGGCCCATCTCAAGAAACAAGAAAAATCAATAACACAAATTCTAACAGCACGCCTAAAGGAACTAGAAGCAGATCAACTAAAACAACCCAAGCCCAGCAGAAAGAGAGAAATAACAAAGATCAGAGCTCAAATTAACCATATGGAGACAGAAAAGGTAGTGGAACAGATCAATGAAACCAAAAGCTGGTTCTTTGAAAAAATAAACAAAATAGACAAACCTCTAGCCAGGCTTCTCAAAAAGAAAAGAGAGAGAACTCAAATAAATAAAATCGTGAATGAAAAGGGAGAAATTACAACCAATCCCTCAGAGATACAAGCAATCATCAGAGAATACTATGAAAAATTATATGCCACCAAACTTGGCAATCTGGAAGAAATGGACAGCTTCCTAAATAGCCACACGCTACCAAAACTCAAACGGGAAGAAATAGAAAATTTGAACAGACCCATAACTAGTGAAGAAATAGAATCCGTTATTAAAAACCTCCCAGCAAATAAAAGCCCTGGACCAGATGGCTTTCCTGCGGAATTTTACCAGACATTTAAAACAGAGTTAATTCCTATCCTCCTCAAGCTGTTCCAAAAAATTGAAACGGAAGGAAAACTCCCGGACTCATTCTATGAAGCCAGCATCACTTTGATTCCCAAACCAGATAGAGACCCAGCAAAGAAAGAAAATTACAGGCCAATATCCCTGATGAATATGGATGCAAAAATTCTCAACAAGATACTAGCAAATCGAATCCAACAGCATATAAAGAGAATTATCCACCATGATCAAGTAGGATTCATCCCTGGGTTGCAGGGCTGGTTCAATATTCGCAAATCAATCAACGTGATACATCACATCAACAAAAGAAAAGATAAGAACCATATGATCCTGTCAATAGATGCAGAAAAAGCATTTGACAAAATACAGCATCCTTTCTTAATAAAAACTCTCGAGAAAGTCGGGATAGAAGGAACATATTTAAACATCATAAAAGCCATATATGAAAAGCCCACAGCTCATATCATCCTCAATGGGGAAAAACTGAAAGCCTTCCCCCTGAGATCAGGAACACGACAGGGGTGTCCACTCTCGCCACTGCTATTTAACATAGTGCTGGAAGTCTTAGCATCAGCAATCAGACAACAAAACAAAATAAAAGGCATCAAGATTGGCAAGGAGGAAGTCAAACTTTCACTTTTTGCAGATGACATGATACTTTACATGGAAAACCCGACAGAATCCACCAAAGCCTACTAGAACTGATTCATGATTTCAGCAAAGTTGCAGGATACAAAATCAATGTACAGAAATCGGTGGCATTTCTATACACCAACAATGAAGCAGCAGAAAGAGAAATAAAGAAGCTAATCCCTTTCACAATTGCACCAAAAACCATAAAATACTTAGGAATAAACCTAACCAAAGATGTGAAAGACCTCTACACTGAAAACTATAAAAAACTTATGAAGGAAATTGAGGAAGACACAAGGAAATGGAAAAACATCCCATGCTCATGGATTGGAAGAATAAATATTGTCAAAATGGCAATACTACCCAAAGCAATCTACACATTCAATGCAATCCCAATCAAAATTGCACCAGCATTCTTCTCAAAGCTAGAGCAAACAATCCTAAAATTTGTATGGAACCACAAAAGACATCGAATAGCCAAAGTAATACTGAAGAATAAAACCAAGGTGGGAGGCATCACAATCTCATTTGCTCTTTCTTAAGTAACCACCAGTGAGGTGAAGCTCGTTCGCCATGGGAGCAAAATGCAAAAAAAAATGGAAATTTAAATGGGAGAATTCAAAGTGAACAACCTGAAATGCCCAGGGGAACACTGGTAATCATGAGGACACCCTGAGGAACAGAAAAGAAAGGTCTAGGTGTGGGGTGTTTAAAAGGGAAAGTAAGGAACGGAAGTGCAGAGATGTCAGGGCCAGCAGTGGGGCTAGGTCCCCGGCTGACCTGGGGCCCACAGTTTCCTTCTTGGAAGAAAGTCGGTACATGAGAAACGTGCTGAAGACCGAAGATGTAAGCAGGTCATGAGAAAATCTGGGAAACGGAATCATCTGCGCCCTGAGCTTTCCCACCCTGGGCTATAATCTAACCTTCCCTGCCAATTTTCAGGTCTTCATAAAGGAGGTGAATGTGGGCAGACCTGATTTCACACTAGCTGAGAGAAAGAAAAAGCTAGTATCAGAAAGGAGGTGATGTTTAAGGATGGCTATGAGCTCTGTGCGAGTGAAGAAGGCGTGTTTGAAGGAAGAGGCACTGCAGAGGTAATTACAGCTGTGGCTGAAACTCCAAAACTGGCTTGTTCTTAACTGCTATTTGTAGCTAATCACTTCCAAATAACAAATGAATAGCACAGTAAATGTTAGCAGGATAATTTTCTATTAATCAAGAATAATGAGTGAGTAGACTAATTCCCTCTCCAAACATCCCTAATTTTAATGCTGTTGCATGTTGCTGCTTCAGATTGATTACACGGTGATTTAGAGGGAGTGAGACGGTAGGGAGACTCAAAATAAAAGGCAGGATATTATTATTTCCTGCTACATTCATGTAGAATATCAACCTCTCCCATGTGAATTCTTGGAGAAGATGAACATTGCCTTTTCAAAAGTTATCTTAACCCAGAGAGATAATGCCCAAAGTGTGTGTGTGTGTGTGTGTGTGTGTGTGTGTGTGTGTGTGTGTTTGGAGAGAGAGAGAGAGAGATGGCCTGATTGCAAACTAAAACCACAAACCTAAATGCATTAAATTTGGAATAAGTCTAAGTGTTTTATCAACTTTATTCTCTGTGAGATACTTTGGTCAATTTGTTTAAATCCATTGACATTTCATTTATACACTCAAAGTTTATATGGGTTTTGATTATTTCACATTACATTAGACCTCAACAGTCTGTGCCTTGATTGGCTCCAACACCAGACTTCCTGAGAAATTAGATGTAGTCTCAGCCCTTCTAGGAGGGCATAATCTAATAGGAAAATAAGCCATATATGAAACAAACACAATTAGATGGTGAGATCAGACTTAATCTACAGTAAAAGGGAGAGAAAGGTCTTTGTTCCAGTAGTACAGTAAGGGTTCCAGGGTCAGTGTGGGACTGCTGAGTATAGTTTGATGACATAGTGTGATGGACATCTTGTTGGTTCCTCCAGATTCACTCTCCACCCTTTTTTATCTACCACTCTACCCTAAGAGGCTGATTTATTTGGATTACATGAATGAGCTCCTTTGCCTTCCAGCCTCTTGTGGCTTTTGTCCAAAGAGGAGCTCCAGGAAGAGATCAGAGGGAGAAGTGTAAATTGGATATGCATCCTCCTTCTCCTTCTGAGACTGTAATTGGTAGCTTCCTCTGGCAGAGAACACGGCCTCTCTTATGGATCCTGTTTCCACTCTCTCTCCTTTTGGCTTTCAGTTCCACTTCCTCCCTTCTCCTCTTTTGCCTATACATGACTGAGGCAGCACAAAATGTTACTATTCCTTGTGATTTCCCTGTGCTCTGCCCTCTTATTTGCAAATAGTCTCTTTAGTAAATTCTCCTTGAACTGCTCTAATGCAGGAGTGTCATCTGTTACCTTCTGGGTTACCAGCTAAGATACACAGACTAAGAGATGAGAGGGTAGACATATTAGTAAGAGTAATGGAGAAGATACATTTAATTTATAGCAAGTTTATTTAATTTAGGGTCCTAGCCCATTTCTATATAGAAAGTTAATAGTTAACTTGAAGGCAAGTAAGTAAGATGTAGACATCATCTTCATCATCATCACCTAGGATAAGGTCATAAAGGTGTTTCAGAGGCACACTCTTGTTAGTTTTGAACCAGCCTCCACCCCACTTTAAAGCCAGAAGAGCAGATATGAGAGATCCTTTCTCAGACACTCTGTTTGCAATAAGATAAAGGCAGCAAGAGAGTTGAAAGAGACTCTAAAGACCGCCATTAAAAAAGTCAGACCCCCTGTTTAAACGTCGTTCTCCTCTAAGCGGGTCTACTTGAGCCCCAGCTGTGGTGCACTGGCTCACCCCTCTCTGCAATCCTAGGGAGCTTGTGGATCAAGCAGAATGCATATGCATCTGCAAGTCGTCCTGTGGCTTTCCTTTCAGCAATGCACTTGTTGGGATAAAAACAAAGAAAATGTTCTGAGGTTCTGATTATTTACTTCTTTGTTCATTTATTTATTCATGTATTTATGCATTCACTTAGGCATTGAGGAACCAAATATAAATGAAGTTGCATGCAGCAGTGAAGCTCATTCCTTCAAAGATAAGGATGGTGATAAGGATTTGTATAGGTGGACAAGTCCGTTGTTTTCCTTCAATAGTTCTAACCAGTTTGTTTAACTTGATGGACAGATGAAAGGAGTTAACTCCCTGTCATATTTCCTGGTAGAAAGAGAGGAAGCTTGACAAGTTGACGATTGAGAAAAAGGAGAGCTCTTATGGATAGCTAAGCAAGAGAAGAATGCATAAGACTATCTCATGTCTAAAAACCAGGAGGCCCAGGTTAAGCACTTCTGTCATCCTCTAAGTTAACTTGTACAAGAAAAATGTTGAGGTAAATCCCTCACATAGAAAGCGTTGATTTTTTTTTTTCTACCGTAAATTTCTTTTCCAAAGAATGTTAAGATCTTGGAGCCTGATCAAAGTGTGGACCTTCATTTGAGTCTGACAGATCCAGATTGGAGTCCCAACTTAACAAATGCCTTAGCTATTTGTCCCCAAGCAAGTTTCTTTCCTTCTTGAAATGAACTTTCCTTACCTGGAAAAATGGGATAAGGAAAAAACCCTTGAGTTAAGTGCTAAGGACTAAATGCAGCCATGAATGATATTCAAATATCAATATCCTAAATGCGAAGGACTAATCACTAACCAGTGACAGAGGGTAGAAGCAACTACGATTGTTGCTGTTTTTAAAAAAGTGCAGCTGTAACGTCCAACAGGTTGACTACAAGAATGGCAGCAGGAAGAGATGTGGACACAAAAACAGAGATAGTAAAGTAAAGCAGAAGTCCAACCTCAACCTGTGGTAGGAGCTTCTCTTCCATGCTCTGCTCCTACAGGCTCTGGACACCCAATTCTGGCCACTGGAAATGTTTCCCCACTCAGTCACTGACTGCATTTGTCAGCAGCTTGAGGTGTGGAAGTGTTCTCTGAGGCGATAAAGACAGAATGGTAAAATGGGAAGTGTTTTAGAATCAATCATAAGTGGAGATGAATGTCGATTAGGCTCTTCACTAGCTGAGGGGCCACCACAAGCCCCATCCATATCTCTGGTCTATTCTTTTTCTCAAGTGTAAAATGGCAACTTGAAAAGATAAATGAACAAGATAAAATATGAAAATTTTAGGTACAGCTGTTCATATGTAATGGGTAGTTAATATTTTTAGTCTGTTCCTTTCCTTCCTTCTTTCTGTTGAGGCAAAATCAGCGTTCTTGTGTCTCAACCATTTATCCTCCATTTATCCAGCTCTGGAATCGATAAGGATTAAGTTGAGTTGCTCTTTCATGATCAGACAACTCTTCTCTTCTCTTTTATTTTCTCTTGTTAATGGTAAATAACTTCTGAGTTCTATTCCATTTCTATAGAAGATGATTGTGATGGCTCTGAAGGAAAGAGATTCAATGTGTGTGTATGATTAAGGAATATAAATCGACTTTATGTAATATTCAAATGTCAAGGTTTGGGAGGCAAAGGGCCTTCCCCAGAGCACACTTTTAGCAATATATCATTGTGACCTGCGTTCCCTGACCAACAGACATCACATTAGGATGAAGAGAATACATTTCTCATTCTTACAATAAATCTTTCTTATGTAACTAAAGCTCTTTAGAACACAGGCTGTAAGAGACAACACACTGTATTACTATTATCCACCTCACAAACAGTGCAGGCTAATTTTAGTGACACATTTTGTCTGTTTTCATCCTTCATTT
Organism: Paguma larvata; assembly: GCA_030068075.1. Taxonomy (NCBI): domain Eukaryota; kingdom Metazoa; phylum Chordata; class Mammalia; order Carnivora; family Viverridae; genus Paguma; species Paguma larvata. The sequence goes on along the minus strand of CM057837.1, from coordinate 37,976,597 downwards.
GTATACTTGGCCTTGCAAATAGAGTAGTTTGAATAAACATTATAGCCATATTTATGGGTAGTCTTGCTAAGTGCTTCTCTTGGAGATGCATTATCAGGCATTCAACATAAACCACGGAGATAGAGTCATTCATCCTTGTTAGGCAGGCAAATGGAGGGAAGTTGTTTACCAACCATCCTGGGCCTGCAAGAGTCTTAATCTAAATCTAAGGCAACGCAGAGAGAAGAATCCCCTACTGATTAAGTAGGAAGTTAAGGGGGAAGAAAAAGGAAAATATTTTAAAAACCTGTATGCTGGCTCTTAATAGCAAAGTTGAGAAGAAAGGCTTGAGTTGCCAAGAAGTTAGTATTTATTTGGCGGGGGGGGGGGGGGGGAGCTACAATATGCCACAGTCTGTGTTTAGGTGATTCATTTATATTCTGTAATGTATAGATCTATAATGTGAGGATATTCAGTTGAGGAGCAGATGTCACTGGCCTAGTTTTATAGCTGAGTAAGTAGAGGTGAAGGAATTTGCCTAAGGACTGGGAATTCAAGGCAGAGTTGGGACTTACCCCCGAATTTGCATAAAATGCAACTGCCTTTGCAGTGCTAGGAGGGCAGAGAGAGCAACACTGGGCCGAAGGGGAGACATTCTCTGCATCTAAAGAAGATATAATCAAAAGACTAAAGGCAAAAAATGATCTAGGCTGGGGGTATTTGAGGAAAGTTTACCCCCCAAAAAAGAGTTAAGTTAAAAGGGAATAAACCCCCCTGCTAAGAAGTAGAAACTGCCTAGGTTAGTCACTGGAACCACAACAAGAACAGAGAATGGGAGTAGTGAGGCCACTTTAGAGTGGAGAAAGTCAATAAGGATGGAGGATGAACGTGGGAAGGGAGGAAGATGCTGGGGACGAGAGGGAGTCTTTTTTTTTTTTTTCCTTGTGCTTTCTGAGTGTCTTAGGTTGTTTCTTCTTGTTCTAGAACTATATAAAGGATTTTCATTTTTGTAAAACAACACCTCTGATTATTTCAAGTATTTTTAAGATGAACTGCAATATACACTGTATCTATTAAGAAGAAAAGATGGAAGGGGGGAGGTAGAGGAAGACCCAGGAAAACCCTAAAAGATAGTTTATGATATTGTAATAATGGCTGAATTCTTTCGTAAAGGCAAGCACAGACCACACATATACCCACTGGTCCTGCTGCCGTGACTAAAATCAGGCTTTGCTGAATACCCCCTGAGAAGTGGAATCATAGATCTCTGTTTTCTTCTCTCCTGTGACATTGGGCCATTTGTTACCAGTTGCCTATTGTTCATGTCTATAGTCAGCACCTAATCATGCCTGAATAGAAGAAAAAATCCATTTCTGTCTGGTCATAAAATACTGTCAGTAAAATTGAATATAACTCCAACATTCAAAGAAAAGTAGTCAATCTATGCAAACTCCTAGTAAAACATCTCTTCCGGCTGTTACTTGCCACCCCTTAAACAAGCATACTGTGATTTCTATAATGATGCTAATTCTAATGTATTTCATTTCTTAATTCCCTCTGTGATTAGTCGTCCTGGGAAATAATCACAAGACACGTAGTTTGGGATTCGGTTTCTCATTAGGACGCTAATGCATGTTGTAAACTGTCATCTTCTAATGCTTCTACCCCCTAGGTAACGCACTTAGCCCGTTCAGCTGTCTTTATGGTCTTGTGAGTCTGTTGGCTGGGTTGTGTTGTCGCAGTGTTCCCACTCTGCAGCACTATTTCAGTTATATTTGGCATTTGGATAGCTGGTTTGAGACCTGGACCACCTCATTAGTAATTTTTCTGTTCAGACATATTCTATAGCAATTGCCATTTAGCACTGCAGTGACTTTTTTTCCCCCTTTTCTTTGTGTTCACAATCCATTATACTTGCTATAAATTGGCATGGATAAGAGTCAACTAATGTTTTTCTGATGTTGGTGATTTTCCATCATTCTTAACTCATATGAATCACTGTGATTGATCACATGGTTGCAGAAAGAATTTCATATGAATTGTGTGTGTGTCTCTGTGTGTATGTGTGTGTGCATACACTATTAACCAATCAAATGTATATTCCTGTCAAGACTCAGAAAGATCCCCTTTCTATGTATTTGCACGATGACATAATATCAAAATTTCTTCAATCTTTATTCTGGGGCTAAAACTAAATCACCAAGACACGATTAATCCATCACATGTTAGCTAATTTACTGTACAAACTTGAGCAACTTAGTAATCTTTGAGAGACTATCCTACAAGGCTGTTGCTATTGTTAATTTTCTAGGTTATTGGAAAGCATAGCAGTCAGGATAAGTAATACCAGCTGCTTCATTAACAGATAAGCCCTGAAAACTCTTGGCTTAACCAAATATTTTTTTTCCAGCTCCCATAATTCCATTATGAGTGTCTTAGAATGGATAGTTTTTCTTGTCTTTTGGAAGCAATGGCTCTGGGTTTGGGCTCCTACCATCTACTCTAGAAATTCTGCCCCCCTCCAAAAGTCCTTGGAATTCTTTGCTGGATACCCTCTGTCTGTTTAGACATAGTGGAGGAGGGGAAAGAGGGGAGAAGGCAGGAGAAGAGAAGAGAGAAATTTTGTTAGAGACCTGAAAGATTTTTGCAGGCCATTATTAGAAGTATAATTTATTATTTTACTTTTATTCCTTAACCGATACCTGAGTTACATTGTCTCACCACCTATAAAGCAATGTGCAAAGGGAGTCTAGCCCAAGAGGAGACTAAAAGGTGTGGAGAGATTAAATGTCTCAGCTATGCTCTTCATGCATCCATCATTCTTACTACCACCCCAAAGCTCTGTCCAGGCACTGTGTCCAGCAGGATTTCTGGGTAATGAGTGACTTCCTTCATCTCTTAGTGTGGTGCTTCCTGGTTTAATACCTCTGATTTTCAAAGACAACCTATTTCCTTTCTCCTCAAACACCTAATGTATGTTGGTAGAGTAGGAACAAGCTAACCACAGTGATACTGTCTTTTGGAAAAATAAAAAGGGAAAACACAAAGAATTCACTGGTTTGCTTTGCCATCTTCTCTATGTCTTCATGTGGTCTTTCTTCCATGTAAGTCTGTGTACAAGTGTTTTCTTACTATAAGGATACCAGCCAAATTGAATTAGGACCCATCCTAATGATCTTACTTTAATTTGATAACCTCTTTATATATCATATATCAAATAAAGTCACATTAGGAGTTACTGTCTTCATTTATTATGACTTTAACTAATGAATTTTAGAGGATACAATTCAACCCCTATATATCTATAATGATATCGATATACTTTTTACTGTTTATTATCTAGCTTCTGTATTGAGCATACCTCTCTGATACTTGTTTATATATTCATCCACTGATAGACATTTCAGGTAATTTCCGTTTTATGAACATTAGTTATAAGTCATTGTATGACTACATGCCTCCTTTTCTCTTAGATAAATACCTACGGGAAGAATGGTTGGATCAGATAATAGGTGTACGTTTAACTTTCTAAGAAATTCCAAAGTGATTTCCAAGGTGGTTATGCCATCTTACATTACCAGCAGCAGGAGATGAGAGTTCCAGGCCCTGCATATCCTTGCAGCACTTAGTATAATCAGCCTTTTTCATTGTAGCCATTCTAACAGGTGTTGATCTCATTGTGGTTGTTAGTTACAGGCACATGTTCTTTTGATTACAATCAGTTGCACATGCCAAAATCCCCTTCCTGTTTCTTTTTAAACTGAGTTTCAGGTCTCTCTTATTTTCTCCTTTCCTTAGTATTTATTTTCCTTTATTTGTCCTTTATTGTTGCCCCTTTGTCTTTCAAGTTAATGGTGGCTGCCAGACTTGAATGAGAAGCCACACTCTTAATTTAATAGTTTTCCTTACACTTTTTACTCATCTGAGTTTTAGTGGACCACTTAACACCTTTTAACATTCTATCTCTTGTTGTGTCTAAAGCAGATGGCTTTTCTAGAAACAAGGCAACTGCTTTCTGACTTTCTCTATTCCCTTTCATTTCTACTCACAAAGCAGTCGTATTTTTCCCATATTCATCTCTCCCTTGCAAACCCTTAACAAAGCAGCCAGTAGCATCGAAAGCACACTAGCTGCTGGCTTCTTAGGTGTGTGGTTTACCTTCTACTATACTACAGGAGATAGTTATACCAGTACTTTGCCATTGAATGACATGAGTTCCCACTCCTTCAACCTCTTTTGTCTGTCTCCTTCCTGCCCATCACCCAAACTACAAGGCAAGAACCACATATTTCAGTTTTGTATTATAGGAGCACCCTTTTTACGTTAACTTTGCTGTATTAGGTTAAGTAATTTGAGTGCTATAGAAACACCAATGATATCTCTGTAGCCTAGCATTATTTATTTCATATAAAAACTCATCAGTTAGTGTAATCACCACCAGCTTTCCTGAGTGGCTTTCCTCCACAAAGTCCCTTCCCCTCATGGGCCTTGGGATCCTCCCTTAGATCATCTCTATTCAGTCAATCAAGGAGGAAAACAAAAACAAAAACAAAATCAAAAAACACGTGTGCAAAAAAAGGAGCACGCGACAGCTATTAAAGGCCGGCTCTGAAAACATCATGTATTACTCCTGCCCACATTTTATCGACCATAACAGTCCCAGGGTCCCATCTAACTTCAACAGGGCTGGAAAATATGCTCATCTTGAAAGGAGTGATTTGGTGAACATGTAATTCTAAGACACAGGAGAATTAAATAAAGTAACGTATATAGAACCCTCAGCACAGTGTCTGATGTCCATAGAAGGCGTTCCATAAATGCTGATTACCAATGCAGAAAGACTTTTACATACTGATTGGTCTCAATAAACTTTTGAAGAATCTCTATTACATATCCGCATGGCTTAATCAAATATATCATTAGAAATAAGGTGACATTTTCACTTATTGAAATTCTGGCAGCTCATAAATCCTAAAATTCAGGATCCACTGTGATGAACAAAAAAGTGAGATGCATTCATTTCCGGATGCAGACAGGCTTGCATGGATTTGCACACATACGCACCTCCTCCGAGAGACCAGTGAAGAAAGGGCTATGATGTCCATTTATCGTGCTCTCATGAACCTTTCTAGACCTATCTGTGGTCAACTGCATTTTGCTGCTTTCCATTTAGGGTATAGAAAGGGTGGATGCGATGTCCACGAAATGGCCCTGTATTGTGCTCAGAAGGAGGGACAGTTACTGTACAGAGGTGAAAGCGTGTTCTCCTTCTTTCATGTTCTAGAACATTCGTGAGAAGTCTGGGCTATCCCTGCAAACATCTTCCTCTGCCTGGAATTTGGGAGCACACTCTCTTGGCATCTGCTCCATCTACAGTAGCCTGTGTTCCTTAGGGTTTCTTGTGTGGTAAGCATGTGTACGAGAAAGAGAATTTCATCTCTTTAAAAAAAAATGCTATCTGATCTTTACAGAATTAGGAGGAGGGAAGAGTGCCAAGCAAAAGCAATAATAATGTTAATGAAACCAATGGCTGAGGAGAAAATTTCTGGTGAATGTCAATCATGAGGAAAAATGTCAAAAAAAGACATTAATGTCCTCTTATAGAAGAAGCCTCAGATGCAACTGGCATTTGAAACAGTTGGAAAAGGGCAGATTTTTCTGTAATAACGTTCCATTCAAATCAGATCCACGATGGGCACACAGGGTCACCCAAAAGGTTCGACTGAGTTTTCTCCTGATTTCCAAACTAAAGATTCAAGGTTAAGTAAACTTCAAGTATGCAGCAATTTGTTCTAAATCCCAGAGAAAATGAGATGCCAATGCCAATTGTTTGGCTGATATCTTTTTCTGATATGATAGTAAGAACGTATTTCTTCTGCTTTCTTAGAAACAATGCTTTTGATTCCAATTCTTTTGTTTTCTTCTGATTCACTTCATCTTTAAGCCAAGTATCATTAATCTAAGGGCTGTTTTCATAATTTTAGCAGTTAAAGCTATATTTGACATGAAGTTAATATCTGAAGATGCACACAGTGTCCATCAAACATTCAGAAACTTGGTTGCACATTAAAAATACCAGAATTAGAGGGGGTTTCCCCCATTTAGTTGACTGCCATGAATACCACTTGAGAGCGATAAAACTCAGGACATCAGAAAAGGTTCAAACTGAAGGAAGACAAAGAGTCATAAGCTGGACTAGAAGGTCATTTCTCTAGAAGTCAAAACACCAATCTGCACAAGGTCAAAGAAACTAAATCATAGAAAAGGGCAAAAAATAATCTAAATGGTAACATTTTTAAAGACATTCAGAGATGGATTAGGGTTGAACCAAGCTTCATTTTAAGGCTTCAGAGATCAAGCTGGTGAGAGTAGGTGTGCCTCAACATTGTCACATAAGGGATTGAAAAACATCTCTACAACTTCCATGGAAAGAAGAATGGGCTATGGAAAATTGCCTTTATAAAAGAACTTATTAATTATGTTTAAAGCATTAATTCCAGACTGAAAAAGTGACCCTATCTTTATTTAAAGGAGGGATTCTCAGGATGCCTGGGTGGCTCAGTCAACTGGTTAAGATCTGACTCTTGATTTCAGCCCAGGTCATGACTCACAGGTTCTTGAGTTTGAGGCCCAAGTCCGGCTCTGTACTGACAGCGTGGAGCCTGCTTGGGATTCTCTCTCCCTCTCTCTCTCTGCCCCTCCCCAATGCACATGTGCTTGCTCGCTCGCTCTCTCACTCTCTTTCTCCCAAAATAAATAAACATAAAAAATATTTAAAAATAAGGTAGCGATTCTCAACCATAGCACTACTAACATTTTGCGTCACATAATTCATTGTTGTAGGGTCTCACTTGTGTGTTGTGTGACTTTGTTTTGTCTTGTTTCATTTTGTTATATGCTGGTAGCACTTCTCCATTTGCAAGAGCCAAAAACACTTCAGGAGTTCCCAAATTCCCCTGTGGAGCAAAATTGTACCTGGTTGAGAAATCTGATATAAAGGAATTTTATTCCCTAATTTGGGAACAGCTAGATAATTCCTCCCATTTTTTTCCCCAGTGATTCCATGAATTCTCTTTTGGTCAAACCAAAAGATTTCTTTATTCCATTTTCTGCAACACCCACTGTGAAATTATTCATTTTCTTCTCCATTTTCTAATGCCGTTTCATGCTTCCCACCTTCTCTCTCAAAGCTATCCTACATTCTCTCTCCCAACCACCATTTAGATTATAACCTCCTTGTGGTCATAACCTTCCTGTGGCTTTTGTTTTGTTACAACTTATGAGCCTTAGAGATCTTCTTTTCCCAGTAATAGCCAAATCAATATTCTGTGTAACTAAAACTGCCAGGTGTGTCTAGAATACAGAAACTCTAAGATGTCTTCTGAGAAACACAGGTCATGTGAGACTGATCAATTCCTGGTCACAGATTACTCTGTGACTGAACTCAAAGTACACAAGCAGTCTGCTGAGGTGTGGAACAGCATGGCCTCTGTTCCATCTTGAAATTCTAATTGTCCATTTCACCTGATCTGTGTGCATTTTGTCCTTGAACCCGTAAGTCTCAACGTTTCTTTACATGGGCTTACATCACCCCATCTGCAGGACCCTGCCTGGTAAAGCCTTCTAAATATCATGGTATCTGTTCACTTGGGATTTTAAATTTCTTTTAAAGTGTGCCAGGATTTTCATTGGCATTGCTATTTCTTCTTATTGTTCTCTGGTTACAAAGTTACATAGGTTATGAGTGAATTGCCTGATCCCCAGTTTTCCCATAAGCCCTACTAAGTGCTTCATGGCGCAGAATGTGAAGAATTCTTTTTGGAAACATATGTATCACTTTGTAACAGAAACAGTTGAACCCAGAAAGACCTAAAAAGTGATTTCATCCAACTCTCATTTCCCACCCATTTTATAAATAAGAAAACTGAGACCCACAGATGATGACGGGGATTTAACTTGTTTCCTGATTAACTCTGTAACCACAGAGCTCACGACAGCATTTGGTGCTCATTACAGTATATTCCCTTAGCTTAGATTTGCTGCCATATCTTTTTTGTTTTTTTTCAATATCAGGTTATTACCTTGTAAAAAAGTTCTGATACATTAGTGGTTTTTATTGAAAGCCACCTCCAATCTGTTTTGGAAATAGGCAAGGTATAAATAGTGAATAAATAATGAACCAAGGAGCAGAGAGGTTTTTATAGCTTGTTGGCAGCAGAAATGGGACTGGATCCTAATTTCCAACTCCCAGCCTAACCCTTTCTCTATAGCATCCTGTCTTCCTCATGCATTTGTGAGTCTCCCACTTTACAGCACTGTGGTCTGGAAGACTCAATAAATAATCACGATGGCATTGCCAGGTTTACTCCCAAGTGTTTCACTTACATGCTGAGCTAGGCCAAAGTTCAAAACCCCAGATACCTGTCACATTGCCATCATACGAGAATAAAGCATTAGCTAACCAATCGTAGGGTCATTTTAGCTTGTTTTTTGTTGAAGTATAGGTTATACGCAGTGATTCGCTGTCTTTTCAGCTCTGGTTACAGAAACATACTGTTTATTCTTTGAAAGGTCACATCAAAGTGGGACTGTTCATGTGGGTTTCCTTAGCACCCGGCTTTAACCTGCCCAAGAAAAGGAAGCTTCCAGATTAGCCCCACAGTTTGTCCCATTAACTCTTTCCCCATTTGTTTTCATTTTTTTATGTTCTCTGGAACAATAGTCAACAAAGAAAATGAAGAAGGTTTCAGATACAATATTTTTTTAAAAGTCTGAAACAACAGTAAAAGTCCAAGAAAACAAGTTCAATCTGGGAAAAATATTACAGCTGGCCCTGAACCATGTTAAAGATGGGGGAAAATAGGAAGACAGAAATAAAAAATGAATGAGCATGGACCCGAGTTTGCACACTTGCTATCCTCAGGCCGAACGTGGCCTGTAGTTGGGTTTTGTTTGCTAGGCATGGCCATAAAGACTTAAAAATTTGGACATCTTGCCAACATCATATAAACAGAAGATTTCACACACTCATCTAAATCTCTGGCTCTGTCTCAAAAAAAAAAAAAAAAAAAAAGGAAAAACTGTACACAAAATCCTGGGTTTTAGCACGGTCACCATGGGCTGGAAGTGAGCCATCGGGGGCACTTTCTTAGGAAAAAACAAAACAAAACAAAACAAAAAATCCAAAACACGCAATCTGGTTTCTCCAATCCTCAGAGCTGATTGCCATCCCAGTAATGGTACCTGTCTGGTTCCCAAAGGTGTCTACACGCATGTGCTGTGTAATAGCAACTTCTTGTTTTTATTAGAGGCAGGCTTTCCTAAGTGCCTTACTTTCATTTCCCCTTGCACAGTCATTTCCTAATGTGTACTTATACCTGGAAGCCCAACTTGCAGAGATTAAGCCCAAAGTTTCAAGATTTACTCTAGTTTATAAAGCCTTTCAAAACTCTTACCTGCTCCTTCCATACATCTTGTTACATTCCTTTGACAAATCTCTTCTTGGCCATGAACTGAAATGCACAGCACAGCACAGGCAGGGCTATAAATTTTGACTCAAGCGATGGGCTTCATTTGAACCTGTCCCAACATCATAGCTACCAGCTCCAAGTGCACGTCATGGCTTTCATCTCGGTACAGTGGGAAAAATCTGAGACTTGTCTAACAGAGTTACCACTAAAAGAGGGGGGGGAGCTATAGAGAATAATTTTAATAAGGCATAGAAGATCAATTGCTTTGGGGAAGAAAAAGGACTTAAAAAATCCTTCAAACAATTTATGGTTAATTTCCAAACTGTCCATGCACTGTTAATTATAAGACTATACTTTCAGCTATTTGCAATTTTATTTCTTCAAAGCACTTTCTCTGATTAACTTTGATTCCCAAAACTCTCTACTCTGCTGTCATTACCGCCTTTGTTTTAAGTCACAAAGGTAGTTTATTACTCTGGTTATAAGACGTATAGATATACGTATATATCTATACCTATCTATATATCTTTCTGGTCTCCATTCTGAGTCTTAGGACCTGCAAAATATATTTGGCTGACTTTTGGTGAATTTATTGATCTCTTACTGAGGTGGCAACTTGAGCCTTTTATTTTTTTCTTTAAAATTGGTGTTTATTTTTGTTTAACATTTTATTATGAAAATTTCAAAAATAGAGCTTATTAAACCCTCATGTGATTATTATCCACCTATACCAATTAACAGTATATAGCTAATCTTACTTTGTCTATCTTAAGTGGTATATTATTCATCATAGAGATACATAACTTTATCATAGTTCTAAGAGATAATAATTCCTAACAATCAATACCATTATCTAATTGTTAATATTGACTTAATGTTAATTGTAACTATTTTTACTAGAAAAGATTTCCACTAATATCTACACTGTGTTCATATTTCACCAATTTCTCATAAATGTATTTTCTTAATAAAAATGAACACTTTAATTCTCTGTTTGAATCAAGCAGCTTTTTGATGTTTAAATTGCGACAGGAGCACTTAGCATGAGACCTACCCTCTTGAATGTTTAAGTGCACAACACGGTATTGTTAAATATAGAAATGACCTTGTACAGCAGATACCTAAACTTTATTCATCTTGTACAACTGAAACTTTATACCCGTAGAACAGCAACTCTTTGTTGTCTCCTTTCCTAAATCTTGAGCAACCACCATTCTGTCTGTCTTTGAGTTCGGCTGTTTTAGCTATCTCATCTAAGTGAAATTGTGCAGTATTTGGTCTTCTGTGATGGGCTTATTTCACTTAGCATGAACCTCCATCTTCATTTATGGTGTCACATGTAGCAGAGCTTCTTTCTTTTTCTGTGGCTGCATAATTTTCTATTGTGGGCTTTATTCATTTATCCGATGATGGACATTTGTTTCCATATCTTGGCTATTATGAGTAACACTGCAGTAAACATGGAAGGCACACATCTCTTTGAGATCCTGCTTTCAGTTCTTTTGGATAAACACCCAAAATTGGGATTGTTGGATTCTATGATTTTTCTATTTTTAGTATCTTTAGGAAACTCCATAATGTTTTCTATCGAGTCTCCACCATTTTACATTCCCGCTAACAGTGTCCAGGGGGGTTAATTTCCCACATCCTCAACAATACTTATTGTCTTTTGGTTTTTGATATTGTCTTTTTTATTATTGTAAAAAAAATTACACACTGCATTTGTTTGCTTTGCTCTGTAACAGCCTCTCCCGACTTTTTTTCCCCTTGCAAACTGTACATAGAAGACTTGAATTCTATAGAATTTTGTCCATTCTGGGTGTGGTTGATTACCTTCCTGCAGTTTTATAAAATGAATTAACTCTGAAATGTTCCATCATGCTTCACATCTAGGAAATTATGTAGAGGTAGAGAAGATCAGCCCCAGAGGGCTCAAGCTTCCTAGGTCATTCTGGTGGATGAAGGGAATCAACGTTTTAGCACATTTCTAAGAAGTGTTTGTGGTGCCCCACTTGGAAAGCTCTGCTCAGCAGGACTGGACTAGAGAGACAAGAGGATATAGGAGCCTGTACTAGTTCTGTGACTCTCAGGCTGAGTCCACAAGTAACCCCAGAATTGCCACAGTGAGGCTGGCCTCAGCTTGCCACTTCCATAAAGCAACCCCCCTATTGCTTGTTTTCTATGTTGGGCATCAATATATAAATACCTGATTTTATCTGAAAAAAATTAAAAGTATATTTGAAAGCCACTATAGAAGACTTGTAGCAAACACTTAGATCTGTGATGGGAGAGATCTGACTGCCCTCTTAATATGCCCTGAAGAATTGGAGAAGTTCAGTAAGTCACTTACCCCCTGGAGTTTCTGTTCCCCTTTCTGTTCCAGTCGGATATCCCTATGTGCGCTGCATATCTTACAGGGTTGGTGCGAGAACCCAGAAATGGGACGGTTTGAAAGTATTTTGCACAACAACAAAGTCTGTCCCCCCCTTTCCCCCCTTTTTTTTAAAGTTATAAACATGACTTAACCACAGAGAGCCTTTAAGGGGATCAAAAATCACTTAGATATCCCCGGAGAGAGAAAGTGCTATTCGTGGCAAAGCTGACATGAGACGTTAAAAAAAATAATAATGGAAAACAACTTACTTTGCAAGTTTGGCGTGCTGTACTGACTAAATACACACTGCTGAGGAATCTGTGTGTTAGGCTGAAAATACATCTCTAGGGATCTAAGGACAAGATAAGACTTTCTCAGGAAGATAATGCTGCAGATTCTGCTTTTAGCTAGGATGGGGACATGAGTGAGGAGCTCTGGATCTCTGACTCTGACAGTGTTTATGAGCTGATTCCTGTGTTTGCTCTCATATGCAAAGCCCAAGAGGAGAGACACATGGAGCTTCCTCCCCTGTAGACCATTAGGAATCTGCTCATTTCAATCCTGTATCATGTAACACAAGTTTGGTGGGCTCTCAGAATTTTTCCACTCACTGTCATTCTCTTTAGATTAAGCACAAAGCACTACCCCCAAGAGTCAAGCCACACCACGGAAAGTCCCAAGGCATTCTAGAATTCATTTAAAACAGACATAAACAACCTATTTTCCACAGTTTAGCCCATGAATGGCATGTTCTAAGTAGAATGGAAAGACCAAGTTATCGAGGTATGTCATTACCACGATAAAAATCCTCTCTTTACTACACAATGATGCTGTATGAGTCTGGTTAGCTGTTTGACCTCCCTCCATGTGTATTCTCACCTGTAAAACAGAAACACTACTACTACTACTACTACTACTACTACTACTACTACTATATTATTATTATTATTATAAAATAGGTAAAAATCATCATCATTATCACCATATATCGAGAAGAGTTATTGAAAAGATTAAATGAGATAAGGTAATTGCTTTAAATTATAAAGGGCCATGCTGTGTTATATACTAGAGCTATTCCCAGGTCATACTGCCCTCCCTGCCTTTGGAAGGTACTGGAATACAATCTAAGAGTGTGTGGTGTCCCTTTGTTTAGTGGTTCTTCATAAAATACTTTTTTTTTTTTAAATAGGAGAGTATGTGATTGTATCTTGACTATCTCATTCAGAGGAAGGAAATTTACATGCCAGGATGAATAGGTAACAGAGATGGAAAGTACATAATAAAGGAATAAAGGAACAATTGGAGATGGATTTTACAATTTACAGGAAAATGAGAACTATGAATGCCTTTTGCTTTTTTTTCTCCCCTCTCCACTCCACCAACAAGGAAAACCACCAAGTAGACCTTTGTTTTTGTTCTAACATTCTAACCTTCTTTGGGGAATTTCTTCTGCCCCATTCCAGTCATGTGGCTTCTGGGGTTCCCAGTTAGAGTTCTGAAACCTACTGGTGCTTGTGGGGACCAGACCTGGTGTAGGATAGGCTATGCCCAGACCACAGCGATGGCTGAAGGGTGGGCATGTGCTCCAAGTTAGCAAGTAGTATTTGTCCCAGGAGATTCTGTTTTGGGCTTAAGGAATAGTACTATGCTTTTAAAATGATGCTTCTATGAGTATTATCAATAAAAAAACAGCAGAAATAATCTTCCCCACAAGTAGTTGTAATTGAAAGAAACACATGGGAAGAAGAGGGCAGAAGATCAGCTCTGAGTTTCTACACCTGCTGTGCCAGAAACCAGATCCTCCTTTATATATCCTGGTTATAAAAAATAATGAGTTAGCTCTTTTCTCCTTTCACGTTGAATCTCTTACAACTTAAGGAGTAATCAACTTCTTATAGATATTATCTGTATTGAATTCCAGTATATATGCTTTTATAATTCTTACACATTAATACTTTAAAATATCTTGTATATATATGTATATATATACACATTGATACTTTAAAATTTCTTGTGTAAATATATATATATGTATATATATGTGTGTGTATATGTGTATATATATATATACATATATGTGTGTATATATATTTAACTCCAAACATCAGGTATGAATGTTTTGGGGGGGAGAGTGAGAGCACTTGATAAGAAGTTATATAAAAAAGACAATCATTATGAATTATAAATTATCTTTCAGGTATACCTAGTAAGATTTTTAGTCTAGCCTCTACACAGAAAATAAAGACTATATGCTTAAAATATCCATGCTGTTCATAAAATAGATGCTCAATAATATGATTCAGAGGATTTGTTTCCTAAGAGGGATTTATTATATTTTTAAATTAATCAGTTACAAGTATGATATGAGCCTCCCTTTCAAAAACAGCTAAAGTCTTTATCTTTCCCCTTTATCTTTTACTTTTCAGATAGGGTCTCAGAGATCTTATCTTCAGTTCTTATAATTTATTGCCATAAATTTAAAAAGGAGGATATTTGCTAGATGGCATGAAATAGCTTATAGCAATTTCCAGGGGGATTAGGAGATTGTGCTTGGATGATACACAGATACGGAAAATAACCAGAAGGATGGGTTCTTGGAAAGCTTCACTGGGCTCGAGGCTGCTTCTCAGAACCTACAATACTCTAGATCAGATGACTAGAACCTTCATCACCGTTTCCACAAGAAAGAAGCACTATTCCCCTCCTCATTGCACTGTCTCTTCTGTGTGCCTGCTGAGGACCATTTCTGGCTTCTTCCTTCTAAATCTCACACAGGTGTACCCATGTGGCAAAATGGAAGAAAACCTTTGTGTTTCCCAGCTCTATGGGATAGGACGCCTGCTGGAAAAAATTTAAAATGGGTGCAGTGTTCCCTAGATATTTTCTCTGATTTTTGTCTCATATCAACTTTGTAAGATAGGGTTCCCCCGCCTATTTTAGAGGTGAGAAGACTAAGACTCCATGAGGTGGGGCTAGAATGAGAAAGTCTTTTAATACAAAACCCATATCTCTTTCACTTTACCACTGCTACATGTCCTGATCATTTCTGGAACTTAAATGCATGTTCTATTAATATTTCTTCACACTACTATTTCAACACAACCAGGATAGTTGTCAAAACTGTCACATTGAAAAAGGCATTTGTCATCTACATTAGCCACTGTTCAGAGATTAACATTTTGAGAGTGGAACCAACAACTGGGTTAGATGTCTCTCGGTTCTGCTAATTTGGGATTTTCTTAAATGACATCTTCTAGGACTGTATGCCACACACGAAAAAATCTTCCTGATTTTCCCTTGAATGAACCAAATTTGACATTTTCAACAGGCCCATTGTCAGAATCGTTGATACCAGCCACAGTCTTATTCAAGACTGCAGTGATGATATTTACACATACAGTTAATGTCCTTACAAAATGTCTGGTAAATGTGTACTATGATTTTGTGCTGGAAAAAGAGCCAAAGTTGTTGTTGTTTTTTAATTAAATGGAAAGTTGAACAGGACAAAGAAAAACACTGGTTTATATTATTGAAAACCAGTTTCTCATGTATTTACTCATTTAAATAGCTTCCCTACAGATGACATTATCAATGCATGATCACAGAACTCTCTAAAACATGAAGAGAATTGGTGGAAGAGTTTGTATACGGGAACATTTCACCTGGATTCAACCTTTGCACCAATTCCCCTGGGTTGAAAAATGCCCATGTGAAATGGGAGAGGGAGACAGCAAAACAAAGAATCCTAAATTGATGAACTGGAATGATATGTCCAAAGTCAAAATTTACCTTCTAAATAAAGGTAGAAGCCCATGTGATCTTCATCTGAATTTTATTGTTGCTGAAAATAAAAGATTACTAAAATTTAAATGGAAGACTGTGTGAAGAACTCAAGGTTGGCCTGAATCTATTAAAACACTATCTGTTAGTAGAAATCAGAAGGAAGAGGGCACCACTATTGTTTCAGAATCTGTCGATTTCTATTCTAAATGTCAGGACACCAGCCATGACTTTGCTAAAAGCTAACTTTTTTTCAGGAAATGAGTGAACTTAGGGCTTGGAATAGTATATGTTCATGTCAGACATAGAAACAAGCTAGAATGGGATGAGGAAGAAAAAAAGGGACTGTATACAAGCTCTGCTGATTCAGTGATAATTGTTTAATTGTTCTGAGTGGTCAATAATTGTAAACCATGATTTTTAGAGAGTTTTATAGTTTAAAGCTCACCAACACATCCACTCCCTGTTGGTTGTAAACTCCACTACTAACCATTCTTCACACCAGAGAACTCATGTAAGCTGATTTACCATTGAGCCGATATCAAGTCCTTTTAGTAATTATAGTTAAACTCCAATGTTCGGTTGGGCTGGGAGGACTATATGCCTCATATGAGTTTGTGTATTACAATGAAGGCAAGACATGAGTAAATCTAGTATACAAACATGTATTAGCAAACTGGCACAGAATGTAACTTGTACCATAGGTTGGGAAATTCCTAGTCTGTGTCCTAAAGCACTCTGACAAGCACCTTGCATAGAAAGCTTTTTTCTAACATGGATATATTCTGATGGCAGAATCGGCTAGCACTGTAATGGTGTCAAGTGGCAGGGGCCATAGAGGAGGTACAGGAATGTGATGCCAAGAAGGCTCCAGAGCCCATATCATATTCTGTTATTGAACTGCAAAGTTTTCTGGCTCTCTAAACTTCTTACATGTTGGTGAAGCCCGTGCATTCTTTCTAGCTGACTCTAATTCCTAGCATCACTAGGCTAATTTTAAGAACTCTCTGGTGTGGATTTTGACAAAGATATATGAAACGTCAAATAATCACATCAGAATGTGTCAGTTCCTGCTTGCAGTAGTTCATTTGCTAGTAAAACACCCTTGGAGTACACATTTCTGATGAGAGTGCAGGTTTCATCTAACTGACCCTAGGGTACAGATTAGGGTTGAACAATGTGAAAACACATGTTTCACTATTTATACAGATTTATTTTTAAAATAAATTACCACGTAGACAATATAGCACAGATCTATATCCTTCTTGCCTTTTTTGGAGCTGTTCCTCTGTGTCCAGAATACTTTGACTGTTTCTTTGTAGGGCAAGTGTAATGGATATTGACCATCACCACTAGGTGTCAGTTCCTTTGTCCTAGAACCCATAGAGGACACTCCTTGGACATCTGCTGCTGACTACCTTATATGGTCACTTAACTCTTTCATGTGCCTTAAAGCTTGTTTCTCCCAGTAGAGAGAGGCCTGGCATCATGCCTCTGTAACTCTTTTCATCTCCTGTAGAGATGCATCCTTGGATCCCTCGGAGCTATGCTCAATAGATTATTTGTTGAATAAAGGAATAAATGAGAACATGAAGTCATGAAAGGAAAATTTTGATGTATCTTAGTGCTGCTTGCATTGGTGGGGGATTTTCTAGTCTGTTTAACTTTGTGGTGCACACTTCTAGGGCAGAAGATTTATATGGTCTTTGATTTTGAAAGCAATAGGCATTGAGACATCTATTTTGACAGCTAAAGGCAGGTGTCTTAATGCTCCCCGGCTGTAACCTGCAGCAAACACCACCATGAGAAGGCTGGTGGGAGCAGTGTCATGTAAATGCATTATGGATCTTGTGCTCTAGGTGTCCACCAACCCCCATCGCAGCAAATACGCACATCGTCCCACATCCAGCCCTACCATTTGCTTTGTTGCTTGGCATTTACACAGCAGCAGATGTGCTGTAAATAGACACACAGCAACAGGGCTGGCATACCAATGGACCCAGAGGTGAGACATCTGGTAAAACAGATGCAGTGTGGCAGGGGGACACAGACTGCCCAGAAAAGTGCTCATCTCCCAAGATCAGCGCCAAGGATCTGACCAGTGCCCGCCTCGGCACCGTGCCCTCCAAACAGATGGGAATAGATTTGAGCCAATAAGAGTACATGGAGAAAGTGGTCAGGTTGCTTCTGAGATGGAGTGGCCTCTGCCAGAAAAGTTGAAGCAGCCCTTTTTCTTTTAAAAGTCAGCTCTTCACTGTCACCTGGGCGCCACACATCCATCAAGTCCCGTCAAGCAACTTTTGCCCACGTTTCATCATGGCGGAGCAAGCCCTTAAATAAATGCCTTACCTTGTTCACGGAGATGACAGGAGGATTAATTAATGTTAGCAAAGCTCCTGCAAGATCAATGGATGAAAGAAAACTCACAAAGTGCATTATTAATAATAGATAGAATGAGGTCACACTCCATAAAAGCCCTGTAAAAAGTCCCATTTTCAGTGTAGAACAGTCATTTTGTATTAGAGTCCTACTTTTTATTGAAATATTTAACAATCATAATGCAGTGTAATTTGTGTCTTTAACTAGGGAAAAAGTGCCTATAGGAAAAATGCTGGGGAAAAAGCATTTAATCCACTCATGTTTTTACTTCTTCTGTGTGGTCTAGATACAGGGTCATTTTGCCCCTCAGACATTGAGCCTACTTATCCATGGCCCTAATTCTTTCCATTCTTTGCCTTCAGCCAATTAACGACTGTAATATGAAAAACAACTAACTGTAAAGAACACTTGAATCTTCTGATTCAAGATAAGATGCAAAAATAAGCTGTTCGATATGTTGGTGTAAAATAGTGTCCTTGACTAAATAGAATTCTCTTATTCTCAGGTACATCTGGCACCAGAATGAGGCTATCAAAGAATTTCCAAAGTGGAGGTCTCTAGGGGGCCTATATTCGACAGGAACAATCAAGATAAACAGCAATGAAACTAGACAATAGGAACTTAGAATTAGCATAATGTCCTCCATGGAAAAGTCTCTTCGCTTAGATTTCTGACTTTCTGAATCTTCAGCTTCTTAGAGTACTCCTTGAGTTTCGTCTTTCATTGTGAGGCAAACCAGATCATGTTAACTGAAAAATCTTCTCTTATGCCCCTACATCCATTACTACATCTTTTACCGTATTTGCAGTCTTTTATCATGACATTTCATTTTGTCATTTACACATAAGGCACACTTTGTTTCACCAAAGTGATCATAAACTCATATCAGGCAGAGTCACTGCTTCATTCCCTACAGTCTCAAATGTATTATATGAATGCAGGAGGTCCTTCAATAAATACCTGTTGATTAACGCTTAAAAAAGGCAATGATAATGATAGATGGCATGCTTTATATAGCGTTCTCAGGCATCATACTGACTGTTTTCATGCATTGCTTTTACTAGTCATCCCAGTACTCTATGAGGTGGGTACCACTGTCATCTCAATTTTGTATATAAGGACAATGAATCTCAAACAAGTTCACTAAGTTGCCCACAAAATGTACAGTTTGGCAGGTGCAGGTCCTTGGCTTGAATCTAATTCAGGCTGATTGCAATGATCCACTACGTTATATTGCCTCTAAAGTTCTTCCATGCCCACCCCAGCAATGTATCATTTAATGCACATTTAGAAAATTTTTGTATTATTCCTTAAATTATGGAAGAAATACACATAGATGAGGATACCCTATAGTATGTGGCCAGTGAATATAAAAGGCTGGACACAGCAGGTCTATAAAGAGGAGAGCTTGCTCTTTGAATATGGTTTCATTCATGCATTAAAACCACCCATGATGTTGTCTGTCTCCAAATCATTTCAGTTGCCTCTGCTCTCAACCAGCAATGCTGTGGGGACTAATTAGATATTGCCCACAGAGTGTAGAGTAATAATATAATTGATGATAGGCCATCTAGGAGCTCTTCTGCTATTATGAGATCATTTGAATACAACCATCTCTATGGTCCAAAAGCAGTAAATATCTTACAACCAAATGGCTTTGACATTCAGGTTCCAGGCACTCTAATGCATGGGATAATTCAATGCACTGTAATAGCCTGAACTGGAGACTTGCTTTCTTGATTGACTCTTTATTAATGGTGAATTGCTTAGTTAGTTAACAGGATAACTGCTGGAGAATGGGAAGTAAAATCATAATGGCATATGTTTGCAGAAAATGACTTCTCTATAGTAAAGATTTATAACCTTATGTAGGCATTCATTCATTCAATAAACATTTATTCAGCACCATCCCTGTACTAGGCATCATTTTAGGTGCTGCAGATACTAAGATGAGCAATACAAATTCCCCAACCTCTAGAGCTTACATTCAAGTAAGCAGGATACAAAGTGTATATATTTAACTCTGTTGCCATCTAACTTCAGATAGTGATAATTGCTATGATAAAGATACAAAAAAAGAGTAGAGGAGGAAGGGGGTAATAGATGGTCAGGAAGGGACCACATGGAAGTGACAGGGGCAGATACTGGAGTATTGCATGGGAGCAAACAATGAAAATCTGGGAGAGGAGCCTTTTGAGCAGTGGGAACACCAAGTATAACGATCCTCAAGTAGGAACAAAATTGGTCTGTAGGAAGAATATTAAACAGTCAAACTGGCTACTATAAAATGAGTGAGGAGAAAGTTGTAGAAAACGAGATTGGAAAGGTAAGCAAGGGCCAGACCATATAGAGACTTGGAGGCCATCTTTGAATTTCATTGTGAAGCCATTGGGAGATTTTGAGAAAAAGAATGGTCTAGTCAGATTTACAGAGAAAGACACATCGATGGCTATGTAGATAATACTGTATAGGATGCAATAGAGAAGGAAAGTAGACCAACTAAGAGCTATTTCAGGATATGATAAGTTTTTGGGATGGAGAAAGGTGAAAGTGTTCAGGTTCAGGATATATTCTTGAGACTGCAGCTGTCAGGATTGGGGGTTAAACAGATTATGGTATTTGAGAATAAGAGAGGAATCCTATATTCAAGGGTTAAAAAGAGTCCTAAAAATATTAAAGCACAAAAAATCAGCTTTACAAACTGATTTCCTCTCAGCCATATTTCCACAGAGGGAATTCTCAGAAAAGAACAAACACCTCTGACTCTTTCAAAGCTCCAAAATGAGTGTTGGGGAAAAGTCCTTGGGTCTAGCAATCTAGTCTAAGGTCTGCTGTTAATTTTTCCTGGTGACCGAGAACAGGCTGCCATACCTCTCTGGACCTCAGTTTCCTTTTATTTGAAAAGTGAAGGGGAAGCCAGAATTGGAAAATGCTTTAGGTTCCTTCCAGCTACCATCTTTAAGTAAATGGTTAGGTTTAATAAGCTGTAAGGTTTAATTTTCTCATACATAAGCAGTCTATAATCAGATGTATTTTCTCAAACTGAAAATGATCATTGATGACATAGTGTTCTCATGAAAATTAGAATAGTTCCTATAACTGATATATCTTGGCAAGTACAATCTGAAGAAGAATGGCAAATAACACCTATCAGAGCAGAGACCGTGGGTTTTTGAATCCTGCTGGATGCACCCACTTTAATTTGGAATCTCCACAGTGGAGACACTTCCCTTGTTGCCTCACTCAGCATAAGTACCAACTCTGTGCAACTACTTTCCCTTCACACTCCTCTCTCCTCCACAAAAGTGTATTGCTTGTTTAGAAAGGCATCTTAACACTAAAAATAATTCCCAAACTATATAGCTTCCAATTAGTATCATTATGGTCAAGGCCTTACCGTATATGTAAAAATTCTTTATCCTCTGAATGAAGAATATGACAATAAGAATAAGAACACATTGTAGATGAAAGAATTGGAATCTCTTAAAAACTCAAATGCTTTAAGTGTAAAATAGAGTCATCTTAAGGGAGAGATGTTAACATTCTGTTAATTGGTCTTAGGGTGGATTCCTCAGAAAAATAAAGCCTGAGCCCAAAGCTTACATACCACTATTTTATTAAAGAAATGAAATCGGAGAGAAGCAAATGTGAGCAAAAGGAGAGGGAACAGGGCAGGAGCGGAAGCCAGCACAAGGGCACACTAGTGAGTGGGCACCGCTGAAAATGACTGTTTGACTTTCAGACCTATATTCTGAAAAGATGAATTAACTACTTCTCAAAAGGCGTAAATGAAGATTCACCCATCAACACCCATATCTCTTGGCCAAAATGTATTACACAGGACGTTAAGTTCCTCACAGTCCTGACTTGCACAAACAGGGGAACCAGGTGAAGCCTTGCAGTGCCCTTTTCCTCGGGTCTGCAGGGAAGCCCTGGGGGAGGGGACAGGTGGTACAGGAATGCGGTGAGGCACTCTTAGTTTACCCAGCGCATATGAATGGACAGAACCTTGCAGAGTGGGACTCTATGGCAGTGTTTGGCAGCAGTGAGTGTCTGACATGGTAATGAAGTGTCTGATTCAAAGTGTCCCCCATGCCCACTAACCATACAGACGCAAATGAGATGCCTCATTAACAAAATACATGAGAATGCCTTAGGGGTGCCTGGTGGTCTCAGTCTGTTGGGCATCAGACCCTTGGTTTTGGCTCAGGTCATGATCTCATAGTTTCTTGAGTTCATGCCCCGCATCAGGCTCTGTGGTGACAGTGCAGAGCCCAGTTGGGATTCTCTGTCTCCCTCTCTCTCTGCCCCTCCCCAACTCACAGTCTCTCTCTCTCTCTCTCTCTCTCTCTCTCTCTCTCTCCCTCTCTCTCCCTCTCCCTCCCCCTCTACCCCTCTCCCTCTCTCTCGCTCGCTCTCTCTCAAAAATAAATAAACTTAAAAAAAAAAGACTACCTGAGAGGAGTCGTCCCACAGTGAAAGCGAGGTGAGTTAACCACGTCAGTCTGCCAAACACAAAATAAAACACAAACATTGTCACCTCGGGCAGCATTCATAAGGGCAGAGTGTCTAGAAATAGGAAGATGCTAATATTGTTCTACTCCATACTGGTCAGATTACACATAAAGAGGAATATGATCACAGAAGGGTGGCCACGGCAGCAGGGCCACCTATAAATTATGCTAGATAGAGAGTCACAGATAAAGGAATTGGAAATTTTTTATTTGTGAAATAAAAAGGAAATAATTATGCTATTTATTTTATATCCTAGCCCTTGAAGGAATTCAAATGGAAGATAGCTAAGACTCCCTCTGTGAGGTACAGCCCATAGAAATAAAAACAATTGGTGATGGTTATCGGAGAGACCATTTTGTAGTAAAAGCTGTTTAGTAGAAGCTATTGCATGGGTACATTGGAGTGAGGTTGTATAATACCAGAGGTATGAGTTTGCCTTGGAAGGATGCAGAAAGAGAACAAGAGATTTTTGAAGTCAGAGGATATGTGTTTGGGAGTAGAGCCAAACATTTGTAGCATTTTTAACTGGGTGATAGTTGACATGTCACCTAATGTCTAAGTTTCACCCTTAGAATCCTGTGAACTCCCTTAGGGTTCACAGGAGAATTGTAAGATATAGAGAGGGGGAATGAGGAGGGGTTGTTCAAAGGGTACCAGCATGCAATTCTAAGAGGAGTATGTCCTGAGGCTCCTATGTACAGCGTGGTGACTGTTATTCATACTTATATACTTGAAATTCACTAAGAGTTTAGATCTTAGGTTTTCATTTTTAAGATGGTAGCTATGTACAGTGGTGACTGTATTAATTGATTTATTTGTAGGAATCATTTCACAGTGTGTATGTGTGTCAAATCATCACATGTACACCCTAAATTTATTTCATTTTATTTGACAGTCATACCTCAATAAAGCTGGAAAGAAAATGAGGATGCTTCTCAGTAAAGTTTAAAAAAATACAAGATAGAATATGTGGCTGCATAGGCATCTCTGGAAAGCGGTGGAAGAATTCTTTAGGTTAGAAGGACCAGCTTTAGCCTCACACACAAAGGACTGATATTCCCAGGTCCAGCAGCAGCTTGTTTTCTACAGAGAAAAACCTGTGTTCTCCAGAGCCAACACACATTCAATGGCGAGAAATGTTATATTTTTAAAAGGGGCTCATTTGAATGGAAAGAAAGGAGCTCAAATTGTAATGAGCCTCCAAGGCATTTTACAAAATTCTCATTAGAAAACAACAGCCAACAGGCTGTATGGGTACCAAATCTAAGAACAAATAACATGAATGAGATGCTAAACATTCAAAGCCTGTACCATTTGCTTAAAAGCATAAATTCAATTGGTCACATGCCAAATTAAATGTAAGAGAGTCTAAGGAAATATTACCATAGCAGAAAACATTATTAGAAATTAAGCAAATGAATAAACATTCCCCCCTCTGGTGAATATTTGTAGCAATTATTGAAAAAATTTGCAAGCATGTGGCATTTTAACAAACCTTACCATTATATAATGTGCAATTGTATGTGAGGAAACTCTGGGGTGTTCTGCTTTGAGAATTGGATGGTACTCTGGCCTTGCTCCTAATGAGAGGCAAGTAAATAATGAAAAACATCAATTTGGCACTCAGACGGTGCTAATGAGTGAACAGCACGGACCGCCAGCTCTTCTCAGTTGAGGCAGGTGACCCCATGTGTAGCAAGTTCCTAGATACAAATGAGAGATTAGGCTGTCCAAAACTTCCATGAGATGCAGATGCTTTGTAGGAGACATTGTTTCAACTGGGCCTTCAGAGAAAAACCAGCATCATTTTTTTTTTTATTTCATTAAAGTCAGCTTCATATCAAAAAAGTTTTTGAGGGTGCCTGGGTGGCTCAGTCGGTTGAGCATCTGACTTCGGCTCAGGTCATTATCTTGCAATTTGTGAGTTCGAGCCCCACATCGGGCTCTGTGCTGACAGCTGAGAGCCTGGAGCCTCTTTCAGATTCTGTGTCTCCCGTCTCTCTGCCCCTGCCCTACTCATGCTCTGTCTCTCTCTGTCTCTCAATAATAACTTAAAATGTTAAAAAAAAATTAAAAAAAAAGTTTTCAAAGGCATTTGAATCTCCTACTTTTGTTTGATACTATCTAACAACTGACATATACATTTATTCACCCATACAATCATCATTCATTGTCCATCTGTCTCTACATCTGTCTGTCCGTCCATCCATCTATCCATCTATCCACCCATCCACCCATCCATCCATCCATCCATCCATCCATCCATCCAATCATCCATCCATCTCCATCCATCCATCCAATTATTGGTCAGCTAAAGTATGGTCCCTGGAGTTTTGCTGCCTGGTTTCTGAATGCAAAGCTTCAACTTAACAACAACATAACCTCGGGCAAATTAAATAACCTTCCTAAGCTTCAGTTTCCTTGTGTGTAAAGTTAGGGTAAATAATAGTACTTAGCCCCATAGATTCCTCATGGCAAATTCGAGAGTTAAAGAGTTGAAAACTCGCGGCACTGAGTCAGCAACATACTTAAGCAGTTAGTGTTAAAAGTAGTTGTGTTATTTCATTCAATTTTTAAGTATGTGCCCGCTAACCAGCTCCCTTCTTTAATTACTTTCCACATGATAGCTGTGAGCGAACATCACCCTCTTACTGAATAGTGCTCATCTCCGGTAGCAGAACAGTTCTCTAAAGATCCTGTAGGAGCCCCCAAGCTTCCAGCTCCTCAAGCTGGGCTGCTTCTTATGAGTAAAACATGTGGGCTTGTATTCTGAAGTTCTCCCAGAATTCAAGATAACCTACCTTGGACAGAGCAATCAGGACCAACCAGCACATGGTACAGGATGTACATAAACTACTTTGGCACTTTTCATTCCTAATGAACATCAGTTTGAAGGCAGTACCGGGCCCTTTGTGCACGGACTATCCCGAAAATAATCCTGCTGTTTCCTAAGGGAGCTGAATAATGAGACAATGTCCCTGGGCCACCAGCCTTCACTCATGAGACATGTTTACAAAACGCAGCTCATAGTCTAAATTCATTTGTATTTTCTTCACCCTAAAAAGCCCTTTCACCACCTCCCTCACCTCCATCACACACTCACACCACAGCATCTCCTCTCTGTAATATACTATACCAAATGAACTGGAATTAGTATCATATTAATTTAATAAAAATGAAGCATTATTCATTGAAGTAATTAGGGAGATAATTAAGGGTGTAGAAACTTGAATTTAAAAGTGAGTTTTAGGGTGAATCAAATTGTTTTACCCTATACCATTGGCAAATGCAACATATGTTACCAAGGGAAGATTCTTGAGTATAGCTTCCATAAAGAGATTAAGACTGATTTGTCATAAGTCCCTGAAGTCCATGTAAATGAATGCTGCTAAAACACTTGAAAAATATATTTGCATAAAAAGCCTCAGTTTGTCCCCAAGATATTATATAGATTGTTCTTTATTTTTAAAGTATTTTTGAAGGATAGGGCACAGATAAAAACCTCTGCTAGAGTTTTGGAAAAACATAGTAAATGACTCACTATAACTGAGACATTTCTTGTCATTCTCCTACCCAAAAAAATATGAAGATACATAAGAAGATAAAATTTAGAAATAGACCATATATAAAGACTAAAGAAAGTCATTTACCAAATCCCAGTCTGAAGTTTTATGTTGAAAAATATATTTTTGAATGCATAACTCACCTGAACAAGAAAAACCTTCCCAAATAAGGTAGGGAGGAAGACGGAAAGGAGATAGTGAGGCACAGTAGAGAGAGAGACAGAGAGACAGAGAGAAAGGGAGAGAGAAATAGCAATCTTTGAATTATTCAACCTCATAACCTTTGCATCTTGGAGTTATGTGTGAATGAGAGAGATTATTTATATTCATTCATTTAACGGATATGTATTTGGAAATTATTATAGTCTCAGCACTCTTGTAAGGAAGAGGAATAAAACAGTAATGAGAAAGGCAGAGTGCCTCTCTCATAGAATCACATTTTATTTGGGGCAGGAGAAAGTAATGTACACATAAATTAGCAATTTGATTTCAGATAGTGACAGATGCTCTGAAAGAATGAAGCCACTGATGAGTTTGTAAGTGTTGGCCTAAGAGATACTGTCGGAGGGCTGACATCTGAATGAGAGCTACCTGACAAACAGGGACTAGATCCTGTGGCAGCAGGAACAGCAGGTGCAAAGAGGCAAGGCAGGAATAAGAAGGGGGCCAGTGTGGCTGGAGCTTCACGGTGAAGTGCAAGGAAAGTGACTGAGGTGAGTGTGGGGAGGATGATGGAGAACTGGGTCACTCAGAGCCTTTCGAGAGGCTGACCAGTGTTTAACTAAGATGGGAAGTAATTGGAGGTTGTTAAGCCTCCATTTTCTTATTTGCCTTATTTTCAGTTGTTCATGTGACATTTATTTCTTAATGATCCTTTATTAGGCTAAATGTGGGCCTCATTAAGTTCCCGGGAACATAAATTACACGGGTCACCCTCTTTTCTCACAATGACATAAAAATAGCAATTAATAGAAACAAAAGGAAAAAATCTATTACCTGGAGTTAAAAAAAAAAACTTTTATGTAACCATTAGTTCTTGAGGGAGTCAAACTATAATTTCGGATTGTTTAAGGAATAATGAAAATTAAAACACACTTTCATTTCTAGCTATTAGCCAGCAGACCAGGTACCCTAAACTACTCTCCTACTATAAACAACTAAAATGCCTGCGTAAAATTTGTGGCAGAGACTAGCTACATGCTCACCACCCTGTTTCCTTTCTCTGACTACACAGCTAACCTCAGTTTCCCAAACCCTCCTGCATCATCTAGATGAGATGATCCGTGTAGTCTTTGCCTATGAAATGTGAATTGATGTGTCACATCGAGTCCAAGGCAGTTATGAGTAGGTGTACCTTCTCCAAGGTCTTCACCCACCCATCCCTCCACACACACATCTGTTATCTAAAGTTTATCAGGGTGACTATGAAGGCACAGTAGAGAATGGCATAGCCATGGCATAGAAGACGTTCTTGACCCATAGAATTTAAAAGTGATGTTTTCATCTCAGGATCTCTGAATGAGTGAGTGAAGCAGAGTCTACTTACCCATTGGCCTGTATTAATCTGTGTTATCAGAGAGACCTAAACCTTTGTTGTATTTAGCTTTGGAGAATGTGTGGTTGCATATTCCCGCACCTGCTATTATGCCATATAAAGAGAAATTGAGAGCTCTAAGTAGGACATTGGCTTAATGATTGTTCCACGAGGAGGGAGGGAACATATGTACTATAGTAGCAAAACATGTGGTAAAATCGAGATGTTGGCCCTTGGGAAGCAGATCGTATACTTACGGAACTGAAAGCTCCAGCGTAGGGAGAGATTGGAGTTACTCAAATCTTTAGTGTCTCTTGGCAACTTACTTTTTTTTTCTTTTTTCTTCTGGTAAAGTATTCTAAGACAGAAATTAACTCAGGAAATAAATCGCTTATTTGAGAGGGAAAATACAAGAGAATATAGAAAGTGCAGAAATTTGGGACTTTTATGTTTTGGGAAAAAGAAACAAATAATCCTAGTGTTTATGGACCACAAATATCAGCATATAATGTTGAGAAGCTTGGTACAACAAATTATTTTTAAGACCCAGTCTTCCAGCAAATATCAGATCAGTGGTATGGTCTGAGAGCGTCAGTTACTTGGCCTCACTATGAGTACCCAGCCCTAAAATTGCCAGAGAGATGAGGAAGCAAAGAAAGACTGCATATCTCAGAATTTAAGAAAGAACTTGGGATTTTGTTGTTGGCACAATAAATTGGAATGAAATAGACCAGAAGCCATCTGAGTGCTGGAGGGATTTAATTGCCAAAACCCCAAAACAAACACACAAAACCCTCATCCAGCTCAAACTAAAAAACATTTGATCAAGAGTTAAAATAACCTATAGACCACCATATTTTCACGAGCAAGAACAGACTCTGTAACGTTATGAAGTCTTGAAGGTAGACCTGCTCTCCTAAATTCATATCGATATTGTCATGAAGAAAATGAAGAACTAGGAAACACCTATCTGAAGAAGAATCCATGAAGAAAAAATTGTCAAGGCCACCCCTCCCAGAGCAGAGACCCAGAGCTAAAAGCAGGAAATTCTCCCTTTTCCAGACCTTCACAATATCTTCTCAGCAGGATTTCAGAATTACTGGATAGATGATTGTTTTGTGTCTTATATTCTTACCTTTCCCCAAAGAGAAGTATTTTCTGTGGTTTATATTGACTACAGGCCATACTGTACATTCAGTGTGAGGGAATCGGCTGACTTATTTTTTAGGTCGTTGGTTACTAGAAAACGAAAAGCCATGTTTGGATTTGATGATATTGACTGTAAGTCTCTGGGAAGTCTTGAAGCTTGAGCTGGATGCCAGTGACAGGATGGGGCATTAGTAAGTGTGATAGAATTTGGATGACCGAAAGTTCTTTGCTACGCCTGGTATTTAGAGACAGAATTTAATCCTTTCCCCACTGAGTTTAGGTCGACATTAGTGATGTTCTTGACCAAAAGAATCTAGAAATGATGTTCTTAGACCTCTGAGAATAGGCCATAAGAAGTCCTATAGGTTCTACCGAGATCTCTCAGAACACTCATCTATAGAGCCCTGAGCTTTCCTACAAGTCCAACTACCCTGAGATCACCATGCTATGAGAATTCTAAGCCTCCTGCAGAGACCACATGGAAAGGCTCTGAGACTACATGAAATGGAGAGAGATCAGACTGAGCCCTTATACATTATGCCTACACATTAGGCACGTGAATGAAGTTTCCTAATTTAACCATCAGATGACCTCAGCGATCCCAGTGGAAGCTGTTAGGAGCATAAAATTGCCTATGAGCCCTTTTTGAATTTGACTGTAAAAATTTTGAGCTGTAAAAATATTTTTTTGATTATTGAAAAATGTAATCATTACTGATTAAAAATCAGAAATTAAAAACTACTAGAAAAGCCTTCGAAGTTTTGAAAATAAAAAGAACATTTTAAATAATTAATAAGTCAATAAAATATAAATTAGATAATATAGAACTGAACAATAATAAGAATTCTCTACCTAGAAAATCTCATGAGATGAAACTAAAGCAGTTCTTATGAATTTATAGGCTTAGGGGCACCTGAGTGGCTCATTCAATTAAGCATTCAACTCATGATTTTGGCTCAGGCCACAATCTCAGGGGCTCGAGCCCCACGTAGGGGCTTCAGTGTGGCACCTCCTTGGGATTCTCTCTCTCTCTGTCCCTCCCCTGCTTGTGCTTTCTCTCATTCTCCTCAAAATAAATAAATGAACTTAAAAAAAGAAGTTTAAAAGTGTCTTTGACTCAAACACTTAAATCTGTATTTTGGAAGATAGGTTTAAATTAATAAGCCGATCACTAAATTTGCAAAATTAGAATAAGAACAAAATGAATTCAACAAAAGTAAAAGGAGATAAGTAATAAATTTATAGCCTCTAAAATTCTTGTAATAGATAAAATTTAAAGAAAGACAAATGTAAAATTTTCAGTTTATCTCTTCAAAGGATTGATCTCTTGCAAGTTTGAGCAATCAAAAAATAAATAAATAAATACAATAAAAAGCCAATTGGACATAAAGGCAATATTAGAAATGACCAAACAAGCATATCTAAAGATAATTGAATGAGATAAAATGTAAGGTGATTTTTAAAACAATTTTATGCCAGTACATTTGAAAACCTAGAAAATCAGCAAATTACTAGAAGAGTGTATCTTACTATCTTAGCAAAGCTGACTTAAGATGCAATCAAGGACAAAGCAACATGCAGGTACAAGTGTAAATTGGAATACTTTAGAAAGCAATCTGTTTAGAAAGACATTATCTAGAAGGGTTCGCATGACTACACCTCCTGCATTCCTTGGGATAGTTCCAATTTATAACTATTGTTCAAGCCTAATTACGTTCAGTGCTCTCTTTTCATGCAAGGTGATTCCAGTGTTCACGTTTGGATGCATGTGCTACAGCATAGCAATTCTACTCTCTGGGATTTACCCTAGAAATAATTTTGTACTGGTAAAAAGGAAACATGTGTTGGCATATTAATAACAACATCATACTTGGGAGAAAAAAAGAACCAAAAACACGGAATCAATCACACTGTCCATCTCACGTCTCTCCTGTGGAATGTGATGGAATGCCATACAACAGAGAGAGGGGTGGTCTATGCCTCTGCGAATCAATATAGGTGGAATTAAGGAAAATGATATTGGGGCAGGGGGAGGGTGTTGCAGAGTCCATCAGTACGATCTTATTCATATAATACTGCTTAGGGATACACCAATATGTGGTTAAAGAAGACTGTAAGGAACATAACAAGGAGATAACATTTCCAAAATTCAGGAGAGCAATTTTCCCTCGGACTTTGGGATACAGAGGATTTGAATCGGTAGATGAATCAGACTTCAAAAGTGCCAATTAATTTTTTATTTCTAAAACTATATTTTTATCCTTTCTACCTTACGTGTGAAATTTACTTATAAAAATTGGCTCTCATTAAGATAAGAAAAAGAAGTTATAATACCAGTTACTAACGTTTATCGAGTACTTACTCTGAGCCAGACATTATTCTGGGAGTTTTACAGTTTATGGCAACAAGAGCTTTCATTCCCAACACAGCTCTGTGAGGGAACCCTTGTTATTTTCTCTTCTTAGAAATAAAAAATCGATCTGCGCGCAGAGATGTTACTTAAAATACAGGGCTAAACTGCTCATAAATGGCAGTGCCAGGGCGTTTTAACCACTGTGCCTTACTGCTTTGCACAGCCTGGCTCTAATTTTATAGTTTTTCTACAATAACTATATATAATGTTTATATGCAAAACAAAACAAATATTATAAAACAATCATTGGCCTAGCTTCTGCTGAAATTCTTACAAAGCTTGAATTAATTGAGGGTAAATTAAAGATGTTTTAATGTGTTGACTGAAAGGACTTTGAAGCACATAACAACTTACAGTGCAAGACTATTTACACTGAGCTTTCAATTTTAGAAACATGTTGCCATAAGCCTTCATAAATGCCTAGTAAAGTAGGTTTATACCATCATTTGCATTTTATGGAGAAAGAAAAAAGTCATGTGACTATCTCTAGTTCACAGAGAAAGGAGTCATCATCATGGATACAGACATTTTATCTACCTCTTAGTCATACTTATTCACATAATATGTGTCACACTGGTCCGGAAGAGTTTTTTATCTTGATAATGATTTGAAGGTATGATCTATGGAAAATGCTCACCCTGAAGATTTCACTCTTCTTTAGGGGACTGGATATAAATCGGTGATGCTCGGAGAAGGCTTTAAAGAAAATTAAAATATTAGGCCATGCCTGGTGGCTAGGACAGGATAGGGTCTGAAGGCAAATATGTTTTTATTTAAAAAGATGATTCTGTCTACGTTTATTCTTTCCCATAGGCTAAACTTGGTTGAAGTGGTGGTTCAGCGGGACTACCTCCTCACAAAATGTGAAGTTGGTAGAGTTCACTTTCTATGTTCTCCCTTCCTTTAAGTTTATTTTATTTCCCTCAATCCCACATTATTCAAGTACCTGGATCCTTCCTGGTTCATTCTTTCCTTAATTGGAGAACAGGGCTCTAGACTGATAGCTGGTGAACCTGGTGTTTTGGAAAGCAGGCTAGTTTGGAAATCCTAAAACTGGTTTTGGTCTCAATTCTTCCACTAAGTTACCTACAGACCTGACATTCCATCTATCTCTCTGAATCTCAGTTTCTCCTTTGTTCTATAGGTGACTGAACTGGCTGTTCAATAGAAGGGATGCCTTCTGCATCAAGCATTTTGTCTTTCTTTAACGTACAATGAGAAAGTTGCCTAAGCTCCTTTCACTAGTATCTACACAATTACACAGGAAGGAGTTTAAAATCTCATTGGTTTATTCAATTCTTTATTATCTCTCGTAAATGATGAACACTCCAAATTTTCTTTCCTTCGCTATCCTC
This sequence comes from Paguma larvata, assembly GCA_030068075.1. NCBI lineage: Eukaryota > Metazoa > Chordata > Mammalia > Carnivora > Viverridae > Paguma > Paguma larvata. The sequence continues at coordinate 37,944,086 of CM057837.1, read as the reverse complement.
TGCTTCTAGCTCAAAATGAGCGTACTAACTAGTGCTTCCTCCACCCTGCATCCTTCATGGACTTTGCCACCTTATCAACTTGTTTAACTTGCAATGGCATTATGCAGGGCACGAGTGAGGCCACGTGAATCTGCAGAAGTGTAGTTTATATAAACTGACCATGACCAAGTCAGCAAAGGACATGACTTGTCTGTAGTACCAAGAACTTCCTTATCAAGTTTCATAGATTCATTCTTATTTTTAAGGCACATCTAAAGCATATTTCTTATTCATTTTTAAGGTATCAACCCCTTGCAAACTCCTCTAGTCCTTCCCCTAAAGTGGCTTGAACTGTACCGCACATGGCTCTTCCCTCGGTTAGAATATTTTGATCTTGTTTTGTTCTTCCCATTACAATAATAACACAAGTAGAAAGCACCTTTACTAAAATAACAAGCATGGGAGACCTGGAATGGCTAGGTCCTCTGGACTGCTTGCTCTATTTGCTTAAATGTTGAATGCTGTGCTCATTTTATTCTTAAGGTCATAAGAATCCAAACACTTTGTGGGTTCCCCTTCCTTGTCTTCTTTTCAATAAGGTCTTTCTGATTAAAATATGTTCCTCTAAATTTATGTAGAGTGTCTAAACCTGACATATTTCTCTCCACCAACAATAGATTTTTTTCTTCATAATACATCCTGGTTTGAACATACAAAATCACTCATCTTTTTGTGGCTCCTTAGTGACCTCAGAACCAAACCCAGACCTCACAAGCTAGCATTTAAGGCCCTTTACAGTTGTTACCAATGAAGTTGTCAGCCTCATCCTTCCCTCCACTCTTGTCTTACTTCCTGTCATCCACACCCTAAATTCTATTGAATAGTCAGAATGGGTCACCACTTGTTACTCTCTTAAAGGATAATCATATGAATAATATTGATCATTCAGAATTTCTATAGCGATGATAATACACTTTAACCCTGTAAGGGCCTAGAACTTATTAGAAGTCGTATTAATGATCTATCAATAAATATTAGCTATATTTTCTATTATCATTATGTATTTCTGCTCATGCAGTTTCTATGAGGTGGAATTGCTTTCCCTATTCTCTCTCCTTATTGAAATTTTATTCTTCGAAGGTCAGCTCAAATGCTACAAATCTGTAAAGTCTTCTGTGATAATCACAATCAGAATTAATTACTCCCTTTTGTGCATTGTCAAAAAACTTTAGTTATACTACAGTTCTGACTCACCTTAGAGTTCTCTATTTCTGTCTCCACAATTAGATTGTAAGGTTAATGAGGGCAGGGACCAAGGACCATTTGTTACTCATCCTCACGATCCCCAGAGTGCCTATGACTGATTATTCAGCCAAGAAATCCTTATTAGAGTGAACTTGGAAATTGAAGATGAAAATTCTTAGGGCACTAAGGAAATAAATTATAATACTGAAACAATGGGCATTTATAGAAAATTTTGGAGCTGTGGCTGCTCCCTAGAGCTGCCTCAATCTGCATGATGACTTATCCAAGGGCAGTAATATGATTCAATCATCTCAGAATAGCTACACAGTGCTAAAGGGGATGGGGGCAAGAGAGGGATTTATTGAGTAATTACATCTATGTGTGTGTGTATATATATATGTATATATGAACATATGTATATATGAACATATATATGTGTGAACATATTTTTTAGCTGAGCATTGACTTGGAAATATAGTGCCACTGCTAGGTAATATGGACATATTACAATGAGATGCATTTACAAGTGAGGATTACTAGAGGACAGACAGGTACAAATCTATTATATTAGAAGGCAAAGGGTGAAGGTTTTAATAATGATGATAATGGTCATAATTATTGATGTTTATTGAATTATTACTCTGTGCAAGTAATTGTTCCTAAGACTTTACATAAATTAATCCATAAACCTTCACCTCACTACTCTGAATTGGTAGCTAGTGTTGTTGCCCCTATTTACAGATGAAAATGTGGAAGATGAACAGTGTGGAAGGTGAGAAAAAACTCCCCACTCAAGTGTGGGCTGCTTTGCATAGTGACTTCCTTCCAAGAGTACAGCATGGAAATCAGGATAAAAAGAGTGCTTTTATGGTTGGAGGAACCAAATAAACACTATTTCAACCAGGTGACCAAGGTTAACATCAGGAATGATGTCATGCTGTGATAGTATGTATCCTTAATATGAGATGATGAAAATGACACTGTATGGTCTTTCTCACAGAAGATTCTGTGCCTTCCTCCTAATTCCTATAACCCAAGTCTGATCATGAGAAAAACATCAGAGAAATTCCAACAGAGGACCGTCCTATAAGATACCTGACTAAAACTCCTCAAAAAATGTCAAGTTCATAAAAGGAAAGTCACTAAGGACAGTGTCACGGTCAAGAAGACCTTAAGGAAACTTGACAACTAAATGCAGTGTGGCATCCTGGATGGAATCCTAGGATAAAGAGAACATTAGGAACATTAGGACATTAGGACACAGGAAATCTAAATGATAGACCTTATAACAATGTATCAATATTGGTTCATTGACTTAATTCATAAATACAGATTTTTGTGGGTTTGCGTCCCACAATAAGATAGTTTGGAGTCCTAACTCCAGATGTCTGTGAATGTAACCTTATTTGGAAATAAAGTCTTTGTGTGTGTACTCAAGTGAGAAGAAGTCATACTGAATTCAGGTGGGCCCTAAATCCAATGTCCGATGTCCTTATAAGAAGGCCATGAATGACACAGGCACACACGTGGGGAAGATGCCTGATGAAGGTGGAGGCAGAAATTGGAATAATGCAGCTACAAGCCAATGAAGGCCATGGATTGGCAGCCACCAAGAAGTTGAGAAAAGGCAAGGGAATTTCTTCTCTAGAGGCTTCAGAAGGAGGCTGACCCCGATGATACCGTAATTTCAGACTTCAACCCTCCAGAACTGCAAGAAAATAAATTTCTGTTGTCTCAAGCCACCTGGTCCATGGTGATTTGTTACAGCAGCCCCTGGGACACTCATACAGTACTGTATCTGATGTTAATACTTGAAATCATGTGTTGGGAGGATGGTAACTTTGATATCTGCCAATTTTATTGTACATCTAAAACTGTTCTAAAACATGAAGTCTGGTAATTAAAAAACAAGCAAAGGAAAAACCAATAATTAGATATCACATCACACCAACAAGAATGGCTATAATAAAACAATAACAAACAATAGCAAGTGTAGGCAAGGTTGTGGAGAAATTGAACTCTCATATACTGATGATAATTGACGTGATTATTTTGGAAAACAGTCTGGCAGTTCCTCAAGAAGCTAAACATAAGGTTACCATATACTAGTATTGTCTCTCCTAGGTAGGTACATACCCAAATTGAAAACATGTCCACATAAAAACTTGCACATAAATATTCATAGCAGCATTACACCTAACAGCCCAAACATGGAAACCCAAATGCCCAAACTGATGAATAGATAACAAAATGTAGTATGCTCATACAATGAAATATTATTCAGCAATCAAAAGACATGATGTACTGATGATATAACAACATAAATGGATCCTGAAAATAAATGAATGAAGCCAGTCACAAAGGAATACATATTGTATGATTTCATTTATATGAAATTTCCAGAGACAGTATTGGTGGTTTCTAGGAGATGGGGGGAGGATGTGAAGAAATAGGGAGCAGATGCTAAAGGGTACAGGATTTTTTGGGGGCGAGGAAGTAACAAAAATGTTCTAAACTTGATTGTGTTGATGGTTGTCCAGCTCTGTCAAGATATTAAGAACCATTGAATTGTATACTCTATTTAATTTTTTTAATGTATATTTATTTTTGTGAGAAAGAGACAGAGCAGGGGCAGGGGAGGGGCAGAGAGAAGAATACACAGAATCCGAAGCAGGCTCCAGGCTCTGAGCTGTCAGCACAGAACCTGATGCGGGGCTTGAACCCACAAACTGTGAGATCATGACCTGAGCCGAAGTTGGACACTTAATCTATGGAGCCACCCAGGTCCCCTGAATTGTACACTTTAAATGCATAAATTGTACGCTATGAGAATTCTTAATGAATTCACTTGATGCAGTTGATACTATAAAGCACATCCACATGGGGCACCTGGCTGGTTCAGTTGGTAGAGTATGCAACTCTTAATCTCAGAGTTGTGAATTCGAGCCCCACATTGGGCATGGAACCTACTTTTTAAAAAATGTACATCATAGAAAGAACTTTGAACTTGTCCAAGGTCGCATGGTCACATGCATCTGTCAGACGGCAGAGACAGGATTAGCACCAAAGCAGTCTGACACCCAGGGTCTCCACTCTCAGCCACGCCATATACCACATCTTTTTTAGAGGTTTCAATGAGATAGTGTAACAGCACCAAGGGAGAGGTAAGGCTAAAAGAAGAAGAGAAAAACCATCAAAACAGTGATTTTACTAGTGTTTCCTAGGTTGGATTTGCTCCTGGAAATAGACGAGGGCAGACTCTGAGGGGGAAATGTCATTAAAATCCTGATTACATTCACAACCTCCTGCAGGGAAGGAGGCTTTTTTTTTTTCCCCTTTGCAATTCTGAGAAGGGTTATATTTAGGGTAGCAAAAGAAACATATTCCAAGCAATATGATAAACACATTCCTGGTACCCACTTAAGTTATTTAGATGCATGACAAAGCGTCATTTAAAACCAACTTAAAATTAACTCTAATGAGGCAATATTCCCTTCCATTTCACAGCCTGTCACACATTTGCTTTTCTTTCATGATATGTGCTCCATGCCTGTCAAGCAAAATCAAGATTTTTTTCCCCCAATCACTGAAGAGTTTATGCGTAGGTGAAGGTATTTTCATGGTATGTTTGATTGGACCAAGATTTTTTCTGATAATAGGGGTTAGATCCCACTGATCAAGTTGCACTCTGAAAGCAGTCCCCCTTAGGCCTGAATACTAGATGAGAGGTCAAGGCTGTACACTCTTCTGATCCTTAATGACAAACTAAGTGTCCAGCTATTGAGCCTGGGGCAAACCCCAAAGGCAACCAAATCCTGAGGTATTCAGACAGGCAGTATCCATATCAGAAAGCACCTGGTATCTTATGCTAAGGAGTTTAAACATTATCCAGTGGTTCATGGGGAGCCTCTAAAGGGGTTTCAGTGTAGGAAAGAGTTTGATATTTGAAAATCATTTCTGACTGTGTTATGGGATGCTGATATTAGGAGGCAAGGGAAGAGATGGAATAACCTAAGTAGATAATCCTGCTTTGAAAGGTACCTATTGCCACCTTACTTGTTGAACAGATGTACACACTGAATTACAGAGACTTGAGTTCCAGTCTTGACTCTGACAAGTTTGAATGACTTTTATTTTTAATCACCATGATTTCAATTTCCATGCCTGTAAAATAAAGACAAAATGATACCCCAGTCCTAAGGCTTGAATGAAAGAAAATTAGATGAAGTATATGTAAGAGTATTTATTCCTTACTACTCTATATTTGAGTAAATGAGAGGGTTAGGCAATGTTAAGTATTGCTGTTGGTTCCTAAAGAGTTAGATACTTAATTTTCCAAAAGTTTTGTGAGTACAGGAAGTTTCCAAAAAAGTTTCCAAACATTTACGAGTCCAGGAAATTGAATTTGTCTTGGTAGTCTTCATGATATCACTGAAGAATTTGTCAGGTACTAACAATATTGTAAAACTGTAGTTCTTTATGTGGACATAATAATGAACTAAAAATTCTAGGAATACTCAAAAATCTCAGAAATTCCTAGAATACCAGGAAGTTGTACTGAGAAGTATGAATTCATTCACTCATCAATCAAATCTGCCTTGGCATCTTATTTGGTCTTCAAGTTGACAAACTTTCACGAGCTCCTACTTGGTAGTGGCCTCTAGTGACAGGTGGGGAGTAAACAGAGAATACACAATGAAGCATAACTTGTAGCTACAGAGAGGAAGTACGATGCTGCTCAGTGAGAGCAGTCTGAGCAAAGACTCAGATGTAAGAAATTATGAGACATCATCAAGACTAGTGAAGAGGGGGGCCTGGCTAGTAGAGACACATAAGCCTAGAAAAATAAACTATGACCCAAAATGCCAATTGAGACTTCATTTTAGGTACAACAAAGGGCATTCAGAAGTATTAGAAAAATTGGATTTCTAATGGAAGAAATATTTGAATATAGATTTACCTGTCAAAAATAAACAGAATTGGAAGGTACACTAAGTAAAGCCAGGGAACTAGGCAGCTATTACAGTCTTTCAGGAGTGACACAACAGGAACCTGCATTATTGCAACAGAAATAAAAAGGGCAAGTATGTATGAAACTGAATATAAAGAAAATACGAGAAGAAAAAGAGATGGCAGGATGACAGGAACTTTCCCCTGGTATTATTAGTGATGAAAAATGCTTGGCATATAAAGACATGCAAATGTATATATTCTTTTATTGTGTTCTAAGAGAAAAAGACATACGCATACACAAAACAAAATGGCATAGACACAACTTGTCTTTGGAGGTGGGGAAAGCTCACAAGGCCACTCGATTTGTCCAAGGTCAGGCTCTAAAGTGGCAGAGCGGGGACCTGAACTTGCATTAGTGCCCCTTTATATCACAGCACACGTGCGCTCACATCAGGTCTAGGTATAAAATCACCCTAGGCTTAGTGTCATCGTGAACTACTGAATTTGTCTTGGCTGCCAGAAAGTTTCCCCTGAGCACATTTTATGCCTTGGTCTTCTTTTGCTGAACACATCGTAATGGTCCAACACACCCCATTTGGAAGTTAAAAGGTCCCATTGACAGAGCTCTTGAAGATATCAACCCACTATGTCATGGACACCCAGAAATCAGGAAGCATAAAACACATTTGCTATCCCTGTGCACTGAAAGTGGAACACACTTTAGGAGAACTAGTTGCTGCGTCCTCTTCTGTAAGACCCCTTGTTTCTTGGGATTTATGAGTATTTAACAAAATAAGCTTTTTGAAGGCAAATGTCTTTATCTGTTTTATTTAGCGATATATCTCAGGTGTTAGGATGGCAACTAGCAGGTAGCATACACTCAGTAAATATTTGCTTAATGCATGAATCACTTTCTTCTGGATAACAAAGATAAAAAATGTTTGACTTAAAGTATACAGGGAGTGAGGGGCTTAAAGTCTGTTTGTTTTGTTTTGTTTCTCCCAAGAGGCCAAGTGAGACAGCTTTATCACAAGATCTCTCTGAATCTTTAGACCAGAGAAGCACTGCAATGCTATCCCAAGCATGGTCCTTGCGCAATGACCTTATTACTTGTTTGATTCTCAAGGAGTGCATAGGGAGGAGCAGTGAACTCAGAGTAAACGAACGTGGAGAGATTTGTGGGCTACTTGCAAACGAAGGTAACTCCATTGTTCTTCCTTCCTCCTTCAATTATTGTTGTCAGCCTGAATGATTTTCAGGGAAAGGCAGCATGGTGGACGGAAAGAACATGAGTTTTTGAGTCCAGGCAAAGAAACCCCTTTGAATTCCAGCCAAGTACTTACTAGCTGTGTGACCTCGGACAAATCATTATACATTTCTGAGTCTACTAACAACATCTTCCTCTGTGGAATTGGGGAAAGATTATATACTAAAATTGTGAAAAGGAAACATATAGCAAAAAGTGTTTTTTTTTTAAGTTTATTTATTTATTTAGTGTGGAGAGGGGTGGGGGCGGGGGAGGAGAAAGAGAATCCCAAGCAGGCTCCAGGCTGCTCACAAACCATGAATGAGATCATAACCTGAGCTTAAATCAAGAGTCAGATCCTTAACTGACTGAGCCACCCAGGCGCCCCAACAGCATGAAGGTCTTGACACAAAACAGATATTTTGTGATATTTTACTGTTTTTATTTTTACATGTGTTAATTCTTTAAAAAAATTTTTTTAACGTTTATTCATTTTTGAGAGAGAGAGACATAGTGCAATTGGGGGAGGGGCAGAGAGAGAGGGAGACAGAATCAGAAGCAGGCTTCAGGCTCTGAGCTGTCAGCACAGAGCCCAAAGAGGGGCTTGAACTCACAAACGCTGATGTCATGTCCAGAGCTGAAGCCAGAGGCTTAACTGATTGAGCCACCCAGGTGACCCTACATGTGTTAATTCTTTATCTCTGAAGATGAAAGTGAATGTTAATCTAGGAGAAAGATGTGTCACCAACTGGTGGCTATAGGTAGCTGGGGCAGCAAATGTCTGGGGGCAAAAAACAACCTTCCCATGTCTCTTTGGGTCTATTTAGTGAGTCCTGTGCATGGGACCTTGAGGCTGGTTTGCTTTGTTCATTAAAGCCCAATGGTGTGTAGAATTCAAGGCAGGGGTGAACAGTCAGAAATTCACCTTTAAAAATAAGATCTGCTATGAATCCCTCCAGGGACTAAGGCCTGGGGAATAAGTTGCCTGTTCCTGCAGCTGCCTGCTGTGTGGAAGAGTGACTGTCACTGACTTTCAGCTTGTCAAATGCATTTCTTAGCCATCAGTATTTACTCCTAAGGGAGCCACTGCTGGGAGTATCAAAACGGAAAGAAGTTAAATAGACCATGCTGGTTTTGTAGCACTGGGGCTGCCATCAGCTCAGTGGGAGGCCCCCACTTCCTGGCACTCACAATCAGCACCCCATGCTTCTTGCTGTGTCTTAACTCCCTCCATCTTAATATACACTGCATTTACCTAATGCCTAATTAATATCAACTTTGTGATGAGTACTGGTGGACTCCCTCCTATCTGCCTTTACCAATATCCAGTGAAGAGAGGATGAGTAATTGGAATTTAATGATAAAAGTGAGGTTCAGAGAACCTTGCCTGCAACCACCGAGAGAGTTTTTGCAAAAGAGGGTCCAGATCTACACTGATCTACAGTGCTTCAGGGGAAAAATTGTCTGCATGGGAGTCAGATCTGGGTTTAGTGGTTGAGATATCTTAACCTTGACATGTTCTCAGAGTCATACTGGTCTTAATAAGCACTTTCCTCTTCCATGCTTCCATTGATCTCTGTAAAAAGCCTCTCTGATCACATCCTTTCTGCCCACTTCTTGCTAATTGGATATGTTTTATTTTGAGTAAATTTTGAAAGATAAAGTAAGACCCAGGAACATGAAGTGGACAAGTGTAACTCGGTTCCCATTTGCCCACATCTATGATCATGATAGCCAGAACTGATGGATCACCAACTCCACACTAGGCTCTGTTCCAAAGTTCTTTGTACTAACTCACTGAATTCTTACAATACCCAAAGAAGGTAGGTAATATTATCTTTGACTTACTGATCAAAAAACAAAGAAACAGACTATACAACTAGTTTGAGAAACAAAGGTAATGAAGAGCAGGACCAGGATTGGAATCCAGGGAATTTAATTCCAGGGGCATGCCTAATTCAAACCCTTCCCCACTGGGTTAATGAGGTTGAAAATGTCAGCAAGACCCCCATTCAATCCCCTTTCCTCACCCATATTTTAAATTTATCTGTTATAAGCAAACAACAGGAAGAACTCTGGTCAGCCTAGATGGGTTTAAGCTTGCCCACCAACTCACACCTGCACAAATGGACTGTGGAGAGTCCGACAGTTACCTCTACCTCTATATAATTTTGGAGGAACATAAGCTTCATTAACACAACATAAGATACTTGTTTTCTTAGTATTTCTGTGAACCTTCTACCCACCTCCACATGGGATGACAAAGCTCCCCTTTCTGAATATTCATCCTAACCCTCAATAAAAGAAACCCACTCATCCCCACTGAGAGAGTCATAGTTTTGGAAGTTATTCCTTACAATTTCATTTGCTGCAAATGACAACTCCACTCAGTATAGTCTCCATTTGTAACTCACCGAGGAGCTAACTCGCCTTAGCTCGGTTACATAATGACTGTACCAGATTGCCACTATTTTTGTACTTTCTTTACAGCAACATTAGAAGGAGAAAGGAAAATAGACAATAGAATTTTTTGCATTATTTTAAAGTTTATTTATTTATTGAGAAAGAGAATGTGTGAGCACAAGCCGGAGAGGGGCAGAGAGAAAGGGAGAAAGAGATTCCCAAGCAGGCTCCATCCTGCCAGCACAGATCCCGACACAGGGGCTTCAACTCAAGGACTGAGAGATCACAACTTGAGCTGAAATCAAGTGTCTGGTGCTTAACCAACTGAGCCACCCATGTGCCCCAACATTTGTCTGCTTTTTAAAAGAAGACAGACCGAGCAAACATATAGGTAAGGAGGAACGTACCTTAGAAGCCTATTTAGACCATGGAGTGCCCACCACGGATAGGCTATTGAGGCAACATCGCCGGAAATAATATTTAAGTAGATTAGCAAAGCATATTAAAGGAGACACAGAAAGAGAGCCTGAAAGGGCTGCCAGAAGTCATGCCTGATTACGTCTGGAGGCTTCTGTTTTAAAGGTTTAGGATACATTGAATGATGTTCTCCTATCTCTGGTATTGACTTCATGCCAATGCAATGAGCAAAGTCAGAGTGTGCACTAGAGATACCAAACAAAAATGTCCAGATGCCAATGAATCTCTTTGAAGGGCAAGTCCTTTTTTTTTTTTTTTTTTTTTTTTGCCACGTGGCCAGAGGTCACTTAATTATTACCCAAATGCTGAGCATGTGTGGGTTAAAGCAGTGTCAAGGGTAACCAGTGTTTTCTTACTGAATTATGTGTGCTCATATCTGCATGCGGTATATATTTAAAAGATAAATACATTCACCAATGCTGGGGATGAGCTTTTGTGTTTTCTAAAAGCAGTGTGCATATGAAGAACCTGGAGAAACTTGCTGAAATGCAGATTCCCAGCCTTCCTATCCAGAAATTACAATTTGAAGCGCCCAGGGAGAGTTTAGGAATCTCAATTTAATAAACCTGCTTAAGACCTTTTGTGGCAAGGGGTCGTCAGACCTCATTTTGAGAGGGCCCAGCAGTGATTCTTTACAAGAGTTATGCATTAGGGCTGCCTATTCTGCGAGACTAGCTCTATCCAGACTTCTGGGGGAAGGAGGCCTCTTTTCACAAGTGGGGATCCCCAGGAAGCTGACTCTCAGAGATGTCTGCTGAAAAGGGGAGAGCTTGGGCAGAGACAGATTAACTACACATCAGTCTCTGCAGAGACCTCAGCTAACATAAGGGGTCATGAGGCTAAGATGCCTTCCAGAGATGTACTTATTTGAGGTGAGGGATCTGGGACCTCACACACCCATGTTGGTTGGTCATTTGATGCTGGTTTGGCTGCCCCAGAGAGGGAATGAGACCTTAGTCTTTACCCTTGGCAATCCCCACAGGGGTTCCACAGGGGAGGACCATCTACCAGCAGCTTGAGAACAGATCTGGACAGTGCATCACAACGTCTCCCATGCAGAACATGAATTTGGATTTGTTCGGTTTTATTTTGGTCCTATGGGAAATTCTAGACTGAGAACCAGGAGTGGAGACAAGCCGTTGGTTATGAAGAGAAAGAAAGGATACTTGAATGTTTTCCGGATAGGACCAGCCCCATCACTACCTCCCAGGGAATTCCCACTCATCTTACAGCACTGACATCAAGGGTCATCAGTTCTCTGAGGATGTTTTTGACCCCTCAAGGCAGAAGTTCCATCACTCCATTCTTGGAACGATCACTTATCTTGTATATACTTCCATTATTATGTATCTTTACTCCCTACTAGGCATATTGGGAACATGACAAATTCACTTCTGTATCCCAGCATCTAACAGTGTCTACACTGTATGAATGAATGAATGAATGAATGATCAATGATTAAAGGGTTAGCAGATGAGGCAGAGAAGATGCTACTCTTTTCTAAATTTATTTTACATTAAACAGTTTTTAATGTTTATTTATTTTTGAGAGAGAGAGACAGAGAGAGAGAGAGAGAGAGAGAGAGGGAGAGAGAGTGCAAGCAGAGGAAGGGCAGAAAGAGAGGGAGACACAGAATCTAAAGCAGGCTCCAGACTCTGAGCTATTAGCACAGAGCCCAAAGTGGGGCTTTAACTCACAAACTGTAGGATCATGACCTGAGCCAAAGTCAGACACTTAACTGACTGAGCCACCCAGCTGCTCTGAGAAGATGCTGCTCTTAAAAACCATCCCTTGGTATTCCAAAGACAGACTTTGAGTAAGGTAGATATTTCTACTCCAGTGTGGCAATTCTGATATCACAGTACCTTTTAGCCTACTTGGGAACCAGGCACTATTGGGAAAAATGTTTTTTTTCCAACCTCTAGAATAAATTTCACAGAAAAATATTTTAAAGGTGGTTCAGGGGCACCTGGGTGGCTCAGTTGGTTAAGCGGCCAACTTCAGCTCAGGTCATGATCTCACGGTCTGTGAGTTCAAGCCCCGCGTCGGGCTCTGTGCTGACAGCTCAGAGCCTGGAGCCTGCTTCGGATTCTGTGTCTGCCTCTCTCTCTGCCCTTCCCCTGCTCACACTCTGTCTCTCTGTCTCTCAAAAATAAATAAACATTTAAAAAAAAAAAGTGGTTCAGACTCTAGGATGATTTTGTACACCTTCCTCTGTCTAGGATTCATATCAGCCATGTCACTTTGCCTATTACAGGAGCATGTGTGGAATGAATGAGGTGAAATGATGAAGCAGCAAGCTGGCGACAGATTTTACAGAGCCCCTCTTCAGTGATTCTTTGAAGACTAAAAATTTCCTCTACTTGCCCAGTAATCCAAATTCCCCACTAAGTTCCCTGAGCCATCCAGTATATCCCCGATGCCTATTACCAAGCTCAGCCACACATGCACACAGAGTGAATTCCCTGCCTGGCAGCCCTAGGCTTGATTAGGTTGCAGTCTGGGCTCAAACTCCAATCGCTTGCCTGAGCAACCCTGAAGCGGAACAACAAGTGATTGACCACAATAACAGGTCACCAAGGGCTCCAAGGAGAAGGGGAACACAATGAGTTTCACAAGTTCCTTATCCATCCTGAGAAATGCCTGGGGACTTCAGTCGTTTGAGAGCCTGGTACCATTACAGGCTCCTGACAGTTTATTCTGGATTTGTCCTGAGGGAGCGAGTATCAGAATTTCCTACTGATAGCCTATATAGGTGAGTGATGCCATTATTTGTTCAAGCAGAAAAGAAGACCTTAGAAATATAATAGGAACTTTGGCTTCCCCTCAGTGACTCTGAAGCCAGAAGTTTTCTAGTGCTTTCTATTATGCAGAAGCTACAGTGCTTGAAATTTTCAGGAGGTGGTGCAGGGGAGTAGGATCCCCCACCCCACCTGACTTCATCTAAAATGATTGCTTCACTACAAGATAGCATTATAGTGCAGATGGTTTTCTGAGAAGAAACCTTAACCCTTCCAGAAGTCTTATTTCACACCTTATAAGTAATCTATAAGAAACCCTATTGTGTATGAGTGTAAATGACTGTGAAGCCAATAAAAGAGAATGTTATCAAACATGAGTAAAAGAGCTTAGATAAATGTGCTAAGGAGTACTTCGAGGAAAAAAGTTAAACCAGTGACAGGAGAAAGGGAGCTAATGTTTCCTAAATGCTAGATCCCATACACATCATCTCACCTTTTCCCGTGATTGAACTCTTGTCCTCTGTGCTGTCGAGGCGAGGACTCTGAGGCTCACAGAATTAAGTCAGTTACCCAGCCTCACAGCATTAGGAAAGATTTCAGGTTCTTGCTCAATCTTCTCCTATCTGATACTGCCAGGTAGAGAGTTGCAAGGAGCAGAAACTGGAGAATAAAGAGGAGGAAGAGGGGCACCTGGGTCGCTCAATTGGTTAAGTGCTCAACTTCGGCTCAGTTCATGATCTCACAGTTCATAGGTTCGAGCCCCACTTTGGGCTCTGTGCTGATGGCTCAGAGCCTGGAGCCTGCTTGGGATTCTGGGTTTCCCTCTCTCTCCACCCCTCCCCTGCTCATGCTTTCTCTCTCTCAAAAATAAATAAACATTTATAAAAAAAAAAAAAAAGAGGAGGAAGAAAAGGGTAGAAGATGGCAGCAATTGTAAAATCAGCTAATATATTCTGGAACAGTATTGTCACAATTACCTGAGGAGCATACTAAAATGGGGACTCTTACAGTCCCTGTTGACGTGTAACACATTACTCCCAAACTTAGTAGCTTCAACAAAAACAAGCTATTATTTTTTAATGAGTCTATGAGCTGACCAGGCAGTTCTTCTGTTTCAAGTGGGCTTGGCAGAGGTGCTGGGATGTCTAATGGGTCCAAGATGGCTCCCATACTTGATAACCTCTGCTAGCTGAAAGCCCCAACTAAGGGCCTCAGTTTTCCCTATGAGCAACTCCACGTAGCTACCAGGGCTCCTTTACAATTGGCAACTGTATTCCAGAAGGAGCAATCCCAGATATCCAGCCCCAGTGGTAAACTTCTTAAGGCTTTGCTTGCTTCACATTAATGCTTAATTAGTCAAACCCAGTCAAATGGACAAGACTACAGTCGGTGTGAGAGAACTTATGAGGCAAAGAGACTATTTTCATGGAGGGTTCCCTTACCTGGCTATAGACTTATTGCATGGAAATCTGAAGAAGTTGGATGCAAGTGTCTGCATTTTTAACAAGCTTCCCAAAGTATCTCCACAATGTATTTTCCTAAATTCTTTTATTAGTCTTCCACCTTCTCCCTTTAAAACCTGCTTAATGCTGAAAATCTTGGTTAATTAATTAATAAGCAAGGCAATAGGCATATTGATCATGAGAGAAAGAGTTTAATTGATCTGTAGAGAAAACAACAATATCAACAACCTCAAAAATTCTACTAAAAAAGCTCTTTGTAGTCACCAGTGACCTCCATGTCACCATTAAATGAACATTTTTCAATCCTCATCTTTCTTGACTTCTTACCAACATTCAATATAGTTGATCACTCTCTCCTTCTCAGAACACTCTTCCCTAAGCTTCTGTGACATATCACACATATCTCTTACTTCTTTTCTACCCCTCTGCCTTCTACTTCCAGTCTCCTTTTCATTCATTTTCTTCTTCCTAAACCCTGCATGTTGACATTTTTCAAAGCTGAGTTCCAAGTGCTTCTCTTTCCTCATTCTGTACTGTCTCCAGAGGCAATGTCGTACCTAACAAATGCTTTCATCAATGATCCCCGATATGCAAATGACTCCCAAGTTTATGTGACTAGCTCAGATCTCTACTCTGAGCTATAGGCTTACATATTCAGCTATTTTCCCTTTACATCTCTTAGAATGTACCAAAGGAATTCAAACTGGAAATGTGTAAAGCTGAACTCAATCCTTCCCTCTTTCCAACCTCAACCTGTTCTTCTAGTGTTTATTATTTTTATACGTAGACCATCATCTGGATAATTCTGTAAGTAGACTTTGAGGAGTAATTCTGTCACTTTCCTCTCCACCAACCATCACACATCTCTGTTGGGAGCCATTTGGGGCTCACAGGTTGAGACCCCTCACTGTGTGGGAAAGGTTGAAGCAAAGCTCCTGCCAGCCAAACTGGCACCTAATCTTACCTCCTTCTAAATAATCTTTCAGGCCTGGATTTCTTGAACTGTTCTTCTTGGCCTAAGGGATATAATGCTCTTTGGTTTTATGGCAAATGGAAAAGGGGACCTGAAGTGTGATGCCTTGATGGATATTATCTGAATGAGAGTAACCTGGTCAGAAGTAACCTCAAAGTTGCCTCTTGGGGATAGATTATACAAATTGATCATATAGAATAGCAGTTATGAGTTGGCTAGAAATTGGCAGACGTTAGGCCCCAAGACTCCTTGAACCAAACTAGATTTTCCCTATAGGTATAGCGTTGTGTTAATCATCCCCTCAGCCCCACCATAAAACCTCAAGGCACATTTCTGTAAAGCTTCTCTCAGTATTTGGTTAACAGACTGATAGGAGAGGTTGTGAAGAGACTTAGGACATTCTCCAGAGGTTAGCTTGGCCCAAAAGTTAGAAGCACTGTTTACAGATAAGGTACAAACAATAGCCAAATAAAAGTAGCTACACATATCTTCACTGATCAACAACAAATATTGAGTACCTTCCTGAGGTTAACATTTCATGAAGCCTTTTGCTATTCCCATCCCCACACTCCCTTATAATAAAAAGGCAATAACAAAATACTTTTACAGAAACTGCTGTTTGTATAAAGAACAGATAAACATGAGCCCTTACGATATAGGCTCGCTCACTCACAAAGGAAAAGAACTTAGACAAACATTAGAGATCATGTTTCTACCAAACAAATAATACCTCCTCCATTATGGTTAAAGATTATGGATAGAATGACTCCCAATCTATCTATAGATGGTTAACATAGGCAACAATGTATGTGCCCTCTGTTTACTGCGGGCTACAACAACCCTGCTCTCTTCTTAAACATCTTGTTATTTTCTCTGCTATAAGCCTACCTAATTCTGCCCCCAAAACTGTGCGTGGTCTATTGTTTGGAACAGAGCCATAAAAATGGTTACTGCCTAATCTAAGATAAGACTGTCTCCTTCTAGGTCTGGGGGATTCATAAATACGCCTACCTAAGAAAAATTGTTAAAAATACCTTGTCACTGATGTAATGTCACTTGCTACCTTTAAAAATAAAGACACTGAGACTAGCAGGTCAGAGATGCCAGAATTGCCAGGACTGCCTGCTTGGTCATGAGACTCCATCTTTCTCGTGGCTCTCTCACTTCATTTCGCCTGACCGTCCGTCCTTCGTGGACCCCTAGATTCGCCGGAACAAGGACCCCGGCACATCTCATTCAATCCATCACCACTCTTGTTCATCTCACTTCTTGTAATATATCAACCTCTCTCCATCATCTCTGTTTGCAGTACCCTAATCTAGACAGCCATCATTTTTCATCCAGAAAAAAATTTTTAAATATTATCCTAAGTGGTCCCCAGTATCATCTCATTCCTGTTCCTTCGACTTTCATGACCCACAATCCTTTCTCCATGTCTCAATCACGCTCATCTTTTAAAAATATATTTTGTGATGTTATTTCATTTAAGGCATTCAGTGTCTTCTCAATGCTCCTAGAATAAAAACCAAAATTTAACATGATTCACAAGATCTTCAATGACTGGTTTCTGCTTCTTTTCCATCCCCTTCTGTAAATATCCCTCTTGTTTTCTATGATTCACCTGCCCTGGCATTCTTCTAACTCCTCAAATGTACAATTATCTCCTATCTGAGAACTTTGAATGTCATTTCACCCCCATTTTCTTGCAAATTCTTCAGATCTCAGTTCACATGTCTCCTCCTAAGGGAAGTGAGTCTTTATTATACCCACCAGTCTATGTTAAGACTTCTTGTTTCACATTCATAATTCTGTGAGCTTCTGATTCTTAGAATTAACCACAGTTCATGATAATGCACCTATGTATTATCATGTATCAGGTATTTAACATGTGAACGTCTGTGTCTAACTAGACAGTACAGTCTATGAGAGCAAGAGCCATAGTTGTTTAACTCATTATATCCCTGTTGTCTGTCATAGAATAGGTACTTGAACACAGTTTCAAATGAGTGAATGGAGGCAGGAAGCCAAATGCTTGTTAAGACTTCCATTTAATCTTAGGTGCCTGTTTCTTGGGATTCAAGAGTGTCTTTTTCTGTTAGATCTCTCTTTGTGAGTACTCTCGTCTTCCATGGTCGATTACCCCTGGCCAGGACTGCTTCATTTTGTGCCATGACCTTTGTGCTCTGTGGTTAGCCCGCCAGAATGATTCCTCCTCAACACCAGCATCTGGACTTGCTCTCCCTGGAGCAAACTCTCTCCTTCCAGGCTGTCTTATTCTTCTGTTAAGTACTAGTGCTCTGAGTCAGTGCTAGAGGTAACCTTATTGTGGTGAGTCTCAAGATTTTTTAATACCTCTCTAACTAGAGGCATTGGCTCCATGAGATTTCAAAACAGAAGTAAAATTTGACTTCCAATGTTAAGTAAGATAAAACCCTCCTAGAACTGAATCAAATGATAGTGGAAGAGTGTGGGGGCCTGTCAAATGAGACCATTTTATGCAAGTAAACTGGAAATATTGATACTAAGATAGATCCCATGCACATTGTTTGAAAACTGCCAGGTATCTGCTTCCCATTTCCAAACAAAGCTTGCCCTTGAGAAGTATAAGTTTGTTTGGCTTCTTCACTTATGTGAATTGAATTTCTGACAAGATAACCCTTGGCACAACCAGTCAGACCAAGCTGCTTTGACACTGTGGGATGTCTGAAGCATACTGAGGGCAATTGATCAGACCACATTACTGTCCATTCACCTTCAACTAATCCTCTCTGCCTTGACCTAGTCTAGGGAGGATTACTCGGAAATTTGGTTGCTGCCATTTGTGAAGGCTGAGTTTGTATAGGCTCCTAATCATTACTGCACTTTGCACTTTTAATGGATATTTTTTATCTTGGTATTCTCCTTCCCTCCCTTTTGCACACCCTCTGAATTGATTTGTGTATAGACTAGCTTTACGCTTTGATGAATTGGAAAAACAGGGCTCAGCAGTTTTTCACTGGGAAAGTTATCTGTATTTTATTAAGAATGAAAGTGGTTATTTAAAGGTGAGAGTCCTTAGAACATTTTTATAGGATCCTAGACAGTATGGTTAGTTCATTTGCTAACTCGAACCTCAACTTGTCCCCACAGAGGGCTGTCATTGGTGAGCTTCACTAACCTCTGGATAGTTTCACCATCTGCAAAGGAAGACAAATATTTTTCAGGTATTTTTTGCAATTCACTGACTAGGAATACAGGGTTTTCTTTTTCCTTCTTGAGTTTGACAATAAAAAAAAGATATCAAACATCCTGAATTGAGCATGCACCAAACTAAGATAATCGGTGATCTTTAAAATAATTTCTATCCATCTGTCTATTTTTTCATCCATCTTCTATCCATCCGCTTATTCAACAAATGTTGTTGAGTTTGTACTATGTCACAGGCACTGAGTTAGACACTGGAGATATAAATGGCAAACAAACATATGTATATGCTCCACCCTGTGGAGATATTACTTATGAGGAAATAGAAATCATATAATCACACAATATATGCGAAGTTATGTCTATGATCACTGCCATGAATTAGGGGTATATTATTTCTATGAGAATATGTAATAGAGTATCTGGTCTACACATGTGCAGGGGATCATTCACTTAACTTTTGACCTGTCATCGTACTCTGCTAATTACTGAAGGATTGGAATAGACAGTTAAAATGATGTCCACAGTTACAATGTTCACAAGGTTTTGCCATAGTGGCTGGATTTTGATGGTGGAAAAAAACCTATCATACTCCTGAGCTATGGCTCTTATGGTTTCTTTCAGAATGTTAAACTAACCTCTTACCTTGACATCGAAGGTCCTCATAGTCCCTCCTTATCTCCAAGTTCTCTCAACAACAACAAAAAAATATAGCTGCAATGATCTAATCCTATTGCATGAATATCTCATGCATGTTCTCATCACCCCCTTGTTGTAACTGTTAAACTCATCTAAAGGCCCATATCCATTGTGTTTTCTTAAAATGCCTCTTCTCAGGTTTCTCCTGAGGATGAGGAGATGGTATTTATTGGGAATGCTGAACTCTGACATCATCTCTATGGAAGAATGATTGTTTACCTCAGAAGAGATAGCAGGATGGACAATGGAATAGCCTTGTCAAGGTACAGTGAAAAGGTGGCCATCTGTAAACAAAGGTGAAAGGCCTCATCTGTGAAATTAACTATTGTAGCACCTTGATCTTGGATTTACAGCTTCTAGAACTGTAAGAAAAGATATTTCTATGGTGTAAGGGCCCCAGTCTGTGGTATTCTCTCATGGTAGCCCTAGTAGATGCAGGCAGCGAAAGCTGGAATGGCTATATTAATGTCAGACAATACATACTTAAAAGATGTTACTAGAAATATAAGAGTGACATTTCATAATGATAAAAGGGTCAACCCATCAAGAAGATATAATAATGATAAATATAAATGGATCTAATAAAAGAGTACCCAGACACATGAAGGAAAAAAAAAGACATATATAAGGGGAGATATAAACAGTACAATAATAATACCTGGAGACTTCAACACCGCACCTTCAATAGTGGGTAGTACAACTAGACAGACAGTCAATAAGGAACTAGAATTAAACAGCACCGTGACCAGACCTTTCAGACATCTATAGAGAAGTTTACCTAACAACAGAATAGGCATTCTTCTCAAATGCACGCAGAGTATAGACCATATACTAGGCCGTAAAACAAATTTCAATAACTTTCAAAGGCTAAGAATATTGTACAGTATATTCTCAGACTACAATGAAATAAAATTAGAAATCAGTAGCAGAAAAAGAAAATTGAGAAACTCAGAATACATAGAAATTATACAGCACACTACTAATTAATCAATGGGGCACAAAAGAAACCAAAAGGGAAATTATAAAAAACAAAAACAAAACAACAACAACAAAAAAAACTCTGAGATAAATGGAAAGGAAGAATCAACATACCAAAACTTATGAGACATAGCTAAGAACTAAGAACTAAGAAGCTACTAGAGGGAAATTTAGAATTGGAAATGTCCATATTAAGAAAGGAGGACCAATCTCAAATAAATAACTTAACCTCTACATTAAGAGAGTTGGGGGGAAAGAGTAAAACTGAGCTGCAAGCAAACAAAAGAAAAGAAATCAAGATTAGGGTAAAAATTAATGAAATACAGAATAAGAAAAAAAATTGAAAAAAACTCAGTGAAACCAAAAGATGATTCTTAGAAAAGATCAATTGATAACCTTTTTTTAGATTGGCCAAGGGGAAAACAAACAAACAAGACCCAAATTACTAGAATGAGGAATAAAAGAGGTACCAACCTTACAAAAATAAAAAGGATTATTAAGAAATACCATGAAATTATATGACACAGATGAAGTAAACAAATTCCTACAAAACATAAGCTGCCCAAACTGACTCGAGATCATCTAAATAGATCTATAACAACAAAAAATTAGATCTATATCAAATAAAGGTATTGAATTAATATTTAAAAAAAAACAACAACAACTACCCACAGATAAAAGCCCAGGCCCAGATGGCTTGACTTCTAAATTCAACCAAACATTCAAAAAATTAACACCAATTCTTCATAAACTTTTCCAAATAATATCAGTAGAATTAACATTTCCCTATTTATTTAATAAGGTCAGTATTACCCTGATAGCAAAACCAGACAAAAAGATGAAAAGAGAAGTACAGAGGTCTCCTATGAATATGGATATAAGATGCCACAACAAAATACTAGCAAACCAAATTCAGCAACATATAAAAAGAATTATATGCCTTGACCAAGTGGGATTTATCCCGGAAATACAAAGTTGCTTCAACTTCTGAAAATCAATTAACATATACACCATATCAACAGAGTAAGAAACATGTTACTTACATCTCAATAGATGCATAGAAAGCAACTGACAGAATCCAACACTTTTCATAAGAAAAATCTAGGAATAGAAGGAAACTGCTTAACCTGATAAAGGGCATCTATGAAAAACCACAGGTAACATCATATTTAATGGTAAAAGTCTGGATGCTTTCTCTCTAAGATCAAGAACAAGACAAGGATGTCTGATCTCAACATTTTTATCCAAGATTGTACTGAGGGTTCTATCCAGGCAATTAGGCAAGAAAAAGAAACAGAGGACATCTCGGCTGGAAAGAAAGAAGTAAAACTGTATTTGCAGATGACATGATCTTATATATAGAAAATAGTAAGGAATGCACTAATTGTTTTTTTTCAAAAACTAATAAATGAGCTAAGCAATTGTATTTTTATGCATTTACAATGCATTAAAAATGAGAAAACACTTCCATTCATAAATAACATCAAATAGAAAAAAAAAAGAATTTAGCAATAAATTTAACCAAAACTGAAAAAAAAATAGCAGGAGTGTACCCTGAAAACTATTGTTAAAAAAATTAAAAACCTCTAAATAAATGGAAAATATCTCGTGTTCTTGGATCAGAAAGCTTAGCCATATTAAAATGGGAAAACTCCCCAAACTGATCTATAGATTCAACAAAATCTCTATTACTAGCTGATTTCTCTGTAGAAATTGACAAGCTAATTTGAAAATTCATACAGAATTATAAGGGACCCTTGATTATCAAATTTTTTCTACCTACTAATTCCTAAAGTACTAACACCTTTTAAATTATTGGGATAGACTGTATGTTAATTTCTGCTTTTATCTACCTACCTACCATCTGTCTATCATCTGTCTATATCTATCTAATTAGCATATCTCAATTAGGGTAATAAGCCCTTTGAAAGTGAGTTCTATATGAATTTACTATTTACTGGCTCTACTACTGAATCTTACAAATATTAAATTCTAAAATTACATTGCTACTGCTTCAAAATATATTCAGTAGTAAGGGCTTAAAATTTAGGGCTAGCATGCTTTGATTATCTGCCCTTAATAATTTTAATATCAAGAAATTTCCTTACAGAAGATATACTTCATGCCATTTTGAGGGAATTTGGCCAAATTCTATATTTCGCAAATCATCAGGTTCTACTTTTTCAACCCACAGGAAATTTTTTCTTAAGTTCTAGGTTGACAACAGATGCTATGTTGTATTGTAGACTTAATACACCATGATTTCCTTTAGTATCAGAGGCTAGATACTCCTCAAATTTTCAGGCTTATGTCCTACCTGACCAGAAAATGTAGAATATGTAATAATGTCTATATTAGGCAAGGAGTACACTGAGGTTTTCATGAAGCTCTATAGGTGGGAAGAAGGGAGATACATGTTTGACAACAAGATCATAAGAACAATAAAACTTTTCCCAAAGAAAGTAAATTTATTTTGACATTTCTTCTCTTGAAAGAAAAGTATTGTCTCCAATTCAAAGTACGTTTTTATAATTCAAGGACCTCTAGAATCTCCTTGTTATCTTTTATAATTTGAGATTTGATTAAACCTGAATATTTCTCCTATTGTATATTCTAATTTTCCAGGCACTGAACCATTTACTTGTACCTTTTTTTCTGTTACAGTAGAGAAAGTGCCTCTCCGACTATTCTCTAGTATAGCAATTCTACATACATACACACTTCTTATTTGACCTTTCAATGGGGTGTGTGTGTGGATGTGTGTGTGTGTGTGCATGAGCACACATATAAGCATGTGTGTGTGGTATTATGTAAATTATATAAAGTTTAAAAAACCCTACTCATCCTTGAAAAATTACTTTACTGTCTACAATATTACACTTCTCAGGTCTTGCTCTAAGCCTTATTCTTTCTTAAACCAGCAAGCCAAAGACTCTGGTGCCAACACAGACCCCTCCCAAAATGCAGCTGAGGCTGCAGTTCCAATATTGTTAACATTGGACTAAGATCAATGACCTGTGGATTTTTAGAGAGAGCTTCTTTTAGCATTTTCTCCATTCTCTTTATTCTTTCTTTACCCTAGGCAAATCTCCCATGTGGGTGGAAAACAGGACAATCCATATGACAAGTACTATGCTGAACTCAGCACATCTGCTGTTATTGACTCAAGACAGCAGCCCCTAAGGGGAACTCCTTCCAGGAGGAGACTCCTTGGACCTCATGTGGAAAGACTTCTGCTAACTGACCCATGTACCTAAATCCCAGGACCCACCCATGACTCATCTCAAGAACGACTCTTGTTAATTATATTAAATTATTTACTTGAAAGAAACATAGAGAATGCTTAATAAACTTTTATTTGATGGTTTTTTAAATAGAAGTAGGAAGGCATTTTAATGAACTTAGTCATGTTAAATTTCAGGTCTCATTTGCTAGCTAGTCAGGGCGTCCGTATCTGCTGGTGGGTCATGACCACATACACAAATTCATCTAGCAGAATATACATGAGTCTCACTGGAGTTGAGCAAAATTACTCTTAAACCAAACCTAGCTGTTCTCCCTCAGGTATGTGTCACTTTGCTTTTTTGGCAAAGCTGCAAAACAGCAATGAAAATTTCTCCATTTTCTCCTCTACCTTTTGCAGAACCAAGCTGTCCACTGTACATCTCCTCTGTCACTCTGCTTGCAGATCCAACTATACGTATGCATCTGAGAGTTTCAAAAACCTTGCTTTCATTCGCTAGCACCTTCATTCTCTCAGACCCCAGGCTTGGCTTGGCTGGGCATCTGGCATTGCTTACCCTTCCTGTCCTTAGCTAACTTACCAAAGTGAATTAACCAACAGTCTTTCTTTTGTTTCTGGATTAATTTTTGATATTGTCTATTTCATTGAGTTCAACATCTCTGACTCTTAATAGTGGGTAAAAATCATCCAGCCACACTAGACCTGCCCAGCCCTGGCTTACTGTATCTCCATGAGACAGGACATCTTTTCTCTTCATGGAGGCTTGGTGCCAACAAATGACAAAAAGATCTGATGGACTCTCCCGACTCTTCTCTCTTGGTGTAGAGAAACTATCAAAAAAGATAAAGATTCTGCTTTATGTAATTGCTCATGAGTAAAATACAGTGCTTTAGTTTTTCCCTTTAAAAAAAGGAAGCTAGGGGCACCTGGTTGTCTCAGTCATTTAAGCATCCGACCCTAGATCTTGGCTAAGGTCATGATCGCGCAGTCTGGGTTCGAGCCTCGCATTCAGCTCTGACTGGTAGTGCGGAGCCTGATTGGAATTCTCTCCCTCTCTCTGCCCCTTCTCCACCTTCTCTCTATCTCTCAAAATGAATAAATAAACTTAAAAAAAATCAAAAGTATAAAATAAAAAAGGAAGCTAAATTCAGATAAAATTCTATTAAACCAAAAAAATATGAAGATGAAGGCAATGGTTGGAATTTCCTATATGACAGTTTATAAAATAGATGGAACATTAAATAAGGTATGATATATAGCAACTGTAATCAGATGTATTTACTGTTGATAATTTTAATTAAGGAAGTTGTTAATGGAGTTGTGTATATTCAGGAAGAATTTCATGACTTTATTTTTAGAAGCACAGACTCTCAAATTTACAAGTCATATGAATTAAATGAATCCAATGATCTACATGTAATTGAAAGCCGTCCTTCCAGTGTTGGAGAATAATTTTAATTGCAAATGTTATTAAACTGTCCTTGTGAATTTATTTATGTGAATAAAGTTCCTGTAACAGTGCTATTTAGTTGTTTCAATGTGTATCATACAGTCATTAAAGGCCTCCAGAAATTAAAGTACCTTTCCCTTTCATTTATTTCTCGAAATATTTACTTGAAATTCATTCCCTGAAAGCTTAAAGTGTGCTTATGTGTTTTTCCCAACCAACATTTACTTACATAAGGATCTAAGTTCTTCACTGGATGGGGTCCAAAATCTGAAGAAAAATGAATCACCCAAGTCCAACACAGTACCTATAAAAATTACACAATGGGGCGCCTGGGTGGCTCAGTCTGTTAAGTGTCCGACTCTTGATTTTTGACTCAGGTTATGATCTCATGGTTCATGAGTTTGGTGCATCAGGCTCTGCACAGACAACACAGAGCCTGCTTGGGATTCTCTCTCTCCCACTCTCTCTCCTGGAGGGACTCTGACTTAAGAGGCAGCCATGCCCATGCACTCCGTACTTGCTTTTGGACAGGATATAATCTCTAATCTGAATGATCCCGGTAACATTTGGAGTGGCAAAGTTTGAGATGGATCTGTGCTCAGCATTCTTTGAAATCTTTTGCTTATTTTCACAGGAGTCATAGAAGATGTGAACAAATAATCCTGAGATGCAGCAATCAGCCATTCATTTATTTGTGTGTTTTTTTAAGTTTATTTATTTATTTGGGAGGGAGTAGAGGCAGAGAGAGGGAGAGAGAAGATCCCATGCAAGCTCTGTGTTGGCATCACAGAGCCTGACACAGGGCTCAGTCCCATGAACTGCGAGATCATGACCTGAGTTAAAATCAAGAGTCTGATGCTTAAGCAACCGAGCCACCCAGGCACCGCAGCCATTCCTTTATTCTCGCATTCACTTAAAATATATTTATTGTATTGCTGTATTAATCTTGTTTTTTTTTTTATTTTCTGTATTTTATGATGCTCTGACATCTCAGGGCCTTGCCCACTGGGAAGGGACAACCTCTCCTAGGGCTAGCTAATTCCTAGAGATGGCAAACTATACTCCTTAGAACATGCCTTTTAAATGCAAACTGACCAATCTAAACTTCGTTTTCCTCAGTCCTCTCCTATATCAAACTCTCACAAGCCAAGCCAATATTCCTCTGCTGTTATCAGCCCGGGACCAGATACCAGACAACTCCAGAGAGTGACTGCACCCCAGAACCCACTGACATTATTCAAAGTAGCCAATCCTAGACCAGCTTACTCGCCTCACTCATTTATTGCCTTGAAAAACCATAATAAAGATTTTGCCCACCTTTTTCCACCCCATTCCTTCTGTCCTCTGACCAACCCTGTGGTCCTGTATGGCAAGGCTTGTCCACTGCTCTTGCAACTGTGAATAACAAACCATATTTTCAATAACAGTTGTCTCTTGGTCTTGGTCTCCCCATACCCAAATAATAATAAAACCAACATTTTAAAACAATGGCTATATCTTAGATATTGTGCTATGTGCTGGAGATTTAGTAGTCAGTGAGCTACATATGGTCCCAGTCCTGCTAGAGCTTATAGGCTGAATGGAGGACTTTCTCTGCTCCAGGGATAGAAAGTCTGATCCAGGTTCTTAAGCATATCTTTGTGCATACACTGCACCATTGTACTCATTCAAGCTTCAGGTCAGAGCATGAGAAGATCGTGAGATTTCGAGTTAGACTTCATTAGGAGTCTGATTCCCTTTGAGACCTGGGACAGGGTGTCTAGCCTTCTGGCTACACACATATGGTTGTCCTCATAACATTAGCAGAATATGAAAAGTATGTTTGTGAGCAAGTTGTTATATTTCAAAACAGGCATGCTACAGGGAAACCAGGAAGACTATACACTTGACCATTTCACAAGAAAGACTAAAGACTAGTGTCCCTGAGGGATCTCTCAGGAACTCCCTGAACTCTCAGAGGACTCACCTGGGTCTGATTAGCCCATTGAGTGTTATATAAATTGAACCGCGATCCTTCAAACAAACATTCCACATGCATGTGCACACATGCAAGCACAAACACAGAGCCAGACACAATAGTGAGTTGTGTCTTACATGTTAGAATTCAGATTTGTCTTCTTCCCACATTGGGGAATGTAGAGTAGTTTTAAAAAAAATAATACACACTCATGCATGTGCTCAGATTTTCTTTGGAAAGTTTGTGATAATAGTTACATAACAAAAATGCATGACTTGTAAATGTCCCTTGTATCAAAGAAACCAGGAGACCTTTCTGCCCCTATCCATTTATGTAACACAAACTTCTCACCCCTACCAAAAAATTTGTATAAGCAAATGTATGCTCCAGGGAAATCACTAGAAGTCAATGATCCAGACATAAAATGGTGTATATTTTTAAAAGCTTTGTTTATCTCTCCTCATTAAAAATACCTTCACAAAAAAGCAATGATCCTGATGGTGTGAATTAGTAATTGCATTTTTGAGCTTCGTTGCTGTTCTTGTTTTACTCATGGTTCACTGGTTCCCTGGGCCTGTGCAGGACTATTTACATGGTCTCTGGATTACTATCTGCCTTCAAAAATGACAGGCAGAACATTAAAGAAAGGGGGGGGGGTGGTGCCTGAGTGGCTCAGTCCATTAAGTATCCCACTTCAACTCAGGTCATGATCTCGTAGTCTGTAAGTTCAAGCCCCACACTGGGCTCTGTGCTGAGAGCTCAGAGTCTGGAGCCTGCTTCGAATTCTGTGTCTCCATCTCTCTCTGCTCCTCCCCCACTCACTCTCTCTCTCTCTCTCTCTCTCTCTCAAAGTAAATAAACATAAAAAATGTGACAGGCAGAACTCTAGTGCTCCTGGGAGCAGTGGGGAGATCACTTGCTTAGAGGGAATGCAATTTTTTTAGGAGAACAAATATCCAGACAGTACAAAAAGCAGGCTAATGAAGTAACAAAGACAAAATAATAGAAAAGTAGAAGATAGAAAGGATAAAACACATTTTTAATAGCAGTGTAAGAAGCAAGTATTCACTCATATCAGTTCTTAAGTTGTCAAGGGGGAAGTAGAACATTTGATAACAGAAAGGGAATCTGATTCCCAGGAAGAAACAGGAGATTGGGACCCATATGGATAAGGACTGGGATCTCTATGCTGGCACTTCCTTAGCACCACAGATCCAGAAGCAATTTATTTGCTTCCATTGTCTCATGCATAAAATGGAGACAGTAACTTACACCTACTACCTTGGGTAGTTATTAGAATTAAATGAGAATAAAATGAATGTGAAAAACTTGAGTAATAGGAGAGACTCAAGCAATGCCCTTTGTTTAAATGGGACGTGTGGTCTTGTGTGCTGGGGACCAGTCACTGCACTTCAAAGGATTCCTGGTTTCATTAAACCAAGTACAGTCTTTAAGTCCACAAAATGAATAGAGGTTTCACTGTGGCTTTTCAGGAGAGGCTTTACTTTAAAGAGATTTTCTGGGGCACCTGGATGACTCAATTGAGTAAGCATCCAACTCTTGACTTCGGCTCAGGTCATGATCTCATGGTTCGTGGGTTTGAGCCCTGCACCTGGCTCTTCACTGACAGTGTGGAGCCTGCTTGGGGTTCTCCTTCTCAACCTCCCTCTCTCTCTCTCTACCTGTCTCCAGCTCTCACTCTTGAACTCTTTCTCAAAATAAATAAATAAACTTTAAAAAAATAAAGCAATCTTCTTAGTCACTTGTAAAGTTAAGGGTAAAAATAAATAATGCATAAAAAGAAAGCTGCCACACAGATCTTCCTGAAAGACAAAAATCAAGTATTTAAGTTTGTGGTGCTTTGAATATTGAAGAGTTTTGGGGTAAGTAATGGGGAGACCATCCGGAGATAAAAATAGGAAAAGTGATTGAAGCATACTTAAGTTTCTCCATTTGAATTGTGTGTTCTGAAAAACATGAAGGATGATTTTTCTTCTCTTTGGTTCTGTTACCATCGTGCATTTAATGGTCTTGCCATCAATTCAGACCCTGCTGTGCTTTGAAGCTCTTTCTCTCAGAGGGAACACTCTGGTATATGCATACAGGCTCTGGAAGATAATTTTGTAAGCCCATCTGATTTTGTCAAAGATGGGCTACTTGAAATTTTATCTAGTGCAAGGTTTCTCTTAGCTGCTGGAAATCATGATGCTTCATTGCGATTCTGAATTACAACTTATTGGAAGGCAATAAGACTGAATTTTCCAAATGTGAGATCCCCCAAATAACACCCTGAGATGACAAGTCAAACTCTATGCTGTATATGTGCAGGTTTCCCCCGCTATACACAACTAGAGTGTTTCTGTGAAACCTTGCCTAAGCTCAAGTGGCATAAAGCGAAGAAGCAAATTACCAGTAATTTCTATGGAAGGATATTTGAGTGTTCCCAGACTTCAACAAATAACCTCTCTTAGACTTTTCTGATACCTTCGGATGTATCTTGCTAATGAAAGCACAAAATAAATGGAGATAAAGCACAGATGCTCACAGAGTGTGCAAAGATCTGGAGGCTGGATACTGAGATGCTGAACTTCTTTTCCAGGGAAGGAAGGTGGCGGGGCCCCCTCTTCCTGCTCCAGGGTGCCCTGCCTCTGTAATGGCTGGCTGCAAAAATGCTGAACACTATTTTTGCTTTTCTCCTTTTTTGATAAAACCGAAAATACTCTTCCTATTTCTTTCTTTTAGCAAATCAGTTACTAACGTAGGTCTTTCGGAAAAGCGAAGCAGCACAAACTTTCGAAAAATGGGAGACACCTTGTTTTTTAAATTACTTGTAAATGTATACGCTGAAAACCTCACCAGTCTGGTGTTATAACAATCTGTAATCCTTTGCAACACAGATTTCGAGACAGAAATTTCTTCACTGAAATTTGTAATAATGACGAGAGTCGTGTGTTCAGTGGAGCAAAGACAATGACAGCTAGGGAATCAGTTAAGGCTCAGAAATGTAACACTTTCAGTCCCTTACTTCCACATTCAAAATGTGAGAAAGCAAAATCCCCTGGGCTTTTTGAGTTTGTTTTAGAGTTCGCTTCTTCCAGATAGGGAAAGATGTCAAACAGCACATGTGTTGTTAGTTAAAACATCATGTCACTGGTTTCTAAGATCTAATTCAAAGTAATGCTCCTGACCCAATTTGTATAAAATTCTAGTTCTTGCATTAATTGCTACAAAATCTATACAAAAATGCAAAGGGTCTCTTTCTCATTCCAGGAGAAAGATGAAGACAAAGGAATTGTTACTGGCAAAAAATAAGATCCCCAGTTTCCTTTATACTTAAGAGATGAACCTAGCATCATGTTTCATGCATTCACAAGGATGTGTCTGATGTATAAAACTTGATGTGCACTTAAGATATATCTGATTTACAAAGCTTTTTTGTAGAGGGGAGTCTTTTCTTGGACATTATGATAGGTTTGTAAAACCCAAATTACCCACTAAATATAGCCTTTCTAGGGAAGAAGTTGTATTCCATGGTGTGTCATCCAATGTCGTCTTCTCGCTTTGCCCCATCCTTTGCTAGCTGTGTGGCCTTGAGCAAGTCTCTAAAGCATCTGGGTCTCAGTTTCCTCATTTGTAATGCAGGGCTAACAATCACAACTACCTAACAGGAACATTGTGAGGATTAAATAAAATATTGTTTCTAAGATCTTAGCAGAGTTCCAAAACCATACTATTGGCTCAGTAATGATGGCTGTGTCATTTATATGTGCACAGACAACAAGCACAGTCTTAGATTAAGAAACGTGTTGAGGACAGCTTCCCAAACTTGATTTTCTATCATCAGATTACCCCCAACTCTTTACTCCCCTTCCCTCTCCCTCCCTCTTCCCCCTTTTTTCTCTCTCATATCTTCTCTTATAGCTCTTGTTCTCTCTTCTTTCTAATTCCTAATTCTTTTTCTTCTCCTGTAATAGCTACCATCTGCTTAGAGTCAAATGCTTTATGCATATAATTTCTATTCCTTAGAAACAATACAAATGTAGGTATTATTAACATTATTACTTTTCAAATGAGGAAATTAAGTTAAAATTTCCACAAAGCTAATCATTTGCATACTATACCCGAGATTTGAACACCAGCTGATCCAACTCAAAAACTAATTCATTCTTCACTATAATACATATTTTGGTTAGCTATTTCTGCATAGTAAAATACCCTAAAACTAGGTAGCTTAAAACAACCCACATTTAATTAGCTCCTGATTCTGCAGTTTAGCATTTTAGCCTTGGCTCAGTCCAGTTAGCTGGTTCTTCTGTTCTAATCTAGGCTGGACTGGCTCAGGCATCTATGATCAGCTATGTACTATTTCTGGCAGCTCTGCTGATCTGAGATGGCTTCTCTCAAATGTTTTCAGGTTGGCTTGTTCTGGCTGCTCTGAGATACCATTAGCTGAAACAAATGGGCTATCCTTCACATCATGTCCCACTACTCCAAACGGAGCAGCCCTGACATGTTTATATAGTAGTTGAAGGGCTTTGATAGAGCAACAGAGTCTAGACAACCAAATCTGTTGAAGTCTGGTTCACAGTCTTGTCTGTTGCACTTTATTGACCAAAGTAAGTCAGAGAACCCAGATTCAAGGATTGGGGAAATAGTCTGTACCCCTTGATGAAAGGGAAGTTTGCGTTTGCAAGGGAAATGAGTATAGAGATGGAGAATTGAGGATTTTTTGTAATCCATCTCTTCACCATCTACTTTGCCACCTTAGATAGCCCAGGTTCTAGGGAGAGCAGAAAACTAATGGCAAAGTCTCTAGTTAAGAATGAGTACAGTTGAGTGTCTATAATAGTTGCACTGCAATAAAAAAAGACAAAACCAAAACCAAACCAAAACGAAACAAAACAAAAACACTTTAGAATCATTTCTCTGCCATCTGTCTTTATTTTGCTAACCCACTCTATTGACATCCCCAGGAAAGCCATGCATGAAGTAGCAATGGAAAAAAAATCCACACAATAATTTGCAAACGCACATTTCTGTTTTTTATGGCCGAAAGAGGGATATAGTTTGGGCAGCATAGCCCTGTGGCAACAGAGTGTAGAGCCATAGCAGGTAACCACTTCGAAATTTATCTTTGCTTAGAGCCTCATCTGATTTATTTTTAAGTATATTTCACCAGGATACCCAAAGTCAAACTATTATTTACAATGTGTGGTTAGCAATAGAACATACTGCATCAATTTCTCCAGAAAGAAAGGAGCCCAGTAATCCATTCTCATGAAGGAAGGAAAATGTGGCCTCCCCTTATTTATTTATTTACAGTCCTCTTTCTTCTAGAAAAGGGTTTAAGGTAGCCTACACAACTGGTTCCAAGTTCACCCACATGTTTTTGGAAATGGTAAATCAATCCTTTTATAACAGCCCTGCCTCTGGTTGAGCATCTGTATATTTAGGGAGAAGAAAGAGAAAAATTTAGCAGGTATTGATTCCAAAGTCATTATCATCCATGTTCAGTGACAACAAAGCAGCTCTCTGTTTCTACTCAACATTTGTTTGAGATGTTCTA
This sequence comes from Paguma larvata, assembly GCA_030068075.1. Classification (NCBI taxonomy): domain Eukaryota; kingdom Metazoa; phylum Chordata; class Mammalia; order Carnivora; family Viverridae; genus Paguma; species Paguma larvata. The sequence goes on along the minus strand of CM057837.1, from coordinate 37,911,529 downwards.
CTCAACTGGAGAGAACCAGGATGCAAACACAGTAGTTGTCTCAATAGGAAATCTTCTTCTGGACCACTGAATCTAAATCTTCCAAGAATCCATTTTTCTCTGAATTTCCCTAGGACACACACTCAGACACACCTACCCAGGGAAATTCTCTTCATCGTTGACAACTGGCTTGAGATATACACCAAAGAAATTTCATTCTTGTCAGAGGTAAATCTCTGAAGCTGCAAATGGTGACTCTAAATACTAGTCTCTTTAAATTCTTTACTTTCACTTGGTATGCAATAAATGTTTGTTCAATTCCAGGAGAAACCCATGGAAGTTATTGCACACAAAGAGGTGTATGTGACAAATACTCTTAATTTTTTTTTTTTTTTTTGCTGGGAAATTTGAGTGCGGGAGAAGAGAGAGTAATTTTCTTTTTAGGCCTCATTCTAACCTACAAAAAAGATCTGGTTATTATTGAGTCTAAGAAATGCTTGTTGAATACCAGAATGCACCAGGAACCATCTTAACTTCTATTGGTCGTATCAAGATGTACAATTAGATGCTATTATCGAACTCATAGAATTTGCAGAGTGGCTTAGGAGATGTGGTGAGGTGAAATGCAGTGTAGTAAAGGTTACTAGAGAAGCAGTAGCCAAATACAACTGTGTTCAGAAGAGGGAAAGTTTGTTTTTAAGTAGAATTAAGCCTTTCTTGGAAGCGAAGGCATTAGAGCTTGTCCTCTTCTGGATATGTTTAATATCAGCATTGCCTAAATTGTGGTTAATATGCCTCTTTTGATTTCCTATTGTGATGTACCTCTTCCAATCTGTGGCTCACCAACTGTAAAACATGGATGTTATCACTATCTTTTTTGCTTTGGAATCTCCTTCACCCATCCAGACTTGCTGTGTTCCTTCTCTTTATAAAGAGAGACCCAGCAGAAGCATGCTCAAGTTTTACCTCTCTTAACACCAAGGAGGGTAGATGTGGAGGAAGAAAAACTAAAATTCCTCTACATTTATTGTCTATTCAGCTATACATGTGCACATCTCATTTCCTCTTGTTAGGTCTCTAGATAGAGTTCTCCAGACTTCTTGTCTCTACTGTGAGATAAAAGATAAATAGATTTTTTTAATCATATAAAGCTATTTTGAGTGTTTTATGCTTGTTTGTTTGGTTGGTTACCGTATTTAGCCCTCCTCTGAGGAATCCACCAACATACCTTTTGATTCTCAAATGAGATAATAGAAGTATAAAGATAGAATATAGCTGTGTACCCTCAATAACTGTCCCTTGGAAGGCAATATAAATGGTTCAACACTCAAATACTTTGTGGAACTCAATTGTCCCACAGAACCCTACAGCACAGACTAGAGGTAAGACCCCTCTGTACTGACCACAACCACCAAATCAAGCCACCTCGTTTCAGACTAACAAAAATCTTTCTCCTTGGCATTTTTGACAGAGGACTAAAAGCTGAGTGAGTTGTCTGTGTAATGCTTGCAGGAATGTAGTCTGGGAAGGAGAATACTTCCAAATTTTAGTCAATACTAAAAGAAAGTTGTACAAAACTAGGTTAACATCATAACTTTTCGACTTACCTTCACTAGCTACTTGCTACATGATAGATGCCCTGCTGAAAAATGGGGTACACAAAAATAAGATATGAAACCTGCCTTTGAAGAAATCATAGACTCGGTGGCTGTGAAAACATGAAAAGTAATTGTGACATATATCAGTAATAGAGATACGTGGAAGTCACAGATCATAAAGAGGAGTGCACACAATTCTGCCCAAGGACGAACAAGAAAGGTTTCAGAAAAGCAGTGATGATTGACTTCCTTGAGAGGAAAACTGGAGTTTAATAATAAGAGGCAGAGAAACCAGGATGTGAGGAGAAGAGCATGCATTAGTGTAGTATGGAAGGGTAAACAGTGCACTAGTACCAATACATGGGGAGGAGGCAGAGCATGTCGTTAAAAAACATGAAGTTAGGGGCGTCTGGGTGGCTCAGTCAGTTAAGTGTCAGACTTCAGCTCAGGTCATGATCTCACAGTTTGTGGGTTCGAGCCCCACGTCGGGCTCTGTGCTACCAGTTCAGAGACTGGAGCCTGCTTCAAATTCTGGTTCTCCCTCTCTCTCTCTCTGCCCCTACCCCACTCATGTTCTGTCTCTTTCTCTCTCTCGAAAATAAAATAAAAACATTAAAAGTAAAGATAGCAATGGAATTAAATACCGGGGAGGGTGTGCTGAGTACTAAGTGGGTAGTGATAGACCTTCACAAATATCCACATTGAGAGAAGATGGAGAGAGAGAACCTTTAAAGATCTGAGAACTACAAAAGGTAATGCCAGGAAATTCAAGGATGGAGATAACTTGATGAAGCAAGGTGTGGTTAGTGGGAACAAAAGCAAAAGGGAGAGCAAGGGTAGGTGGATTAAAAAGTATAACCTGGATTTAATAGCTTCAAGTCACTAAGTACAGCCTGTGTGGACTGTGAAGGCCAATGCCAGATTAAAGTAGATTAGCTGGTGGAATAATTACTCTGATCCATGCATCTCACAAGAATGTAGGTCCCATTGTGACCCTGTCATCATCTCTTAGATCTAGCCATGTGATCCTCTGAATTCAGACAAAACCTACAGGCAGAGCACTGAGGGCTAAGTGGAAGTTTTATAGGAGCAATACCCTAGAATCACGCACATCACACACATCACTTATTTCACATTGACTAAAATCCAGTTGTACAACATCTCCTAACTGCAAGGGTACCTGGAAAATGTCATCTAGCTGCTCACCCAGAAGCAAGAAGAGATGGGAACAATTAACACTATGGTGGTAATCATTTTGCAACATACAAGCATATCAAATCAACAGGCTGTACACCTTAAGCTTATATAATGTTATATGTCATTTATAACTCAATAAAGCTGGGATTTGAAAAATTTTTTAATAATGAAAAGAAGAAATAAGAACAGAGGTAATGAATACACCTCAGTCTATGTTAGAGCTGTTTTTCCTTATGCGTTTGTAAAAATACAGAAATTAATTTCTAAGCAAAAGAAACACTTAACAGGGAATTTTCAGACTTCGTACGGTTTTCTTCCACATTGCAGCTTATCTCTTAGGAGAGACACAAAAATCTTTCTTCTTAAGAACAGAAACAGCCAGGTTTTTAAAATCTCATTCGCTTTCCAGTTTGAGGTAAAATCTTTACATGTAGCTGTCAGGATGCTCAGGCCCCACACATAGTACGATATATGGATGAAGTTGAAAGTAGAGAGAAACAAAAAATGAAACCACTGATGATAATTACTAAGGAATTTTATGGCCAGAAGCAAAATAAAACAAAACAAACAAACAAGCAAGCAAAGAAAAAACCCTGAGCGTTTCCAAATACTGTGGTGCCAGTAGACATCACTTATCCAGATACCAACTGGAGATCTCTTTTGTGTCAGAACTGAGCATCTGACCATGTCAGTGGTAGAGGAAGCAGTGAGTGGAACTGCCCCTCTGGATAGAATCATGGCCCATAAAGGAGAATGCCCTGGAATTCTGGAGGATGGGAGGACCCTGGGAGAAAGTGACCATGTCAGTGAGGATTTTATATTAGCAACAAGAGAATGCAGACCAGATATTAAACAATTCATAGGAAAAAAATAAAGGGAAGGTTCTGTGATGAGTGGCTCTGAAAGAATGTGGCTCAAAAGGGATAGAAGTTGAAAAGCTGATAATTGGACCACACAATCCATCACAAGTAGGTGAGCAAGGAAAGGGACAGTAGTAAGAAAACCAATGTCACATCTTGGGATGCTGTCAGTGAGCTCCATTAAAATACATGAGAACTACATGAGATAGAAGAAAAGGCCAAACCTAAACAGAGGTATAGATCTGAGAGAGAATGGGAATGGCCGAAGGACTAAATCAACTGAAGTTTTTGCAACAGGTAGAGCAACTGTGTTTGCAAGCAAATAAAAAGCAGAAAGATGGGGCACTTGGGTGACTCAGTTGGTTAACTGTCTGACTCTTGATTTCAGTTCAGGTCACGATCTCATGTTTCATGGAATTGAACCCCATGTCAAGCTTTGTACTGACAGTGCATAGCCTGCTTGAGATTCTCTCTCTTTCTCTCTCTCTCTCTCTCAAAAATAAATATTTTTAAAAAGCAGAGAGAGAGAGAGTATAGCAGTATGGGGTGGATAGCAATATATTTGCCATCACAGAGAAGAGACAAACCTGTAATTTCTATTTTTTCAGCATTTTACTAATATGTTTGTCCCACCTCAAAAACACAGATCAAGCATTGCTTCTCAATACAAAAAAAAAAAAAAATTGGAGGTATAAGGGGAAATAATTGATTTTCAGCCACAGTCAAATGAACTTATATCTCTAGACCCATACAAAGTTAATTCAAGGCTCAAGGCTCTGGAGAAAAATTAAGAGAGGCACTCATGTTGAAACCATGAGTGATCTTTGAGAGGTTTTCGAGACTGGGAGAGAAGCTCCCAAACTGAAAGTAGAAAAACAAAAAGATGTTTTTAAAGGGGCAGCAAAATAGGTTATAGGGAAGAAGTACTTATCACTCAGTGTGCTAACAGCCTACTAGCAGATTTTACAACTTATAAACAGATGTTTGCATGCCCTTAAAAAGTTAAGTCACACTCATTTCAAAATAGCATAAGTTTATTCAGGATAATATGTGCCAAACTATCTTCATTTAGGTAATATTGATAAGTGTTACAGTCATATTAATCATCCAGAAGTCTAATAAGCAGACAGAATTTGAGGGCAAGTTTCCCACATGTAGGAAATGTGTGTTTTTACCTTTTAAATCAAATTTATCAATTAAACAAGGCAAAATGTATATATGTACATATATATGTATCTTATAAAAAGATATATATATATATTTGTATATATATATATATATATATCTCATAAAAAAGTAACTTACAAGTAAGATTAGTGATCACTTAGACCACCTCAAGCAATTCTGATCTCCTCTACTCCTCCCTAAAGGATGACCCCCATTGTAATGTTTTGTGCATCTTTCAAGGTCTTTCCCTATTTATTTATACATGCAACATACACATGCATATAGAAAAATGGAGAAAATAAATATTAATATTTTAGTAATTATCATAACATAAAAATTTCAGATATTTTATTAACTATTCTGAATATCCTATTCAAAAATGCTAATGGATATTTCTTGAGACATACAAAAGCATCTAACATTCTTTTATTAAGATTTGCATACCACTCCATTACATAAAGTAACCCAATCTATTTAGTCAGAATACTATAAAGCTTATTTCCTACTTTCTTTTTGTGTGTGAGTCAAGCATTAGATGATTTTCTTCAGACACACAGGCTTCAAATAGCCCACTGTTTATGTTTGTACAATGGCATTCCGTGTTTCCTTTTGGGAGCTATTGAATTGCCTTATAATACACTAAGTCTTCCTTTCTAGATGTTTCTCTGTTAATTAGATTGGTGGCCCTCAGTTGTGAATGCAACTCTGTTTCTTTCTCCCTTATGATTTGATATGAATATTATGAAGAGTACTGAGGCTAAATTTAGCAAAATTGATCTCCTAAATTCTATAAGGTCTAGAATGGCCAGAAGCTTCCCAAATACAAAAGATAGAAAGGTATTTGGTCTTTCCACATGCCATGGAAGAGAAATTCAGCCCTAACCTAGAGGAGACTGTCTTTCATCCATTTGTGTGAGCATTCCTTCCTTAGCTGATTAGCAGTAGGTGATGACTTTGTGCCAGACGCCATTCCAGCCAACAGAGATGCAGTCATGCAGAGACAGGAAGGGTGTTCTTAACAGCCGTTACCTGTCAGGTTGAAGGTTATTGAAAACCAACAAGTAAACAGTGAACAAGGTAAAACTTCGAAGACACAGAAATCAGTAAATGTGTTAGGACAACTGTATGGAAAGAAAGCAAGTGTTCAAATAATAAAAATAACAGTAATGATCATGATAAAGTTCAAAATACAAAGATACTGTTCTGAGGCAATTACATTTATTAAATCATTTAATCCCTATAAAACCTCAGTGAAGCAGGTGGTGCTTTTGCCCTTCTCTTAAAGAGAAGGTAACAGAAGATCCGAGACATTTAAGTAGCTTTCTAAGGCCCCATGGCTTATAAGAAGCAGAGATGGTATAATAGGAACAGTCTATTGAGGAGGTGACATTAGAGCTGAGATCAGAATAAAGAGAAGAAGCTACCCATGGAAGTCAAAGGAGATATCAACTGCAGTTTTTTTAAAGTTTATTTGTTATTTATTTATTTTTGATTGAGAGAGAGAGGGAGAGAGAGAGAGAGGGAGAGGGTATGAACATGTGCAAGCAGGGGAGGGGCAGAGAGAGAGGAAGTGAGAGAATCCAAACAGGCTCTGTGCTGTCGGTTCAGAGCCCACCCTGGGGATTGAACACTTGAACTGTGAGATCATGACCTGAACTGAGATCAAGAGTTGGAGGCTTAACCAACTGAGCGACCCACTCAGTCTGCCCCTCAGCTGCAGATTTCTTTTTTTTTTTTTAATTTTTTTTAACGTTTATTTATTTTTGAGAGACATAGAGACAGAGCGTGAGCAGAGGAAGGGCAGAGAGAGAGGGAGACACAGAATCTGAAGCAGGCTCCAGGCTCCGAGCCGTCAGCACAGAGCCTGACGCGGGGCTCGAACCCACAGACCATGAGATCATGACCTGAGCCGAAGTCGGCCGCTTAACCAACTGAGCCACCCAGGCGCCCCTCAACTGCAGATTTCTTATAGTGAATGTCCTTGAACTGTTATGGAGCAGAAAGGCCAGTGTGGAGGTGTGGCTGGGGCTTTCTTCATCACAGTGTATTTATTCTGTTGAAGCAATTTGGGAATAACATATTTCTTCTTTCATGAAGTTGTGCTGGAAAATAGCTTGGTCTTCTCTGTGGTGGTGTGGGACTCTGCAGGACCATGGATAGAGGAGGTGGGTAATCCTGGGAGAGGCTGTGCTTTCTTCAAAGATGCAGACATTAACTACAGCACTAGGAAAATTATGAGTATTCAGACTTTAGCAAAGCATGGTATCCTCAAAGAAGAGCTAGACAAGTCAGGCCTGTTTAAAGTGGTTGCATTATTATACCTTGAAAGTATCTGATTAATAGCTCAATAACAGCAAGTATGTTAGACATTAATATCATGCTCCAGGCTCTATCCTTGTACTTGGCATGGTCAAATTTTAACAATGGCTTTAATAAAGACATAGAGATATGCTTATTAAATTTACAGACAGCATAAAGCCACTGTTAGGTGCAAACAGATGATGACACAATCAGAGATAATAGGAATTCAATAGATTATAATTAAGGTCATACTTACAAGATGTAATCTAACAGAAAATTATGAAGGGCGTCCATGCCTTATATCACATAAGTGTGCGTGTATGAATGAGTGTGTATCTATATGTGTGTTCTTGTAAATACACACTCAGAGAATGGAGAAGTGCCAACTTAATAAATGTTCTTGGAAGATGGGTGTCAAGTCGAATGCACTGTTTGAAAGGTTACATGTCAGTTCTCTCACTAGTACTGGTCTTTTATTTATTTTAAGAAATTTTGGTCAATAGGAAAGGGACTGAAAAGGACCATGGAGAAAGTGAGGGTTCGAGACATTAGATATATAGGAATAATCTCAAGAAATACAGAGAAATTTAGCTTAGAAAAAAGGAAGTTACAATCTAAGTGCTTTCTTTCCAAAAATTTGAAAGCCATAGCACGTAAAGGGTACAGAATTTAGGGCAAAGAGCATTGGTTAAAGCCAAGTCTCAATTCATTTTATTTGGCTCATAGTCTTACCCTATATAATATTTCAAATTTGAAGTCATTATCATTATTTATTTTTTAATTATTATTTGTTTAAGAGAGGGAGAGAGAGAGAGAGCAGAGGGCCAGAGAGAGAGGGAGACACAGAATTCAAAGCAGGGTCCAGGCTTCAAGCTGTCAGCACAGAGTTGGTGGCAGGGCTCAAACCCACAAATCCTGAGATCATGACCTGAGCCTAAATGGGATGCTTAACTGACTAAGCCACCCAGGTGTCCCCATTGTCTTTATTTAAAACTGGGAGTTTTTACATAAGAATTTAGTCTCCAGGTCTTTCTTAAAGATTGGAAGCTCTAATGACACTGAACCACATTTTTCTACAATAATGACAGGTTCTAGTAACTCTTTTAAAATGTAAATGCATATTTTAGTTCACTTGAGTCCTCGCCATTCTTTTATTTTAAGTTCAATTTATTACTTCATACCTAAGCCATGTCATTTATTTAATTATCTTCTCAAATTCTGTTATCCACAGAGCAGAATCAGGACCAAAACTCAGCAGTTTTAATGAGGCACACTTTGAATTCAGCATACAGACAAAAATGTTAGATTTGCCCACTAGTAATGCTGGGTACCCTGAGAAGTAAGTTCCCTGATCCTGGAATTACAAAGAGGGACCCTGGAAGACCATCTTTAATGATTCCAACATGTGGCAGGAGGGTGGGGGGAGTGGGTTTTCCCCCACCAACAAGCAATTCTCCAATACCAGCTGGGTGTCCTGTAGCTGAATTCAATTCTGACACTATACCTGAAGATAGCATCAAATCCCACAGGTTTAGGGCTCAGTCCTAGGAGACTTCTCCTTGTTGGGCTAGGGCAGAGGGAAGTCTCCACACAATGGAAACCGACCCAAGATGGCAGACATTCCCGCCACAACCTTGAAAGAGGGACCCAAGATGGCCGAAGTTCCCACCACAGCACTGGGAGGCGGACACGTCATTCCAGTAGACCAATAGGACTTTAACTCGTCACCAGTTTCGAAATCTCCTCCCCAAACCCATTAAAACCCCTAACCCCTAATCTCGGGCGCGACTTCCCCGACTCCTCTCTTGCAAGTCGTGGAATTTGGCCGGAGGGTGCTTGCAATAAAGTGTACTCTCAGACCACACTTTGCCTTGGCGGTCTTACTTTTATCCATTAGCGACTCGTAACCTTACACTACCCACCCCACTTGAGACACATTGCAAGTTCAGGTAGTCACCTGTGCTGCTGACCAACTGGCTATAGATTAAAGGTTCCAATGACCACCTCCTTGGGTTTGTTTAATAAGCTAGTGTGTCCCACAGAACTCAGAGAAACATTTTACTAATTAGATCACTGGTTTATGGCAAAAGGCTATAACCCAGAAACAGACAGGTGGAGGAGACACACAGGACAAGGTAGATGGGGGAGGAGCAGTTTTCATCTCTCTTTGAAGTTTCCACTCTCTGATTCTGCACAGGTTCATCATCATGGAAACTCTCCTAATTCCTCCTTCTGGGATTTTATGGAGGCTTCATTACATAGGCATGATTGATTAAATCATTGTCCATTAGTGATTGACTCAACCTCAGACCCTCTCCCCCTCTCCCCTTCTCCCAGAAATCAAGGTAAGGGACTGAAAGTTCCAACCCTCTAAATAGGAGATAGTTTCTCCTGGCAACCAGTCCCCATCCTAAGGTGCATTTTGAAAATCATGTCATTAACATAACAAAAGACACCCTGAACACTCTCAGCCCTTGGGAAATTCCAAGAGCTTCAGCAGCTTGGTACCAGATATGGGGACAAAGACCAAATATATATTTCTTATTATAAACCACAATATCACAGATAGTATGCAATGGATATATGGACTGGGTCTGCAGTTATACCAAATGATCAAGGGAGTCCTTTCCCTTATCCTATTACTATATGCAAAGTCAGAAGGATAGGTGGTGGGAAAAGTAAAGAAAAAAAGATGTGAAAGTGAGAAAAGTCCCAGTAGGGCATAAGGAGAAAAAGAAAATAAACAACACAAGTAAAAGTTACCAAGAGTGTCCAAGAGATAGTAGAAGCAAATGAGACTTTAAAGGATGGCTCCACATTTCAGAGAGAATCATAAACTTATCCGCAACAATTGCAATTAAATGAAGTGTATCCTGGGCAGCTGTCTTGATGCATTAGGTCGCCAGGTGGAAAAGTGGAAAAAGCAGATTTCCTCCCCATTTAGAGAACTACCAGCAACTCCTAAAGGGTTGGTGTCTTAAGGGCCTCAAATCAATTTAGCAGAGGTATTTTATAAAACACGTTCATCAAATCATGTGTGGCCCAGGATTAGTCTGATCTGTTTTTACACATTATAATTAACCTGTTTTGTGCATTGCATGTTCTCCTTAATCATAAAAGCCAGCATCCGAGCAGGCAAATAGATTTCATTTCTCTATGCCCCTTTGTTATTTCTTGGGCTAAATCCTTAGAGGATTCAGCTGTTTCACATCCTTACCATAAAGCCTCATGAAACTGTGTTTATTTATGATGCTTAGAAGATAAAAGCAACAGCTTCTAGATGCCAGAAGTTTATGAAAAATCCATGCAAATTCATAGAAGAATGGGAGGGAAAGGGAAAGAAAAGACAATTCCCCAAAAGGTCAGTTCATTTCTTTCTTCCGTGTCTTCCTACTGCAAATAGATTGTTGAAAGCTCTTGGGTTTAAAAGCCATAGCTAATAAGCTTGCTCACTGCCTCTCTGTTTCGTCTCTCTTAGATAACCATGTGCTAGGAAGCGAGATACATTGAAATGTTGTTCTTCTGACATTTTCCCAAATTACAGTTAAGATTTTTTTTTACTATCCCATCATTTCCCTCTGTATGAAGCATTATCAGGGGAATTTATTAAAAAATGTGAATTCCTGGGTCCCTCCTTGGACCTACAAAGGCAGAATCTCAGGGGACTATGTCCTAAGGATGTATATTTTTAAAATTCAGTAGGAGGTTCTGATACAATTGCATATGACAATTACTGATACAGAGCCACCCTTTGTTTAGAAAATGTAACCAAGCTTCTACTAATGGGATTGGAGTCATCATAAGTAGTGATAGGAGTGGAGATGAAGGACTTCTGTGTTTTGTTGGTTACTACTGCTGAGAGCCCTGGAGGGAGGTCTCTGTTTTAGGTGTCCTTGACAAATAAATGGATTGCCATTTGATGTGGGGTAAGAGAAAGGTAGAAAGTTGTTTCAACCTTAATAGGGTATCTTAGTAGTTTCATGCCATGCTTGGTTGCCAGTGGTACCTACACTTGTTTGACAAGCTTGCACTAAAGCCACCCAAAGGGTGACCTGAGAAAAGCTTATAACACCTTTAGTCATGCTATTCAGGGAAGAAGAGAAATGTAGGTTTTTCTAGGCAGGGAATTGAGTACCATTCAGCAGTACTGAAAATAAGGAAGAATTATGACACAGGCAGTAAAGCATGATGCATGGTTGGAGGAAGGCCAGTTGGCATTTTTGTTTACCCTTTTCCACAACAGAACAGCAAGAGGGCACTCATTCGATTGGGGAAATCAAAAAGCAGCACTTTGAAAGCAAATGAAAGGAAATTTCACAGCCTAAAATGAACTTTAGACTCTGGGCTGCAGATTGCCAGGGAAGATTATTGAAGCAATTAAACATTTGTGTCCAAATAATGATAGCATGTTTCCTAAATAGGTAGAAAAATAAATCCTGTACTTTTGGCTAAAGTTGGTTTATTTTTCCTTGGGAGGTATCTATCTTTCCACTTGAGATGCGGGAGAGGGAGGAAGCTGATATTCAAATGGGTGCAAAAAGTGCTATGTCTTCCTTAAACAGATGATGGAAACTCTTGCCCAGACTCATTAAATCTTTGAGAAGAATGGGACTGTGTTGGGGGTGGGGGTCTTTAAGAACAGGCCACCCTCACATTTGGAGATGGGTTGGAAAGGACTCTTGGACTTAGCATATGGTTGTACTCATGGCTAAGATGTATTATAACAGTGTAGTAGTAAGGATATGCAACCATTTCATAAAGGGAAAAAATACAAGCAGAGTCTGCAAAAGTTCATGCACAAGCTTCCTTATGTTCTCTTCCTCCTGGGAAAGGCCACAGAGCATACTCTTTCCCAGTAGTGAAAATACAGCAACATGTGTGTGACGTTTTTACCCAGGAAATCCCATTAGTGAATAAGCACCCAAGGTTTTTTTTGGGGGGGGAGGTAAGGTGGAGGGCTGGTCACATAAGCACCATCTACTTAGCATGCACCAAAATTTCAGACTCCTAGAAATAAAGCAAATGTTTGTTAAAACCATATTGTTTTCACAAACAGCCTGGCTTATGTTCCACTTTTATCAGTCAGCTCTTGACTGGGAAAACTCCAAAATCCAAGTTCTCAGATCCAGCCAGGGGCCAATCTTATAAGCAGGGCTGTCTAAGAATAGCAATCTCAGGCCACCTATGGTGACTCACTTTTTAAGAGGGGCAAATGACAAAGGACATTTGTGGTGACACTGGGTTAAAAGGACTTTCAGATCTGAAACCAATAAGTGTCAATTACTATAGATTTCACACCACAAATATGAACCAAAGAACAATATGACACAGCAAATTACTTTATTGTTTTAAGGGAGGCATGGATAAAAACAAGGTCATCCATTTCCATAGTATGTTGTTTTCTTATTTTGCCTTTTATCAGTTGGCCTATTCATTTCCCCCCATAGAGAATTGGTAGTTGCATTAATTACCCTAAAAAATCAGAGAAATTTAGGAACTCTAGAAACCTGGAGCTAATATTTGTTCACTTATTTGGTGCTTCCTTATATTAAGACTGATATACCTTCTCAAAAGTTGACCTTTAAAATTGTTTGATATACTACCATGAGCACGAAGATACAAGTGCTTCATGAATGTCCAGTTTCTAAGTGGATTCAAATCTCCAGGTCTGAGATTGAAATAGACTATTGGCTCTACCTCAAGGTTGGAGAATTAATGCAAGGAAATTAAGGATGGAGCAAATGATACATTTACCACTACACATAATATGAATAATTGTTTTACACATTGAGAGATAAAGGTTCACTAAATACTTTTTTAAAAGAATAATCACTTCTCATATAAACAATTACATTAGGACATAAACTTATCTATCTGCATGAAATCTGGAGCACAGTTTATAGTGGCTTTAGTAGTTTGCATCACATCTTAAACATAGTTCTAGCCCACTGAAAACTAGTTTATTTAAAGTGAATTCATGGTTTCATTTTCTTTTTCTATTTTTCACACTTTCAGTTCTAATTCAGGATCTGGATGCCTGAAGCTTGGACTATTCCAAAGCTAACTTTATACTCTTCCTATCTCTAAGATCTACCCTTTCGATACATATCATTGCCAAATGACTCTTCCCAAACAGTCTGCTCATGTTATTCCTTGCCCCAAAATCTTTGATAGATTTATTTCAGCTTGAGAATAAATTTCTAAAACCACCACCATCACTTTCTAATTTGATCCAATTTAGCTCTCTAAGTTAAGAACTAATCGATTGTATCACTTACGACAGCCATGTTGGAATTGTGGAGTTTGTTCTGCTGTGCTTCCAAGCAAGAGAGAAACAACTAGACTCTCCTACTCTCATCTCTACCCATAAAATCTTACACATTCTAGATGCAGAAACTGTTGAAATCTTCTGTATTAGATGCCTGTGTTACCCAATGTGATGGTAAATTTTATGTGTCATGTTTATTTGGCTAAGGGATGCCCAGATAGTTGGCAACACATTATTTCTGTGGGTGTCTGTGATAGTGTTTCTGGAAGAGATTAGCATTTGATTCAGTATGTTGAGTAAAGATCCTTCCTTACCAGTATCATCTATTTTGTTTTGAGGGCCCAAATGGAATGAAAAGTCAAAAGAAGGGCAAATTCTCTGTTCCCTCTGGATCTGGGACATCCACCTTTTCCTGCTCTCAGACAGCAGGTCTTTTGCTTCTTGAGCCTTTGAAGTCTGAGCTTTACATCAGCAGAGACCTGGTTCTCAGGGCTTTGGACTCAGACTGACTTATACTACCAGCTTTCCTGGTTCTCTGATTTGCAAATGATAGTGTGGGGCTTTTAGGCTTCTCAAATCATATGAACCAATTTCTATAATAAATTGCCTCTTATATATAGGTATCCCCACTTTCTTTTTGTTTATATTACACTACTTCCCTTTTATGAAAAACCTACATTAGTACAGTGACAGTTTTTTCCATACAAGCAAAAATCCTCTTTGGATTTCTTTCAGGGAGTGAGAACAGGTATGGATATACATTTGGTAGGCAAATATACATTTGCCAAGTGTTTGTTTCTTTGTTTTCAGGTAATCCATTCTCATCCCACTTTCCTATGCTTTCTGACCCCTTCCTTTCTTATACTCTGTCAAGGCGGTTTCAGAGTCTCCACCTCGTTTAGTGTGTGAGCCAACAATCCAACAGCACGTTAGGATAGGTTCCAGGTGTCTTTGCTATGATATTAAATCCTGAGTCATGGAAGAACACTCCCATGTCATCATACTCTCCCCTCTCCACCCTCATGACCCCTACCCCATTTGTTCCTCTGCTTCTTTGTTATGTATATCAGCCAGGTCCTTCCATTCTTTTTTGTTTTTCTTTTTTAATTTTTTAATGTTTATTTACTTATATTTGAGACAGAGAAAGAGAGCACAAGTGGGGGAGTGACAGAGAGACACAGAATGTCAAGCAGGTTCCAGGCTCTGAGCTGTCAGCAGAAAGCCGGACACGGGGCTCAAACCCACGAGTTGAGAGATTATGACCTGAGCTGAAGTTGGATGCTCAACCAAGTGAGCCGCCCAGGTGCCCCTAGGTCCTTCAGTTATTTTGGGGAGCAAGATATTTCTGCTCCAACTAGGGACTAAATTTCCTCCTCAGATTATATTGAAACCTGTCAGCAATTATTGATTTGAGGGCCTTAAGTGGTGTCAGAGTAGAATGAGCATCATCTTGAAAGCAAGGTGCTTCAGGTGTGGTGTTTTGCAAGCCTTCCAGGTGAAATAAGGCTGTTTATTGCTAGCAAAAAGATGAAGGCTGCTTCTGCCAGTTCCCTGTGTTCAGAACAATCTAGCATTCAAGATTCTCAGGTTTGTCACTCAAATGTCCTCAACTCAGACCTCAGGTACTATGACCTACTACAAGAGCTCTAACTTTAACATAAGAGGCCCATTGAGATTATATGTTTAGGTTTTTTTTGTTTTTTCCTTTTTTGTTTTGTTTTGTGTTTGTTTTTGTTTTTGTTTTTTTGCGACACTGCCACCTTTACAGTGAACTAATGAGCATACATTTCAGCCTAATCTGCCTTCTTTCTGTTGGAGATAGGATCTCTTTAAACACCACGGTGGACATCTTCTGGCTTTCATAGTTTATCATTTCTTTCTTAAAAGATTTCCAAAGCAACCGTTTTGGAATAAAGTCAGTGCTCAGCACAAGTCTTATAATTGTCAGTATCCTCACAGTGTTTACATACCCAAATAACTATGTATGTAAGTTAGTTCTTTATCCTCCAGTATATAGCATCCCAATCCATCACGTGAGATTCTTAAAATTTGTGGCTTACAGCACATGAGGAGTTAGTATACTTAAATACCAACACCAGTGGTGTCCTCGTTGCTGTTTGAACACTGAATGATTTCTTTCCAGAATCCCAGGACTAAAAATAATCTAACCTACAAGATTTCATAGAATATAGGAGATATTTTGCATAACCTTGAATCATTTAATATTTTCTGCAAATGTTAGTGTTCTTTTTCTGTCTTTTTGTTTGTTTTTTTTGTTTTTGCATAGTAGATGCTCCATAAAAATTTTATATGAAATCAACATGGTCTTAAGCTTTCTTGTTAGCTGCTCACTTTAAGTTTTCTGGAGAAAGGAAACACAGTGATCTTAAATGAAAAATAATTTGCAAAATAAATATAAATAAAATTTGCATAGATGCCTATTTTAGGGAATATAAATATAACTCCCCTTTCCACTGTCAGTTTTAAAGTTTTAAAGTAAAGCTGTTTTCTATAGAGGTCTATTTTAATTTTTTTAATGTTTATTTATTTATTTATTGAGAGAGAGAGAGAGAGAGAGAGAGACAGAGACAGAGCATGAGTGAGGGAGGCACAGAGAGAGAGAGGGAGACACAGGATCCAAAACAGGCTCCAGGCTCTGAGCCGTCAGCACAGCGCCTGACAAGGGGCTCAAACTCACAAACCAGGAGATCATGACCTGAGCTGAAGTTGAACGCTCAACCAACCGAGCCTCCCAGGCACCGCTGTAGAGGTCTATTTTAAAGTTAGATAAGATTTACTGAAGCAAACCTGAGATAGATATATTTCTAGAAAATTAATTTTCCATTTTCTTTGTTCTTCCAGCCAAGTTCATGAAAATGGAACTCTACCATCTAGGAGGTATTGCAAATCTTTGTCTTCCTTCTCAGAGACTCATATCTGCCCAGAGAGGAGGAATAGCTTGAATAGTGGGTAAGATAGGGAGATAGAATCTGAGAGATGGTGACACATTCTCTTTGCCTCTCTCTCTTCTGGATCATCTTGCTTGTGGCATGAAGCCTATTCCTTTCTCACAGTTAGTAGCCATCTTTGAGGTGGTGGCAATGGTGCTGATGGATGGAGGCTGAGGTTGGGGACTTAGTGCGGTTTCTTGCCTTCTGAGTCTGTGAGTGAGTGGCTGAATACAGTCACCTCTATAAAACCAACTATCACTCCTCTTGAGTTGATCCCTAGAGTATATCTAAGCAAATCAAGATTCCACATTTGAGATATAGATATAGATACAGATATAGATTTGAATTTTATTTATAAAATGTATTTAAAAAAAATAAAGTGCCTTTAGCTATGCTTCCATTTTTCAGAGACTAAAGAGTCTTTTTTATATAGGTTTGAGTTCACCAGAAACGGATAATGACATTAAGGGAATCTATTCCCAAGATTTGGGGTAGTAAAAATTTATGACAAGCACAAATCATAACTTAAAGGAATATATAGTTTTCTTCATATACCTATTAAAAGACTTTTTAGAGCAATTTTTAATCTTAAGTTTATAAATCGCCGATCTGGTCCAGCTGTCTTTGTTCAGACAAACCAATATTTTTGTATTTCTCAGTCAGTGGTCAGAGAGAAATATAATTTGTGTTTGCAAAATATAAAATAAATATAAATTTATCTGAAGTTCTATGGAAACGGATATGGAATTTTCTGCCAACCTTTTTTTTTTCACTGATGTAAGAAAATATGAGAACAACTCAGGTTACTTCTCCAAACATCCGTGTTAACAGTTTTCTATTCTTTCATGGCTTTGTTAACAGCTTCCAAGCCAAGGACTGAAATCGCTGATTTTAGTTAGATTTTTCTATCCAGGGAAGAATTATTAAATATAGAGTTCAACAATTCCCATTTTTACAGGGGTGGCCTGATTTTATTTGCATTTTTAAATGGCATTTCCCAGTACAATTTTTCTAGAAATAAAGACAATTTCACAAATAGCAAAATCTCTTAAGGAATGTGGATATAATTGACAACTCAGAGAAACCTCCATTAATATATTCTTCATAATAATGACAAAGGCCTCCTCCAGTAGAAAATTCTCTAATTAAAGTAATCCTAGCTATTGAGGTAAGATAGTTGTGTAGGGCTTTAAGAGTATTTCAGTCTTTTGTGACACTTTTTAAAGATATGAATTTATCTCTGCCATTTTCTCTTTTTTGTTCTTTCCCACGACATCCCTTTGGAGAAATAACGAGGTCCTGATTCATAATGCTGTGTTCTACTGGTTATTCACTTTTTCCTGAAGATTAGAAAAGCTAGTAGAATAGAACTGAAGTATTACTGATAGGTGTCACTCTAGATATCATAGATTAGAGGGAAAATATTTAACAGTCATAAATTTAAGTTTGTAAAATAAATATTAGACTTCTACTTACCATTTACGTGCCTGTGAAAATGTAAACCAAAGTTTTTCCTCTTTTTAGCAGACTCATATCTCAAAGACATTAATACTTACATTGGCGAATTCAAGAAGACTAAGAAAAGAACTGTTTAGGCTGGCTATCCCCAAGTGCAACTTTTCTTTATTGAGGCACACTGCACATATAATAAAAAGCACAGATCTTAGGCATATAGTTGAAGTCCTGGCAGATCTATACATCCGTGTTACCTCCACTCAAATAAAAATATAGTAGATACCCATCAAACCTGAGAGTTCCCTCACTCAAGTTTTCAGTTACCTGCTACCCTCACCATTTCCAAGACAACCACTGTTCTGATTTCTATCATAATTGAGTGTTGTGCCTGTTCATAAACTTCCTGTAGATGGAAACTTAGCATGCAAACTTCACTCATCCCACAAACTGGCTAAGTAGATTAATTGATGTTGTAGGAATCAGTAGTTTATTAATTTTTATTGCTGAATTGTAACAAATTGTGTATCATACTTTGTTTATGTTCAATAGGCATTTGGGTTGTTTGCAGCTTTTGGTTATTTTCAAATTTTCTTTCTTTCTTTCTTTTTCTTTTTTTTTTTTTTTTTTGAGCATTCTTGTGAAAGTCTTTCTGTGGACATGTCTAGAAGTAGAATGGCTGGGTCATAGGATAAACATGCTAAGTAGGGTATACAGGAAACTGCCAGATTTTTTTCCACCAATGTGTATAATTTTATACTCTAACAATATATGAGAGTTCTAGTTGCTCCATATCCTTGCCAATGTTTGGCATTGATACAGTTTTTAATGTTAGCCATTCTAGGAAGTATCTAGTATTATCTCATTGTGGTCATAATTAGCATTTCTTTGGTGACTGGTGAAGTTGAATGTCCTTTTAATTTGCCGATCAGCTGTTTGTATATCTGCATTTGTTAAGTGTTTGTTTAAATATTTTTTCTCATTAAAAAAATTGGGGTATTTGTATTCTTATAGTATTTATGCATAATATCTATAATAGTCTTTATCTATTCTGGATACATGTGTTTTGTCAGATAGGTTTTTTGTGAATATATTTTACCACATGTGGCTTGCCTTTTTGTTTTTTTTTTTTATGGTATCTTTTGATGAACATAAACCTATAAGAAAGGGGAAGTCTAAGTGCAATTTATAATTTACCCTGCTTTTCCATTGTTGAAAAACTGAATAGCATATATTTTCAACATAGACCAATTTAAAATGTTCTGAAAATGTGTTCAATGAATTAATAGCCTTCTTAATGATCTTTTAAAATGTCATAAAAGACTCCTTAGTAGCTATCACACTTACAGATTTTGAGGATGCATGTGTAAGAAAGATAGAAAACACACACATGCAGCCTTTGAGGGTTTCTGGGTATCTCTAAATTGAGGACCTGGAATGGTCAGGTTACTAGCAGTGAAATGGAACTTGGGAGGCAAGTTTGGATTGAGATAGGCTGTTACAGGTTCTAGAGCTTGTGGCCAAATTGTGATAAGGTGATGGCCTTTTCCAAGGCAGCAGTCAGCGAACCTGTGCTCTACACCTGAGAATACTGGGTATTTGCTCTTAGTATTGTGACTGAGAGAGACAAGCAGAGCTGAATTTCTCATGAAGCTAGTGAAGCGTAAGCATCAGAGTCTTTGACTGCATGGACTCTTTTCAATACCCTGGGAGGGATACTGACCACATATTTACATGACCATATACTACATATTTCCTTTATAAGATCTGCAAAGAGAAGATATTTTAACCATAAGAGGTGAAGACCACTGTCTTTCTCTTCTCTGATTCCCCTCTCATTTACCTTCTCCCACAAGTTGGTTCAAGAGTGTTCATGAGCCCTTTGGGGATCTAGTTCAGCCAGGAAAGTTGAGATGAAGTTACAATTAGTTGTAGTTTAGTGGCATATATCTGTGAAGGTTGCGGTCACCCGTGCTTAATTACATTGTTGCTAATGATGTAGCCCTAGATTATATTGCCACCTCGATATAAGAATGGCTTCTGGGAATACTCCTATCATCTATTATACCAGTTCCTCTGGGAGATGTGAGAGAGTGCACCCGAGACCAGGGGTTATATAGTCATATGATAATAGTTTTAGACATCAGATCCTAGAAGCACATATACAGTGGAAGAGAAACAAGATTTGAGACTTATCTGTGGAACACACTTCTAATCTTTACACATGTCACAGTGTGATAGATTGACCTTGCATTGACAATCAAAACAAAGGTTCATACTCATGAGACATATTCAATAAGGTAGACAATATGTAATTAGAAGTACAACTTATTACTTTTTATTATAATCACATGAAATATAATGAACTTTTGTATTTGTAAGGCATGAAACTACATAAATACTATAAAAGTAAGTATGTTTGTATGTATTCACAAGTTTGGTGCATCCCAACACGAGGACTTCACTAAGCATATGGTACATATATTTTCCTAAAGAGAATTCTAGTAGGTCAGGCAAAAAAGCTCACAACATCACTAGCAACAAAGAGAAAGACCTGGAAACACAAATGTGCCTTTACAAAATGTCCAGATGTATTCATCAGTAAGTTAATGTATGTACCATAAGAATTATTTGATTATGCAATTATATGGTTCATTACTACATAATGACAATTTTAAATGCATTTGCATTTCTTTTGTGTGTACCTTATTTTCAGATTGAAAAATTATTTTTCAGAATTGTTATATGAATGAATAGGCTCTCAGATGGTTTGATAATCCAGTTAATGAAGAAGAGTGGATCAGATGAATGCACTGGGAGAAGGTTTACATTTCTTGATAGTTTAAAAACAAATTACTGATACAGATGAGATGAAATAAAACTTATAATACATTATGACAACAACAATATCATTGACAAACTGGTTGTAAGTATGAAAGTATGATCATTTTAAAGATTATTTAATTTTGGTTGCTCATAAGAACATTTGAAGGGTCCTGGGGATATCTGGGTGGCTCAGTTAGTTAAGTGACTGACTTTCGATTTCAGCTCAGGTCATGATCTCATGGTTTGTGAGTTCAAGCCCCACATTGGGCTCTGCATTGACAGTGCTGAGCCTGCTTTGGATTCTTGCTCCCTCTGTCCCTCTGCACTTAACTCTTTCTCTTCCTCTCTCCCTCTCTCTCTCTCAAAATAAATAAATAAACATTTTTTAATTAAAAAATATTGAAAACAAAAGAACATTTGAAGTGACCTGAAATCTTACAGGTTATGCATGGAGAAGTTTGATAACAATCTTAAAAATGAGTTTTGAAACTAAAAACACTTTTTTCAATCTATCAATAACAATAAAAAATATTTTGATAGACTATGATAGAGGAAATACTAAATTATCTTTCTATTCTTCCTAGAGAAATGGTATTATAAAATCATGACCATGTAAGAAGAGATAATCAAAGGCAATGCAGCCAAAGGGTAGTGGGAAATTATCATACATGTATCAGGCAATTAATGAAAATATTATGTGTTGACCAGATTTAATTGTATGCGGTATTTATGAGCATATATACGTGTGTGTGTGTGTGTGTGTGTGTGTATAATTTGGCCATTAAAAAGAAAGAACTCCTGCCATTTGCAGTAATAGGATGGAGCTTGAAGGCATTATGCCAGGCGAAATAAGTCAGAGAATGGCAAATGCTATGTGATCTCACTGACATGTAGAATCTAAAAATGTCAAAGAAATAGAGAGTGTAATGGTGGTTTTCAGGGGCGGGGAGGTGGGGAAAATGGGGAGATGTTGGTCAAAGGGTACAAACCTCCAGTTATAATGCAAATAACTTCTGGGCATCTAGTGTACTGTATGGTAACTATAGCTAACAAATCTGTTTTATATGCTTAAAAGTTGCTAAGAGACTAGAACTTAAATGTTCTCACTACATATAACACACACACACACACACACACACACATATACATGTATAAAAGAATAACATTATACTCCTAAAAGCTAAACAATATTGTATGTCAATTATATCTTGATAAAAGATATAAACCTTTTTATATCTTTTAGATTAAACCTTATAATCTTTTAGATTAAACCTAAAAGAAATAATATAATGGCTATATGTTAAATTCATATATTTGTGGGTTTAATGATAAAATAATGTGCTTCATTAATGTAAACAACTTTTAAAAACGTTGAACTGTGTATTTTTTAAATGAGAGATTTATAGTCTCATCCTTCTGGGCAAAGAACTCTATATAGCAGCCCCTTACATACTACATTAGACTCCTATGTCCCTGATGCTCTATGGTATCAGTTTAATCAAAATCAATCAGTATTTTGTCACAAGGCTGATATAAATCTTTCTGTTCTTACATTGTCACAGTTGGATCCTATAAAATGATTAATTTTAATATAGGGAATTGAACAAAATATGAATGGAGTAGAAAGAAAAGAAAATGAAATAATCACTGAGAAAATACAGAGTTCATTCACCCACTGGAATGAGTTTTCCTTCTACCTAGAGGAGAAGAAAGAGAGAGAAATCATCCACCTGGCATAGCAGAAAGTAGGTTCTCAGACAGTTCTAGTAGTCATGGCTATAATATTAACTAGCTATGGGATTTTTAGCAATTTTGGCATCTGGCCTCCAGTCTCTACTTTGTAATACTCCTTTCCACCTCTGACGTGTGTGCATAGCTAAAACCTACAAGTGAAATTTGATTGCTCCTTTTTTCCCACATGCCCCATATCAAACTCAGGATTTCCCTTTGGCTTTAATTCCAACATATATCTTGTAAATGCCTGCTTTTCATTATTTTTTCTACTATTACCTTAGTCCAAGTCATGGTTATTTCTCCTGGACTTCAAAAATAGTGTTATAAATGACATTCCTGTTTCAAATCTTGATCTCTCTATAGTTTATTGTCCACAGTCACTAGTATGCTCTTTTAAAAGAGTAAGTGAGAGTCTCCAAAGGGTTTCAATTACAATTTGAATAAAATCCATAACCTTTGCCATGCATTCAATGCCTTGCATGCCTTGGTTTCCATCTGCCTCTTATGTTTCTCTCATACCACTGCCTTTACTCTCATAGCCTGGCCAAAATGGCCATTTTTCTAACCTCCAAATACTCTGAGATTATTCCCATCTCAAGTCCTTTGCTGTTCCATGTGCCTAGAACGCTCTTCCCCAAGACTTAACCTTTTTAAAATTTTTAGTGTCTATTTATTTTTGAGAGAGAGAGAGACAGAGCACAAGCAGGGGAGGAGCAGAGAGAGAGGAGACAGAATTCAAAGCAGGCTCCAGGCTCTGAGCTGTCAGCAACAAAGCCCCACGTGAGGCTTGAATTCACAAGCCCTGAGATCGTGACCTGAGCTGAAGTTGGATGCTCAACCGACTGAGCCACCCAGGCGCCCCCAACACTTTGTCTTTTTATCATGTCTGTCTTAACCACCAAGATTACTTCCTCAGACAGATATTCCCTATTCATATAACCTTACATTGCCCCTCCTCACTTCCAATTAAATATTATCATTGATAATCACAGTCGATGTCCTTCACAGCACTTACCAGTATCAAATATTTTTAATAATCTATTTGTCTATGGGTTTATTTTATTCTCTGCACTGCACTCCACAAAACCAGAAACGCATGGAAGACAGGAAATTCTCTGTTCACTATTACTATTCCCAGTGCCCTGAATAATGCTTGGCCCATGGTGAGTGCTCAATAAAAAATGTTCTTGAACGAGTGAATAATGAATGAATTCTTAAGGAAGACGTAACAAAAAGTAGATTTTCTGCATCATGCTCACTCTCTGATTTTTCTATTATCTAGGAAAGTATAACATTAATCACATGAGTCAAAATGCTTCCATTAGATGATTAAGCCAACACTCATCACTGAAAATGTATCTTTTGATTTTTCCCCAACATTAAAGTTTAGATTTTCTTTGTCTCTGTTTCATTTCAGGAGTGTAACAATGAAGTTTAATTATGATAAGTACTACTAGCCACCTAGCTTTATTTTGGGAATCACTCATTTTTCTCATACTTCTTGCCTTCTTCCTCAGCCTAAAGTGAAATTCTCCCCACTGATACTCTTCAGTTACTCACAATACCCTCCCACCTTCCATTTGTTTTAAGGGGGTGCTTATTAAAGGCAGAAGGTAGAGTTTGTTAGCCAGGTTAGGCTGCCTCAACACTTTATCTACTTTTACTTGAAGGCTGAGCACCTTTTCTGTGCAATGAAAAGAACAAGAATTAGGCACAGATTACAGAATAAGAACAAGGTGACCCGGCGGAGAGATATGGACTGTGATTCTAGATTTAACAACTCTTCAGACAGGAGACTGCAATAAGTTTTAAGACCTAGGACAAGAGAAATCTCTTTAGATTTCAGTCTTTTTAACCAACTCCAACTTGGGTCTCTGAACCATAGGTACTGGTCTTCCCACAGCTGGGGCAAGACTGCAATTGGTTGTAGTGCCTGTGACGACCTTTACAAAAGACTGACAGGACCATTTCTGTATTCAGCATCTGCTGGCTTAAGATAAAAAAGCATGCATGTCTCTGTGCTGTAATGTTCTCCTATTTATTCCTACAGAAGGAGTATCATTTTTCATATGAAAGGGGGGTGTTCTAAAGGGTTCATAATGTCTTAATCAAAGAACTGCCAAAATCTAGCCTACCATGACAAAGAAGTTGCTCTAAAATTAAAGTGAGAAAAGGGGCACCTGGGTGGCTCAGTCGGTTAAGCTTCCAATTTCCTGAGATTGAGCTCTGTATTGGACTCAGCGCTGAGCATGGGACCTGCTTAAGAGTCTCTCTCCTTCCCACTCTGCCCAGTCCCCACTTGTGTGTAGGCGTAGGCCCTCTTCCTCTATCTCTTTCTCAAAAAGAAAAAAAAATTAAAGCAAAATCTCCCATCTCCTACCCACTTCCTTAAACAGTTTGAAAACAAATGGCAATTTATACCACATTATTTAAGAAATGGTCCTTTGCTAGGGACAGATGCTTGCATTTTGTTAGAACAAAGTTTATCAAAGGACAAATTTCAGTAATATGTCATGCTATAACTCTCCTTTCTCTTATTACAGCTGAATCTAGAGCTTTTCCATAAAGCTGTAAAGTTTTATTGAGTAAATAATGCCCGCTTTACCATGGTTCTAACGACATGCTCCCTTGACAAATAGATGGAAGCAAAGAGGGGTTAAGTAACAGCATTTTGTTAAGAGCCTTCAAAGACATCATCCTTCCAGGGAAAAATTCACTGAGACAAATAATTCCTTAATATTTTAAGTACTTGTCATAAATATTTAAGGCTATTAGGATATATTTTTTAAAAATTAAGTTAAATTGACTTAAAAAATAGTTTCTATAGAATGGGTGAGAATAGGCAGCTCACCCATGCTGCATGTTTAGTTTTTTTTCCATACCATTTTTCCTTTAAGTTTCCTAAAACATATGTCCCCATGCAGTTAAAGCCAGACAACAAAATAGTTTCAATATTTTCAACCTAAATTAAAATTAAGAAGGATTTGGTGAATTAAAAGATTCAAGAGGTGCTAAATATTGATTTTGCTGAGGCATCCCGAAATATATAGGAAATTTACTCTTGGAATTGTAGAGCTTGCTGATGTAATTTGCGTCATGTTTGTGGCTCTCACTAATTTTCTGATGCTGTTTGGGTGGAAAGTTTAACTCCCAGCATCTGTTATAAACCACACAGCTCTTAGGATGAAACAATTTCATCTGCCTCTTTAAATCCCACTTTATACCTAAGTGGTTTTGCTGTGCACAATCTGAAAATACAAGCACATGAATTCGTGGGCACAGATGAAAAATGTTGTGATAGGATAGAGCACATATGCACAAACACAAAAACAATTAGGGCCACCTTGCTCTGCCCAAGGGTAGCCGTTGTGAGCAGGAGCTATGCCGATTTATTAGCCACAACGCATCTCCACAGACACTTTGCAAGTCAAATTTCTTGACTGTTTTCTAAACCATGATTGTGTTGCTAGTAATCTTTGGCAACTAGTCAACTATAACGATTTCATTAATTAATGTTCCATATATGCAGTATTTCTATCTAACTACAGAAACTGATAGCCAGGAGCACGCCTGATCACAAAATATTGGTTTAAGAATTTTAATGATGGTCTTGATTTATTAATGCACTTGTCTACATCTGTTAGAGGGAGCTTTCTGCATGCCTCAATGGGAATCTCCTTGATTTGTTGAATATGAATGGAGGAGAAAACAGGCATGTAAGTTACTGCTATCTTGGATGCCATCCTTATAATGTCTTAGGGGGTTTTTGGTTTTGCTGCCCCCAGATGAATTTGGCCTTTCTATATGACTTAATTAGTAGACCAAAGCAAATGCTTCTGATGTGATTTAGTTGGGGTAAAGCCAAGGCTTGTAGTTTATACATACAGCAGTCTTGACAAATTTATGTGAAGTCTTAGTTTCATAGTGCTATCACTGGTGTGGGGATACTAGCTTTATTTATACATCTCTAATTGCATGTACAGTGAACAAGGGCTATGACCCAAGGCTATGCCAAGACTAATTACATTCACAAATTCACATGGCTTTTTCTTCTTCCTTTTTTCACCATACTTGAAAATAAGTATCCATCCACACACCATCCAGATTACTAACATAGGTAACTTCATCAGGTGATGAAGCAATGAGCTTGCTTCATTTTGCAATGTTTGAACACAGAAAAAAAAAAAAAAAGAATGCACTCTATAGATGTTGCAACAAATGAGGCTACAAAATTCTATAGCAATTTCTGAAATTTATATGCAGGGAAGCATATAAAGTACCAGAATTCTCCTTGGAACTATTGGGAAGATAGAAAACAAAATTTCATAAGAGACCTGGACAATTTAATCCAAGAAGAACAGATGTTTTCCCACTGGTAATGACTATATAAGTTCCTGAGTTCCATTTACAAATAAGACCATTGAATTATCTTATGAACAACTTGAAAATGCTGAGTAATGGTGAAGATCAATCGCAGCAGGAAGAATTTTATTGTTAAAGTAGGATTCCGTTGGTATTGAGGCTTCTGGAACTTCCATTTCTAAAATGAATGCTAGGTACTTGATTGTCTGAGGAGCCTGTTGGTCTTGAAAACATTTCACCTCATCACTCTGAAAATTCAAAACCTGATGGCTATGATTTCCAAGAAACATGAGGAAATGACCGTATATTTTTGTCGTTGATACTGCAATGCACTACCCAGATCTCTCTCCAGGAATGAAGGATTTGCAGACTCAGCCCTTAAAGAGATTATTTCTGTTGAAGCAAGCTCCCTCCCTCAAGAGCATGCCTCGTTACCAAGGTGGCTCACACTCAATGACTGGGTCCCCTTGCCTCGTTCAGGATAATGCTTAAGAGTAAGGGTTAGAGTTTCTTACCTACAAGATCGACTGAAACCTCCTTTAAGACTGCATTACAGCAGTACATATCTTAGGCTTAAGCAAGAAGGTTGGAAGTGTGTGGTCATTTTGTGGTTGGTGTGAACATCTAGACCATTGCTGCTAAATTGGAAACGAAGTAGGCGAGGCAAAAAGTTAGGTTTTCCCCCATGGTTCTACAGGGATTCTAGAAAGAAAGCTGGGTGGGACAATCAGAAAGAGCAGACACCAGAACTGAGAGGACCATTCCTGGACTATTGAACATGGGTGATCTAGGAATATCTCTTTACATCAAATGTAAATTAGAGCCATCTAATTATATAGTGAAAACAAATAAATGCTGCTCTCCGCTATGACAGATTAGCTTATGGCAGAGCAGTTGCTTTGCCAAAATCAACTATAAATTCTGAATAGAGTTTTCAAAAATATGCATTAAGGTATGAAGAAAGGCATCAGCATCAGAGAACTAACAAGAAATGCTGTGCTTAAAGAACCAAGATTTCCAACAGATGTAGAGCCAAGAGGCTGAGAAATCAAGACGGAGACAACAAGATGCTGGAAAGCTCAACTTAACTTTCAACTATTTCAACTAAAAATATACAAATTGGAGCCCAAGGCTTCATATAGTTAGGACTTAGGGGTTATCATTACAAAAAACATGGAAACACATTGAGGTAAAGCCAACAGGTAGTGCCACTTTATCCTCAATGTCTTTTCTTAGGGGCAAAGAAAACATTCACAAAGCATCAGCTAAGAGATAGAAAAATTTAAGTGAAATTATGGCAGTCTTGAATATATATGTTATTTAATATTCACATCAATACATCAATGTTAATTGATATAGACAAATATATCAATTATTCTTTCACAAGAATTAATGGCAGCATTGATTTCACATTCCTTCAGAAAGGAAAACTCTTACTTTTGTCAAAAAGCTAGTGCTTCACACTCTAATCTCATTTTTGAGCGATTCCATCGAAGGGCACTAGAGGATACAGCACCTCTGTGTGTGATTAGATGAGAATACTCCAGAGAAATGACTAGGACATGCCACATGTTAAACCTTCATTATCATATGTTCTCTTTTACAAGTTCTTAGCTGCAACTCTATTTTTATATTTCCTTTAACAGTTCCATAGTTCTGAGCAATTGGCTGTGTGTGTGTGCATGTGCGTGCGTGCGTGTGTGTGTGAAATCCATCTTATTATAAGACCAAAAGAAAACGTCTGTGTTTCTTCTGATCAGTTCACTTCTTAGGAATCCTTTGTGCAACTCACCCGCCTCCCCCCCTGCAGCATGTTAATATGTTTCTTAAACATAATAAGCCCTTCTCAAAATATTGATCTCTAGCAGCTGTGGCTGCACTTCTGCAGGTTTTTACAGAAACATAATATATGTTTTGTCCACTATTTTATAAGAGGATATGCCCTTCATCATCCTCCTGAGAGCAACCCTTAGACAGGCCAAGCCGAGTTATCTGGATTCAAATATAAATGGAGACAGAGCTTAAGTATTTTTAGAAATGTAGTCAAAGCCAATAGAAGCTGCTTTAGAAATGCAAATGAGAATCACATTGCCAGAAGGCAGATGTTGTAAGAAAAAAAGTATGGATGTGTAGCCTGTTACCCTGCCACAGGTTACATTTGTGATTTTTCTTCTTTCTGAAAGGGGGAGCAGAAAATTTCACTAGGACTAGGAAAAGTATCCTTTTCATCAGGCTCTCCAACTCCTTGAGTTTATAGAGAGGTTCCTAACAGTTACACAGAAAACTGTCAGTCATACTACAGTCAAGAAGAGATTTCCATATTCTTTCTAGAATAGAATACAATAAGGATAAGTGAGTGGTATAAAAAGGGAGCAAGCAGAGTAGGAAAAAGCCACAGGTGAGAAGATAAGTTGGAAGCAACAGGCTGGGTGTGCAGTAATAGGAAAACAAGGGGTGCTGATCCATAAGAATTCTTTGTCTTTAGCCAAAAAGAAAATTGTGCTTGAAAAGAATGGATGGTGAACAAGAAATCTATATGAAACTGCTTAGTATTTAATCCTCCACAAAGCTACCTGAAGGAGATGAAAGTCTGTGAAATTACTATGGCTTTATGGTTTATATCCCAATATAAGCTAATGATTGACATTATTAAACATAAAACCATGTTTGTGCTAAATGCTAGGAGTTGAGATAAAAGGGAGAAAATTACTCCTTTTGAGAGAGAACTAGAGAGAATGGGAACAGGGTGGAGAGAAGTATGGCTTTAGGGGGTTACTTTTAATTGAGATTGGTTGGGTTTTCCTTCCTGTTTTCATCTATTTTGGGATATTTAAATATACAATGATATATCTTCTTCCATTCTGAGTCAACCTCACTTTAAATTTCTGTTTCATAGGAAAAGGAAAAAGTAAAATGGGAGCTTTGTGAAAGAGTTGAGCTATGAACGTTTCCAAAAAATGCATAAGGTTAAAAGCAATTTGGGGCAGTGGCCCAATAGAAGAGATCTTTCCGTTCCTGCATTGGGCAATGCTGGGTGCTACCATCTCAGGGGATGATGATCAGAAACTAACAAAGACAGTGGTTGCTCCCATCAGCCTGACTCAACTTTAGACAGATTTCTTTCTGACTGTAGACCCCTCCTCTCTTTTTTCCTAGAGCATTTACTTTAGGAAACTTAGAATTCATCAATTCTTCCTTTGTCTCTTTGAGATGTAAGTCTTCTACTAAATGTCTTTCTCAAGAACCTGGGAGTCATTCTTTTGAAATGTAATCATCTAGAAAGATAGCACCCCTATTTTCAAACCTCTCTGAAAGGATTGAAGCCTAACTTTGCTAAAGGTCAATTAGCAAATACAGCCAACCTAATTACAGAAACCAACTTCCCCCCTCCTAATGTCCTTTTCCACTAGCTTTTCTCCAGGCTTAAACTTAAGAAGTGAATTCAATCTCTCTCCCCCACTGCCACAGTTTTGAATAAAGTCTTAATTTCTTTTCAATCGGCCAGGTACAATTTTTCTTTTACAAAATGTTTTTAAAATGTGCTGTTAGAATGACTTCATATGCAAAGCAAAAATTCTACAAATTCTACATTTGCAGTTTATGCCGATGCTGGAAAGCCTGCTCCCCTTAAAGTAATATAGGGCAGTGGCACCATGCAACATTTAGGAACTCCTGTAGTTTCAAGGAGGGAACTCTGTAAAGTTTTGGTCAGGGATCTGGCTAGAATTTATACTTCTGACTTTGAAAAGCTGAACTAAAAGAAGGGAGGAAGGTATATATTTGGGGCAAGTGGAAAGCAAATTCCGTAAACGCCTTTGGAGTCTATAAATGGAACCCATTTCAAAAGTTGATTCCTTCCAGAAATTCAAACTTCTTTCTTCCTCTCGGCATCAATACTAACAACCAATCCTCTGATCACATATTTCATGTATGTGGGAAAAAGCTAGTCTCCAACCTTACATTGTCTTCCCCCCATAACCTGGTCCAATCTTAATCTTCATTTCCCTTACATTAAAAACCCTCAGAAGTGTTTCTCTCCCAATCATATAGGAAGATGAGTGATCACAGAGAAGGTTTTGTCTTATTAACAGTACCTTCCAAATGGTACAGATTTAATGAACATTTATTGAATGAATGAATGAATTAATTAATTAATTAATTAATTTCAAATTTGCAAATTCATTTTATGACTTTGTCATTGAATAACATAAATGTCAAGGCCCTAAATTTTCTATTATTTAAAGGGTTTCACTTTGCAAGTGTACTTTTTGGATTTTAAATGAATTGTTATTGCATATTTAAGCAGAAGCTTATCTGTTTGATTTATCTTTTCCATGGAATGTGGGAATATGTTCCAAGTGATCTATTTTCTCCTCCTCCGTTGTCCATTATAGTTAAAGGCCACGCTAAGAAAAAGCAGTATTTTAAGATTGATGATACAAACCTTTTTCTGTAGTAGTGGGAAAGTTAATGGACTCATACAGGGACTAAACTCATGGTAACCTATGAATCTCTAACAAAATAAAGCATTTAAAACATGGTATTTACTACTCTAGCTTTTTTTCTCTCATCATTGAGAGTATTATTTTCTTTACCACGCCTAGGTATGCTATATTGCCTTGTTGGTACCAACTGGATTGTATTGACTAGGAGTGTCGAAAACCTTGACGACAGTGATTAAATAATAGCAGGTATTTTTCACTCATAACAAAAGTCTAGAGGCAGATAATTTTTTTTCTATTTTCTTCTATGGAATTATTTCCTTAATTCCTTGGTCAAAGAGTAGAAACTTTTTTTTTAATATTTCGCATTTATTTAAGTGTTTTTGTAAGTAGTTTTATTTTTTTACTTTTAATTTTTTTTTAATTTACATCCAAGTTAGTTAGCATACAGTGCAACAATGATTTCAAGAGTAGGTTCTTTAATGCGCCTTACCCATTTAACTCAACCCCCCTCCCACAAGCCCTCCTGTAACCTAGAGATAGGTAACTTAATGTTACTGCAGCAACTCAGTGATGTCATCACAGACAAAACCTCTTTCTGTCTGT
Source organism: Paguma larvata (assembly GCA_030068075.1). Lineage (NCBI taxonomy): Eukaryota > Metazoa > Chordata > Mammalia > Carnivora > Viverridae > Paguma > Paguma larvata. The sequence continues at coordinate 37,879,786 of CM057837.1, read as the reverse complement.
CTTCTCTGCCTTTCTCGGCATACTGACTTCTGTCCTCTTACCTATTCCTGGTGACCACACAGCTGTTTCCCTTGGCAATATAGACAGGAAGAAAGAGAAAGGGGAAAAGGCAGAGAGCCAGGGGAGTTATATCTAACCACTTCAATCAGTAAAACAACAGCAACAATAACAAAACAAAAAAACTTGTCCTTGATGCCCCACCAAGAGTCTGCCAATTAACCCTTCATTGGCTACTCCCACACTAGTCACAAAGTGTTAGAACAGTAACACAGCCAGATTAGCGCACCGTGAGTTAATGCTTGGGGTGTGATGGAGTTCTACTATCCTGATGTTAAGGGATTGAGGAGGTTTGGATCTTATTAAAGCAGTAGATACTGTCTACTACATCTTTTCTTTTAAAAACCAACATACACTGGGAACTTACCATGTGTAAGGTACTATGAACTTTATGTGAATTAATTTATTTAACACAACAACTTAATGAAAAAAGTAGTCGTATTATCTCCATTTTATAGAAAAGGAAACCGAGCACTAAAAAGTTTTAGTAATTCTCCCCAGGTCTTACAGCTAGAAAAGAGCAGAGTCTGGACTTGAACCCTAGCACTTTAGCTCAATGCCCACCCTTTTCCATGTTGGCTAGTCATTCTAAATGCTATTTGTGCCTTAATAAAACAGATATGATACTTAGGTTGGTTTTATTTTACATGATTTAAAGAAGAGTGAGATTTGTAATACAGGGGGCCCAATATCTTGCTGAACTGATTTTGATTCCTAAAGAATATAATGGGGATTTTTAGAAGTAATTACATGTGAAGCAATTGTTCTTATTAATTTCTAGTGTTGAAAAATCCCAGGTCCAACATATCTCTTGATTTAAGTTGAATTCTTCGAATCTTTATAGACTGCCCACTTTGGGACAGAAACCACAAAATTGGAGCTTGATAATAACAATACTGTTGTCAGGGAGACAGGCTCATAAATAATTATAATTATGACATGATAAGTGTTATCACAAAGAAATGTACAGTTACACCAAGGTGGACAGATTAGCCCAAGGCTAAATACGGGACCCTAGGAGCACTGAGGGGAGGGAATAATTGAATTGCACTTTGAAAGAACAAAGGTACAAAACCCATTGGAATCAGTAAAAGTGATCAAGTTTTATTGAAGCAGAACTTTGAGAAATTGAAAGCTGCAATAAGTTTAGACACCTTTTAAAGTATGGGTGTGTTGAGTTCACAATCAAAGAAAATTGATGTAAATGGCAAGATCTACAGTGAATGTTTCGATTTGCAGGAGAATTATCCAAATATGATTCACTCTCTGCATCAGAACTTAGTGCCAAAAACTACTCCTCTAGAGGTTTAAAATTCTAAGCTTTGAATGCAAAATGTGTAGCTTGATGATCAAACTTCACTTAGCTTGTGAAAGGAGTTGGAGAACAAATGCATTATAAGCTCATACAAATGTAATTGACTTTAGAAATATGTTGGGTTTTCTAAGTACCAACACCTTTGTATGATCATCAAAACCTAATGCAGTGGAGAAATGGCAACATAAGTGATCCAGCATATATAACAAATTTTCAGTTGCAGAATCTACATGATGGGTCTACGGATGTTTATAAGGTAAGTCTTTCCATTGCTTTTATGTTTGAAAAATTTAATAATGAAATCTTAGGAAATAGAAGCAATGCAGTATATCTCCCCAGGAAGGCTGTGGGTTATAAGGACACAGTTTTTACCCATGTACCTCTTGCATTTGGGCAAAGCTGAATGTTTTTTCTGCATCTAGGGCTGTGGGTCAAGGCACTAGGTTCAGGTTGAAACTAATCAGATGATTCATTCCTTCAGCCATAGTTGTTGGTTCCATCGTGGCATGTATACAGAAATGGATTGTTTAGATTTGGGTGAAGTCTGCTGAGTTCTTGTGACGGAAGTCTCCTCACTCTTTAGAAAAGTTTCTGAATAATGTTACTCTCTCTTGGGTTGGAGGAGAAGCCGCCCATGCTTCCAGTTATCCTGGAGAGGCACTTTCTGATGACCAGAGGGAGGTTGTCAGAAGGAAAGTAGGTCCTTTTTGACATTACAATAGGGTTGCTAATCAAATCTTCTCTATACTTTGTCTTTCCAGTTAATGTATAAATGAATCCTTCTTTAATTTATTCCAGTGAAGGTTCTATTGAATGCATATTATTATAGATTTCACATATGAAGTAAACACAAAATTCATAGTAAGGAGACAAAGTAATGATATTCACATTTTACAGTTTATTCAAAAAGTAAGTCCTCAACTGTAAGAGATATCTGTGGGTATTATATTCTGTATTACGGAAGATGGGTAATTCTAAGCAGACATTAGAAACTGATGTTGTTGATTGTCAATAAGTACTTTTTAAGCTTCATCCTTTGTGTGTAGACCTAATTTTTTTGAAAAATTTCCAGAAGTCTTCCTGATGGCTACTATCAATTTTGAAAATAAAAGAACTAAACTTTTTATTGGTCATATACAACCACATACTCATACATTTATATGTATAAATTGTATACACACACTCTCACACACACAGTGTTAGTCTGCCTGGGGTTCCCATAATAAAATACTACATAGTGGGTGGCTTAAACAATAGATGTTTACATTTTTATGGTTCTAGAAGATGAAAGGCCAAGATTAGGTGATACCAGAGTTGGTTTTGGTAAGACCTCTCTTTCTGGTTTGTAAATGGCTGCCTTCTCATTGGTTTCACATGGTCCCTCCTCTGTGTGTGTGTGGAAAGAGAAAATGCTCTCTAGTGTCTCTTCTTCTAAGGACACCAGTCCTATGGGATTAGAACCCCAACCTTTTGAAATCATTTAGCCTGAATAACCTCTTTAAAGGCTTTGTCTCTAAATACAGTCACATTGGGGGTTAATGTTTCAACATAGGAGTTTTGGCAGACAATTCAGTACAGCATACATACAAATTCATAATATGTATATTATAAATGTGTGTGTGTGTGTGTGTGTATACACATGTGCTCATACACACACTTTTATATTTCTATTTTCAACCTTGGCAAATGTATGATATTTGAAGTAAAACATTTCAAAAGATGAGTGAATCTAGTGGATGCTGATTCCTTTATGTGCCCCTTTACCCAGTCACCCCCGCTCACAAAGACACTAGAAAAATAGCCGAAAAAAACACTTAATAGGCAACAACAGCATCGTGTATAGGGTTGCCAGATTTAGCTATGAAAACACAAGAAGTCAGTTAAATTTTAATTTCAGATAAACAAATATCGCATGAAATGTACTTGCAATGAAAGATGATTTGATGCTCATCTAGAAGTCAGATTTCACTGGGGGTCCTCTGTCCTGGATGGAGAATTTTTTATTTTTCTTGATGGAAAGACTGTGGCATGACCTTGGCACATAGACATAAATGCAATTTTTGACCCTGCTTAGTCTTTCTAGGTCTCACTTTCTGGCTGATTCTTGGTGATACTGTCGTGAGCATATTGCATTGCATTCTGCCTTCATGTCTAATTTCATCAATGTCGAATGATGTTTTTGGTAAGGGAACACATGGGTGGTTGTGAGATAGAATGTGAGTAACATGTTAATAAGATCCAGATTCTGCTTTAATATGCATAACTTACAGGAAACATCTTGCTGATAACATGTTTAGTTCTGAGAACACTGTGAGCCATATCTATTGCTTCATGGCAGGTGATGCTTTTGCATTGTTGATTTCAAATAAAGATTGTGATATAGTTGAATTGTATCCTCCCAAGAAAGATTGGAGGGAGGGTCCCAACCCCTCGTACCTCAGCATGTGGCCTTGTTTGGGAAAAGCATCTTTGCAGATGCAATTAGTTGAAGCAAGATCATAGTAGAAAAGTGTGGGCCCATATTCCAGTGTGACTGGTATCCTTAGAAAAAGATGACCCTGTGTGTCTCCAGACACACACTGGGAGAATGCCATGTGACAATCAAGACAAAGATTGGAGTTGTGTAGCTACTCACCAAAAAACGCTAGAGATTGCTAGCAAACCATCAGAAGCTCAAAGTAGTCAAGGAAGGGTCCGTTCAAGATTCAGAGAGACCATGGCCGGCTCCAGGTAGCTTTCCTGTAAGCATCGTTGCTACAGTGTTTCCTCCACAGACATTTTCTGCTCCAAACATGTGATTGATTTACTTATTTTTGCTGCATAGCTAGTTGGCCAAAGGGAAACTTTGCTCTAAAGATAAAATCATGAAAAATAAAAGAGAGACAGTCACTCAAATGACATAACGAAACATGAAAAATGAATAACAACATTTAAAAGACTTGATTGCAAAATATGAAATTTTTGAATACGTTCAAAATGTGTGGTATAGATTCAAGGTAATGCTGTGCAAATAACTGATTTTATTTTGTATATTAGACGTAAGTACTTGACTTTAACATCTTTCATTTATTATTCAGTTCAGTATTATAGATTCTATTTTACTTGTTTGTTTGCCTTCTTTTCTTTTTTCTCTGAAATTTCTTTTTTAATTAAGATAGGTATACTAGGATGCATATCCATAACTTGGCTTTGCATTGCATTGTGAAACCCTTCGATAATGTTGTTTGTTCTTGGCATATTGTCTCATGTTCACTGACAGATGTTCCAAAGTACTATAGGAAATGTGGCTCAAAACTGTGCACTGGGGTGCTCAGTCGGTTGAGCATTTGACTCTTGATTTTGGCTCAGGGTCACAGGGTCAAGCCCCACACAGGGCTTTACATTGAACATGGTGCCTGCTTAAGCCTTCTCTCTCTCTCCCTCTGCCCCTCTCCCACTCATGTGTACACACTTTCTCTTTAAAAAATAAAACAGGAAATAACTGAGTTTAGTGAAGATACAGAAAAAGAGGACCCCTTTTGCATTGCTAGTGGGGATGCAAATGGTATAGCCATTCTGGAAAATAGTATGGAGGTTCCTCAAAAAACTAAAAGTAGAGCTGCCCTACAACCCAGAAATTGCACTGCTAGATATTTCTGCAAAGGATACAAAAATGCTGATTCGAAAGGGCAGATGCATTCCAATATTTATAACAGTGTTATCAACAATAGCCAAAGTATGGAAAGAGCCCAAATGTGCATTGACTAATGAATGGATACAGAAGATGTGGTGTATATATACATGTATACAGTGGAATATTACCGCCAATCAAAAAAGAATTAAATCTTGCCATTTGCAGGGTACCTGGGTGGCTCAGTTGGTTGAGCATCCGACTTGGGCTCAGGTCACAATCTCACAGTTCATGGGTTCAAGCTCTGCATCAGGCTCTGTGATGACAGCTCAGAGCCTGGAGCCTGCTTCTGAGTCTGTGTCTTCCTTCCTCTCTGCCCCTACCCCACTCACTCTCTCTCAAAAATAAACAAAAGTGTTGAAAATTTTTTTATTTTATTTTATTTTTTTAATAGTTTATTGTCAAATTGGTTTCTATACAACACCCAGTGCTCAATCCAACAAGTGCCCTCCTCTGTGCCCATCACCCACTCTCCCCCCTCCCACACCCATCTCTCCCCTCAGTTCTTTCTTATTCTTTGAGAGTCTCTCATGTCATGTCTTCCTTCCTCTCTGTGGCTTTTTTTTTCCCCTTCCCCTCTTCCCCTCCCTCCTGGTTTCTCTGCTAGGTCTTCCAAAGCCTACCTATGCGTGGGAACATATGGCATCTGTCTTTCTCTGCCTGACTTATTTCACTCAGCATAATATCCTCCATTTCCATCCATGTTGCCACACATGGCCAGATTTCATTCTTTCTCATTGCTGCATAGTATTCCATTGTATATATATATATACCACATCTTCTTTATCCATTCATCAGTTGATGGACACTTAGTCTCTTTCCATGATTTGGCTATTGTCGAAAGTGCTGCTATGAACATTGGGGTACACGTGCGCCTATGCATCAGCAGTCCTGGATCTCTTGGGTAGATTCCTAACAGTGCTGTTGCTGGGTCATACGGTAAGCCTATCTTCATTTTTTTGAGGAACCTCCACACCGTTTTCCAGAGTGGTTGCACCAGTTCGCATTCCCACCAACAGTGCAAAAGGCTGCCTGTTTCTCCACATCCTCGCCAGCATCTATAGTTTCCTGATTTGTTCATTTTAGCCACCCTGACTGGTGTGAGGTGGTATCTCAGTGTGGTTTTGATTTGTATATCCCTGATGATGAGTGATCTTGAGCATTGTTTCATGTGTCTGTTTGTAAAAAATTTTTTAAATAAAAAATTCTTGCCGTTTGCAACAACATGGATGAAACTAGAATGCATTATGTTAAGTGAATTAAATCAGTCAGATAAAGACAAATATCATATCATTTCATTCATAATTTAAGAAATAAAACAGATGAACATAGGGGAAATGAAGGACAAATAAGATAAAAACAGAGAGGGAGGCAAATCATTTAAAAGACTCTTAAATACAGAGAACAAACTGAGGGTTTTTGGCAGGGTGTGGGGTGGGAGGATGGACTAAATAGGTGATGAGTAATAAGGAGGGCACTTGTTGGGAGAGCACTGGCTGTTACATATAAGTGATGAATCACTAAATTCTACTCCTGAAACCATAATTACACTATAGGTTAACTAACTTGGATTTAAATAAAATTAAAAAATATTTTAATATGCCAGAAAAAAAAAAACAAGACAAAACAAACAAGAAACTACACCACAGTATAGACCATTATGAGGGATAAGATTTATATAATAGAAAAACAGAGCATTGTATCCATGGAGAAATGAAACCAAGTGATCACTAGTTGGTAAAGCTAAAGTGTTAACCAGTTATTTTTTTATCTTTTATGGCCAATTAGTTATGCAGTGAAAATGTTTGCTGCACAAATGTTTACAGCAGAGACATCTACAACAATGATGCTTACCGTGAAAATACCCAACACAAACATGGCCAGGTCAACATTTGATTTCAGACTTCTAGCCTCCCGAACTTTAAGACTGTGAGTTTCTGTGGTTTTCTTTTCTTTTTTTTTTTAATTTTTTTTAAAGTTTGCTTATACCTGAAAGGGAGAGAAAGAGAAAGAGAGAGAGAGAGAGAGCAAGTGGGGTGGGGCAGAGAGATCAGGAGACACAAAATCCAAACTAGGATCCAGGCTCTGAGCTGTCAGTATGGAACCCAAGGTGGGACTCAAACTTGTGACTGCGAGATCATGACCTGAGCTACATACAGCCAGACACCCAACTGACTGAGCCACCCAGGCATCCTGACACCCCCAGTTTCTGTGGTTTTAAACCACCCAGTTTGTGCTACTTTGTTACAGAAGCCTTTGGAAAATGAGACAGATTTTTACAATCACTTACTATTATTGTCAGAAGAGCAATAGAAGTCAAGTTTAAGGCATATCTTGGGACCTGCTCATAAGTGTGGGGAGAATCACTACTTGGGAGGAAAAGTCTAATCCGATTGAAAAGAGGACATCTTAACTCCTGACATCTCAGAGCTTCTTAGAAAAAGGCTTCCAGAAGGAAAAAATTCATTTTCTTGATAGTTCTCCTTATTTCATTTTATTGCAACAATTCCAATGAGAAGTGTGAAAGGCTTTTTATTGTCATATCAGATTTACATGGTAAAATTTAATGTACTTCTTGTCAGTTTTAAACACTGGAAATATCAATAAAATGTCAAATTATATTTGACTTCAAACCCAAGTGGTTATAAAAATGCAATACAAATTTACAGTCATCTAGTCTTCCCCCTTTCTCACAATAAAGCCCCATTTTATTCTTTATGGGAAGCTAAACTTATTTTGCTCAAAGCTGGTAATTTATTAGGGCTTATATCAGATCTGAAGTGTGTTTCTCTTAGAAATCAATGATAGGCCTGGAACTAGGACCAAACTTTTAAATTATGGCTTTGAAGTAATGTAATTGTGGTTTTTAATGCCTCGTACATCTGCTTGAAGGATTATATGAGTTTGTTCAAAGTTCTGGAAACAATAAAATTAATTTTTTGGACAGTGAGCTAGCAAAGGGATACCAGTGATTCTAATTGGAGTGTACAGCATAATATCTCTTAATGCATTTTGTGATCTGTCTTACACAAGAAACATCTTGCCCAGGGTGTCAGCAGGAACTGTATCAAAGGAACTTTTGTCAGCTCTCTGTTCAAATACTTTCTTTTCTCCTTTCCCTTTCCAGGTTCCTGGTACTGAAACAATTTATTCTCCCTTAGATGAAAGATTCAGCGGCATGCAGCTTATATTGTTCAACGCTATTTATAAGGATTTCAGACCAACCCTATTTTACGGATTTGTGTTTTTAGGCAAATTCCATGCCCATGATCAAGAATGACAGTCACTGCTTTCAAACCAGCACAGCTAGCAGGGCCATAGACACTTTTGAACGTGAAAGGTAGAACAGGAAAGTTCAAGGGGGGAAAAGGGAGAATGCTGGAGAACAACTAAGGAGAGACCCCAGGAAAGCTTCCATTCTGGCACCTTTTCTTGGACTCCCAAAGAGATCATTTCTATGCTATTTCAGGATACTCAGATTTCTGTGTCCTTAGTTGCTCAGAGTAAAAACTAAAAATGAAACTCCAGTCTTCCCCTTTTCCATGTTTCTTCTCCTACACATTTGTTTCTTTCTTTCTTTTGTTTATTTCAATTTTATAATTATGACATCATTTTTGGGGGCACTTGGGTGGCTCAGTTGGTTGAGTGCCCAACCAAGGTCAGATCTCACGGTTTGCGGATTCAAGCCCTGCATAGGGCTCTGTGCTGACAGCTCAGAGCCTGGAGCCTGCAGCAGTTTCTGTGTGTGTCTCTCTCTACCCCATCCCTTGCTCAGTCTTTCTCTCTCCCTCAAAAATGAATAAAATGTTAAAAAAATTATTAAATGGCATCATTTATACCCGTCTAATGCTAGTTAACTTTTTCTAGAAAGATGACTGTCATATCAGCAACTCTCAAAGTTAAGGTGAACTTTGATATAACTTGGGTTTGTTTATGTAAAAGTAAAAGGGATCATGGAAAATTGTTATTCTGGTTGTGATGTTTGATTGGAATCAGCTTTTTGACATTCAGCAAACTTCTTTTTTTGTAGATGGCTCTTCCACTTCTCATTGTGGCACCACACCCTCTCCACTCCCCTCAGACACCTGAGCCCTCCCCTCCACCTTCCCTCCTTCAGTCGATGGCTTAATTTCATATTTCATGAATGAAAGAGAAACCATCAAATGAGAGCATTCCTGCCCACCACGCATTATGCTCAGAAGTTGTATCACAGTAGATACCTGGATTAGTGTTTAGATTAAGGAGACTTTTCTCTGTTACTATCTCTTTTCTCTTATTTCTAATCTCTTCCTTTTAAGAACTCAGCAGCATTTCTATCTGGGTCCATAATTTTTCTTTTATAGTAGGCAGAAGAGTGTCCCCCCAAAATATCCACATCCTAATCCCTGTAACTCGTGAAGATATTAGCTTACATGGAAGATGGAATTCAAATTATTAATTACCTAACCTTGAAATGGAGACATTGTCCTGGATTACTCAAGTGGGCCTGGTGTAATCTCAAGTGTTCTTAAAAGTACATAAGGTAGGGGCGCCTGGGTGGCTCAGTCGGTTGGGCGTCCGACTTCAGCTCAGGTCATGTTCTCGCGGTCTGTGAGTTCGAGCCCCGCGTCGGGCTCTGTGCTGATGGCTCAGAGCCTGGAGCCTGCTTCTGATTCTGTGTCTCCTTCTCTCTCTGCCCTTCCCCTCTTCATGCTGTGCCTCTATGTCCCTCAAAAATAAATAAACATTAAAAAAAAATTTTTAAAAAGTACGTAAGGTGGACACCTGGGTGGCTCAGTTGGTGTCCAACTCTTGATTTCTTTTCCGGTCATGATTTCACGGTTTGTGAGTTCAATCCCCCCATAGACTGTGGGGATTCTATCTCTTTCCCTCTGTATCTGCCTCTCCCCACTCCCCCTCTCCCCAATCTCTCTAAAAAATAAAAAAAATTAAAAATTTTTAAAAAACTTAAAAAAAGAAAGTAGACAAGGAAGGCACAAGAGGAGGCCAAGGTGATACATTGTAGAAGGGCTCCATTTGAGTCTGCTGGCTTTGAAGATGGAGAAAGGTAACTCTGAGCCAGGGAATATAGCTGGCCTCTAAAAACTGGAAAAGGCAAGGAACGTATCCTGCCTAGAGCCTACAGAAAGAAGAAGGGTCCTGTAGACACCTTGATCTCAGCCTGGTGAGCCCCCTGTCTGATGTCTATCCTACAGAGCTATAACATAATAAAGTTGTGTTGTTTAAGCTTCTGGCAGTTAGTTTGTTTAAGTTCGTGGTAATTAATTAAGTTAATTTAGTTTTTGGTAATTTTTCATGGGAACAAAGAGAAAAGTAATCATCCTTCAAACCAATAAACCAAACTAAATGAAACAAACCAAACACAAATATAGCCACAACAAACCTACCCAGACACTGTAACCTGCTTACTCTTTGTCTCTCTCCATTATGTCTCTCTCAATCTCAATCTCTTTTCTCCTTTCTTTTTATAACTAAACTGCTCAAAATCATTGAAGGAATATTCTCATCCTCTTGTCTTCTATCCACTCTAAGTCTGACTTCTATACTTAATGATTATACCAGATCTGTCAATGGTAATATGGCATCCAAGTTACCAAATTTAAAAGACTTTCATACCTCATCAGGATTTAATAGATTTGCCTAGTGCCTTATTGAAATAGCATTTTCTCTTCACTTGTACGACACCAAACACTTCAGTTATTCATTCTTCTTTTTAGCTTTCTCAGTGTCTTTTCCCAGCGTTCTCCATTTTTTTGTAGGGACACCACTATGCTCAAGCCAAAACTTCAGTTCAGATCCAATCATGAAAACAGATACCACTGTAGAAAGGTCAAAGAAAATCAATACATTGATTTGTTACACAAGTGATGAAAAAGCAGGGAAGCCATATAGGGGATGCAAACCAACGCCAAAATTAGTCACATAAGAAGCAATAGTCACTCTTCCAAGATGTTGATGCACATAACCCATTGCCTGCCTTTGATCTTCCTTGGATATTATAAGGCACTTACAATGAAACAGTTGAAAACAGAGCTCAAACCTTTCCTTCCACTCCTCATCCAGGGTCCTTCTTTTGATAAATGGAAGTGCCACTCACGTTGCTGCATAGACTAGAATCTTGGGTGTCAACCTCAGTACTTTCCTTGGCCTCACCACCCTTCCCACATTCAATAAACTAGTCTATTTCTCCCACAAATAATTTTTAAATATGACAAATGTTCTCAATCTTCACAATCATCACTTCAGTACAAACATTGTAACAATACAATGCAAACAATCATTGCTCACTGGACCATTAGAAAAAGTGAAATTTTTCTTTTCTTTTGCCAAAGAACTACTTTTAAAATGCAAATCATATAGATGTACACCCTGTTCCCAATCATAAATTGTAGTTGCATTTAGGATACAAGGGGATGAACACTCTTACAGGACCTAAAAGCATTGTAGAATGTGGTCTTACTCCCCATTTGCCTCTCAAATGACCATTCATCTTTCTGGGCACAATGTAGCTGTGACTTCTTCTCATGGTTCTTTCCTTCCCTGCCCTCTCCTAACCCTCCGTTTGCTGGAATGGTGTTCTTTTCTGCCTTTTGTCTCACTCATGCTGTCTTAGGAGACAAGCAGGTACCAATGTGATTAGTGAAGACAGAAGAAGCTGAACATGTGTGGACCAATCATTCTTTTGTCCTCTCTTCATGATTTACTTCTCTGCGGAAGCCACATGTCTGTCTTGCTCCCTCCACTCAAACACCATTGTAATCATTGGTTTAGACCTTCAGCTTTAGGATTTTCGTATTATTAAACATGAGTGTTAAAATTCTTCATTTTCCAGCTCTATGCCTCTCAGTTGCATTTAATCTCAGGCACAGGAGAGGACCCCCAACCCTCATGGCATTTGTCAGTATACTAATTATTTGTGCATCACCTGTGATTATCTGTTTGTCCTACAAATTATCTTTTTATCCTACAAAAAAATGCATTCTGTGAAGGAAAAGCTGTAACTTTTTCACCATTGTATTTCTGATGCCTTCCATGGAGCCTGGCACAGAATGGTCAGTCAGAAAATGATTGTTCATAGAATCCATGAGAGTGGCACTCCTTTTCACAGAAATAACCATCCAGGGGCAACCATTTCAGGTGGGCATGTCCCAAGAGGAGCCCTTGATGCTCTAAGACACAAAACAACATTGATTTCCTGGCTTTTTGCAGAAAAAAAAAGTAAAAAGCATTATTTTATGAAATATCATAAGTGGATTTATTTATAATGTGGCAGCTAACTGCCTCCGTGTATGAGAAAGGGACAAGAAGTCCAATGAAATCAAAGCCTGTGGCATCCCAGTTAGAAAATGTGATCTGTGGACTTAAGCCTGTGTTTTCTCCCACTGTCTATTTTAGTATCTGGTTTACCGATTATGGTATTTAGGATGGATGTATTCAATCAATGAATATTTTAAAGTACTTCCAATATTTAATCAGTGTCGTGGGTACCATCAGGGTTATAAGTCAACAGTCGAAATTTCAGTGTCCTCATGGAGTTTATGGTCTTTACAAACAGCTAACAGCAGGGAAGTATGCTTTAAATGCTCTGAGCTTTGTCGTTGTAAATGTTTATTTCTTTTCTAAATGACCCTGGCTGGGCTTTCCTAGCATTTCCTAGCATCTTATTCCTATGGCTCAGTCTATGTGTTTTGTTACCTAAAACACTAAGGGCAGCCTTCAAGAGAAATGAGCTGAGCCACTGGGGACTCTGGCTGTTCTGTTAGAACTTGTGGATTCTCGAGGGGGATTCTTTTTAGGAAAATAACTCAAACATCAGATTTAAATTACAATGAGACTGGACTCAGGTCACAGTTCTGCTTCTCAATTGCTGTTTGACCTTGGTCAGCCTCAAGCTTTTCAGTCTGTTTTCACAGCTTCAGAGTGGAGGCAACAAAAAATGACATCAAAGTATTGCACTGACTTCTTTTTTATTTTATTTTATTTAAAAAAATTTTAATGTTCATTTATTTTTGGGAGATATAGAGACAGAGTGTGAGCAGGGGAAGGGCAGAGAGAGAGGGAGATAGAGAATCTGAAGCAGGCTCCAGGCTCTGATGCGCCGTCAGCAGAGAGCCCAACATGGGCTCACAGACCGTGAGATCATGACCTGAGCCTAACTCGGCCGCTTAAGCAACTGAGCCACCCAGGCACCCCTTCTTTTTTACTTTTTAATTTTGGGGCCTGTTTCAGATTTATAGAAAAACTGGCAAGATACGACAGAGTTTCATTGTAGCCACAGACAGTGCCCAATTACAAACATCTAGTATTAGTATGGTACATTTGTCATAATTAGTAAACCAGTATCAATACATTCTCATACTATACTGCATCTCATACAATATATTATATATATATATATATATATACACACATACATACATACAAACATTCATTCTTACATACTTTATTCAGATTTTCCTACTTGCTCCCTAATACCTTTTTTTTTTTTTCAGTTCTATGCTCCAATCCAAGATATAACATTATATTCAGGAATCATGTCCTCTTAGCTCCTCTTGGCTGTGACATTTTCAGAGGTTTTTCATTTTTGTGTTTGTTTTGACTTTGAGGACTCTGGCAGACACTATTAGTTGTCTTTCTAGTAACTGTTCTCCCCTCCCTTTTGAAAGAATGGGAGTGACAGTGAACTCAGCTAAGACACTCATTAACTCAGATACCCTTGCAGCAAGGAGCGGCCACATGACCCCTCCCAGGCAACGAGACATAAGTCAAAGATTTTGAGTGCAGCTCCCCAGAAAGACTTCTTAAAAGGGCCATACTTCGTCATCATGTGACTTTTCCCCCTTTTATTACCCCACTCTTCTTGCCCAGATGGTGAAAAATAATGATCAGAAGTGCAGCAAATATATTTCAAGAATTACGATGACATATTTTAAAACATGAAAATGAACTCTGTGATGTTTATATTAATATGCATATTTGTATTATCATATGTTTCTGAAAGCAGCTTTATTGAAATATAATACACATGCCATACAACTCACCTTTTCGAAGAATGTAAGTCAATGGTTTGTAGTGCGTTTGCAGAGTTGTACAACCATCGCAACGATCAATGTTAAAACATTTTCATGATACTTGGTACCTGTTAGCATTCCTCCTCATTTCTCTCACCACCCCTCACTAACCCTCACCCTAATGGGTGGGCTACCACTAATCTACTTTCTGTCCTTATAAAGTTGCCTATTCTGGACATTTCACATAAATGGAATCATATGATATGTAGCCTTTGTGTCTGACTTTTTTCCGTACTATAACACTATCAGATTCATCTAGGCTGGAGCATATATTAGTAGTTCATTCCTTTTTATAACCGAATAATATTCTACACTATGAATATAATACATTATACATCCATTCATCCCCTAATAGACATTTGGTTTGTTTCTACTTTGGGACTATTATAGATAATGCTTGGATACATAGGCACAGGTAGATAGATTAATAATCCATCCAATAATTAGGTGTGGAAGTAGCACATATATTGAGAGCCTGAGAATGAACATAAAAACATGAAACATGAACATGAAAGCCTCATGGTAAGAATGGTTGAGCAAGGAACACAGAGGACAGGATATTACTGACCTCCTGGAGGTACTGCAGTTCCCCTGGACTTTCTATCTTTGGGTTTCTTATTATATGAGAAAAAAATCACCCCTTTCTTGTCTAAAAGAGCGTCTCCTGTCATACACTGCTGAAGAAGATTCTCCCTAAGATCAGAACTGAATAGGATGTTGTCAAGCACAGAGCGCCAGGTACTGAGTATTCTTTGTTCTTTCTACCTATTTTTGTACCCTTGACTTACCTGTAAGTCCATGAGGGAAAAATACCATGGACAATGCCATTCCCTTGTACCTCTGGAACACCTGCTAAGTGCTGGGCCATCCGTATGTCCTCAGGAAATACTGGAGCTTGATTCTGCTAGAAGTAAAAATCTGATATTTTCTTAGCAAAGATCCTGTCCTCTGAAAGTGACATTCATCATTTCTTAGAGAAGGACAAGCACGCTACAGAGTAGAAGCCAGAATTCTGGTCTCTTCTGAAAACCAAGTCCAACTGTCACAAAAGACCTTAGCCGTTAAAGATCTAGTGCGATTGGTCCACTGACTCAAGCAACCATCCCCATGCTTTTTTAATGATAATAACAGCAAGATGACAGCTAACATTTCTTGAGCACTTAATATATGTTAAAAACAATATAACAAAGAAGAAAAATAGGCAATGCATTTGAAATATGAAAAAGAAATGTTTTTTTGGGGGGTGAGGAGGATGGTAGTGAGGCAACTTCTCTGTATCTTGATTTTGGTGGTGGTTTTACAGCTGTAGGTATTTGTTAAAACTCATAGATTTACTAAAAAGACTGAATTCTACTGTCTGACAACTATACTTCAATAAATCTGATCTTCCTTCCCTCCTCCAACGAAAGGAAAAAGAAACAGAAATGTTCAGCTTATGCTCATAAATGTCTTATAACTTAGAGACAAAAATAATCAATAAGTAATAAGATTTTAGAACTTTATTTTCAAATTATAAATCAAAACCAACTAGCACATTTTGAAATTTAATTGAACATGGCATAAATACCATGTTAAAAAACACAATATTGAAAGAGAAAATATTCAAATTTAATACATACAAGAATAATTATTGTTTTATAAAACTTATTTATATATAAATATAAAATTATATTATAATCATATTGTGATTATATTATATTTATAGAAATATATAATTCTAATTTTATTATACTTATATAAATATAAAATATATAATTATATGCTGGCAGATATAGGATATGTTATTTGAGGGAGTATGGATTGAGATAGGAATGTAGAGTGACGAACATTTCAGTTTGCCCAGGACTGTCTTGATTTTAGCACCCAAGTCCCACTTCCTGAGTTACTCCGTATTCCCAGTCAAACCATAACACTTAATATATTATTATTTTTTTATTGAGAGTTGTGTTTCTTTTTTTTTGAGTGTGAAACTACTAATCAAGAAATTATTACTGTCTTTTTATTTTTGCATTAAAACAGGTAAGCACACTAAATGCCAAAGTGGTGTCTACAAGTATTTGTATTTCTCTAGCCTGAGCTTAATCATCTGTACTCTAAACACCTACATGTTTATCTTTTCTAGTTGACACCTTGAGAATGGGGGCATGTCATACTCATTCTTGAATTTCTTTGACTTAGTAAGTATTCAATATATGTCTCTTCTACATACAAATATTTGTCACTCTAACTAGGGTTTGAATAACTGATAGGCATTTGCTATATGTTTTTTGACTGTTGGATTATGAGTTCATATGGTATCAATTACATGGCATGAAATATGGCTGGGAGGAGAGTTAAAGACCAGATCATGTATTGGCTTAGAGGTAAAGTGAAGGTTTCAGATTTTATTGTTAAATATATTAGGGGAAAAAATATTTGAAGCAGAAAAAAAGGCTTTTCTGTTTTCTTTTTCTTTCTTTTTTTATGCAACACACACATATTATATATTATATGCATTATATGTATATACATATATAAAATATACTGAAAAATTTAAATATATATAAATTATATGTTATATATAGATTGTCCTTTATGATTACATATAGTTTCATTTAAGAATCAATATATTTAGCATGTTCAGTCCAGATCTCTGTCTGTCATATGAAAAGTGAGGCAGAAAATACTTGTGTGTATATACACTATATTCATTTAGCACTACTATAAGCAAAGGAATATTTTTCCATAGTTATCTTAATAAATGCCAACAACCTTTACGCGGAATAGACATTCTTGTAGACGTTTTAAAGAAAAATACTTGCTAATCAGAGATTACAAAGCAGGTGTTTAAAGTCATAGTTATTTTAAGTGGTGGAGGTAGAAAGCACTGCACATCTTGAGGGATTAAATCATAGCTGCAGTTGGGGGGCCTGGGTGGCTCAGTCAGTTGAACATCTGACTTAGGCTCTGGTCTGTTTTCTTAATTTTACTGTTCCAGCCACACTGTCACTATCAGAAAGGAGTGTTATCCTCACTCCCTAAATTAGTGTTCGATGATGGGTCCTAATGAATAAGTTTCTCATTGGCCCCATCCCTTTGTGTTTGAGAGAAAATGATTCTCCATACTGCAGCTCCCTCATCCATAAGTTGGGGATAGGAGTAGTATCAACCTCTTAGGCTTGTTAAGAAGATTAAATGTGGTAATATTTCTAATGCTCTTCAGTAGTTCCTGAAACACAACAAGCAGTCTGTTGTAAAGAATATAAGGATAAAGCGATAAATTGTGTTCAGGCACAGCACGGCAAAGAAGAAATTGCTGAATCAAATGTATAAATCAAGAATTATCCCAATGGATTACTTACCACTGTGCTTGTGTCTTTTTGGGTTGTTAAGGGGTTTGTATGTCTATTCATTTCCTGTTACTGTATAAGAAATTTAGTAGCTTAACAACCCAAATTTATTATCTCACAGCTTCTGTGGGTCAACAGGCTAAGCACAGTTCAGCCAAGTTTTTGTTCAGATCTCACAAAGCTGAAATCAAGGGGTCATCTAGAACAATGATCTCCCCTGAGGCACAAGATCCTTGGTTGCTAGCAGAATTCAGTTTTTTACTGTAAGGCCCTCAACAACCAGAGGCCACTCACTGTTCCCTGCCACATACAACTCTCTCCACAACAACACAACTGACTCTTTATAATGAGCAGAAGAACTTCTCTCAAGCTTCAAGTCTGTCCATTCAGGAAGAGCTCCATCTCTTTTTAGGAGGCACCTGATTAGGTCAGGCCCACTCAGGGTAATCATCATTAGGAATAACTCAAAATCAACTAATCTGAGACTTTAGTGTCGTTGGCAAAATCCCTTTACCTTTGTCATAAATATAATTTAATCACAGGGTGAAACTATCATATTCACTGTCTTGCCCACTCTGGAAGGGCAGAAATTATACATGGCATGCATACTTATGGACAAGAATCCTTGGGGCCATTTTAGAATTCTGCCTACCATAGTGTGTTTTGTCCCTTATAGAGTATAACTGCAGTTTGCATAAAGATCCTTCTGGCTGCAATGTGAAGGACTTCCTGGAAAGTGGGTAGAGAGATAAATAATGAAAGAAGGAGCAACGGTGGAAGGATAATGCCTTAGTGAAGGACAGTGGTGACCGATGATGGTAGTGGCAGTGGAAGTGAAGACAGGTAGATGGTTTGGAGTATATATACATATTTTTTATTTTGTTAATCATTTTTATTTATTTATTTTAAGAGATACAGAGACAGCATGAGCAGGGGAAGAGTAGAGAGAGAGAGAGGGAGAGAGAGAATCCTAAACAGGCACTGTGCCTGTTATCAGTTCAGAGACCAGTGTGGGGCTCGAACCCAAGTCCTTTTAGTCCTCTGATCCAGGCCAAAATCAAGAGTTGGCCACTTAACTGACTGAGCCACCCAGGTGCCCCATTTGGGGATATATTCTGAAGAAAATATATTCAAGTCTTGGTGATGAAGAAGGTGTAAAAGAAGGATGATAGGAAAATTAATGGATGCTGTATTGTTATCTATTGCTGCATCACAAACTTCCCCAAAATTGATCTGTGTCAAACAACCAACATTTATTTTCTCTCAGTTTCTATGAGTTAGGAATAGGGATACATCTCAGTTGTGCTGCAATCAAGATGTGACCTGGGGCTTCAGACATCTGAAGGCTTGACCAGGGCTGGAGGATCTGTGTCCAGGATGGTTCACTCCCAACGCTGTGGGCAGAAAGCTTCATATTCCTCAGCACACAGACCTCTCCATACGATTGTTTGAGTATCCTTACAACATGGCGGATGTATTTCCCAAGAACATATTAGATAGGAGAAAGGGAAATTAAAAGCCGTGATGTTTTTTGAACTAGCTTCAGCAGTCATACATTGTTACTTTTGCTATATTCTACTCATTTTAAATGAGATGCTTGGGGGAGGCTGGGTGGCTCAGTTAGTTGTGCATCTGACTTCAGCTAGGTCATGATCTCACGGTTTGTTAGTTTGAGCCCCGTGTCACGCTCTGTCCTGACAGTACAGAGCCGGAGGCTGCTTCAGATTCTGTGTCTACCTGGCTCTCTGCCCCCCTCCCTCACGCTCTGTCTCCTCTGTCTTTCCAAAATGAATAAATGTTAAAAAATTAAAAGAAAAGAAAAGAAATGAGATCCTTGATCTAGACCAAATGGACTCAAGGGGATGAGAATTAGATTCACCCTTTGAAAAGAGGAGCATCGAAGAATTATGGATATATTATTAAACTATCACTAGTGACTTTCAGGATTCAAGCTTGTATAGTGATACTGCCCGTAGTTACAGACCCACTGTGAACACTCCAGTGAGAGTAATACATCTTTTGTGTAAGAATTTTGGTCAGAATAAATGAATATCAATAGATTTCCACAAGAGTTTAGGGCAGAGATAGGTGGATATGCGCTGATGTGGCCCAGGAGGGTTTAAATTTGAGCTAGGTCTTCAATAATGAGTAACTTTTCCTAGGGAGATAGAAAATGGTGACCCAAGTAGGGAAACCAGAACAAAAAAGAGCATGTTGATGCATCAGAAAGAGACCCCACTGAAGCCGATCATTTGATTCGAGAGCAGTAGAAGAGGAGTCTGTGCAAGTTGGGAGCCACTTCATAAAGAGCCTTAAGTAATTTTAAGCTAAAGAGTTTACATTGGATTTGGCAGTTGAGAATTTGTGATGGTTTTTGGAGAAAAAGGGAATTATCAACAGCAGGTTAATACAGCACAAACGTGGCCCAGCCAACTGATGTTTCTGCTGTTGGCTTGTGTTCCAGATATAAGGCTTGCTCCTCAAACTTAGTGATACCCACAAACCTAAGTATTTTGTGCACCGAAGGGGTTGATTGTGAATCAAATTATTCATCAGGTTTGGAAGGATTTATTGAGGAATCCTGAAGGAAAAATCTCCTGTCACCAAAGCAAGATTTAAACCGCTTAAGTGCACATAAGTCAAGCAGAAATTATGGTAATTGGACTTAAACCTGCTTCCCTCTCTGCATACTGTAAATAAAAGAAGACAGTTTAAACAAAGGAGCAAGATGTAAATACAAGAGTGAGATCAAAGCAAATCTGGAATTTAATTCTACAAAGAGAAAACAAAATCCAAGATATATGACCGGCACTTTGTAATGCATTTTACAGCACTAAAAACTGGCAGCCTAAAATATGATTTGTTCAGCATGTCCATACAGAATTTGCAAAACAATTTGGAATTTACCCTTTTTTGGTGTTTCCCAATTATCTTGTATTTAATGAAGTCATTTACTAATTCTTCACTGAAATAGACATAATGACTCTTGCATTTGCATACAAATAAACTATCCCTGTTCCTGAACTTTTCTTTATCACTTAAACCACCCATTGTCATGATGTTTATATGGTGTTTTCTTTAGGGATAATGTAATTCTTTTTGAAAGCCAATGAACTAAATGAAATGAATGGACATTTTTAGGCACAGAATTAGACTGGTGATATAAGCTTGCTTATGGAATCACTAATCCTTATGAATTTATTCTAATAAAGAATAATTTGAAATTAGGTCTTGGAGTAAATAGAGCTAAGAGCAAAGATTTGTGGAAGAAGGAAGGAAGGATGGTGGGAAGGTTCGGGGAGCAGTTGGGGTTGACAGACACATGCAGAATAGAGAAATGGATCAGGAAAACCAAGAGGGTAATGGCAGGAAGCTAGCACAAACATTACTAATTTATCATTTTTAATCAAGACAGTGATGGATATGCAGAATTAGTATTTGCTAAGTCACCTCATAGGTAAGACCTGGCCAGCTATTTTCAAATGGAAATTTCTCTTTTAAACCTACGTCTATACATGGATAGCATGCATTCTCAGAGCAAATGGTGTTGCCAATGGGGTAAAAGTTGGTTATTGGGGATGAAATGTCTTACTCATTTTATGTACAAAGCACAGAGATACATATAGTACATAGACAGCATAGTTGTGATATTAAAATCTCATGGAGGGGGAAAGAGGTAAAAATGCCTAAAAGGCTCTGTGTACATGTGTGTGCAGGAAATGAAAAAAAAAAAAAAGCTGAAAATATTGTTCCATATCATATTCTCCTAAACCTTGGTAGCAATCCTCCAGAGTTTAAGCACAAGAATGATTTCCCTTTTCTTTCACCACTATGTCCTCAGTGTCTAAAACCATGCTGAGAATATAGTAGGTATTTATCAGATTTTTACTAAGTAAATGAATCATCTCACTTTAGAGCAGAGATACTGAGGGGATGGTAACAATATCCTGATATCCATTGCTGTTAGGATTAAAGAACAAATCTAACACTTGGTCAAGTCCTTGACTACATATCTGTTTGGGCTCATAATTTTATCCCATGCACTTAGCACTCTACCTAGTATTGTGCTCAATAAATATTTCCAAATAATAAAAAAAAAGTTAATTTTACAGATCCCAGAATTCAACAGATGCAAGTGTCTCAGGTGTGTGATCAGAACAAAACAAGAACCGACTAACTTCAGTTAATATAAGAAGCAGTTACTTTCTACCAATTAGTCCCTAGTGAGCCACTTGGAAATGAGAATGAAATAATCAATGGGTAGTAATCGAGAAATTACCTTGTGCCCAGCACTGTACTAGAACCTATATTTAATCAGCTTTTTAGTGTCTGTAGATATCAGGCATGCATATTGGTAACTGACCATTTGACATTGGCTGTAGTATGGAGCTCAGCTTTAGAAACGACTGTCTTTTCCATTATCCAGCAAAGTCAGATGGGAAGGGTGAGAGCAAAACACATTCTTTGCTGAGCCCTTGGTAAACGAACATTGAGAAGCATTTCGCTTGCATTCTCATTTAACCCTCTTGAATTCTGTAAGGTAGGGGCTATTTATCATTATCCCCACTTTGAAGATGAAGAACCTTTGTTTCAGAGTGTTGCTGTGACCTAGTTATGCACTCATGAGGCAAGATTAAGTTCTTTTAGGTAGTGTCCACAGCTGAAAAATACAAAACAAAACAAAGCAGTGTGACATTGTTACTCTTCTGTTGAGATGAACATGGGAGACAGCAAAGTTTCCAGAGCAGTGATCACAAATGCTTCCTGTAAAGGGTCAGACAGTAAATATTTAACTAATGCTTTGCAAGCCATGTGCAATGCACTCAACTCTGCCATTACAGGTCAAAAGCAGCCAATGACAATTCATAAAACAATGGATGAGGCTATTTTGAAACAAAACTATTTGTATACACTGACTTAGAATTTTATGTCATCTTCACATGTTACAAAATATTCTCTGTGTTTACTTCAGCCATTACAGGGCTCTTGGGTGGCCCAGTCAGTTAAGCATCCAACTCTTGATTTTGGCTCAGGTCTGATCCCATCGTTTGTGAGATCAAGCCTGGCATTGGGCTCTGCACTGACAACGTGGAGTCTGCTTGGAATTCTCTCTCTCCTTCTCTCATACTTCCCTCTCTCTCTTAAAATGAGTAAATAAGTAAACTTTTTTTTTTTTTTTTTTTTTTTAATGTAAAAGCCCGGGTGCCAGGTAGCTCATTCGGTTAAGCGTTCTTGATTTTGGGTCAGGTCATGATCTCACGGTTCTTGAGATTGAGCTCTGTGTCAGACTCTGTGCTGACAGTGTGAAGTCTGCTTGGGATTCTGTCCCTCCCTCTCTTTCTGCACCACCCCCCACCCCCGCTCTCTCTCTTTCTCAAAATATATAAGTAAACTTAAAAAAATATATATGTAAATATAAAAGCCATGCTGTAGCTCTTGGGCTATACCAAGATGAGCAGGAGACAGTTTTGGTCAATGGGCTGTAGCTTACTGACCCCTATTCTGAGTAGTAACAACAGTATTAATATTTAGGGGCTATATATACTACCCTATATTAATTAGCAATATATACTGTGTCCCAAGTACTATGCCAAACACTTTATGTTAAAGAAATTATTTAATATTCACATCTCTTATCCTGTAGATGGAAGTAATATTATTTTACTTGTTCAAGATCACACAGTTACAGAAAATGAAAAAAAAAAAAAACAACAGAATACAAACTCAGGTCTTCTGTATTCTAAATCCTAAGCTTATAATCTATTTATGGATGAAACCATTATTTCCATGAATCAGAAATATGACTCTGTGCGAATATTGTTGGCGTCCTCGGATCGTCCCCCAAAGACCACGAAACACGTATGCAAAGGCAAGAGAGTTTATTGAGATTCCAGCATGCTGGGGTCAGCCACTCCATAAAATGACGACCCTGAGAGGAGCGCACGGGCTCCTTTTAAGCACATTTAGGCGCAAATTCCAAGGTGGGAAACAGGTTTCTCTAGCTCCTTGGCGAGTTTGTATTTGGGGGTACGGGTGCTCTATGAGTTGGTCTCTGCACAGGGTCCTTCCTTATAGGGATTATACTGGCAGGGCTTTTCTCGATTGGTCAAGCCACTGGCCTTTACCATATAGGAATTTTTGTGTGGACCATGTCCTTAATTGGTCTTGGCTGGTGAGGGGGTGAGACCCGGTCCCTTTCTCTCTTTCTCTTCTGGTCCCCTGGAGCAGGAAGTGTTTGGGGCTCTTAGGCCTGGAACCTCTCAATATCTGTTGTGCCCAAAAGGAGTTTAAGGATATAGAAGTCCATGGTATTGAAACCAGAACATGGAATAATTTGGTCTTCAGAGAATTTATTTATTTTAAATTTTAGGTAGGGGGCAGCGTGGGGGTGGTGGGGGAGATAAGGATAGCATAAAAAACCTGAGAAATAAATTCAGCCTAGCTTTTGTAAAAAGATTGGTTATTTTCTATATAATCTCATGTGCATTTATATAATATCTAGAACTTTACAGTGTATTTTAAAAAGACTTTTAAAAAACACTATTTTAAGTCTTTATATCAATGTTGGTTTCTTCATTTTGACATATATACCACAGCAACATAAGATAATAACATTAGGGGGAATTGGACAAGGGCGTTAGTGGAAGCTCTGGATTATCTTTGCAACTTTCCTGTGAATCTAAAATTACGATGGGGCACCTGGGCAGCTCTGCCAGTTAAGTCTCCAACTTCGGCTCAGGTCATGATCCCATGGTACGTGGGTTCAAGCCCCATGTTGGGCTCTGTGCTGACAACTCAGAGCCTAGAGCCTGCTTTACATTCTGTCTCCCTTTCTCTGTGCTCCTCCCCCACCTGTGTGTGTGCGTGTGTCTGTGCGCTCTCTCAAAAATAAACATTAAAAATTTTTAAAAACAAAAAATAAAATTATGAGAAAATAAAAAATATTATGACCAAAAAAGCTTTGATATCCAATCACTTTTCAAATGCAAGTGTTAGAAGCCTGACAGTTCAACCCATCTCCGAACTCAGACAGTTTATTCCATTTTCTCTGTATGTGACCTAGAGTTCATCGGAGGATCCGAGTTGCCCACAGTGAGCCCAATCCATTTCCAGAGGAACAAATCTCGGAGCACTTTGGACACGGGCATCTAAGATGTACTACTTCGTCTTCTCCTGCTGACGCTTCGAAACTTTTTGACATCATGTCCACGGCATAAATGCCTTTTGATGTTGCATCGATCATATAAACAACAATTTTGAGTGACAGCTTAATCAACTTAGAACCCCGATGACTGTATTCCAGAGACACACACACATCTGCTAGAGATCTACCAAGATTCCTAGGATGGACCTAAAAGAAGTGAGTCTTAGAAAGGAGTCTTCCCAGAGGCCTGCCTCCCAAAAGGTTTCTTTCCCATTTGAGATTGATGACAAGTAAACACAAGGATGGCCTTTCTCCTAGAGCCAGGTGAGTTCAGGGCCAGTGAGATATTAGAATACAGCCTTGAAATTAATTCCTTCCACAGTTCCTTTGGCACCATAAATAGTCATAGTCGATCATTATTATTTAACCAAACCCAGAATATACTCAGCCGTTCAGTAGTATTACAATGCCCTTTGTAAAGGAAACCCATTGTCTAAGAGAATCTCTAATGCGAGTTAGCCAAAAACGTAATAAATCATCCACACGTTCACTGGCTATACTATGCACATATTTTTCACATGTTAATGTCTCTGAAATTAGTATGCGCCTTAGAATCAACAGTGTCTGAACAATTGCTGTCTGCCTGTATTGAAACTGGCTTTTTCTCATAGAAGATTTACATTGGGTTTTGCCAGTCACCTGAGGCTACTGCCCACCTGAGAGATCACTTTAAGTTAAATTAGGTTTTGGGAATGCACTGGTAATCTTCATTCAGACTTTAAACCTGCATGAGTATGTGCTTGGTAAATAAAAATATATTCAGGGCAAAATTTTCATCTTCTCCTGCTTGGAAAGACATGCATGTTTGCTTGTGGTCTCTTCCTGCCTGGTGGGTTTATTTCTAGCTTCCCTTTTTGAGAGCATAAAGCCCTTTGGCATCTCAGCTTTAAGCTTCACTTTCTGACCTAACTTCCCTGTCTCAGGAAGTTTTGGTTTTCTTCCTGAAATACATAAAATCATGCTGCATTGTACAATAAACGTCTTCTATTTGGTGAAATATGAAAACCACTCAAAAGTCTGAGTGTTCCTTTTACCGGCTACTATGGCGAATGTTTACATACCTATTTCATCAAATTCCCTATCTAGGACAGTATGAGTCGAAGTATTTACTTAGTCTGTGGTTTGTCCTTGCTTGAATATGGCAGTGCAATATTATATGTGCATGTGTGCTTTCGATCGAGTGTACGTGGTTGTTCCATAAGCAGTGGTTTAATTGATTTCAACAGAAATTCAGACTCTGGGAGTACCGAGCTAGCCATCCAACCAAGGAGCTCTTCAGAGGCAATCACTCTAAGCATTTTTGTTATCCATGTCCCAACAGAAAGCAATGCTTTCCCAATTAGCAGTTTCAGAAATAGATTTAATTGATGGAAAGAAACGACAAGCTTGTTAAATAATGGGACAAATGTTAGAAGTGGGGTCTCACTGATGCCACTGAAGATTTCCATATAAGCAGTAGATAAAATATAGAAGTTCTATGCTCTCTTGTGGAACTGAGGAACCCAGTGGGTCCTGGTCCATTCCTGCAGCTGGCACCTGAGACTTGATCCTTAGACTTGAATCACTGATTAGGAGAATTTCTATCTGACTGATGCCAGTTATTAGGAAAACAGTATCCTGACTCTAGAACACTGTTTTATATGTCTGGCATAAATCTTTTGATGAGGTTTTTTGGGGTGATAGTGGGGTTCATAAGGTCTGGAGTCGATGGCTAAAAAAGAATTCTTGAAGACATCTTTGGTGCAAAATGGGATTTTATTTTTTTTATTTTATTTTTTAATATTTTTATTTATTTTTGAGAGACATAGAGACAGAGTGTGAGCAGGGGAAGGGCAGAGAGAGAGGGAGACGCAGAATCCGAAGCAGGCTCCAGGCTCTGAGCCATCAGCACAGAGCCCGACGCGGGGCTCGAACTCACAGACCGTGAGATCATGACCTGAGCTGAAGTCGGCCGCTTAACCGACTGAGCCACCCAGGCGCCCCCAAAATGGGATTTTAAAGCAGGGGAACAGGACCCTAGGGCAGAAAAAGATGCTCTGGGACCATGAGGAGAGACTGGTTTTGTACTATGGAGTTGGGGAGGGGTGAAGTCCCGGGGAAGTTTCCAATGAGACTTTCATATGCTAAAGAAGACTCACAGGATCCTGGGGACCTAGCTATTGTCAAGCTAAAGTGGTTTTTTTCCTCTAGCAAAGCATTAGCAT
Source organism: Paguma larvata (assembly GCA_030068075.1). Taxonomy (NCBI): domain Eukaryota; kingdom Metazoa; phylum Chordata; class Mammalia; order Carnivora; family Viverridae; genus Paguma; species Paguma larvata. The sequence goes on along the minus strand of CM057837.1, from coordinate 37,852,936 downwards.
TAAGACAATAGGGAGTTCATAGAGAAATGTTTCACTCTGCCTGTCTCAAGTATTTGCCAATGGGCTGCAGATTATAAGGAAATTTAATTTTAGTTGCCTTATCCTTCTGCCTTTGTTTTACACCACATCATCTTTCAAACAAAGTGTGGCTGGAGCTTCTGAGAGGAGAAGTAGACTTTGAGTTTACAGAAAAGTTGACTTGGGCTGTGTGGGGGGAGCTGGGGAAACCTGTGTATCTATATATCTCCTGTTGGTTCTGTTTCTCTGGAAGGCCCTAGCTAATACGTTAGGTTTAGGTGAGGTCACAAGGCCGTCATGATGGTAATAGTGTCCTTGTAAGAAAATGTTATGCCCAGAATCCGGGGACCCCAAGAACCACCAGGGAGCCAAGTCCGATGCAAGAACAAAGAGCCTTTAATCGAGCTAGCTCGAGCTCAATCTCCTACCACACCGACGCAGCAGTGGGTCGAGAGAGAGAGAGAGAGAGAGAGAGAGAGAGAGAGAGAGAGAGCCCGTTCCAAAATCACAATAGTTTTAAAGGGGTCTAGGGGCAGTGGGAGGGATGATGGTCGTGACCCTAGCCGATTGGCTGAAGAAGGGTCAAAGGTCCTGTTCCACAGGTCAAGCTTCTGCGCAGGTGCTGGGGACTCAAGGTGGAGGACAGAGAACACAATGGAGTCAGTCCCAGTTTGCCCTTAAGCAAAATGGAATCAGTCCCGATTTGCCCTTACAAAAAGACACTAGAGAGCTTGCTTACCTTTTCTCTCTCTCTTCACATGCATGCTCTGAGGAAAGGCTATGTGAGAACACAATGAGAAAGCAGCTGTCTATAAGCCAGGAAGACAGTCCCCACCAGGAATCTAACTGGCCGATATCTTGATCTGGACTTCCCAGTGTCCAGACTTGTGAGAAACGAATTTCTTCTGTTTAAGCCACCCTGTCTATGGTATGTTGTTACAGCAGCCTGAGCTGACTAAGAGAGTTGCCTGAACAAAACTAGGTGATGTAGCCTGGCTTATTTCACAATGACTCCTACAAAATACATACCTGATGGGGGCGCCCCCAGGTGCTCAGTCGGTTAAGCATCAGACTCAGTTTCAGCTCAGGTCATGATCTTGCCTTTTGTGAGTTTGAGCCCTGGTGCACTGGCAGTGGGGAGCCTGCTGGGGGATTCTCTTTCTCCCTTTCTCTCTGCCCCTCCCCCTCTTGTGCTTTCTCTCTCTCCCTCAAAATAAATAAATAAACTTACAATATATATATATATATATATATATATATATATATATATATATACACCTGATGCTAGTCATACAAGTACTTGATATGTGCTAATTGAAATACATGTTTTCAGTGCTCTGAGAGAATTTAATAATTTCATGGTGAATTTCTACCAAAAGCAGAAGAACAGAATTGGTAAGCACTGGTATTTGGAATTATGCTGCCTGGGATCCAGCCCAGGCTCTACCACACAACCTCTGTATAGTCATGAGTTTAAGCCTGGTCCCTCATCTATAAAATGGGCATAAAAATACCATGAGCTTCATAGACCTGTTGTGAAGCATGTAGAAGAAAGCCATGACAATAGGGAGCAGTTATCAATAGTTGTTGTCTTTGGTATCATCACCATCATCATTAAAGGGAAATGATGACACATTTTTAAGACTAATATCACTCTGGGTTATATAGCTATGTGCCAAACAGGGCTACATTTTCACAACATATTAGCATCACCACCCGAGAAGATAAGAGCTGACAATGTTCCACAGGCTCCTGTGAGGAAACCTTTATCACTGCTTTGGATTCACATGAAAAATAAAGGTTACCTCTATATTTATTAAGAGACCCCCTTGAGTTTAATTTCAACTGTCTTTTCCCAATATCTATTTGCAAATTTTACTGACTCTTCTAGAAGATAGATTACAGTCATTTTCATTATGGTAATTATATAAAGAGGACTTAATAGCCTAGTCTTTAGAAGCAGAGGGTATCTGAGTCAAGGCCAACTACAATAGAGTTGGAGAAATATCCTGGTCAGACGCAGAGCAGGGAAGGCAGCTAAGCAGAACTCTTGCTTACTAAATACATTTTATATACTTGTATTTAAAAACAATAGAAGCCTCTTGAATGCAAACAATTATGCCTTCTCCCTCCTCCCACATATATAGGGAGCATGATACAGAGAAATATCACTACCTTCCAGTCCACTAATTGGGAAGTTGTCCTCATTTGACTTACCTTTGGGCTCACACTTACCTTTGACTCTCTAAGGAAGAAAGTTCTGCTGAGCACATTAGCATAAATGACATTGTATGGAGATAGGTTTATTCTACTAAAAGGAACCAACCGTTTTTTAAGGATTTAAGTTTGTTAATTCGTTGGTTGTATGCAAAGACCAGCTATTAGAAGTAGTTGTCAAGAATTAGGACCCACTAGGGTTTTACTGAGAAACATTTGTTGGTAGTTAGTTACTACAGGTTTCTGAAAGTAATAACTTTATTATTATTATTATTTTAGTTTATTTATTTTGAAAGAGAGAGCATGCACAAGTGGGGAGGAGCAGAGTGAGAAGGAGAGAGGGAGAATCTCAAGCAGGCCCTGCACTGTCAGCACAGAGCCCTGTGTGAGGCTCCAAGCCACAAACTGTGAGATCATGATCTGAGTCAAAATCAACAGCCAGATGTTTAACTGACTGAACAGCCCAGGCGCCCCAGTAATAACTTATTTTAAGTGTATCTTATAAATACTGTTTAGGCTCACTCAGAAATCCACATCAGTGAGGCTGATGTTTAATGTCGCACTTTTCATATACTAATGAGTTTCAGCAAATACTTGTAATGTGGAGCATTTGAAGAAACCTAAAGTTTGCATTTAAAAAGAGGGTGAATTCTCTAAAAAAAAGGAAATCTTATCACCTATAGTATTGTCTGTATTCTTCAAATTTTGTGTTCATACCTGACTCTTCAATTAGCTTGTGAAAGCCATATTTTACTTTGCAGAAACTGACTTTCATCCAACAATTATGTGGAGTTTCTACTTTCTAAAAATAACTTGATCATTACATCCTTATTTGTAATACCAAAAAGAAATGAAAACATACCCAGTGACATTCTAATAGGAGAATGGTAAAGGGAATAAAATTGCAGTAAATTAACCTTGTGGAATATTATTTAACCATTAAAATAATTATTAGAGACTTAAGGCAGAGGTTGCCAAGATGGTGGAGTAAGAGCTCCTAGCCATCATACGGCCACAAAAAGAACGAGTTAACAACTACTGAAAATGTCTCTGAGTGTTCTTCAGGTACAGCTAAGGAGGGAGCACAAAATCCAATGGACAGATACAGAGAAGAGTGTAGAAAGCATTTCCTTCAGGTCTCAAGCTGGCACAGGCTAGCAGCAAGAAGGATCCCCTCCATCAGAACTTTTCCCGATGAATGGAAAAGAGAACAGGAGGGATCCCACAGCTTTTTCCACCACTGAAGACCCAACAGTCTCCCTCAACACTGACCCCTGCTGGCGAAGCTGCCCAGAGTGCACAGTGCTATGCACCCCAACCCCCAACCAGAGGACTTCCCTGACTTTTTAATTTTTTGTTCCAAGTGGACTGGGCATATGGGAATATGGAAACGGATATGCCGACAATATGAGACAAATGAGGTAGACCTACTCCTAAGAACAGGAGCAAAAATAAACAACACAGGGAAGGTGCCCTGACAACAGTGAAGTCTTCTGTAACCAGCTCGCTCCTGAGGTCCTGCCGTTGGGTTCATTGCATCATTAGTATGTCCTTAAACTTTATTTCCCCTCTTTTACTTCCCTTAATTTTCTGTTACTGACAATCAAAATCAGCCTACTCATATTTAATATTTATAAGGAGGATTTCAAATAATAAAATCTTATGGGAATATAATAAAATGTAATGCAAAATAGACATTAGGAATATGTATAATGTGCAAAAAATAATATGCTCTTGGGAACATGTGTACAGATATTAAAAAAGGAGCTAAAAAATAATGATGCTTATGACCTTTACAAGTAATAGGTGAACTTTTAACGTAAGCTTAACTATGGCTCCTAGACAAATGACATTGTTTTGTCCAAATCTCTGATTATTTTTGTGACATGTGACCCAAGGTGTGCCGAATCCAAGATTTCTTTTATAATGAGCTAGACCTCATTCTTCACCATTCTAACAATTTTTGGTAGTTGTGTGGAGTACTGCATGCTAAAGACTTGGATTTTCTGATGTTTCGGAGAGGTCTTATCTACTGACTAAAGTTCTGATTTCAAAGACACAACTGTATAGTGACCACAGAAGACCATTCTAGACGGTCCCTAAGGACTCTTTCCGATGCTCCTTACAAAAGTACTCAAAAACTAAACTACAGATTCACACCTGTGTAGCTGCATGATAGCACACACAGGATTTTCAAAACAAAAGTTAGTTAATGCAGACCTAGCAAATCCAGCATTGGCTTGGAGGGTGTAGTGCTGATGGATGAAATCCAGGCCACTTGGGAAACACTACTTCCATGCAGCAGAAATGCAAAACTCGGCAGCTTGGAGGTTCCCTGACGACCATCAGTCCAATTTCTCAGATACAGCCTTAGAAACTTCTATAGAGTCCTGGTCTAGTAGCCATTTCCTGTTTTCTCCCGCTGTCTCTGTTCCATGGATGCACAGTTCAGATGTTAGAAGCTCATTTTTGGGTTTTCAGCTGGTTTTCACATAAATCCTCATATGCATCTCACATCAATATTTTGTTGTAAGAGAGAATCATATTCTCTTCTACTCAAGAGGCATTGCTTTCTAGGAAGCCTTTTATTTGAAAGTCTCCAGTTTCTCTGACATGGTTTTGCATGGCTTTTTAAAAGATGCTTTCCAGAGAGACAGTTTAGCATACAGTGGGGAAAACATGTGCACTAGAACCAGGTGGCCCCAGCTTTGTGTAACTGTGGCCCATTTCGCATGGCTCATATGAGAAGTAAATACAGGCCCCACACATAGTAGACAAAAAAGAGATGCAAACTACAGTCATTTTTAATTCATCCCTACTTCCCTCTTTTGGGGTCAATTTATTTAGTCTATGTCCTGCATTTTATATTTTCTGGAAAGGAAAAAAAAAACATATCATGCACTTTCTCATCTCATTTTGAAAATCAATTGAAAACTCTTGGTAAAGAATTATCCAGGGGGAAATAACTGTTCATCATAATCTTCTTGCTTAATGCTTGATGGATACTTTCCCAGTGGAAATTCTCCTTGTATTTCTAAGGTGGGGAAAAGTTTAACGCCCACACACACGCACACATGTGGGCACACACACACATCTCATACGCCATCTTCAAGGGTCTAATCTGACAATTGGATAGAAGCTTTGGGCTGCTGTCAGCACATATTTTAAGCTCTCTCCAGGGGATGCTCTTTACTGGGCAAAGCATGAGGAATGAAGAAAGAGAAGCTGCCTGCCCCAACCAGTGGGCCAGGTGTAGCAAACTTGAGCCAGAGTATTAAAGAGCAGGACTGGCCTCCTGGGTCTTGATTTTAAATAAATACTTCTTCTCTAGGTGCCCCCAAAACTTAATGAACAAAGAACTTATAGGAATAGTGATACTGAATGAATGCCATCACATAATCTTAGATGGTACTGGCACTATTTCACACTATTCATCAATGCTCATGAAAGAGCTCTATTTTATTAGCTATTCATTACATTATACAGGAGATAAGACAATCCAATAGAAATGGGAGAAAGTAAGGTTTGGCTTTGAGAAAGATAAGAAATTTAGGATGTTAAGATATGCACAGCTCTTTTGGTAGGTGAATGATGTGGGTGCATGTGTGTGAATTGCGTGCATGTGCATGTTGGGTTCCATAAATTGCCAGTGAGCCTATCTTGATATAAAAGGTAGGGTGGGATGAGGGTATTCCGAAAAATAGGAGGCAACCCAAGATGCTTTCATGAGTTGCCTTTGTCACCTAGTGCTGCCCTGTAGACCACTATCCTCATACTCTAATTACTATACCACCCCCCACCCCGACTCCACTGCCATCCTTCCCCCTTATCAAATACTCAAATCCATCTTTCTGTGATCGTAGGAGAAAAAAGAACAACTTGTAAGAGTTGCATCTGTATTTTAGATGCATCTTAAGAGCAGAAGCTATGACTTTTCATATAGAATGACTTCACCCTGACACAAGGAAATATTGAATCAGATGTCTTGAAGCTGTTTGCTTTGCTTCTGGTTAATACACTGGCCACCCAGAGAATGCATCTGTATTCTGTTGGTAGAGTAAAATTTCCAATAAGCCCAACTTAAATACTTGCATGCGTACTAAGTCCCTGTTGGTCTCAAGAAAGAAGCATTTGAAAAAAAATTAAATAATTAAAAGGGGGCACCTGAGGGGCTCGTTCGGTTAAGTGTCTGACTCTTGATTTTTACTCAGGTCATGATCTCATGGTCACAAGGTCAAACCCTGAGTCTGACTCCGTCTGTGCTGGACGTAAAGACTGCTTAAGATTCTCTCTCTTCTTCTGCTTCTCCCTCTCTTTCTGTCTCTCTCTTTGCCTCTTCCCCCCCAAATAAATTAAAAATAGTTAAAAGGAGAAATAAGTGAAGATTTAGATACAGACATTGTGGCACCTTTAAAGCATCTTTCTTGACTTTTCAAAGAGTTTATCTTACACTGAAGATTTTGGCCATTATCCTTTTACTTGCTGATAGCTTAACAAAAGATGCCAATGAATCCACCCAAAATGGAAAGATAAGTCTGCAGGTTGAGTAGGTGATGGGGGGGGATGACAATTAGAAGTTTTATTGGTGTTGTCTCGCAACCCTCATCACAGGATTAAAGGAGCTTCTCCTGGAGGAAACAGCTATCTGGCTCTTTCTGCCCCTCTTTTGTAGGGAAGATGAGAGAGAATAGCAATGGTAGACAGGGTCACAATAGGCTGAGCTCGCTATACTGTTCTGACAGAAAAGTCCACTCTAATCAAACTATCTGGAGGTCCATACACAGTGAATAATGGCTAACTATACGAAATGCTCCCCTTCAGAACAGTAAGTTCTAGAATATGATGATCCCAGGTTCAAATCTGATGTCATAGATCTCTTGGAACAATGCACTCAAAAATGATCCTGTCCAGTGTGTGACTTAGGTCAATGATGCTTCATTTTCTCAGACCTCTGGGGACATCATGAATATAATGCATTGCTGAAGTTTCCAGTTATTTGAATCTTCCAAACCTTATTATGATGATTTTCGAGTTGTCCTAAATCCCTCAGTAAATAGAAATGCACTGAATATAGATTTCTCTTATATTACCCCTATAGCCCATGATCATTTTTACGAATATGAAATTGAACCTTGAGAAGTTTAGTGTTCTGGCTCAGGCTTGGGCTTTCTCTCTGTTTCTCTCTAACCTAGTCTCTTTCTCTCTGAAGTTCGATTTTCTCTCTCCCCACCCCCCTTGGGCATAATGAGAGATGGATGGTGTAAAGTGACTACCGAGATCTCATTTAACTCCAAAATTCTATGATTCTCACATTCCTGCAATTTCAGGTCAGTCAGATTCCTCCCACAATTCCTCAATATATGTACTCAATCTCCGCTCCTCCCTTTCAAAATGCAATAAGCAGCTTGTTAAATAGAATCCCTCAAAAGCCCAAAGGCAATACTGCCACTTTGGATGGTTTTCCCCCAAGAAAGCTGTTTAATTTGACGGTTATTATTTGTTTGTCAAAGCCCACTGTTTATTCAGATTAATTAAAACCAATTGTTCCAGCTGCAGCATGGTAGAGCTCCTTGTAATGAAAATATCTGCAATCCCAAATTCATCAACCTACATCTGATCCCATTCAAAACTCTTTAACCTCACTCTGCAAGGTAATAGAACTCAACCCGCCTCAGACCTGTGTCAGTAAATGGGAAAACAGCATCCTTTACTGTGGGTCTTTTATTGCTGAAAGCTCAAGGCACAAAACTGTTAGAGATGGCCCCCCAAATTGAGATTGCTAAATCGAAGACCCCAGATGAGGCCGAAATTACATAACAGGAAGTGACCCGGAGCTGCTAAGTCTTAAACTCACTGAAAATACCATTTCTAGTAAATGCTATTTTTAAAGGTGTTTTGCTATTTTGATTATTCAGAGTCCTTAGGCGTTATGGGTTAGCAGATGCTATCATTTCCCAATACATAAAGGTACTTAATAAGAAATAGTATTTCTCTATGTGATGAAATAAACCTAATTTATTTTAGTTTGTAAAATCTGCTGAGACCGAGTACTGTTACCCGTAGTTGTTCTGCTTATCCAAAATAATCTCCACATAATTGAAAGACCCCAAACGTAAAAGCTTAACTGATTCACATCTATAATATTAAAAATTGGTTTCCAGCATACAGAGACTTGCTGAAGAGAAAGGAAGAGAAAAGGGAAGTTACTTTCCACCTATGCGTTTAATCGAAAACATGTCTTAAATTCTCCGAAGTGGTTCACCGTTGCCCACGTGAACTCCAAATACTCCAGACAAAACTGTTTGCCTTCACACTTACAGATGCTCTCAAAATTCCACCTGGGAATGCAAGACATGTGTGAGATATTTTGCTAATTAAAAGACAAATGAGCATTTTCCTTTGTGATTGCTGTTGGTGACAGTCAGCCCTGTCCTTAACTGATTGATCCCACAGTGTTTCCTGGACATTTCTCATTTAAAGCCAGGTATGTGTTCTAAAGTTGGTTATTTAGCACTTAAAAAAACAAACAAACTTATTTATTTTCATTTGAGAGAGAGAGCGAGAGAGGGATTATGAGTGGGGGGGAGGGGCAGAGAAAGAGGGGGAGGCTCCCAGCTGTCAAGCACAGAACCTGATGTGGGGGGGCTTGAACCCAGGAACCATGAGATCATGACCTGAGCTGAAGTCGGATGCTTAACCGACTGAGTCACCCTTGCACTTTTTTTTTTTTTTTTAACTTCCCTGACTAGCTACTTTAACTTAGTATTTGCTTTAGTTCTCCTGCTTTGGTGACAAGTATGCATGTACCAAGGACTCTTCTGCTGAAGTGGTTCAGTGGTTAAAATACCTGAGTTGTGTCTCCACCAGGGACCCTACTGAGGAGAACACTTTTAAAGCAAGACCCCTACCATGACCCCAGAGAAACGGAAATAGAAATGAGCCTGTAGAATCCATCGGTTACTTAATTTCTTGCCTTTACATCTGTTCTGTTTTCTGTCACTTCTAGCATTGTTGTGTGTCCCATGTCCTCTCTCCCTTTCACTCTCTTCACCTCTGACCTTTCCTTTTTAGGGCTTGTATTTATAGAATCCATGAGGGAACTAATCTGTAAAAACACTGACTTTAGTAGGAAATACACACAGAATGTATATCAAGCTAATTTAAAGTAAGTCCTCACATCCTCTCATCATTGTCATTTCTTCTAAAGAACACCCTGATCAACCATCTTTATGCTTCCATAAAAGTATACTCATTCTGGGGCTTGACCCATCTCACCAGTATTTCTTCCAGGGCTTTGTTGCCACAGGATCTTTTATGTAATAAAAAATAAACAAGCACCACTTGTCACCCTGCTGTCCCCAAATAGGGGCAGGCCTTCCTGCCCTACATATATACCCTCTCATGTCATGTGGGGTGTTTATTATGAGGCAAAGGATGGCAAGCCAGAGGCCTTTGCAGAGCAGGACTTTAAAATAGAAAGGTGAAACCAGTCCTGTTTATTTTAAGAGGCTCCCTTTTAACTGAGGCTCTTAGTTATCTGTCAGGAGTCGCCCCCCACCCCCTCACTCAGCTGGGGAGATGAGTTACAAGGATTTGACCAGTAACTCTTTCACACAGGCAGCTTTCCTCGAGAAAATTGTTACAGCATATCAGTTCTTTGTTAAAAACAAGACAACAGGCCCCAAATGGAGTCATTATGCTAAGCCTCGTGTCTCCAAACTGAGACTTAATTGTAGTTTTGGTGTCTGCCAGGAATGCCTTAAAGGAGTGCACCAGGAATCACCTGGTCAGCACTAGTGAGGAAACCTGCCTGAGAGACAGGCTGCTGTCCCCTAAAGGAAGGTGACCTTGCCACAACCAATCCACTTTTCACTAGTATAACTTCCTTCTCCCACTGCCTCTGCTTTCATTAAAGTCTTTCATTTTATAGAGCTCTTTGGAGTTCCTTTCTATCTGCTAGATGGGATGCTGGCCGATTCACGAATTGTTCAATAAAGCCAATAAGATCTTTAAGATTTACTCAATTGAATTTTGTTTTTTAACACCTGACAGTTGTACAGAAGCCCTGAGGGCTGTGCCGCAGAAACTAAACTTCAATCCATCTGCTGGCTTTTCAGGAGATGACACTGGAGTTTCAAATAATGATGGGGAGCTGTGTGTGGGGGGTGAGGGGTGGAGAGGGATGCCTGGGGGGAGGGGTGAGTTGAACAGCAGTCTAAAACCCTAAGTTGATTTCAGGATGGTCTTGGAGCCCTGACTTGAGAAAGTGCATTCATCTAAATCCAAAATGACCCCAGTCACTGGTCTTAGCATCAGGTCAACACTCAAAGAAATTAACCAACATAGTTAAAGGAAGTTAGAATGGGTTCTGGTCACCAGAACATCACACTACCTGCACCTGTCTTACAGTGCTTGGCTTCTTGAGAAGTAGTGCAGTATCTCTAGTTCTGTTGTTCCGAGTGGAACTACTAGCATTAATCACAGATTTTAGGCTGTCCCAAATCCTATTCTTCCTCTTTAAGCCCTAACTACATATAGCCTGTTCAGTCTTTGTAAGATCTCCTAAAATCTGAGATAAGAACAGCCAGCTACTGTGGTCTAAATGCTTTCTGGTGTCGGAGTGGGAGTTTGGGTAACAGCAAAGACTTCTCCTTGCTGATACAAACCACGAAAGTGGGAAGTGCTCAGCCTTCATCTAGTGATGGGTGATGAAACTTCCAAATACGCTGACATGGTAGTCCAGATTGCAGAGTCCTGAATACACCTAAGTTAGTTTTTTGAGACAACTAATGAGTGGCATTGGGACCAAAGTGACAGGCACTGGAGATGCCAAACACATTTAATAATAGCATATTATATTAGTAATTATAATAACACCAATATTATTTCACATATGTTCAGGTCTAATTGACATACATGCATTATCTATTTCACAACCTATGGAAGAATGTCATTATTTGCGCCACTAGATTAAGCAGATTAAAACCTGGTATCAGAAAAGAAGGAGAATGGCTTGTCTGTAGTCATAGAGCAGTATACACAGGGTTCCAATTTGTGTTACCATATTGACTTGACTGTAAAATCTGATTCTCTTGTTTATAAACTCTGTGATTTTCTTCAAGTAACTTGACTTCTCTGAGCCCTTTATTAATGTCATACCTAATAATATGTGGGGAGTACTGTGGGGAGTAACGTAAGATATTAGCTCTAGTTTCAGGTAGATCACGTAACATGAGTTGCACATAACGTGAGTGGCAAAAGACTTGACACAGAGGTAACACAATGAGTTCCAGCTTAAAAGAAAATGAGCAGATGGCATTATTCTCAATTGAAAGAGTAATTAAATGAGATGCAAAGAATCTAAGAGATTTATACAAAGCCACACAGGGAGTAGATCACCAAACTGAACTAGAGACTAGCCTTTCCAGCTAGTTTGGTATTCTCTCTACACTATGACCAGTTTACTCTTCTTAGACATGAAGTCACATGTTGTCAATAGAAATCTACTCTGTAGAGAAGTCACATAGAGAATTCGCCCTCTTAATACTTTGCAACGTAAATTTGTTGAATCAAGAATGTTTAGGAGAGGTGCCTGGGTGGCTCAGTTGGTTGAGCATCCAACTTCGGCTCAGGCCACGGTCTCACGATTCATGGGTTCCAGCCTGGCATCGGGCTCTGTGCTGAAAGGTCAGAGCCTGAAGCCTGCTTCAGATTTTGTGTCTCCATTTCTCTCTCTGCCCATCCCCAGCTCACACTGTCTCTCTCTCTTTCAAAAATGAAAAATAAATGTTAAAACAATTTTAAAAATGTTTAGGATTATTTTCCCTTGTCAGATAAATAAGAATGAGACACTTTTGTTTATAAGAGTAAAAGGTAGCAGCTCTAAATTTCAGGGAGAGTAAGCTTTGGGAGATCCTTTGGCAAGCAGATGTGAAGAAAGACCTCCTAAAATTCTTCAGTTCTCTATGATCTAGGCTAACAGGATCTGCAGCCCCAGATGCCACTTATGTACTGTCTTTCTCTCAAGAAAGGCCAGGGCAGGGCAGGTCATAACACAAGTGGAACATCTTAATTGCTTCCCTCAAAGTAGTCTGACAAAATGACTTACATTTACCCATAGATACTCATTTATTTCCCCAACTCTAAGAAGTGTAGTGAAGACATTCCTAGAGTCTGAGGGAAATAAAATAGGACAGAGAAGTGCTTACCAAAACAAAAGATAGTCACAAGAAAAAATATATATATAGTCTTTTTTCTACTCTCCTCTATTTGACTGAGTGGCATCTGGGTCAAATAGGTTGTTGTGAATATTTTATCAGATTTTTGACAAGACATCTATCTCACTGTAGAACAAGGCTAGATCTTAAATCACCTTAGACAGTTTTGCTTCTTAATTAGACAGTCAGTATACTACCAGTTGGGAGATTTGGGTTATATTTGGCTTCTATGATTGTGAGATGGCTGAGATCATTGAGAATTTGAATTTGGTCCAATTACTTCTCTTGATAGTTGGCTATCCCCTCAGCCGTGCTGGACAATTGGGAACTGACACAGCACCCTGATATTAATTTCAAGTGAAGCCCTAGCAAAACACATTGAAAATAGTATTGTTTGCAGCCTGAACCAAGAACTCTGTTTAAAATGGTATTGCATATGTCTATATACACACTAAGCTCGACACAATCCATTGCTTCATTAAGACTCAAGAATTTTTACCACCATCCAATTTCTTCAACTTTTAGGTCTTTCAGAATGATTATCAGTCACCAAGTCCTTGGCTGTGCCTCCAAGTTCTAATTAAATTTCAGATTTTTGTCTTGAAACCAATGGAGAATCGTTAACTACTGATTCTATGTTGGTTGATACAAAACAGCTAGTTTCATAATGACTTGCAATTAAAAATTCAATATCTTATCTTCCTCAGCCAGCAATTTGGTTGGAACAAGACATACACTGTCCTGAAATATTTGGGTCGATAAGCATACACATAGTCAACTCTGTCTTCCAGAAAATGTGCTTTTTTTTTTTAAGAATCGGGAGGAGGAGGGGACATTTCTGAGTAAAATGTGTTAGAACTCAAAATATTAAATGATTCAGCAAAGTAAAATTTATCTTTTTGTTAGCAAAAGGTGGATATATATATTAAATATTTGAATGGTAAAGTAAGTATCTTATAGAATTACAATATAAAAGAAAATATAATGACTCTGGTTAAACATGCTGATTTGGAAAACAAAATTCTTTGACATTTACACTTGATAGGCCCCCAAAATGACAGTTAAAAAATAGATACAAACACAAAAACAAGAATAGAATGGGAGAGGAAATGATACCAGATAACAGATGTCATCAAAGTTTTCAAAGATGAAAGGAAGAGAGATAATCTTTTAAAAAAATTTAATGTTTATTTATTTATTTAAAATGTTTATTTATTTTTGAGGGAGAGAGAGGCAGAGCATGAGCAAGGGAGGGGCAGAGAGAGACAGAGACACAGAATCGGAAGCAGGCTCCAGGCTCTGAGCTGTCGCACAGAGCCCGACACGGGGCTCGAACTCATGAACCACAAGATCATGACCTGAGCCAAAGTCGGACACTCAACCGACTGAGCCACCCAGGAGCCCCTATTTATTTTTGAGAGTCAGAGAGAGACGGAGAGACAGAGAGACAGAGCATGAGTGGGGGAGGGGCAGAGAGCGAGGGAAACAGAATCCTAAAGCAGGTTCCAGGGTCTGAGCTATCAGCACAGAGCCCAATGCAGGGCTGGAACCCACGGACCACAAGATCATCACCTGAGACGAAACTGGATGCTTAACCATCTGAGCCACCCAGGCACCCTGAGAAACAACCTTAGTTTGAAGAATAGACCATGGCTACAGAGGGAAATAATTAGGAAATTATGAGAAGTAACTGGCTTGTCCATAGAACTCTGAAAAGCCAGGATTCTTGGAGGTTCCAAGAATCACCGCAAACGAAAGTGAGATAGAATATGGAAAACATGGACTGGCTTAAAATCAATTCCCACATCTTCATTCTCATGCCTTTTAGCCAGATGATTATTCTTTCACAACTTCTTAGAAGACAGAATATTTGTTCTTTTCTGGAGGCAGATCTAGGCACAGACTGTGTTTGACCTACCATCATGGTTGTACAACCCATGTGATCACACAGAACCCCACGCTCAGAAAGGACCCTTGTTTAATACTTTGTCGTATTAATCTTGAAATTATTAATAATTTTTAACAAGGAGCCCTACATTTTTTACACTCGGGCCTATAAATTATGTAGGCGATCCTTATGTTTTTAATAGTGAGCTCTGTTGAGGTAACAGACAGAAAATATGGGCATTTTGGGAAGTATGTGAAATGAATCATAAGTCACCTGTTTTATCCTGGCCAGTTTCCAGAGTAAGATTAGTAAGATATGTTACCCACCCATTTTACTCCCACACACCCAAGCAACAAACTACAGAAATTCTCTTCGGAGAAATGGGATAACCTTAAAGATACAGATGTTAGTGTTTGATAGAATCAGATCTGCTATCCAATGACTCTACTAGGATGGTCTGAAGTCAAAAACAACCTCCCCTGCATCGAGAGTTTCTATCAGCTATTAAATGCCTTACTTTACAAGACAAATTGATAGCCAAGGATACCAGATACTTAAGGAAAGTTTCAATATGTAAGAAACTAAAAGAAAGAAACAGAAAGATTGATTCAACAAAGGAACAGAATAAAAATTGTAAAATATAAAATCTATATTCAATTCTTTTGGAGAGTTAAAAGAGGCTATAGCCATAAAATAAAAACAGGATGCTATGCATGGGAGTAGGGATAAGAAAACAAAAAGCAAAATTAAACCTAAAACTTAAAAATATGATAGCCAAAAAAATCAATAAAGGGTTTGGAAGATAGAATCAAAAAAATTCCCCCAAAAGAGAGAGACTAGATAAAATGAAGCATAGGGAACTATCTAATAATTTATAAAAAAAAATTCTCATGATAGAAGGATTTGTGTCCTCATGATAGAAAGAGGTCATTGACTGATTAAAAAAAATCCACACCAAGACCCCACCTTTGTAAATGGTGGTTTACAAAGGATACAATGGTTTACAAAGGTTTACAATGGTGTAAATGGAGTTTACAAAGGATAAGGAGTAAAAATGGCATTGGACTTGGAGCCATGACAGGCCAGGAGACTGCAGAGTTACACATTCAAAATGTTGACAGGAAATGATTTCCAAACTTGAATTCCATACCCCACCAACCATCACTATTGATTCCGGGTATAAGTGATAAATGTCCCTAAATAAAAAGCCTCAGAAAATGTACTTGCAAGCACTCATTTACAGGCAGCTACTAGTTAGTGTACTTAGCAAAACAAAAGGATGAAGAATGAACTTAGAATCCAGGACACAGGGAATCTCCTCCAGTCATGAGGTGAAAGATAAATCCAAGGCTACTGAGAGGAACCAGGTTAGACTGAAGCAATAAGTTGAACTGTAAGAAGGATGACTCCATGGGAAAAATAAATGGGCACTGCGAGTGTGTGAAAATAGTGAGCATTTGAACAAAAACATTTACAGGACTTTGACAACTCTCTCAGAGCATTTAAAGAGAAAACAAAGAAAACGTTAGTAACGGAACATCGAAAGTTTAAGGGCAAAATGGCCACTAAGCGCCAAAGAAAAAAAAACAAAAAGAAATATAAAAAGGAAAATATAATCACAAGCACCCTGTCTCTGTAGTACAATATGCAAATGATGATACTGCACAATCTAATATTTGGTTAAGTTCCTCCCAAAAGTAATATACTTACGTTGAGACTATTTCAGTAGTAGTGATGGGAGAAGGATAGGGGTGTTTTAGGAATAGAGCTAAAAATCCTTAGCTATTTTAAGAAGAAAACAGGGGTGACTGGGTGGCTCAGTCGGTTGAGCGTCTGGCTTTGGCTCAGATCATGATCTCATGGTTCACGAGTTCCAGCCCCTTGTCGGGCTCTGTGCTGATAGCTCGGAGCCTGGAGCCTGCTTTGGATTCTGTGTCTCCCTCTTTCTCTACCCCTCCCAGCTCACGCTCTGTCTCTCTCTGTCTCAAATATAAATAAAAAATTTTATAAAAAATGTAGAAAACAAGTAAGTATAAAATTGAACCCCCCCACAGTAAAATATTACTTATAATTATGGGAGACTATAACAGGACAAACAGTAAAAAAAATATGATTTTTACTACAGATAAATCACACCTTGATAATAATGAGCTTAAAACAAGTTAAGTGTTAAAAAAAAAGCTTTTGTTTCATTATATAGTTGGTTACAGGATGATATTGCTTTAAGAATTTTTAAAATGTAGGCTCTTGGTCTTATTGTGATCATTTTTATCTGTTAGATGGTGTTCGAATGGTCCTTAAGGCAGATGTGGCATCTATATTCATGATAGTATTCAGGTATATGGCTACAATGTTCTGTTGCTCCCACAGCTGACCCTCATCAACATGAAGAGAATGAAACACAGAAAGAAAGCTCTTCCTTGCATTTTTTTACCCTTTCCTTGTCTTCTTGTTTAATAGCTGTTTTATTCCCAAAAGAGTAAAATGAAGGCTTCTACAATGCTGAGAATATTCAAAGACTTTCTCAGGAAGGGTCAACTCATGAAATCAGAGTTGCTGCGATGTGAAAATTGAACACAGTAAGTCTGATAGGTAAACTTCGAAGAGAAAGATATTCATGTTTCCAAAAGTCTGTAAAGTGTACATTGGTAGCATTTTGTGTTATAGCAAAAGACTAAGGAGAAGACTGTTTTATTAAAACACTATCTGTACAATGCTGTACTCTGTTATTACTGAAAGGAATGAAAGAGAAACGGGTACTCTGCTATGGAATAATGTCAAAGATATACTGCTAGGCTAACTAAAAAACAAAAAACAAAATGACCAACCAAACCAAACAAACATGACAAATTGCAGAACTCAGTGTGGCATACATCCCTGCATGAACTGGCTAAGGGGCCATAAATTTGGTTGCTTTGGGGCAGAGGTTCTGAGTTTCAGAATATCTGAGTACTAGCATGAAGGACCAGATCGATCGATCGATCTATCTATCTATCTATCTATCTATCTATCTATCTATCTATCTATCATCTATCTATCTGTCATCATCATCCATCATCTATCTATCTATCTATCTATCTATCTATCTATCTATCTGTCTGTCTGTCTATCTGTCATCTATCTATCTATCTATCTTGCTTGGTCATGTCTAATGATGCCAAACCATTACAGGAGCTTCCCATGGGGTCATTGAAAAGCCCTTTCTGTACATGTGAAAGTCTCATGTAACTGGTACTGGTCAAAAGGAAACACAGCTACTCCCCATCCACCTCTTAAAAAACACAAGACTGGTCATAATTATTTATTCAGATTCACACTGGGTTAGTCTAAATCCCACAATTCCCAATGCATATGCAACTCTCAATTTTAAGAATCCTTAACATTTTCAGTGGATTTAACATAGAGTCCACACCAGGATAGTCCACAGGACCGGATTTATTTTTTATCATTTACTCTAATGTTATTTTCTATTTTATAAAGGGAAAATAATACTTTTTAGAAAGTCAATAATATACAACTAATACATTATATTAGCTCATGGGATCAGCACCTCATACCTTAGTTTTGGAACTTTTACTCCAGCTTTGATCCAGGAATGAGGGTGAAATTGGGGCATTTGTCAGGTAAGTAACCACAAACCTCTGTGTTCTGGAGCGGAAAGATGCAACATGAAGACAGAGTTTGGGAGTAAAGGAGGAAGATCATTTATTACTTTGCCGGGCAAAGGAGGCTATAGCAGGTTAATGCTGCCAAGATCGCAATCCCTCAGGGGATAAAAGTCTGAGGGGTTTTATAGGAAAATACAGGATCCATGCGTTTTTGGTAGTGGGATGGCCACATCAATACCTAATTCCTGGAACAAAGGATTCTACGGAAAAATAAGTGAAGGGGATGGGGTGGACTTCAAGAATGAGGAAGAGAATGATTTGTTCAGTTTACAGTCAAGCCTTGCTGAGGCACTAGTGTGTCCATCTTAATTTCCATCCATCTATATGTTTCTAAGTCAGGGGTTCTAACCCCATTTTCCCACATAACTTCTGAATAAAGGTATTTCCCTTTATTTCAGTTGTGTGATACATACAGTGGAGACATGATGATCTTTTCTCCTTCCTCATAGTTTGGTGTGATGGGGAAATACAGTCAAGTGGGGGAAAAGGTTTTTGTGCACTGGAGAGTTCCACAGAACTATTCAGTGTTTTGTAGAAAACTGACTTTTCCTGCTTGACGCACATTGTATTATGACGCACATAACAACTAAAAGAATCACTAATATCTTTGAGCACTTATTATATTTCCACATGCTGTTTGGAGGCTTTTCATGGATGAACTCATTACTCACAACAACAAATATTTAAGTGTGTATTATTGTCTCTTTCGTGAAGCAGAATGTTCAGGTTCAGAGAGGTTGAGTAACGTGCCTAACATCACACAGTTACTCAGTGTGGTACTGGGATTCCTGGGCACAAAGTCAGCCACCATTTCTGTCATTTGAAAAGAGGGTCTCAGGGCACCTGGTTGGTTTAGTCAGTTAAGAGTCCAACTCTTGATTTCAGTTTAGGTAATAATCTCACAATTTGTTGGTTTGAGCCCATGTCAGGCTCTGCACTGAGCTTAGAGCCTGCTTGGGATTTTCTGTCTCCTTTTCTCTCTGCCTCTCTCCTGCATGTGTGTTTTCTCTCTCTCTCAAAATAAATAACATTTATTTTTAAAAAAAAGAAAAGAAAAGAGAGTCTCTAAATGAATTCAGCTGAAAAACTGATGGGGACTTTCTGTGCTTTGTAGTAAGAAAGTTTTGTTTTGTTTCTTGAATTAACTGAGGTTTTGCCTTTCTTCCTTGCAAGTTTTCTAAAGTTTCTGCTCTAATTTATTTTTAAAATTATTTCTCCCCACCATGCACCACCCAAACCCTAAAAACATAAATCACAGAATTACAAATGATTAAGGAGGAAGTAACTGACTCTGAAACTGTCAATGTCTGTTTTAGTTCTGCTTCAGTTCCTGCAGATAGTTTTAGAATTGACTCACGTAAGTTAACCCGAATCACAGGATCCCCACACTGCAGAATTAGAAAGGACCAACGTTCTTTCATGAGGATTCAATCAAAGTGAAAATGGTGACTGTCACTGTATCATTCTTGTATCAAAAAGTATAAAATTAAAAGTGGAATTTCAAAAATTAAACCGAAGGATTCCCTAGGCTGAGTTCTGAGCCTGAGGACAGTGCCTTAGTGATGTTGGGGTTGGGGTTGGCAGCAGTCGGGATCTGCCAGCTTTCCTCCTTTCCTTGACTCTGCTTTTCAGTTTGCTTTGTGGTCTTGGAAAAGTCATTTATGTTCTCCGGGATACGTTCGTCAAATCTGCACAGGTAAACGAATAAAGGCGTAGAAGTTCTGTAAAGCCCTTTGTGAGCTTACCTTTCACTGAATTCTTGAAGAAGTGTTATTCTGTGTCCCTACATGATTTTTATCAGCGTTTTGAGGGGAGAGGGTGTCTAGTAATGGAAACGCAAGAGCTGTTGCACTACTGAAGAAGACTTAAAAAAGGTCTCTCCTTCCTTGCTTCTCAGGTCAAGGGCACCAAACAGAGGGAGGCAAGCTCACAGCTCATTCCTGAAATGAATTCCATTTCTGAACTCCTCTGCCTGCATTTGTATGCCACTTCGTGTTTTCGCCACTTACAGGCATATGCACCTTTAAAATTCTGTTCCGGGATGCTTCAGTGACTTCTAGTAGAAAAATGCAAATAAATGTAGATTTCTGTTATTATCAGCTTCATCAAAGCAAACAGGCAGAAGCGAGAACATTATTAGAGTTTGATAAGAGTGTATATTTGAATGATTTCCCCAGAGGACTGGGGAAAAGCTCATCTTGTTCATTTCCTATTGTAGAGGCGCCTCAATTGTTTCGTGTGGAATTACCTGCATACACCACTTCTCAGCCCCACCCTCAAGGCCCCTCTCCAGTTTTTCTTCCCCTACAAGAGCTGCTCTTTTGATTTTTAAAATGTAATTTCAATAAATGGTCGACTTGAATCAAGAAATTCAGTCAGGAGCAGGTGAGAAAAGGCATGAATAACATAATAGAGCGTTGGGAGAATAATGGTATTAGAAGGCAATATTTATATCACATTAAAATAAAGGAAAATGCACAGTGCTAGTTCTCCAATTAGGACTAAATGAAAATAAGGGATCATGGGGCCTCCTGTTAGATTTCTAGTCTGCATCATATCACTTACCCTTGGATGTGGTTGGTATATTTCCTGACATTTTTCCTTTAACTAAACTCGTGTTTAGCTCCTTATACTCCTAAACGCACCACATTCCCGGACAAACAGAATGCATCTGAAGAGAGTGATTTTAAGTTTCTTGTCCTAAGTGACAGCCCTGCATTAGTTTGAAGCCAGTTCTCTCTTCTGCTAAACATAGAGGGGTACTGTGTTAGAGATAGTGTGCCCCAGACTTCTGCTTACTGTGAACCTTATTAAGGGTTATGATTGCTGAGAATTTTGTTTTGATCGCTGTTTGCTGTGAACACTGTGAAACTTTTCTTGGGGTGCTGTGAGGCATGTTTAGTTTGCTATGTATTAGACTAAGTTGATGTGTGCTATATCTTGTTAGGTATTAGATTTAGAGACTTAGGAATGTACTAGACTCCTGACCCATTTGCTGTGATTGCTGTGAACCCTGTTTGCTGTGTTAGAGAATTGCCATATTGTAAAAGTATAGTGCTGTCAGGGCTGAGGGCACTCCGTTTTGGTTTAAGTTCCATCTTAGAGTAGTTCTGGGCCCCGAGTTCCAGGAAAACAAGTCACCCTGGACTCTGCCCCGGGTTCCAGGAAACAGAGTAGCCAAAAGGCCGGACCCTGATTGGCAGACCCTGCCTCCACCTTGAGTTCCAGGGAAACCACAGAAGGTCAGATTCCTAGAATAGCTCCTAACAAAACTAATGAGTGTTCAGCCCACGCGCGCTGACCATTTGAATCTGCGCAGGACCCCCAAACTAAGCCAATCCATAGCTAGCCCGGGCCCGCCAAATATGAAATACTCAATCAGAAACTAGCCCGTGAAAATGCCAGTCAATCAATTCAAAGGATTCCCATTCCCACCCAAAAAGTGTACTCGAACCCTGATAAAAAGCCTGTGTAAACCTGGCTCAGGGCTCTTGCCACTGCACTGCTGCGTCGGGAGGTGCAAGAGTTGAGCTCGAGCTTCGAATAAAGACCCTTTGCGTTTGCATCAGTCCCGGCTCCCCGGCAGTCTTCTTGGGATCCAGAATTTGGGCACAACAGCTTCTACCAAACTGAAATCGACTGACTCCTAATCTCCAACAGGGTCACATAGTTGGTGTCAGGCCCATATATGTGACTACATTCATTCTGAACATCTAATTATTCATTCCAGAAAAAATATATATTCTACTTTGCTGAGACGCATAACGATCAGTGAGATGACTACCTCCAAAAATGTATGAAACGCTACATCATTTTTAAATGTCTTTTATTCCAGAACAATAATGCCTAGAATGAAGTGAAAGCTCTACTTGTATTTCCAAACACAGGAGAATTCAGGAGAAATTCCATAACAGATGGGAAGTTTTTAGAAGAATTTCTCTAACTTTTCCTATCAACCACTTTGGGACGTTTTTAAATAACATCATTTTAGGGGTGCCTGGGTGGCTCAGTCGGTTGGGCGTCCGACTTCAGCTCAGGTCATGATCTCACAGTCTGTGAGTTCGAGCCCCGCGTCGGGCTCTGTGCTGACAGCTCAGAGCCTGGAGCCTGCTTCGGATTCTGTGTCTCCCTCTCTCTCTCTGACCCTCCCCCACTCATGCTTTGTCTCTCCTGCTCTCAAAAATAAATAAAAACATTAAAAAAAATTTAAATAACAT
This sequence comes from Paguma larvata, assembly GCA_030068075.1. Taxonomy (NCBI): domain Eukaryota; kingdom Metazoa; phylum Chordata; class Mammalia; order Carnivora; family Viverridae; genus Paguma; species Paguma larvata. The sequence goes on along the minus strand of CM057837.1, from coordinate 37,830,711 downwards.
CATTTTAATACTGGTTTTCATTCGTGCTGGGTTAGACTCATCAAGTCATTGTAAAAAGATTACCAAATGGGAAGTAGGAGCCTTGAGTTCTGATTTCAGCTCTGTAGTCCACGAGCTGGGCCAACTGGGTCGAGTCACAAACCCTTAGCAGAGAAAGAAGAAGCTTTCAGGGGAGTTTATTCCCTCGGGCAGTAGTTCTCAAGCTTCAGTTTGTAACAGAATCACCTTGGAGGGTTTGTTAAAGCTTGATTGCTGGGCTCCGCCTCCAAAGTATCTGGAGTGGGGGTGAAGATTTACATTTCCGACGAGTTCCCAGGTGAAATCCATGCTGCTGCCACGACTCTCTCATTTTGAGAACCGCCGCCTTGGGAAAAGAGATCACATTCTTTCCTGGCTACCTCTTCTTGCTTCACAGTCCCGTGTTTCCTGACTGGCCCGGTCCACTGCAGGAGCCCCGGGGAGAATAGCAGTAACCGCAGGCCTGGCTCCTTTCTTTCTTCCCTTCTAAATGAAGCCTCAAGGCCCTGGAGTCACCTTCAACTTCTCTCAACTGCCCCACCGGATCAGCGGATCAGCGCTCCAAGTGTCAGGCCTCCTCCAAGACCGAGCCTTGAGCAATCCAATGGCTGAATGTTTGTCCCTGGCACTTCACACTTCACACCCAGCACCACCCCCTCTGTGGCCTCCCTCTGAAAGGTTCTCTGCCCAGACCTCCTCGCCTGGGAGACGGTGAGTCACTCGACTTATTAGTTGGGTAGCACATACACTCTCACTGCGGTTACACCAACACCCTCTTAGGGGCTTTTGAAAACCTTATTTTCTCAAGCTCTGTAGGTTAGAGAACAGCAAGTTTAATGGTCCTGGGCAAAGAAAGGGTAAATCTTTGTTGGTCGGGGGGAATGGGGGAATAGGAAATAAAGAAACAGTGTGCCTCATTAGCAATGCATGAAGAGACCTAGCTTGCCTCTTCAATAATTGAAGCTAATCGTTGAACCCATAAAGAATTGTGGAGAATGGTTTGCCAATGAATGCTGTGTACGCTCCCCTCTGGAAGTGGAGCAGAATAATTAAGGAATAGATCCGTGGGCCTGGCTCCTGCAAACCTTCCCTCCCAGGGCCAACTTGCCTTCTCTAACCACCATCCTAGGTGGTTTTTACTAGAATCTTCACCACGCTGAAGCAACTAATAAACATGATTTATTGTCACTCCAGACTCTACTTTCTTAACTACCCCCTGTTTTAGAGACTTCCTGGGGCTCCAGAATTTATGTGGCTCCAAGCCCAGCCCCTGCTGCCTGGCTGTCTTCCTGCTCATGTCTAGATAAAGCGTCTACTTTAGCCTTGCCGACTTCTTCCCTGAACCCCAAATGTGCCGCTGCATGCTTCTTGATTCAAAGCATTTTTTTCACACTCTTTTGAAATGTCTTTCTGCACCTTCCTGGTTTCCCTGTCCTTCCTACCCCAGTACATCTACCTTGTGAAGTCTTGCTCACTACTGCAATCCACAGATCCATGGTTGTTCTTTGCTAGATACCTTATGTGTGCTACTGATACTATTCGTTGGTCTCTGAAACTGTTGAGTGGGTTAGACTTGTCTCTCCCTTTTAAAAGAAGCCTGCGGGATGGGATTTTATCTCATACGTCTTTGGATGCTTAGCAAAACTTTGTTGTGTTGTTTGTTGGTAGATGCCCGATAAACAATTAGTCGACTTCTTTGAGCTCATATTTCTGTATTTCTTCTGCCAATGTTTTTGCATGCACATGGTGCACAATAAATGTTATATAACAGTAGCTCCTCAGTCTGCTGCTATACCTGTTATCCCATTGAGAGTCATTAGATACCCATTATCTTCCCACCCCTGTCACTAACCCTTTAAAACTGAAAGGAAAATGTTCAGAGCAGTTTGGGAAACTGCATAAAGGAAGAGCGCTCTTAATTGGTGGACGCGGGATTACAAATTCTGGTCCATCTAACTCTGGAAAGAGTTCCTTCCTAAAGACTCCACTCCGGTCCTAGATTATTGGGGCAAGAAGTACCTCCGTAAGGATCAAAGCCTGTCCGATGTCACACTGAAGCAATTTATTGAAGCAATACATTAAAATATATTTTCATTGTTCTTGTATACAATTAGGTAATTCCCAGAGGATAAAACTAGAAATTCATTCCCTCCTGCATTTGTGTTGGTGAACTCTAGTCTAAAATGGAGGGCCCAATTTCTGTGTTGGCTTTTGTTGTCTTTTCTTTCCTCCACATCTGTCATATAAGATGTGAGACATGTGAGGTAATGATAGTTTAGATCTTTTCAGTAGCTGATAGGAATTTATGTTAGCCAACAGGGCTTTTATAGTGCCCGCTGCCTCCTAAGTCTCCATGGGAGAAATTGCCTGAAACATCCTGCCTGATGTTCCCACGAGAGCCAGGGCCCTTATGATTATGTATAAGAAGTTCCTACAATTGCTTTAACTAATAACATTTTAATTTAATGCATTTTATATTTCCATATTTATTGTGCTCCAATCGTGTTTTATGAGGAGAATGAACGTGGAAACCGATTTGGCTGATATTTAGTATGTATACACAGTGTACTTTCCTCAAGAGGTTCCCCTGCTGAGCATAAATGTAAAATAAATACAAATAAATTAAACTCTTTGATAGGCCTCCAGAGTGCCCCAGCCTCACTGATCCTGCCATCCCCTTCCCTCCACTTAAAGAATTCTCTGCAGAAACCAACATAAGGGTTAGAACCAAATCCCCTTATAAGATCCGGTTTCCTCTTTCAAGCTCACTTGGGAAGCCATGTTGCTTGCCAAATAACCTGAAAGGTGATTCCAGTTCCGGTGCTCTCCAGCTGATGAAGAACTTTTGCTTAGAAGAAGGAAGAGCAAGAAGGGAAAGACTACTGTGGAGTCTGATCTGTCCGTCTGACAATTGGCATCAGGCAAAATCTGGTTTGCACAGGGAAGAATCTGGATCTTGTATGCACCCTTGCCAAGATTGGAAGGAAGATGCTCACTTTCCAGAGAATCTGAGACTGGAGGACACACTAAGGTAGAGCTACAAATTCTCTGACCAGATGTCATTTTGTGATTCCCTAAAACAATAAGAAGCGGATACTTCACACCAATTAAACTGCAATTAAACTGTGCTAGGAAGCACAATGACTAGAAAAATCCCTCCGCATCATAAATCTATATACACTCCAGCTCGCGATTTTTTTTTGTCTTCTTTAGAATTAGAATCCATGCTTTTTCACTTTCAAAATGTGGATAATTCTGGAGAAGAAAAATGAAATCATCTAGACCTTCCCTTTAATTGAGAATCCTTTCTTGCTATGATCCAAAGAGGAAAGCGTAAGGTTTTTTTCCAGTTAAAATGTATTCAAAATTATTTTTTAGACTTTGAAAGTAAAACATTTTGGGAGTTGAAGCTATTCATTTTACATTAACGGAAAAATAATTTGAAGCAATTGTGACTCTCAGTTAATACCAGCATCATTGGTTCAAACATACCTGCCCTAAAGAGTAAATAGAGCAAGTGCTCCCAGTTCACCCAACTCTTCAATATGCAGAACAAATCGAGATGGTCTATATGCAGCAGGAAGATCTTAAGAGAATAATGGAGAGCAGGGCATCCAGCTTCCAAAGTGCTCCATAATGAGACAAGAATAAATCTCAGCTTCTAATTCCTTCTAGAGTCTCTTGGAGCCAAGTTCATAGCGTTAATGCCCAGAGGCATTAAAGAAAAGGAAAGCTGGTTGTCTGGAGTGGTCTGGAACGACCTCGGCAGGTACTACGAGGGATTTGATGACTTTGAAGATTTCTGCTGGCCCTAGGATTCTATTAATTTACATCCTTATCCTTTCGTTCTTATGAATCTATATTATCAGATCCTGTGGTGGCATATTCTACGTGTGAAGCAAGAAAAGGGGAAAATGGAAACTAATGTAAATTGTCTGCTATGTTCCAGGAACTATGCTATTATGTCTTGTTTTATTTCCTCTAAAGCTATATGCATCATCCTGCAATCCATTTTTCATAGTTGAAGGACCTGAAGCTCTAAGAATTAGGTAGCTGAGTGTGTCAGTGGTAAAGGTGGGACTGAAACCAAGAATATGTGACTGCGTGTTCTCTCTGCCTCACTGCATAGCACCCAGAGATTACAGAAGGAAGGAGGGATAACCCAGAATTTCAAGGGGAGTTAGAATGTCAGTTGGACTTGAAAGAAACGTGGCATATGGGAAATTCAAAAGCCAGGGGATGCAACATAATAAGGAAAAAGATGTTTGCAAATTCATGTCTGTAAAATGAGCGGAGAAAGTGAGTAAACGACTTGAGTTGGAAAAGAAACTTCATAGGAAGTATAGGGTGAGAGATACTACAGACTGGATCATGATTTTATTTTTCATTTTTGTGGGGCTTAAAAATATGTTCTTCAAAGTCACCCCTGTCTTTTCTCCAGGTGGGTGTTACTAGAGGAAGTCAAATCTGTGCCCAGCTTTCTAGGACAACTTTGGATAAGGGGTCTCTGCAGAGATACTATTTAGATAAAGCCTAATAGAAAGCCAAGAGCAGCCTGGTATGCTAATGCATTAACAAGGAAGGAAAGGCTAACATGCTCAAGAAAATAAGACCATAGCCAGAGCACGGGGACTTGCATGGAAAAGCAGCACGAGGACACAGAGGAGAGTCACACAAGGACAAGGTCACATTCAGCCTCTTGGGCCATGGTAACGGACTTGATTATGTATGAGGTTTAAAGGAAAGAACTAAGGGTTTATAAGTAGAGAAATAAGATGATCCACTGTGGCTACATGAAACTGATGTAACATTGTGATCCAACTCTACTCAAATTAAAAATAAAATAAAATAAAAATAAATAAATAAATAAAACGATCCACTCAGGTTGAGGGGTGAAGAAAAAGTTGAAGGAGGGTGTAATTCCGTACTCAACAACTGCATTAATCCAGGCCAGAGATCATGGTGTCCCGAATGAAGGTGGTGGAGGTGGGGATGGAGACAAATATACGAACTTTGAGACATGTCTTAAAGCTGGATTTGTCAGCACTTGCTGATGATGTAGATTTTGGTAGTGAAATAGAAGAAACCATCAGGGAAGGGTTTCTGGTTTGAGCAGCTCAGGAATTCAGCTAATGATTGATTATGTTGAAGAATCTGTGAGTTATTTAAGGGATGTTCAGTAGAGAGATAGATATTTCTCCAGCTTGAACTGGAACTCCAAAGTTTCACAGCTGGCTTTGTCCTTAGGGCAATACTGAGATCAAAATATGAGGAAGGCTGTCCGATAGAATACAGAGTATCCAGTTACCTTTGAATTTTATATAAACAGTGAGTATTTTGGGGGGACTTTTTATTGTTTGGGACTTACTTTCATTAAAGACAACATTTATTGAATATCCTGTTTTTCCATGTGCTGAATCTGGCCACCTTATATACGAACATCCGCCTACCTACCCCTATTTCCAAGTTGCTGTTCTTATCCTTTCTTCTTTTCAGAGGAAGAGGAGGCATCCGTGTTCCTTGGCAAGGCTGATTCTGTTTTCTGTGCTACCTGCTGTAGTGCCCTGATTATCTTTATTTCCTCTCTGCGGTTATTTTGAAGCATTTTACAATTCCGTGTGTGTGTGTGCGTGTGCGTGCATTTCCTCTCTCTGCCTTATGTTGGCTGATGTGTAGTTTTAATCACTTCCTATTTTCTTTTCTTACTTTCACTGCCAAAATAATTTTAAAATGGCTTCTTTTCTTTTCTGTCTTCCGTCTCTGAGCTTCAGGTAGTGAATCAGACCTATTAATACACTTCTCTCCACTTCCCTCCCTGTTTAGTAAGAAAAGGCTGGCAGTCTAACAACTAATAATGCCTTCGTTTTTTATAGTGTTTTTATTATTTTCAAACTGTTCATACTTTATGAGGTGGTCTTATTCAACATTCCAAATTTGAAATATAAAATTGTGCTTTAATAAAACAAGAGGAAAACTTAGGACCATGTTGCTAAATTATTCATTTCATAGGTAAGGACACTGATGTCTGGAGAGTTGCCTGAAGGGTACAATCGGTTAGCATCCAAGTTGGAATTAGACCCCAAGACTCTTTACCCAGACAATCTAAAGCCAGATAAATGCAGAGACAGGAAATCAAGGACAAAGGTCAACTATAGTGAATATTTGCAATAGGATCCCAGTAGTAATCCAGTCCTCACTGCCACAGGTTAAGCCCATAGGATGAACATGAGTTCCATTCATTCCACAAAACCTTTTGTGAGTATGCTTTCTCTCTTTTATGGGGCACGTTTCCACCTGAGGGTCAGTGTATCCCCTGTAATGGTGTGGCTAGCTCTTTTCTTCAGGTAATATTGTCAAACATCAGCCGCTATTTCTGAATACTGGAAAGAGTTCGGATGCTGAACAGGACACCCCCATCAGATCCCTACTTTTCCTCCAGCTCCAGTTCTCTCCATATCCTAGCTTTGCCTGAATAGTCAACTCACATTGGTTTCCTGAATAGAAATTCTCTTTCCCTGGTGATAAGGGAAAGACATTCCTCTCTAGTCTACCTAGAAAGCTCCAGCCCTTTTTTCCTTGAGAAGTTTCTCCTAGTCTTCATCCTATTCCCATCTCCATCTCCATCTTCATTCCTTTGTCATTGGGTTTATAGTTTTTGCAATGACAATTTAAAAACACCTGTATGGGGGACTGCCTGGGTGGCTCAGTCGGTTGCACATTTGACTCCTGGTCTTGGCTCAGGTCATGATTTCATGGTTCATGGTATATGTGCTGCCGAAGCGAGCACTCATGGTTCATGGGATCAAGCCTCCGCTGTCAGGGCAGAGCCTGCTTAGGTTTCTCTCTCTCCCTCTCTCTCTGCCTCTCCCATGCTCATACACACACTCTCTCTCTCAAATACATAAACTTAGGGAAAAAAAACAAACTTGTACTACATGAATAAAAAGGTACAGAAGTCCAAATGGTAGAATTTGAAAGAAAACATCCATGATCATCAATGAAGTTAAAAGACAATGCTGTTTTTGAAAAAAAAAAATATTTGCCATAAGTAAAACAAACTTTATTTTTATGAATCCATATATTAAGTAAATGCTATTAAAACTAAACTGTTTACAAGGATAATGACAAACTTAAATAATGGGTAACTTATAGAATGGGTAACTCTGGAGAATGATTTGAGTTGGTGTAGACAGTCAAGGAGAGATTTAGCTTCATTACAAATGTTAGATTCTCATTTTTTTTCACAGCGAGAACAATCTATTTCTAATATGTATATTAAAATAAATAATTTTGAAAGTGAGAATCTTGGTTCTCAACCTAGAATCCCACATATTCTCTGGAAATCTGTAAAAATCTGTAATTTGAACTTCGTTTATTTCTCTTTACGTTTCTATCAATGTTCGTTTTCTATATTTTAAACCTATACTGCAGGGAGCCTGGGTGGCTCAGTCAGTTGAGTGTCTGACTTTGGCTCAGGTTATGATCTCACTCATGGGCTCAAGCCCCGTGTCAGGCTCTGTGCTGATGGCTCAGAGCCAGGAGTCTGCTTTAGATTCTGTATCTCCCTCTCTCTCTCTACCCCTCCCCTGCTCACTCTCTGTTTGTCTCTCTCAAAATAAATAAACATTAAAAAAATTTTTAAACCTATACTGTGAGGTGCAAAAAAACCTCATTTTCTCATCTTTTTGACAAGTTCAATTTTTTCAAATGGAATTTCTCTCTTTGTTCCATTTTATATTTTCACCTGAAATTCTATTTTGTTTGATGATAATATTTCTGTACTTGCTGTTTTCATTTAGATTTGCCTGATCAACCTTTGCCCATTTTCTGATTTTAACCCTTTTTCTGTCATTTACTTGTGTCATCTGCAACCAGAGTACGTCTGATTTTATTTGGAAATTTTATTCAATTTCATCAATTTTACTCTGCCTTTTTTTTTGTAATCATTTTTCTATGATTGAGCTAATTGTTGCCATCATTTTTTTTCTGCCTACTTTATATTCTTGGTGTTTGCTTATTTTTTCCTAAAGTATTATTGTTTTTCAAGTTGTAACTTCTCTTTCTGTTACTCAGGTGTGGTGGTTCTCAGAGTTTAGAGTGCATCAGAGTTATCTCAAGGGTTTGGAAACAGTGGCTGCTGGGTCCTGCTTTCAGAGTTTCAAAACTTCATTTATTAATTCTGAGGTGGCCCAATGATTTGCATTATTAATAAGTGTCCAGGTGATAGTGGTGTTGCTGGTTAGTGCATGACACTTGGAGAAACACTATTCTAGTGGGTACTCTTAATTTTTAATACATAGTCACTTTATATTTCTTATAAACATCTATGTCTTGTCAACATTTTTATCTTCCCTGCAAAATGGTAACAACCTTACCACTCTTGTCTATCCCTTTTCCAGGACATTGGTAACATATAAGGTTCTACTGATAGACTGTTATAATATTTTTATATTATGCAACCCTACCAAACCTTTCTTGAATTAGAAGTTTTACTTCTTTACTCACCAGCATTTCCTTTATCACAAAGTACAATAATATATAAATATCAATGTTACAGTGGTACTTGAGTTTTTTTTTTCTTATTTAGATATTTTTTTACATTTTATTGTAGTACATCTTGATGTACTTTTTTAATGGGCTCAGGATAGTAATCAGGTATTTGCATTATCTTAGTGCACCTACTAAGTTTTAATTATTTTAAAAGGAAGGTTTACTTTTTAGAGTGTTTTTAGATTTACAGAAAAATCATGAAGCTAACATAGTTTCCATATATCTTGTGCTCAGTTCTCCATATTATTAATGTCTTACATTAATAAGATACATTCATTTCCTTCAATGAACAGACATAGATGGATTATTAATAACTAAACCCCGTATTTATACAGGTTTCCTTAGTTGCCGGCTAAGGTCCTCTCCCTGTTCTGGAATCCTATCCAGGATATCACCTTAACGTTTTCTGATCACTGTGTTTATTTAGGTTCCTCCTGGCTGGGGCAGTTTCTCAGACCTTCCCTGATTTTGGTGACATTGGTAGTTTTGAGTAGTTTTGGAAGGAAGTCACAATGTAGAGCCCACACCTAAAATATAGGAGGGGCTCCTGGGCAGCTTACTCAATTAAGTGTCTGACTCTTGGTTTCAGCTCAGATCATGATTTTGTGGTTTCGTGGGTTCAGACCCCGTATCTGGCTCAAGCACAGAGCCTGCTTGGGATTCTCTCCCTCTCTCTCTTTCTATCTCTCTGCCCCTCCCCCACTCGTGCTGTTTCTGTTCCTCAAATAAATGAGCTTAAAAAAAAAAAAAGATATGTTCCACATCCTTGAGGATGGAGTATCTAACTACATAAATTACTCGGGATTCTTCTGCACACAAGATTCCTTTCTTCTCCCCGTTTATTTGTATAATCATTTATTTATATCAATATGGACTCATGGATATTTATTTTATACTTTGGTTTAAAATCCACTAGTACATTATTTATTTATTTTTTGCTCAAATTTTTTCAGCTTTGTTTATCTTTTTCTTTGCACCGCCTTCCTTTCTGACACTACTTTCAGGTTTGTTTATTAGGAGAGTTCTTGTGTCCTTTGATACATTCCTATCATTTAAAAAAACTTTTTCTTTTTCTTTTCCTTTCTTTAAAATTTAAATCCAAGTTAGTTAACGTACAGCGTAATAGCGATTTCAGGAATGGAATTTGGTGATTCAGCACTTATGTATAACACCCAGTGCTCATCCCACCAAGTGCCCTCCTTAATGCCCATCATCTGTCCAACCCATCCCCCCACCAGACACCCTTCCAGCAACTCTGAGTAGGTTCTCTGTGTTTAAGAGTCTCTTATGGTTTGTCTCCCTCTTTTTAAAAACTCTCTTTCTTAGTGCTGTCTTACTTTCTGACATGACAGTGTGCTCCAGGGTTATTTTGTGAGTGTACCGCTTCAGACCTATAATCAACCATTTCTCCAAGGAGCCTTGCTTCCTTTATTTGAGAAGGGTGTTACAGACCAACTCTGGGGCAAGGTCTGTTCATTGCTACTGGGGTCTCCTTGCCTCTAAGCCTTCTCAGCTGAACAAGTCACAAGACATATGTATGTATACTAATCTGTACATCTATAGATATAGGTAGATTTAGATCTATCTATATATAAGCTATATTATGTATATATAATCTATAACCATCTATATCTATAGATACATAATGTCCATCTGTACCTATGTTAACCTAAACATGAGTTCATACTGAGGTCTTCAACTCTGTTCTGACCTCTTCCCCTTATGTGTAATCTCCCATCCCCTAGTGGCTTTCACTAGCCTATACCTATTTACTTAACGGTTCGATTTCATTGTGTCTGTTTTACAGTATCTTGAATCCTCGAGTGTTCTTCCACTTGCTGAATGAGTTGCCATTCCTTCAGGTTATTGGTTCTCTCCAAATGCTTGGCTACATTTGCCATTTCTAATCCCAGCTCTCCTTTATGTGGGGGCCAGTTCTAACTGGAGAAGCCTGTTTCTGGCATCTTTGGGAGTTTGGCTACAGATGCTACTAAAGAGGTACCTAATGCTTTGTATTGGTGGCACAGAATCTCTGTTTTTCCTGGAGTAGTCAGTCACTTGAGACACTGCCCTACTTTTCATTCCAATGGTAAAATCCCTAGTCAGAAAACAAAAACAAAAACACAAAACAAAACAAAACAAAAAAAATAGAAAGGTTCCAAGCAGCCTGATACTCTAAAAACCTTTCTCAGTTAACCATCCTGAGGATTTCCCCAGAGTCCTCTCACTTTCTCTAACTTAATCCAGCCTGGGCCTGAACAACCTCCGGAATTAGCCTCCCTTCGTAACCATCTTTTTCTCTATGTTTTGGGGCGGTCTGTGGCCTTTTCCCTTCATCCAGTTTATCCACGTTCGATTTTTCAGAAAGGCTTCAGCATGTTTTAGTTTACTGATCTCTCCTATTTTCCAGATTTTATAAAGTAAAAGAAAAAAAAAAGACATTAACTGCAATTGCATTTGGGATTTATCCAGGTTGTCTTTCTTGATGACCAACTTCAAGAGAGTAAAAATAGTCATCATAGCTCCATCATCATCGAGGAGTCCAGCCTTATACTCAACAAATCTTCATTATATTGTATACTAGTTAATAAATACGTGGATAAATAAAATGTATATAAGAGCTGTACTTTGTCCTGATTGGGGGTTATAATTATTCAGTGATTGTATCTACATAACTAATGGGGCTATCTTTTCTATAGTTTGGCATTAAATGAATTGGGGGAAGAAAAAAAATACAGAGAAGTAAAAAGACTTCTATTTCTGATAGAAGTTGTTCTAGGTCTGGGGTTTTTATTGAGGATGATGGTCTGTGCACAACTGCACAGAACAGACTTCCTATATGTTCTCTGACATGTCCATCCCTGTCCCTCACCCCATTGTTCTCAGGCCATGCTGCTCATTGACTGTGCCCTGTGGAGATATGGCATAAAATTCCTTTTTGTTTTTTTTGTTTGTGGTTGTTTTCTTGTTTGGTTGTTTACTGCCTTATCTTATAAAGGACTTACCTTTTCTTCCTCTGGGTCACAGACGGCTATTTTCAATTGGAATAGTCTGGCTGCCCATGTAGCCCCACTCATTCGTGGGGCTGATGCAGAGAGTGTGGAGTGCGTGCACTGCATTGTGTGCTGTGTTTTGTCAATTTGTTTCTGTACTGGGCTTTAGTCAATAATCTGGTGGAGTGACCCTCACTACTTTACTCTTTGGTCTGTGAAAAACTGAAGGTAAACCTTGTAAGAACCCTGAGTTTTTTAGTTGTCTCCCCATCAAAGTATCTATTAATGATATGAGGAAGTATACAATTAGTCTTCCTTTCAAGTGAGCTTTTCTGAAGTGAACCATGGTATGTCATTGAAAGAATCCAAATTATTCAGTTTCTTTCCTTGCTGTTGTTGGTCTTCATACATTCAAACAATCTTCATCAAAATCATCAAATATTTTATCAGAGGTCCAGTGATATTCTGAATAAATTTTAACCCCAAACCAGCAGCTTAGCCTAAGATTGAAACTTTTTTTAAAGTCTTTAATATCTGAAAACACTCAAAAATTTTTGGTGATAACCAAAAATTTGGAATCATCATTCATATTGTTGTTATGATTTAAAAAATAGAAAATTTAGAATGAAAAAATTAAAATATACTTCTAGGTCTGCTGAGTTACTTTAAAAATTGAGTAATATCTCTTACCCTGTTTTCAATCTATAAATGGTTGCATTAAGTATATATTTTCAAAAATCCATATTAGCTGTAAAATAATTCCATCTATTACATGAACTTATACTCTACATATTTAAAGGATGGAAGATTTAAATAAACATAAATTTATATTGCCAAATGCTGGCCATTTATGGATATAATGATATCCATAGCACGTTTATAATAGCACGTTTGTGCTATTGTAGTATGACCAATCCAGTGAAAATAGTTTGAAATAGCCACTTCCCCTACAGAAAGTTTAAAGGGTACACTGCCAATATGTTTCCCCTGGCAAAGACAACCCATGGACCTGTAACAAACTAATTTTGGTGCATTTTATTTTAGTTAAATGTAGCCTGGGAAGAATTAAAAAAAAGAAAAAATATAAATATAAATATAAATATAAATATAAAAAATAAAAATATAAATACCATGGATGGTGATTGGAACATGTTATTTGGTTATGAGCTACCACCACTGGAATTATCAGGACTTAAGATTCAACCCTGCAGTAGAAAACTGAGGAGTTGTTATACCATCTCCTTCGGGGCCATTAAAATGGTCCAATTGGAGCTGTTCCCTTGGTCTCTGTTCCAATACCTACTGGCCTCCTCCAGTAATACCGCTCAAGGGTTTCTCATCTCCAGTCTCTAAATCCTAGTCATGTTCAATTCTGGGGATACAGCAAATAGAAGAAATGGACACTTTCTCTTCATTACTAAAACTATTAATTACTCTCTTCTGAGCTAGTCTTAGTGTTATGTTTTTTATGTTTTTCTATATTTATTGTGAACTGGGATTGACAACTCCATTGTGTATGAGTAAAAGTCAGATGATTCTTTTAACCAAGAATATTTATCCCACTGAAAATCATCTTTCAGAACTCCCTTCAAGTATCTTGCCAATCTCTGAATAAGTTCCTTCTGTCCCCTTATTTGCTTTCAGTCTTTATTTCTGTTCCTGGGTACTCCATCACCAGCCTTAACATTTTTCCCATCTCCAAAAGAACCTGAACAGCACTTTCCATTGCCAGACTTTCAAAAGCAAATGCAGTTTTGGTCCCACCCCATTCCACTTCACCTCAACCCCAAGGACCACAGTGCATGCATAGTATACTAGGCAAAACTTTTTAAGTACAGCGTGAAGTTGCTAACAATCCCACTAGAACCAAGAAAACCAACTCGCTGTCACTATTTGTGAGCCTCCTATATAACGTCAGAATTTTTCAAACTTATAGAAAAGGTACTTATTTCTTTCCCCATATCAGTTCCTAGAGTTAAATAAACCTTCTCTTTATTTATACTCCACACCCATGTCCCAACTCAGAATCTAATCTCTATATTATGATGATTATAAAAGTGTAGATAGGAAGAGGAACAGTTACACAGATGTAGCTATATTGGATATATAGATATATTTGGTACATCTCCTGTCATAGCAAACATCTGGAGATATGTAGATAAATGGAATCTTAAGATATGCCTTATTTGCATATCGTGGCAGGTAGCACTCTTAGGCCTACAGCCCCCTCTACTGGGTGGATTTTCCAGATTTATTATGCATCCGTTAAGCATGAAGTCTTTGCCCTTCTGTGCGTGTGTCGGTGTGCGCACGCGTGTCTGGGCTCCTGATCATGCTGTAATTAACTCAAAATCCTACCTGTGTTCTGACTCATAGGAACCTATGTGGATTCTCTGTTTCAAAATAAACTCCACCTTCACCTATTCTCCAGATTTATGAATAAGTAAGAAGTCCATTCTGTTACATTTATTAAACAAGGAGGTCATTAGACTAAAGTGGCTCTAACACTGTGGTGGCAAACCAAAATCTCAACCCATTCACACTTCAACATTAGGGAATTGAAACCTAAGGACAACAATCATAACCAACCAACTAGACTTTACACTATAGCTAATGAATACTTTCCTTACTTTGCTTCTGATGCTGGAAGGCAGCATCCTAGAACCCAGAGGGCGTCCTGCAGGACGAGCCAAGGGGGTCTGTGGCTTCACTGCAGGATGGAAATCAAATGTGAGCCAGCAAGAAGGGAGAGCAGACTTTATTGAAGATATAGAAAGAGCAGATAGGGAGTCTCAGAAACGGTAGGATAGGATAGGAGCAGAGTATGAGTCTCACCTTTGTTCTAGGTCTGGAGTTTTTATTGAGGATGATGGTCTGGTGTAGGTGTCCCGCAGGCATCCAGGAACTGGTTAGAACAAAGACAAGGGTCCAGGTGTTATTCCTTAGAGCAAGGGGTACTAGGCATTGAGATGTCTAATGCTTTTGATCTAGAGTGCTCTTATGCTGGCCTGTCTGGTCCTTTTCACCTGGTCCTTTCCTAGATGTTATCTGTTCTAAAGACATCTTTCCTTTCTTGTCCCTTACAAGGAGGACATACACCATTTGCATTATGAAGGGTGTGTAAAGTGGGGTGGCAGGGGGCAAGTCCTAGGAAGAATAAAATCAAGAAAAGGAGCAAAGAGCAGATTTTTATGGAATCCTTCAATTTCTTTGTCTCATATCTGCCTTTTTTTCTATAAAAATCTGAAGCTTTTCTCAGTGAAGCACTCCTATCTTTTCCCTGTTGGGTACTGCCTGATTCCGATTGGTTTTTGCCCAAATAAACTTACTGTTTTGCCTTATTTGTATTTTTAAAAATTATTTATTTTTTGGGAGACTGTAAGTGGGGGAGAGGCAGAGAGAGGGAGACAGAGAATATGAAGCAACTTCTATGCTGATAGCACAGAGCTCAACTCAGGGGTCCAACCCACGAAAATGACATCATAACCTGAGCCATCCAACCTGAAGTTGGATACTTAACCAACTGAGCCATCCAGGTGCCCTGGCAAAGTCTTGATAATGATATTCTTCTCTGAGAATCTGACCTGTCCTATTTTGTGGTCTCTATCAACTCTTCCAGGAGGGAGAAGGAAAATTCTGCTCAAGGTCCATGTAAACATGAGGTTCCTAAGCTCAGGGGCAGGAAGGTACCCCCATGACGGGTTGCCTTTGGTTGGCAGTAGAAGGAGGCCTGGCTGAGTTAGGAGATTTGGCGAATCCTAACTCTTTGGAGGCAATATATTTACACCTCTCTTTGGGGTAGAAGAGTAGAATTTCCAAAAATGGAGACTAAAAGAGCTAATCGATTTCAAATCTTTTGGGTGATATTAAACTGCAAGTATCAGTAGTGTAGTCTATGTATATGTCTGGTACACAAAGACAAACAATAATGAAATGACTTTTAAATTAATTGGCAAAAGATACACATGCATGGAAATTTTAAGTCACACGACATCAATTATGTCTTTCAAATATTTGTTAGCAAAAAATGGTCTTGATTATTGTTATCAATCATTATCATCACCATAGTTGACATTTATTGGTTATTCATTGTTTTAACTCTTCTCTAATTATTGTTCTTTTGTAGGCAATAGGCATGTTAGAAATCAGTTTGGAGCGTTGGTGGTCTTACAGCAACAAAACACAGCTACCTGAGAGAGTAAATGTCACTATGTCATTACCTTCATGACAGTATGTAGGAATCTAGATGCTCCAGATAAGAATACGGAGCTTGAAGCATCCCTCAGCCCAGCTACCTGGACCAGGTAAGTAGCATTTTTTGAAGTCTGAGAACATAGGCAGAAAAAAGTCAATCTATAAGATAAAGGACAGAATTTGAGAGACAAGTTTCCTTTCTTTTTTTCTTCCCTTCAGTCTCCCTTCCTCACACTCCCCTCTTTTCCTCCCTCCTTTTCTTTTTGTTTCTAAGACATAGCTATTTAAAGCCTCTGGACTTCTCTGTAATCTTTGGCAGATACTTTGTTTGGTTTTAGGGTGGGTGGTCCTTTATTTATTTTTAAATCAGTTTCTTTTTTTTCAAGCTTATTTATTTTGAGAGAGAGAAAGTGAGAGATAGCATGAGTGGGGAAAGGGCAGAGAGAGAGAATCCCAAGCAGGCTGGCTGCCGTAGTGTTGTCGTCCCAGAGTCCAATGTGGGGCTCATACTCATGAACCCTGAGAGGTGAGATCCTGACCTGAGCTGAAACCAAGAGTCGGGACACTTAAGGGATACTTATGGGACTGAGCCACCCAGGCGCCCCAGTGGATAGACTTTTAAACTCAATACAATGGATCTGTTTACTATTGAATTGTTTATTATAAACCAGGAGCCATATCTGAAACCAAAAGGCCTCTCTGTTAAAAATCCTTATGAAATACAGTATTGGGGCTCCTGGGTGGCACTGTTGGTTAAGCATCCATGGCTCTTGATTTTTGTTCAGGTCATGATCTCAGGGTCCTGCAATTGAACACTGACCTGCTCCCCGTTAGGCATAGAACCTGCTAAAAGTTCTCTCTCTCCCTCTCCCTCTGCCCCTCCTCCCTTCTCTCTCTTTCTCTCTCAAAATAATAATAATAATGATGATGATGATAATAAATAATAATAATAATAATAATAATAATAATAATACAGTATTATACAATGGGACCGAGAATAATAATAATAATAATAATAATAATAATAATAATAATACTGTATTATACAATGGGACCGAGAATAAACTATTTCAAAGCTGGCCGGATGGGCAGCATTAAACAGATGGCAGAAACACCTCTTTAGAAGTTAGGGATTAGTGTTAAAATTTATACTGAGTAGAGCAGAAGTGTTTTAATCTTTATCCTTTTGTAATTCTCTTTAGAATTAGATTTTCTTAAATTAGTGACTCTTCCCCTTGGCGGGGGGGGGGGGGGTGGGGATTGTAGGAAAGCACACTTTACACATTCCTAGGACGAACATCCCGGAGTAGCTCCCCACCTCCCCCAACACTGAGCCTCTTTAACAGAGAATACTAGTTCCTTCTGGTACCATGGTTCTTATTAAAATCAACTTTCAGGAAAGGAGCCAAGGGTAATTGTCATCAATGTGACAATGACTGAGAACTGATAGTTAATCTTTCCACTCCTACTTGTATTTACATTTTAATGGGAACAATGTTTCAAACAAAGGGACTGAAAGTTTGATCCTGGAATTTTTAATTCTCTTGGAGAGTTGGTAAGGAGTGTGTTTGTAAAAGGAGGCATGGATTCTTTCTGGTCTCCCTCTCCTTTCCCTTCCCCTTCTCCTTCTAATTTGGTACTATAATGGCATCTATCAATAATGAAGACAACTAAATCTGAAACCCAGTTCCCCCATTTGCCAGAAATATACTTTTGGGCAAATTTTTTTTTTTACCTTATCTCGGAATTTCACTTTGCTCATCTGTAGAATTAGTTAAGGAGTACATTAAGCCATCTATAAGGTGTTAGCTCTTCTTCAGGCATGATAAACCTTTGTTCTCCAGAAGTGAATTGAGTGATACTCATCTCTACCCTGCAACCGAAATAAAACACGTGCGTGCCTACAACCGTTGATTTTCCCAAGCTCATGCCCCAGAAGTTGGCAACATATCTTGCATTAACTATTGTGGGAAATGTAATGTGAGTAACATTTCGATATTAGACATGACTTTAAATCATAATGATAGAGAAGGTCCTTATAATTAGAAAATTATTATTAAACTAAAACTTAAAATATTATTCAAAGGGCTATTGATAAGGTAGAGTGATAAAGACAAACAGAAAAAAAGAAGTGAGAAGTCAATGTTGAATGGAGGGATATAAGAAAACTACAAAGACAGCGGAAGAAGCCAAGGATCCTGAGAGACAGTGAGTAGGGAAGACAGATCCATGCATAACATCATGCTAAAACCACGTTTGAGTGCTACATGCTGGGAAGCATGGCATGGGAGCCTATGCTTGGTATGAAAAGATAAGGAATTTTCCAAGGAATGGGACTATGAGGACATCAAAATGATGGACATTGCTTTTCTGTTTGCTCAGACTGTCCTGAAGAATGGTCTCCTGGGCGTTTCTGGCTCAGTTTGCGCAAAGGCAAAACAAAGTGACAGCAAAGTTACACATTTCAGTCTGGAAGTGCATTTCTCTCCTAGAGCTCCCAGTTGTTTTGATCCAGTAGGTTTCTTCTTCTTTTTTTTTAAAAGACTCCCAGCCAGCTTGCAGTGATGAAGGCTTCCCTATTGAGAAAACCAGGAGGCAGGCAGTTCTGCACACTTGCTCTTTAGGTCGACCTTTGTTAGAGATGATTTGACATTTTCTATTTTTCCAAGCCCTAGATTAATTCTAGGCATCTCATCAGTCTGTTCTCAAAATCACGTCATCTTAGTTTTCTCCCATCAAACACGTAGATGGTGGGTCTTTGTGATAGGCACTCATTTCTAGCTTCCTTGCTGTTCTGCTTCTTGCATGGGGTGGGGGGCACATCTGGGAATTATCAGCAGTTTGTATTGTAGATACTTTAGTCACTCGAATTTGTATTTTCTAATCTTTGACATGCAAAGTTAAAGATAACATGAGACCAGTTCTTTTATCGGGCAGGATTTGCTCAGCTTGCAATATACAGTTCCACTAATTGCTCATTCCGTATGGAGCTGCTGAGGATGTTGCTACTTGAAGGCTGGGGCAGAGGATAGACAGGAACGCTGCTGCATACTTTGTTCAAAGGGAAAATCACAGAGAGGATGATTTATTTTCTGAGGGTTGTGTTCTCAGTTACTGTGCTCCCTTTCCCTCTGTAGTTTACAGCCATAGGGTTTGTGCTGAGACTATGTGGCTAACGTAAAACAAAAGAAAACGAAACATCCAATAAACCAAATCAATTGAGTGAATTTAAAGATCTAATTGACTGTATTTTCAAAAAGTCATTAATCGGGCACCGCTGATGGGGTGTTGGAGTGGTGGCGGTCCAGAGCTATGGCCAAGAAAGAATTCTTAGAGGTCTTGGGTGCAAAAAGGTGATTTTTTATTAAAGCGTGAGAACAGGATCCAGGGGCAGAAAGAGCTGCAGTGGGAATGTGAGGAGTGACTGGTTATGTACTATGGAGTTGGGGGAGGTAAAGGCGAAAGGGGGGGCCTCCAGGACTTTCATATGTTAAAGAGGACTCCCAAGATGCCTTGGGCCTTGCTATGGTCAAGCTAAGTATGTTTTCCCTCTAGTAAGGCATTAACTAGACAGTAGGGGGTTCCCGAAGAAATATTTAACTCTATACTTGCCTGAAGTACAGAGCCTGAAGTTAATGGGCTGCAGGTCATTTTTAGAAATAAGCCTGTGGACCCAATCACAGGAGAGATACAGAGACTTGGAGCACAGTGAAGCGAGGCTTTAATCAATGTTCTTGCAACAGTGGGTGTCTGATGGACAGGCACACTTGGGGCAGTTACAGCAGACAGCTTATCTACTAGTGTGCAAGTCCCTCCCCTGGTTCCTCATTGACTGAGTACTATAAGAGGTTACAGCCTAACCTGGGAATTATCAGCAAAAAGTAGTCTGGAACAAATGTACATTCCATGAGGTGACACAGAGACACTGAATCCCTTTTCACTTTGTTCTTTGACACATGCTCATGGCAAAGCCTGAGAAAATAAGCCTTCAAAAATAAGCCTGTGAAGCACAAAGGTTAAGAAGAACCAGGCAGTGAAGTGTCTAAGGGTTTGGACTCCATTGTTGGGGGAGGGGTTGTACATATTTCCAATAGGTTGTAAACCTATTATTAATTAAACAGCACAGCTTTTATTTGGTATTTCTGCATATGAGTCATCTGCCCTTACTTCTCACAGTTATAAAGAAATTTAATTTTACCTGCCATTTCCTTCTTCCATTTGTTCCCAGGTCACTGTGGATGGGAGGGTGATGCTGGGGCTCCAGGACACTGAGTCTATAGGTTTTGAGAGATTAGGCTATTGATAAGATTGCCTTTTCTTTTAATTTACTAAGATATTTGTAAACTGATAGAGATTCCTGTCCTGCATGACTGTGATCTCTATCAGTTAACCATTCGTTTTCTTTCCTTTCCTTTTTTCTTGGACAGCCAGAAGTGCCTCAGGAATGTCATGTATCTCCCACCTGGGGGAGAGGGGGGGTTGTTGTTAGCTTGTGCTTTGCCCTCAGCTCGCCTCATGCTCCCTCATCAACATCACATGTAGCAATTAGAGAAGAGCTCTGAGGAGTTGTCCAAAATGCAAGGTTTTTATAAGCAGAAGGAAGGTGGGACAGGGAAGTAAAAGAACAGATTGTGTTATATTAGGGGAAGTCTTGTCATTCAATGACCTCACCAGTGTTCATTGGGAGATTCCAGAAGGATTGGTTTAGAGTTCTACTCCCAGGAGAGGCTCTAGCTGCAGTTAGGTTAGGTATTCTCTTGGGGCTTACAAGAAGTGACTATTTTTAAAGAATGATGAACGGTGTCTAGGAATGGAGTGGAGCTGGCATTGTATGTGAGGCCCTTGGTGGACACTATGGCAGCATTGCAAGAGACTTGCATTTTCAGATAGAAGAAGGTTGGTCAAGAAGACTGGCCTGGTCCAGTGTACGGTGGGTAGAATCAGCATTGTTTAGTCGGGCGGGGGGGGGAAGTGCCCCAGCTGAATCTACAAACTGAAGCAGGAGTCTCAGGGACCTAGGTCTAGCTACTAATCAGGACCAAACCTCTGGCTGGAGCCTTAGCCCCAGTGTGGGCTGACCAACTGAGATTTCTCTGGGCCAGCTTCTCCTCCATGCAAAACATTATCTTGGGGCCAGATTTTGGGATTGGAAAGCACATTTTGTATTCTGAGTCCTATGTCTGCAAGATTTCTTCAGACACCCATTTCTGGAGTCACTGGGTAGTCCTAGGAAGTCAGAAGCAATATACTTGATACTGTCTTGATCATACTCTTTGCATTTTCTCTGAATTTTCTAGCTACACTTTGGGTAATATTCTTTCATGTTTTCTTGATCTTGGCTCCTCCCAGCTTTCTTCTTAGGATTCTCTGGAGTTTGCAAGTAGGTATTCGCATGTCCCTAGTGTCCTGCTCATTAATGATATGGTAAACTTTCATGAAAAGAATGCATGGATACATGTATGCCTTCTACATTGAAAAGCACTACTCACTGAATTCCCTCATTGAAAATACAGGGAAAAAAACAAAAAACAAGGTGATTTTGTTAGAGTCAGCCAAGTTCTCCTGCCTTGTGGATTCATTTGTTCATCACACAAACATGTATTAGGTACCAGGAAGAATGAAAAGGTAGATTAACAGATGGGGAAATCTCTGTTTATTCGGGGCACGTTTGAAAGGTGGCATGGAGTAAATACGATGGAGAGTAAAATATACTCACTGCTTTTAAACCATAGACGAGTGAACTATCCAAGAAGGTAAACATAGAGTTCATTTGAAATGTGTTGATTATTGTAACAGAGGTGAGTCTATGGTGCTACACGAACACGGAGTGGTAGAGGTGGTTTGGGAACATGCTAAGCTAAGAGCTTCAGCCTTGATCTTTGAAGGGAAAGTAACTTGGCAAAGGTGGGGGCCTGAGGGGCAAAGGAACAAAAGGAGCAGAAAGAATTGAGGTGCAGAGCGTCCAATGTTCAGTCCGACACCTTACACCATACCAAAACGAAATGAATGAAGAAAGCTCTGCTTTGCATGGCCCATTAACTTTCCAACGATCCTCTGCCGCATTCACACAGCCATTAGAGAATTCTTTTCAGGGTGTTTCCCTATTATAGCCATTTGGAGATGTGAGAAATTACACTCAACAGCCCAGAAAACTACCCCCAGAGCTTTCATTAGCATCTGCGTATCATCTCCTTGTGCTGGTAAATATCTAGATTCCTGGCTCCAGTCATTCTACCCCAGTCTTAATGCTGGCAAATAAAACCCAAGCACTCATCAGAAAATAAAATATTTACCCTGCACACTACCATAAACAAAGCTATTGGAACGGCGTACCATTTTAATAACCATTGTGTACAGGAATGTCGTAAGATAAATGATGTATTTTCTCCAGAACATAAAGATGTGCTGGCGGCAATCACAGCAAATGTGTGGAGCTAGGAACTCTCCACTAGAAGAGAGTGGGTGACAATAAGGCGCTGTCCTCCGCTGATGTACCGATGACTCCTTCCTCCTTTCTTATGTATTGGAAGTGCCTATTTTCAGGCATTTTGGCAATAAGCTTATTACTATGTATGGCTCCAAAGAAGAATGTTGTGCAGTGGTAATCTCTAAAAAACAGGAGTTATGGTAACTCTCTATTCTTTTAATGTATATTATCTATTATCTGTGGCTTCTGAAACCACAGTGGACGTTGAAGAATAAGACTTCTTTTTTTAAGTTTATTTTGGGCTTTAATCCAGAGCTGAAGAAAGAGCTACAGTCAATCTGTTTTGTACCATTACTATGATTCTCCAGTGCCCTGGCTCAGTAGGAATTTGAGGCCCTCCATGAAATGAGTGCTGGCCACTCCAGCTCTCCTCTTATCTTTGAGTCTCAGTTTTCTTTTCCCTAAGTAATTTCAAGATTTCATGCTTAGTTCATTTTGTTTCCTCCTGGCAAACTCCTATGCATCCAGTAACACCTGCATTCCAGAGGCATAGAAAACACCAAGCCCCTCTCCATCCACATAGAGTACCCTGACTATAGGTATGGTAATAAAGACCCAGGGGTAGTGTTTGCCTTGTGAACTGCTCTAATGCCTGCCCTTAGACCAAGTCTGACATAGAATAGATGCTCAGTAAGCTTTTTTTTTTTTCTTTTTTTTTTCTTTTTTTTAAGTAGGCATCATGTCCAGCAGGGAGTACAATGTGGGGCTTGAACTCAAGACCCTGGGATCAAGAGCTGAGCTGAGATCAAGAGCTGGATGCCTAATCGACTGAGGCACTCAGGTGTCCCTCATAAGTATTTTTTAATTAATAATCAGTGTTACCTTATCTAAACATGGAGGTTTTTCTTAAATTTTTTTAATGTTCATTTATTTTTGAGAGACAGAAAGAGACAGCTTCATTGGGCTGGGGGGCAAGAGAGAGAGGAGACACAGAATCGGAAGCAGGCTCCAGGCTCTGAGCTGTCAGCACAGAGCCCGATGTGGGCCTTGAGCCCATGAACCGCAAGATCATGACCTGAACCGAAGTCGGATGCTTAACAGATTGAGCCACCCAGATGTCCTGAAAACATGGAAATTTTAAGTTTGCTTTTGTGAATCAGCTGCCTTGCCCTTGTTGGCTGGGTTTAGGCCATGTTCACCAGCATGAGTGTTGGGTGGAGTTCCCGTAACACTCCCTATACTCCCTGATTTATTCCCAGCTCCCGGATTTATGAAGTTTGCACTGACTCAGGCAGCCGAGCTCTCCTCTGTGACTTATCATCACTGGGGTCCAGGAGGCCTGCATAATACATACCTCTTGCCTTCTTCTCCCCTTCCTATTCTTGGTTTTGAGTAGTATTAGTGAGATGGTATGCTGACACTTTCAAAAGGGTGAGAACAAAGGAGCGAAGCCTCTGTATGATATGCAGAGGCCTTTCCCCAGTGACAGGATAAAGTGAGGACTTAAGAAAAGCAAAAGGCACTCCCCTCACGTGTGGGTACCCACTGGGTGTCTGTTATGCAAAGGGCAGTGGCGGGATGGGCCTGACCGTGTGGGAACTGCCACGTGCCTGGATGGGCTAAAGTCACTAGTAGTGACACAAGGGAGGAGAGCAGTGAGTGAGGCCCGAGGCTGCTGGCAAAGATCTCTGGAGAAGGCGACTGAACAGAGCCAGGCTTCAAAAGAAAGGAAAACCTCAGATCCACAAAGAGTGAATGATGAGGTTGTGCTCCAGGAAGGTGTTAAGTGTTGGAGCAAACTGGACAGGCCAGCAGGCAGGCAGGGACATCCAGTCCCTAGGAGAACTTTGACATGTGCCTGCCGTAGGACAGTGTGAGACAAAGTTAGAGGCAAAGACCTAAACTGAGAGGCCTCGAATGTTGAGGTTAACATTTGGACTTTACCAATACACATCTTTTCAGTCTCTGTCCCCTTTTTGAGCTGGACTTTCCTGGTTGTGCTGGGAAAGTTTGCAGGAATGTATTCTGAGATGCTTTTTCTTCAAGAATGAGTCCTCTATGCGTCCTTCCCCAGAGGTCGCTTTTAAGAAACAAAGGCCAGAACGGCTATGGGCTGACCCTTCTCTTTAATAGCCAAAACCTGTTTCTGGTGCTGAGTATCTGGAGAGGAGAGCTATGGTGTTTGCTTGTTTGTTCATTTTTCTCTGAAGCTCAGAGAGGATCATAGCAGTCCTGGCCTGCATCCCGAGAAGGGTGACCATTTGAAGTCCAGGGTTAATGAAAGGAGGAGGGGATGAGTCATAGGTTTATTCTAAAGTTATTGATTGGACAATTTCACTGGCCCCAGACTCAAATTCTGAGCTGATGCCAGGGGCCACAGAATCCCCACATGCTAGTTCACAGTGGGTATGAAAAGTGCAAAGCATTTCCAAATCTGTGGTGTTGCATGAAACATTATTAAGCATGTATTATTACCTCAGTAGATCTCAGTGGTGGTTTAACTATTAGAGAATTTCACAGCATATATAATATTATCAAAATGAATCAATACCTTAACCTCGAGGCTGATCCCTCAATTACTGTAACTACCAGTTGCTAATTGGCATGCTTTGTACATTCTGCGCTCCCTTTAGACTGTCCACACTGCCCGTGTGAATGCAACCAAGTAGCACAAATAAATTGAGCATGAACAATTAGCCTATTCTGCTCTGGGTGATCTAAAGAGAGATGTGAAATGCCATTACATGGCATCGTGATTTGAATCTCTGGGTTGAGGCTTGACTCTAGTTGACTGAATCTCTTAGACCCAGTGGG
Source organism: Paguma larvata (assembly GCA_030068075.1). Taxonomy (NCBI): domain Eukaryota; kingdom Metazoa; phylum Chordata; class Mammalia; order Carnivora; family Viverridae; genus Paguma; species Paguma larvata. The sequence goes on along the minus strand of CM057837.1, from coordinate 37,805,715 downwards.
ATTGGAAGACGAGATTTTTTAAAGACCTGAAGCAATTCTAAAGCATCAGATATTTTCAAATGGTAATGAAGAGTTTCACCAAGATGCTTTATGTGTGGAGTCTAGCAGAGCTATTATCAGCCTCAGGTGTTACTCAGTTGGGCTGCTGCTGGGAGAGGTGTCACTTTATGCTAATGTAGGCAAGTGGCCTGGCAAGCTTGGAGACCACTGTCTTTTGCTCTAACTTTGGCTTTAGCCTGAGAGCCCTTTGCTGCCCTTTCAGGAAGAGAGAAAATCACAGTGTCAAAATAACTGAGCTCCAGTGAACAAAGAAATAAATCTGGCAGTTTTCACCGATCCTCTGAAGCAAAACAAATCAGGCATACTTCAATGACTAATAACCAAAGGTGTCAATGGCTTTTAATCACCTGCTATTATCAAGTCAGCATTTTCTGGCAGGTCACAAAACAACTGAGTGCTCCCAGGCTGGTAGAATATAAAACTTCATCAATTTCTCACCATATTCCTAAAATAACTAAATAAAACCCGGGGAAATAAACATGTTTGTGGGCCAGGTTAGTAGTACAAATATAAATGCTAACCGAGGTTGGGCAGGCAAATGGATTACTATAGTGTAAGGTTTTTATTCTTTTTTTTATTTTTTATTTGTTTTTTTGTTTTCTTTTTTTAATAGTTTATTTTCTTTTTTTAAATAATAGTTTATTTTCAAACTGGTTTACATATAACACCCAGTGTTCATCCCAACACATGCCCTCTTTAATGCCCGTCACCCCCTCACCCCCCTCACCCTCAGTTTGTTCTTAGTCTTTAAGAGTCTCTTATGTTTTATCTCCCTCCCTAAGGTTTTTAAAACTGCACCATGCATTAGGAATCACCAGGGGATCTTGTTAAAACTCCGGTTGGAGGCCTGTCCACCAGAGGTTTTGATTGGATGGTTTGGGTGAGGCCAGTTAATTTGTATTTCTAACAAATTCCCAGGTGATGCCGTCTGCTGGTCTCTGTGGACCATGTTGTGAGTCCACACACATATCCAATGGACAGGGTTGGAAGATACTGGATGGAGGAGTCTGCCTCACTAGCAGGAGTCAGAAGCTAAGTAACTCCAGACAGTATCTATCTCTCTTGGGATGGAAGGCTCCTGATGCCAAATCACCTGAATTTTGTGAAATCTTTCATTGCAAACAACCAGTTCACTATTTTTATTTTTATTATTATTTTTTTTAACATTTATTCATTTTTGAGACATAGAGACAGGATGAGCAGGAGAACGGCAGAGAGAGAGGGAGACACAGAATCCGAAGCAGGCTCCAGGCTCTGAGCTTTCAGCACAGAGCCCGACGTGGGGCTCGAACTCACAGACCACGAGATCATGACCTGAGCTGAAGTCAACCGCTTAACCAATTGAGCCACCCAGGCGCCCCGCTATTTTTCTTTTAAAATTCTGCTCATGAAAAGTAAGACCTATCCGTCAGGTAGGTGTGGCCAGTAGGTCACCACTTTGAAACAGCTGGCCTTGTTACGTGTACTGGAGATGGGGCGTGGTTTAGTGGAGAGCTATTAAATAGAGCATATTTAACTGCCCTATTCTAAAAGAACAGAGTATAAACTGTCATCATCTGATTCTCATACTTTGGATCTCCAGGGGCTCTTTCAAAACCCAACTAAGACAAAATGAACCAGATTCTTTTCCAGGGAAAGAACATGGACATTCACGTAACATATGAGCAAGAATGCTGTGGGCATTTCCTGTGTGTATCTGAATTCCTCCAAAGTGAGAGCTGGGTTCATTATGGGCATGATATGTTGGCAAATGATATTTCTTTCTTTCTTTCTTTTCTTTTCTTTCTTTCTTCCTTCCTTCCTTTCTTTCTTTCCTCTCTCTCTCTCTCTCTCTCTCTCTCTCTCTCTCCCTCTCTCTCAATCTCTCAGTCTCTCTTTCTGTTGTCTACACCAAGGCCAATTAGTGCATCTGGGCTGCATCAGGAAAATGTGAGCTGAAATAAGAGTGACATTCAGAAGAGATTTCTTTTCAAGCTCTGTGTCTTTAGGAAGCCTCCGTGCAGTGACCTTATACGTGGAATTCAGCTTTCAGCTGGTATATCCAGCATTAAAGGTGACAGGGAAAATAAAAGTCTTCCTTCCAAAGATTGTGTGTGCCTTTGGCAAAGGTTATAGATGTGATGTCTTTGAACATCCTTCTTCATGATGGCTCTGTCGCTGGAAATGGGCAGAGAAGAGAGGAAATCTGTAGTGAGCCAAAGCTGTTTTCAGGGTAATGATTGTCAAATTCTGTATCTCTTGAATGCATAACAACAGTGGGTTTCATATTTACATCTAAATATCTGTTTTGCTTACCACTTTGTTGCCTCCCTCTCCTACCCTGTCATATTTTTGAAGACCTAGTCTAAAAAAGAGAAAATATGGCATTTAAAAAGAGAACAGTAAAATACCCCAGCCTTGTCTAAACAAGGGATTTTTGAGACTGGGAGCAACTCATTAGCTCTTACAGCTCTTAAACTTTTTCCTGTGGCTCACCTGTTTTTTTGCCAGGAATAACAGAAGGCAGAAGTATAACATGTGCCCTTTCCAGTCCACTGTCCCTGCCTGAGGGGATCCAGATGTCTCTAAACATGGCTGGTTACAGGTCATTATCACTATTTCAGTGATTATTCATTCACCATCCAAGGTGGGCTGGGGACCGGAGACGGGGATGAGAAATGCCAAACAAGGCCATTCAGATGTATAGTCCTGCCCATAAGTTGTTATTCACAACTCCTCTCTGCTCAGGCCATTTCTGGAATATTAGTAGTGTTCCCGTGAACCCATTGGAACACTACAGACCAACCTCCACTGTATCCTTCTTGAAGCTTTCCATGGCTACCCAGTCAACACAACATGATAATGAGCCCATCAGGTGCCCAATTCCTGACACTCCTGCTTTTATAAGCATATTTTTGATTTTCTGTTGTTAGCTTAGCATTATTACCAGCCCCTTCTACACTGTCCTCCATATTGTGGGGGGAAGTTTAGAACAATGTTGCTTTGAAGCCTTATACTGGTATGACTCCAAGTTAGATTTCACTGCGTTGGTGAGGTTTGAACTCTGAGTGAGAAAGAGAACAATTACTCTCCAGGGAAGCTGCTGGCAGAGATGTGGGCAGACTTGAATGTTGTAGCAGCATTGTAGGGTGTTTGTAGGGGCATTCAGGAAGGTGATGAAGACAGAACTCTTCAGTAGTCTCTACTCTGTGATGACTGAGGTTCATAGCTCCGTCTGGGTGGAAACCTATGATTTCTTTTTTCTTTTTCTTTCTTTCTTTTTTTTTTTTTAAATCTTTTATGTCTCGATATTTTGTCCCAAGGGATTCTGTGCACAGATTTTTTTGATTTTGAAATTCCACTATTGGCTTTCCTGAATTTCATTCCCTTTCTCCAGAAAGACAGCTCAGTAGTTGTGCAGCCCTCTAATTCCTGTATAAATTTTTTTTTACTAGGACGCCTTTAGTTTTCTTGACTAAACCCTGAAGGATACAAAGCCTCAACCTCTCATTGGCAAAACCTAGATTAAGACATACCCACCCAATAAGTTTATTGCATGAACTGAATAAAATAATGCATGGAAAGTGCCTGGCATGGCTCTTAGAACTAATTAAATAATAATGCCTCCTTTATTTCATAGAACAAAGCACTCCTGCCAACACTCTAGCACTCGGTCCACAAAGAATTAGTTTATTAATATAGAGCCCATTCCAGTCATAGTCATACCACAGGCATTGAATAAACATGCATCGATAGAGTAATTCCTGAGTTGGCCAAACTAATTTCTAGCACATCTGCTACCATCTTTCATGTCACAGGTAAAGAGTCCTAGGGGAGTCTTCCAACCATTCTTTGTAAAGCACCTTGATAATTCTAGGATTTGGGATCAAATCACCCCAGATTAAGACTAACAATATAATGTTTCCTAAAACCAGCAGCAGAGTTACATATTACTGTCTTTCATCTTCCATCTAATGCAAAACATGGGCTGCAAATGTAGATTTAAGCTGGGTACAGGTCAAAGGCAATTGGTCCTGGGACCACTTTGGGGGTGGCAGTGGCCTTATGGGCATCACTGGTATCATTCCGTCATTCTATTTGCTAGTTGGTAAGAGAACAGCAGAAATAAACTCTGGTACCTTTAATTTCTCTATAGAGTTAAGTGCAGTGATTCCTTTGTGCTTTCCATAAATGTAATAGTAATGGCTTGAACTAATTTTTCTTAAAGGATCTACATTTAGAGGTTATTTATGAGGAGTATTGTTTCCTCTGTGGTGTGAATTAGGGCAGCCAAGTAGACAAGTATTGGAATTCCACGAATGATTCCATCTTTGTTTGAGAAAACTTTTTGGCTTATTTGCCCTTTATGTTGAGGTAGAGTTCTCCTACCATAAGAACTCTGAAGGAGATCTATTCTTCGTTTCCTGTTGTACATATATTGTTTGGTCTTGAGGAACCTTCCCCAAGGACACATCCTCTCTGGTCACGAACATTCTATTTCTGCTCTTCTTCAAGGAAGTATGGTAGCTTAAACATAGTCTCTTGAGACACACCGACTTGGTTCAAATATTGTGTTTCCTGGCTAACAGCTGTGTGACTTTGGACAAGCAACTTAACCTGTCTTCCAAAGTTTCCTAATTCAGGATAAAAAAGGTGAAGATAATAATAGCATCAAGGGGTTACTGAGAACAATAAGGAAGTGATTTACATAAAGTCTGCAACAGCATCTTCTATATAATAAGCCTTTCAAACATATTAGCATGCATTATTATGGTAGACATTACATCTGTAAAATAGCTTACATTCTGGGGGAAAGACTTGCTGTGTTTTAGTAACTGATAATTCTGTAGGAAGATAAAATGTAAGATGCAGTGTTTCTCTCTGGTCTCATAGGGTTCACATCTAGTGTGTGTGTGTGTGTGTGTGTGTGTGTGTGTGTGTGTGTTAGGGGTGACCTGCACGTTAAAACTCCAAATACAAGGAAGATATTAAGTACTTTAAATTTGAAAAGGGAAACAGAAATTTGAGTGCATATCAAGGAAATACTAGTAGAAGAAGGTCTCAAAGGAAGGCTACAATTTAGACTTGCAGTGATGACCAGTGGAACAGACACAGGGATATAACTTTAGGGAAAAGGATTGGAGCCACTAAGCGCGGCAACACAGAGTGGATATTCAGTTGGATGAAGCTCATTACTTCTGAAGAAAATAGCTGTAAGACTAGGTTGAGAAAGAAGGCAGGCATACCTTGTTTGGATCATAGGCTACTTAAAGAGAATGTAATTATTTGGTACCATTTAAAAAAATTTTAAGACTATTTATTTATTTTGAGAGAAAGAGAGAGGTAGAGAGGTAGAGAGAGAGGGAGAGAGAGCATCCCAGAGCAGAGCCTGACATGGGGCTCGATCTTATGAACCATGAGATCATGACTTGAGCCAAGATCAAGAGTCAGACGTTTAACCAACTGAGCCACCTAGGTGCCCCTATTGGTACCATTTTTAAGTTGAAATTTATTTATTTATTTTATTTTTTAATTTTAAGTTGAAATTAATTAGATTTCTACATTTATTGAGAAGTAAAATCTAGAATAACTAGTAACATGCATTCCTATATTATCTAGGCTTGTTTTCCTGTGTGCAAATGGACACAACCTGACTTAGAAAATGTTGGGTTTCCCACTGTACCATGGTTCCTACCATTCCCTATTGCCTTGCACACCAGTACCTCAATCATTTGTGTTCTCACACTTGACTCTATAGGGCCTCGATTTTCTTCTTCCTGTCCTCGAGACTGAAATAGAAGGGTACAACAATGACAACAGGAAATGGAGAACTATAGAAGGTATAGTAACAGTTTTAGTGAAGAATGCCAAGTTGGATCTGCCGATGAGGTGATAAGAGGAGGCGCAGGGCTAGATGCACAAGAAAAGAGGGCAAGGTCCTGACTTCCTACAGAAGCAGGACAAGGGAGCCATCAGACATGCCTGAAGCTGACATGTGTGGTAGCTTGGGTCCAACAGTTAGCCTCCAAGGGGACAGGTAAGTCAAGTGCCCTGAGTAGCTCACCCCAGTGTGAAATGAGCAGAGGCTCCAAAGGTTCCGGGCTCCTGGGCCAGCCACATGGGTGGTCAGCCAAGTGTCTGGTCTCTCCACTACTGAGAACACTGGCTGAATGTGACGTTAGGCATCCTTCACATCCAATGGAGCATCTGAACCCTCAGTGCAGTATAGAATTCTATGAACAAGATATTTTTTTTCTTTCAAATCTCAGCTTGAAAACAGACTCATACCTACTTGTAGCATGGCCATCGGTGGTTTATTCCACCTCTGTGTTATCTGAAAAATGGGGTTAATAATGCATGCCTAATTGGCTTTTCTGAGGATTAAATCATGTACACAAAGTGCTTATCAAGGCACATAGTAAGGATTCAGTAAATGTTACTGATTATTATTCTTACTGCCATGTTATCGTTCTGACAACGTAACCTACTGGTCAGGGTTCTAGGTGGCATGAAAGAGTGGGAAAGTCAATCTCTAGGAACTGTAGGTTTATCATTCTCTGCCACCTAAGTTGATGTGGTCTGGGGAATCACACACATATTTTTTGTAAGAGGAAATGTCAACAAAAATATATGCCAGAAAGATCAAATAGCAGCAAAGGATTATAAAGTGTTAACTTTGGAAATTAAGAAACCCATAAGGTGCTATTAAAATAACCTAGAAGTGAATTCTTATTAATGTAATTCATCAAAAAATACAGTGGGCAAAGTGCCTGGCACAAAATGAGTACTCACTGTTGTTTACTTCTTTTTTGCCACTGAGTTTAACTAATTTACCTTTACACTTATGAGATGGTTACTTTTTTTTTATTTTCTTTTTTCTTTTTTTTAATTATAATGGTTTATTTTCAAATTGGTTTACATATAACACCCAGTGTTCATCCCAACATGTGCCCTCTTTAATGTCCATCACCCTCTCTCCCCCATCCCTCACCTCCCTCACCTCCCTCACCCTCAGATTGTTTTTAGTCTTTGAGAGTCTCTTATGTTTTATCTCCCTCCCTCTCTGTGTCTTTTTTTTTTCTTTCCCCTCTTCCCCTCCCCCTGGTTTTTGCTTAGTCTCACAAAATCCACCTATTCGTGGAAACATACGGTATCTGTCTTTTTCTGACTGACTTATTTCACTTAACATAATACCCTCCAGTTCCATCCATGTTGCTACACATGGCCAGATTTCATTTTTTCTCATTGCCATGTAGTAGTCCATTGTATATATGTGCCACAACTTCTTTATCCATTCGTCAGTTGATGGGCCTTGGTCTGCTTCCATGAGTTGGCTATTGTCGAAAGTGCTGCTATGAACATTGGGGTACACGTGCCCCTGTGCATCAGCATTCCTGTGTCTCTTGGGTAGATTCCTAGCAGTGCTATTGCTGGGTCATAGGGTAGCTCTATTTTCATTTTTTTGAGGAACCTCCACACCTTTTTCCAGAGTGGCTGCACCAGTTTGCATTCCCACCAACAGTGTAGGAGGGTGCCTGCTTCTCCACACCCCCGCCAGCATCTATAGTTTCCTGATTTATTCATTTTAGCCACTCGAATGGGTGTAAGGTGGTATCTCAGTGTGGTTTTGATTTGTGTTTCCCTGATGATGAGTGACTTTGAGCATCGTTTCATGTGTCTGTTGTCCATGAGATGGTTACTTTTATGTGTCAATTTCGCCATGGGGTGCCCAGATTCCACATTATTTCTGGGTGTATGAGAGTGTTTCTGGTTAAAATTAGATTTGAATTGGCATACTCAGCAAAGTACATCACCCTTTCATTGTGGGTAGGCATTATCAGATCCCTTGAAAGCACGAATAGAACAGAGAGATGGAGGAAAGAGGAATTCTCTCATTTTTCCTGCCTCACTCCTTGAGCTGGGGCATCTTATCTCATGTTCTCCTTCCCCTTGATTGGGATTCACATGATTCTATACTTGGTTCTCAGGCCTTCAGTCCTGGGCTGAATTACACCACTGGCTCTCCTGGGTCTCCAGCTCATAGATGGCAGATGGTGGGACCTCACGGTATCTATAACTGCATAAGTCAATTCCTTGGGATAAATCTTTCTCTGGATGGGTAGGTAGGCAGATATGGGTGTGGATGTGGAGATAAATATGATAGAGATAGAGATAGATGTCCTACTGATTCTCTTTCTCTGGAGAACTCTGACTTATACACCACACTATTTCATTTAAGTTCTCACACCTACCCTATGAAGTTGGTATTATATCTGTCTCCGTCTTAGAGATGAGGAAATGAAAGTTAAATATAGTAAATTGCATGTTCAACACTACACAGCTAGTAAATGTCAGAGCTGGTATTTGAGCCTGGACACTCAGAGACCAGAGGTCAGCATGCTATTTATGGCCTCGTGTGATCTCTGTGCTTTAGGAACCAGCAGCCCCAGATGAGACGGATGTGCAGAATATGTTCCATGCATGTGATAAGAACCACAGTAGAGGTATATAGAAGGGTCTGACAGAGAGCACACAGGTACATTTCTGAGTGAAGTGAGAAGGGCTTCCCACAAGAGTGACATTAAAACTGGTTCTTGAGGAGTACGATGCCAGAGAAATATAGAAAATACCTGTCCATGTTCCTACTTCCTGGTAGCAGGCTCAATCACCATCTATCAAAACAAATGGTCTCTGCCTTTTGATTCTGTAATTTCACTAACTGTGAAAGGCTGAGAGAAAAATGAACAGAGATACTGAGCTGAAATACTATTTTGAATTAGAGAATAGAATAAATTGTATCAAATGTGTAACAACATAACTCATACAAAGTAATACAATCTAGTCATTAAAAGGGAAGACAGACACACCCATCCGTGATGGCTCGCTAAGTGGCAAAGGGAGGTGACAATGACCTCGTGTGTACAAAATGTATTTAAAATACATGTATATAAAGTTGTGCACACATATGCTATAGGCATAAAGAATACCCTGAAAAGATAACACCACATGTTAAAAGTGGTCATCTCTAGGTAGTGGAATTTGGGAGTCTTTTAGTTTCTCCCTTTACTTTTCTGTGATATTTTTATTTTGACAATAGACATGTATCCTAAAAATTCCAGTATAAAAAAATAAAAGCAACACGCTTGGAAGGCCAGACAACTTAAATATTAAGCAAAAGAATTATAGAATAAGTCTGTTCAGGTGAGGCCTAGAAAGTGGAAGATGCAAAAAAAAAAAAAAATCTTTTTATACATAGAACCAATGACTTTGGTGACCATGTAATTGAAGGAAATGGTTTGGTTCAAGCTGTTCAGGAGATGGCAGAGGTGTGATCCCACAGACTAATTCTTCTTGGCAGTGCTACCTTCCATGTGCCAAGTTCTGTTGTTGAATCATAGTAGGTTACAGCCGTGCAGTCATATCCAGCATTCAGCCTTTGGGTGTGTACACAAGGCCCGGGGTGGCAGAGCCCCTGGCAATGGAGTGCCTCATCTGTTTGTACCAATATGGCATATTTTTTATGTCATCTGGGAGGCAAAAAATAATGGAGTCTTAAAGAGACCATTTTCTGTGGCCTATTGTTTTTTTTTAAAGGATAACTGCCCAAGAGGTTTAAAGACTTTCCCAAAGTCATATAGCTCATTACATAAGTAAGCCAATCCCATATTATTTCATATTATTTATTTATCTACTTTTAAAGTTTATTTATTTATTTTGAGGGGGCAGTGCAGAAAGAAAGGGAGAGAGAGAATCCCAAGCAGGCTCTGTGCTGGAATGGGGCTTGAACCCACAAACTGTGAGATCATGACCTGAGCCAAAACCAAGAGTAGGATGTTTTACTGACTGAGCCACCCAGACAGCCCGCAACACCCCTCATTTTGTATTTTAAAGTAATCTCTACATCCAACATGGGGCTCAAACTTACAACCCTGAGATCACAAGTTGCGTGCTCTGCTGACTGAGGCAGCCAGGCGCCCCAAGCCAATCAGTTATTAAAGTAGAAATAAGAATACTGACACACACAAACATTGAATTACAGTCAGAATCAAAGAGCACACCACAGAATGACTGAATTCTAGGAATGATATATTCTGACAAGTCAAGTCACCTGGCTGCTTTTCAAGGGCCCTGACTCTCTGTATCTCACATTGATTATTAGGGATCTAATTATCGGCTCCTATGAGTAAATGTCTAGAAATTCAAAATGTTAGCATAACTCATTGCTTGTTTTCATCATCTAGGCCTCGTTTTTGTTAATAATCACTATGTAGAGGTTGAGCCCTGTAGGTGCTATCTTCTTTTGGATGGTTCATTTCCAACTATTGATTAGTTAGGATATTTATGTCCTCGTCTATCTTTAAGACAGCCTGGAGCGTAACTCTCATGATGGGTTTACTTGGGGCATAGCTGCCAGTCATGGACACAGATTAGACTGCTCAGAGCTGAGGCCCGTTCGGGAGATGAAGTGCTCGCGTTAAGAGGCTTCTGGCGTGGTTTGTGAGGCTAAAGTTCATTTTCGACTTTATGACATATCCATCCTCTGCGTCTTCATCCTCGCAAATCCAGGCTTCTCAAAGCCTTTGTTAAAGTTCAACTACCCAGAGGCCCTATTTCTCTCTCCTTATCTCACAATTCACGTGTCTTCTCCTTCCTACGTCCCAGGGTGCTGGGCTGCATGTTTGCCCACTGTTCCTTTGACTAGACAGGGAAGGAATAGGGAAATGCCTTCTGAGATGGGCTGATGGATGTTCACATCCTAATCTCCGGAACCTGTGAATGTTACTGTATGGGGCAAAAGGGACATGCAGATGCGATTATATCACAGATCTTGAGATGGGGAGATTATTCTGGATTCTCTAGATGAGCCTTAAAGGGAATCTCAAGTGTCCTCAGAAGGAGGCAGAGGGAGACTTATTATATAAGAGGAAGTAGGTACAAGGATGGGAGAAAGAAGTTGGAGCCATGTGAGGAAGGAGTCACAGCCAAGAATTCAGGCAGCCTCCAGAGGCTAGAAGAGGCAAGGAAACAGGGCTTCCAGAAGAACTTGCACTGCCAGCATCTTGGCTTTATCCTAGTGAACTTGACTTGGTTTTCTGGCCTCCAAAACTGTAAGAGAATAAATTTATGTTGTTTTAAACCACTACTTTTGTGTTATTATTATTATTTATTATTATTAATTAATTTATTTTTTTCAGCAATGATAGGAAACTAACACAAGCCCTTTTGTGGAAAATACTTCCCGCACTATCACTATGCAGTTCCAACCTGCTGGAAAAATTATAATTCTGGCCAATTCTCATCTGTTATTGATATCACATCTTTATTTCTCTCTCCTTATTTTACTATTTCTATTTTACAGATGAGGACACTGAGCCTTTGAAAGCAACACGATTTTCTTAAGAAAGCATCACTGGTAAGTAAATAACTATCATAGAAAGTAACAGACTTTCTCTCTGTTTCCAAAGTGATGGTCTTTTTCAGACACTAAACTCTTTCCCTTGTATTTGAGCTTCCCCTTCTGTGATGAACAGGAAGCAGGGGGTTCCTTTCCTTTTGTGTATTTTACTGCATAAAGTGGTTCCTTTCCTTTTGTGTATTTTACTGCATAAAGTGGTTCCTTTCCTTTTGTGTATTTTACTGCATAAAGTATCAGTGTGGCCATGATTCTAATAATGATGAGCTGTTGACTTAGATGCTTGGGGATGAGACTTCTTGGAAATTTTTAGTGATCCACTCCCTATCGACTCTTGTCGGATGGAAATAGAATCAGAGAGACAAAAATATCAAGTTTAAAATGCTTTCACTAGGTAACCTCTAAGGTCGCTGAGAATCGGATGAGGAAAAAAATCTTCCTAGTGGTTTGTGTCGGTGCCACATTTTTCATAATACTTATGGGGGTACATTCCTGTTATATTTAAATGGACTTTTTTTTCTTGGCTTTTTGTCTCCATTTTAAATAGAAGTTATTCTTCCTTTTCTCCCTCCTTCATGCTCAGCCCTAAAGTGCAATTGCTATTTTTGGTATGGGTAATGATGATGGTGGCAGTGTCTAACATTTATTAAATGCTTACTGTACTTGCTATGCACTCGATGCAGGTCTATGTATTCTTGCATAAACACTTTATTTGAATCCTCACAACTCGGTGACTTAGGTACTTTTATTACTGATCAGGATTCTGAAACTCAGGTTGAGTAACTCACCCAAGGTCACAATGCTAGTAAGTGCTAGGACCAATGGTTAACGAAAGTCTGTCTCATTTTCAAGCTCATGTGGCTTTTTTCAAGAATGACTTTTCCTCCTGTCCAATTCTAGAAAATATCACCTCTCAGCCATTCTGTTGCTTAAAATGTGTGTTTGGTTCTCTGGCTCTTTATACACTTCACTGCAGCTCTCTAGGATGGCTCACTCTTTTGGGCAGAGTCAGGCATTTCCAAATCATTCTAAGGTCTTCTTCCCTCATTCTTTCTACCCCAAGTCCATGAGCACTCTTGTTTCCTTTGAGCAGCTGGTTGAATGCAGCAATTGAAAAGAATAAGACCTGATCACTTCCCCCCCCACACCTGCTTGTGAACTTTGCCCTAGGAGACAGAGTCCGCCTTGACAGTAGCAGAGAAATGGGGAGGGTTTCATGAGACTAGAGAAGTGATGGTGGCATTCCCACCTAATTGTTAAAATTTTGCTTTCTTTCTTATACTGTCTCAAAAACCTACCACCAAATTATGTGATCTTTGACAGGGTACACCCCTTCTGTCTCCCTGCCTTAATCTCAAAGGCAAGGACTCACTGGATTAGGCAGATTATGCTAGAAAGTCACTTGATGACTGATATTTAGAAACTGCATTCTATTTCTCTGTGAAAATTAGCCCGATCTTGGGAGTTCCAGAAGTGTGATATGGAAAACTGCAAAAGTCTTAGGAATTTTCTGATGAAGGTCAAAGTTAAGGCCCAGTCTTGCTTGTTCACTGAGAGGGTCTTAAAGACCCCATTGTCCTCTACAACACATAACAATGTTCTTTTAATTGAGCCTGTGTTCACTATCAAGGAGAATGAGTGAGAGATGAGAAATAAAATGCTTCCATTCGTTTCCACTGGCTATTACCTCAGTAATGGCATTAGTAAAGGTGGCATTAGAAAGAACTAGGGAAAAAGTCATCATTACTCTTGGACCCATAAGAAATGAAGATTCAAAAGGTTATTACAGGTAATAAATTCACATTCTAACATATGAAATGATTGTGGGCTTGGATTGGATGCATTTGGCTTAGCGATGGTTTTCCAATGGGAGTCGCATGCTGGCTGAATAAAAGTGGGGCCTCTGGGCCAGGGAGGGAAAATGGGGGTTCTATTCCAAGCTGGGGACCCTGGTGCGGTGTCTTACTGTAATGACAATTCCTCCCCAAATCCGCTCTGAAAAGCCTAGCTGAGAGACGTTTCTGTGCTTGCCAGAATCTCAGAGGACAGGGAAGAAAGACGGTGCTAGATGAAGACTAGGTGAATAAATGAAATCTGTCTAGCCTGAATGAGCACGGTGTCCAAAAGCTATTCCGGGAATCGGAAAGCAATCGCTCTCCAGATTGCTCTGTTCACACCCAAACTACAGCTGATGCATTACGTTTCTGCTAAAGCCTGAGTTTACCAAGCCATGAGTTTAAATAAGCAAAATGTTGCCATTCTTAACCCTCAAAACAAAGGGATTTAAAATGGCTGTCACTGCTTTGCCAAAAACTTAAATTTCAAAACTTCAATTTATGTATGAAATTGTTATTGCCTCTCTAAGGCTTTTAAGGTTTAATTACATTTACCTTGAATTCCAAGGGTGGAGTGGGGCAAGGAAATAAGAAATATCTCTAATGCTTTTTGTTTCTTTTTTTTTTTTCTTTTGGGCTCTCTCTCTTTTATTTTTGCTTTTTAAAACTTAAAAGAGTAATTATTAACTGTAAATGTACTCCTTTCCTCTGAGATGAGCATCACTTCCTGGCTTCTATCTACTATCATGAGTAATAGAGCCCTAGTTGAAAAGTGAAGAGACCTAGGTTTAATATTCAATTCTGTGTTCTGTGTCTAGATATTCAGGCCCCAAATTTCAGTGTCCCTCTTCACTTCTCTTTCTCTAATGTTTTTCATCCATTCTTTTGGCAAATCTAACTACTTCTCGCCATTTCTACCACTATTTGACCCAAGTCCATATTATCACCCTCTTTTCACACTGCTGCTAGAATACACTTTATAAAGGAAAAATCACATCAGGTCACCCTGTTTTAAACCTTTTGGTGACTTCCAACCCACTTAGAACACTCTCCAGAGCTCTTACCACATCCTATAAGACCTGGCTCTTGGATAATCTCCCAGTACATTGTCTAACATTTTTTCCCTCCCTTACTGGGCTTCAGCCTTGCTAGCCCCCTTGTTCATCCATAGACACATGTCAACATTGAGGCTCCCCATGTTGGTGGTTCCACCTGGGCTACCCTTCCCTGAGCTTTTTACAAGGCTTGTCTTGGAATGCCACTTCTCACTGAGACTTCTCTCACCAGACTCTGTGAAGACTCCGCACTCCTTATCCTGCTGTATTTTCAGTGACTCATCTCTACCTTTCACTATTGCCAATCTCCCTCACTGGGATGAAAGCTCCAAGAGAGGAGGGGTACGGTCTTGGTTGTTTCGATTGTACTATTTACCATGTATTCTCAATGCCTGAACCGTCTGGAGAGAACAGGAAGTGGATAGATAAAGTGACTGGATGGGTCACCTCACTGCATTTGGTCTGAGTTATTTCATCTTTACAATTAAAATCTCGGATATTAGGGTTTCTAAGGTGATTTTTTGATTTGATGTTCTGAAATTCTTAAACAGTCATATTGTTCACTTGTCTACCTATAATGAACAGGCAACAAAAAAGCAATAAACACAGATAATTAAAAAGAAAAAAAACTAAAATCTTGTTTTCAAGAGGTGGACATGATTAATGTTTTAGTATAAAACTGTCTATGCTTATTTCTATGTGGGGTGCATGTGTGTATGTGTGTGTATAGTAAGATCCACTGTTGTTGAAAGGGAAAGTATACACTGAAAAACTAAGAATGCTTGCTTTTGAGTCCCAATTTTATAACTTAATATGTGTCCCTGTGGGTAAGCTTCTTATTTTCTCTATGCCTTTATTTCCTTCTCTGGAAGATGGGAGGTAATAGCCCCTGGGTTATTTTGAGAAGATCATGTATTCTTTTAAATGAATACATTTAGGGGTGCCTGGGTGGCTCAGTCGGTTAAGCATCCAACTTCGGCTCAGGTCATGATCTCACGGTTTGTGGGTTTGAGCCCCATGTTGGGCTATGTGCTGACAGCTGAGTCTGGAACCTGCTTTGGATTCTGTGTCTCCCTCTCTCCTTGCCCTCCCCTGCTCACACTCTGTCTCTGTCTCTCAAAAATAAACAAATGTAAAAAAAAATTAAAAATGAATACAGTTAAAGAACTTAGAACACTGGATAGCACACAGTAAGGGCTAAAACATAGTAATTACATTTGTTTACATTCAATTATATGTTTTCATATCTTCTCTTGAACTTTGCCTGCTCTTTTTTATTGCTTTGTCTCTTCTTGTGGACTCTCCCTCCCCAAGCCTTACTGGTTTACTCTTCATGGGGACTTGATCCATCTGGTTCTCAGTCATGAGTTCAATGTCCTGAAACATTCATTGTATTAACCAGTCAATTAGATATATTGATCAAACTCTTACTTGGAGGGCATCCAAAGATTCCTACATAAGTGAAATGCTGATTGTTTTCCTGAGGTGCTTATAAGCTAGCTGGGGACACGTACATGCACACACACACACACACACACACACACACACACACACACATACACAGACAAGTAACAATACCAGAGAGTGAATCAAATGCCAAGGTCTTGGCACCATTAGTAAACATTGAAAGAACTCTGAGAAGGAAAAGACCATTGTGACCAAGCTCCTTGAAGAGGCTTCTAGGGCTCCATGGGATCTATATCCACTTACCTCTCCCATCTCATCTCTTTCATTTTCCTCCCTGCAACCTCCTTGCATGCCACAAGTCAGTCATACTAAACGTCTTTCTGTTCCTCAAATGTTCCATACTTCCACTTTGTTTGCTAGACTTTGCACATACTCTTTCTTCTGCATGGAACATCATTTTCCCCATCTTCTTTGCATTCAACTAACTCCTATGAAGTTTCAGGAAGCAGGGCAGACACCACTTTCTCTAGGAAGCCTCCCGGCTATTTGCTGGATTAGTACCATTTCATCTTGTAATTCCCTGTTTACTTGCTACATTCTCTCTGTAAAATTCCACTAGGGAAATTTGTTGTACTTTGCCCTGCTGCATCCCCAGCACAGGGTATAGTGCTTTTCACAAAATGTGGGTTAATTACAAATCTAATGATTAAATGACTCAAGATCAGCTCTTGTTTTAGAAGAGTTGTTTATTCCAGTTCAGGAAAACCTATTAAGGCATATAATAAAAAATAATTCTTCCAGAGAAGTGGGGACAGGAATTTCTAATAGCCGGAAAAGCATTGGTTGGAAAACAGACTCAGTGCTTAGGACTGACTTAGGGGTCTTCTTCTCTAACTTGTCATCTCAATAAATTTGTGCTTCCTACAGCTAGCTGAATAATATCCAACCACTTTGGAAGATTGTCTACTTTCCTATGGAACTGAGTATGGACTAGTCAGGCCATACTGGTATGCCTTTGTGGATGGACAGGTAACCTAGCTGTTAGTATTATGGCAGAATTATTCTTTTACTGCTCCTTTCTTTATCCCAAACATATTTTCATGAAGTAGAAGACATGAGGAAAGGTGGCATAGGTTGACTGAACCCCATTTTGAGCCTGTCTTTTCCCTACAGGCTATAATATTTAGGATCTGGGTCTTACTCTCTTCTTCCTTAGGGTACCTTCCAGCAGAGACCTTGGGTAGAGTGAACTCTGACACGTTTACAGTCTCCACTGTACAGTTTTTCACTCCACTGTGTTCTCCATCATGCTTCTTTAGGTCTGGATTCCTATCTGAGGACAAGATTGGATTTGCCATATTTGACATTAATCTCTGATTATGGATTAATTCCAGAGGCTATTGGTTCTTTGCCATTTGGTCCTACATTATAACTAATTTTCTTACAAATTCTCCACCCTGGAGTTCCAGAGTGCTATGCCTTTCTGTATTGGTTTCTAGCTCTTTCCTGGGAAACAAATTCCATCATAACTAGAGACCACAATATATATTATATTTCCTCCAAATTCTCCAAATTATAGAGGGCAATGAAGACAATGCCAGACACATAGAGGTCACTCAAACTGTGTGTGTGTGTGTGTGTACCCGTGTGTATGTGTGTGTTTAAGCCCCTGGGTAGGAAATGCAGAAAGATGACAAACATAAAGTTTCAAGAGCCTGCTCTACCCAGTTCAGTGCTCTTTGATGTCCAAAGAATTTAAAATACTGGGGGTAACTTTGCCAATGGATAAGTATCCTTTTTCTGAAAATGCTGAAAGGGACAAAAGATGCTTTCTTTTTTTTCCATTTTTTGAAGCCAATCCTCAATTTTTTCTGGCAGGTACATGTTTTACAAGGGGTTATTCAGTCCTTAGGGCCATTGTTTCCTTCCCACATGCCAATTACTGCCAACTCTTATATGGACACATGTGAGAACCATGCTTGATGTTGATACACATAGACACCTCACAGAGACCTCCAGTCCTACACCTGGAAAATTATTACCAGGCTGAGATTGGCTCCAGAGACAAAGATGGTTCTGTTTAATTTGAAGACTTTTTAAACAGTGCTCAGGGAGCAATAGACTGCTAATGGAGAAAGTAAATCTGTTAATATTTAATTTTCTTAAGCTGTGGTTTCTTATTAAGAACTCCCTTATGTAAGGTATGCTGATAATTGTTTGGAGAGAGCAAAGCATCCTTGGACTGGTGGCCTGGTGCTAGCACTTTATTGCAAATCTGTGATATCTAACCTCAAGTTCAAGAGGTCTCTCAAATTACCCATGGCACTTGTTCTTGTCTTCACTCTCCTGCTTCAACCCTGACTTCTTCAAAAGATCTACCCTCTGCTTTTCAAATTCCTTAAGGATATATTTAGTAAGTACTTATCATAAATTAGGCATTGTGATTGGTGGAAAGGACCCGGATGAATAAAACACAGTTCTAAGATAGAGGTCAAATAATCTGCATGTCTACAACTCTACTTCCATCTTGCTAAAAATACATCCTGTCAGTCTTACCTCCAATTCAGGGAAAGAAATAATTTTTTGGGGGGGGAGGTTATTTTTAAAATGAAATATACAAATTATGATAATATATCCTCAATACAAATGTGTTAGATAATGTTCTAGGCTCTCGGAATACAAGGAATAAGAAAGGCAAAGCCGTTATCTTTGTAGAGATTGAATTCTAATTATAAAAAGATATATTGTATTAAAAAATGAATAACTGAATAAGATAATTCTAGATAATGATAAGCATGATGAGGACAATAAATAATATTATGATAGAGAGAGAGAGCGTGTGTGTGTGTGTGTGTGTGTGTGTGTGTGTGTACACAGAGCTTCTTCATAGAGGGTTATCAGGAAAGATAAAACTTAAGCTAATATGTTAAAGAACCAGCTATGTGATGATATTGGGACTGAATATTCTGGAGAGTTAAATCAATGAGTATAGGGGCGCCTGGGTGGCTCAGTCGGTTGGGAGGCCGACTTCAGCTCAGGTCATGATCTCGCGGTCTATGAGTTCGAGCCCCGCGTCGGGATCTGTGTGGACAGCTCAGAACCTGGAGCCTGCTTCCGATTCCGTGTCTCCCTCTCTCTGCCCTTCCCCTGTTCATGCTGTGCCTCTGTGTCTCTCAAAAATAAATAAACATTAAAAAAAAAACAATGAGTATAAAGGGCTTAAGCCTAGAGTTAAGTGTCAGACTTCGTCTCAGGTCATGATTTCCTGGTTTGCCCCCATGTCAGGCTCTGTGCTGACAGCTCAGAACCTGGAGTTGGCTTCTGATTTCCTTTCCCTCTCTCTGTGCCCCTCCGCCACACATGCTCTGTCTCTTTCTCTTAAAAATGAATAAATATTAAAGAAAAATTAAATAATACATAAAGACCTTAAGCCTAGCATGTTCCAGTGAACAAAACTGAAGTTATAAGCATAAGAATCAAAGAATAAGAGTGGGGGATGGAGATGAGAGAGTAAGAAGGATTGAAAAGGAGAGCAGGAGCATGGAGATCTCTTAAGAGTGTGGTGAGGAGTTTGGATTTGATTACAAGACAATGGGAAGCCAATGGAGGGATTTTTTAAGATAATGAAATGATTAGATTTAAATTTCAAACTGTATTTATAATTCTGAAGAATAGATTATTCTCATGCAGAAGGGGAACAGAGAACCAATTATGAGGTTATAGAAATAGTCTATGAGACGAACAATTGTGGTATAGTTCAACATATCAGCAATAAAGGTAGAGAGACTCAAGATGTGTGTTGCATGTACTACTGATGGAATTCACTGATGCATTAGGTGGGGGAAATGAGAAAAAAAAAACACAAAAATAAAGACTTATTCCCAGGATTATAGCCTATGTCCCTCAATACTGGTGCTTTTTCTGAGATTTGAAAGAGAGCAAAAACACATTTGATAGTGATGAAATGGATAACTTTGCTTTGGACATTATAATTCTGAGATATCTACTAACTTTATAAGATGAAGTGTCAAGTAATCAGTAACTGAGTTTGGAGCTCAGTAAAGTGGTCAGAAATAGAGATTTAAATTTGAGCTCTATTGGTATACAAGTGGTATTTGGCTGAATGAGATTAGCCAAAGAGGAATAGAGAGTGTATGGACAAAGAAACAAATAGAGTAGAGGACAAAAACATTTAGAAATTGAGCAGAGGAGGATGACCCAAACTGAATGGCCTGAGGGTAGAGGTAGGTGTGATGCTCTGAAACTCAGTAGAAGAACATATTTCAAGGAGTAATGGTTAATGTCATCACATAATCACATCACATAGTAAGAGAGAATATTTGAGGACTACTGGATTGGGTAAAATAGAAATGATTGTTGATTTTAATAAAAAACAGCTTACATAGAATGGTGGTTATGAGGCTTACCTGGAGTGGATTGAATAAAAGCCAGAGAGGTGATGTAGACGGTGACTATAGAAAACTCATTCACTTTGATATTCAGGGTAGAAGAGAACTAGTAGGGCAGTAAAAGAAGGGGTATCTAGACCAAGGACTTTAAAAAAAAAGATACAAAATAGTATATATTAAAAAAGTATAGTATAGTATAAAAAGTATAATATATAAAAAGTATGGTATAAAAAACGATGTACTGTAGTATATCAATATCCCGATGGGAATATTCCAGTAGAAAGTAAAAGGATTATATATAAGTCAAGGAAGAAAATTGTATTAGATAAAGTATTTGAGGGGAGAGAGAGATAGTGTGAATGGATGAGTGAGAGGGAGAGAGGTAGAATAGGAGAGGAGGAGAGAAGGAAAAGGAGGAGGGGAAGGGAATGGAAGAATAAGGAGGAAAGAGAGAATATACACTGTGCAAGTAAAAGGGTTGATCTTTGATGAGAGCAAGATATTTATTTTGTTGTAAATGGAGGAGAGGCAGAGGTTTCAAAGTAGATGCAGCTAGGTGGAACACTGTGCTAGAAACTTGAGGGAGGTTTTTTCGCTATTATCTAAGTGAAGTTTGAGACTGTCATCAGCTGAGATTGAGGAAGGGAAAGTGCAAGCAAAATTTAAAGAGGCAAGTAAGATGTATGAAATAATAATTTCAGATACTGAAAGTGTAAACATGCTATTGAAGAGGTGTTAGATAATGAGTAGAGCCCATTTAAGATCAACATTATACATCAAAAGTGGGGCCATTATAGTTTTACCAATATTTGGTGGTATTATAGGTGAATATAGTGGAAAAAGCGAAGATCCAAGGAGTTACATTTGTTCGTAAGAGTGGCTATAATGATGATTATAGAATATAATTTGAGTGAGAGGAAAATGGGGACATGAGGAAAATGGTAGTCAAGGGAGTGGGCAAATAGGTGTGACTGAAGAATTGTTTGAATGGGCATACAAGAGATAGTGAAACTCCAACCTGGAGAGTCTTCAGCTCCTGTCCTTGATTTAATCTCATACTCATCTCACCTTAGATACTGTTCTACCAGTTAAACCTCCTCTCAACTGAGTATTTAATGTTTCATCTCCAGTATCTATTTGACCTACATCTGCTAATATTACCTAATGGCATTATAAGAAACGTACTTTGATCTTATCTCTCAAATCCCCAACAAGTCTCTCCTTTTATTCTATTCCCAAGTTTCTTACCTTTAGCACTAGTGACATTTGGGCCAGATAGTTGTGTAGGGCTGCACTGTGCTTTGTAGAATGATTACCTGCATCCTTGGCTTCTACCCACTAAGAGGTAGCAGTCCCTCTGCCCCCATAGTGACAACCAGATATGTCTTTAGATATTGCCACATGTCCCTTGGGAGCAAAATTGCCTCTGGTTGGAAATTACCATTCTGCACTAATTACCTTCATGTATTCTCCACTCACTCACTCCTCAATTCTATAATTTGGCTTCTGTAATAGTTCTCTTTCTGTGAAAGTGAGTCACCAACAAAGACAATGACCACTTGGCTCATCATTTTTTGTTTCCTATCCAAGTTTGAAAATCTCTCCTGTAACTATCTTACACTGACTTTCAGGATATCTTATTTTCTCTTACTCATCCTACTTCTAAAATTACTCTCAATCTCAAATCTTCTCTCCTTTTGTACTTCAAATTATTCTATGAACTTGCTCTTAATTAAATCTATTTCTGGGGCGCCTGGGTGGCTCAGTCGGTTAAGCAGCCGACTTCAGCTCAGGTCATGATCTCACGGTCTGTGAGTTCGAGCCCCAAGTCGGGCTCTGTGCTGATGGCTCATCAGAGCCTGGAGCCTGCTTAGGATTCTGTATCTCCCTCTCTCTCTGCCCTTCCCCTGCTCACATTCTGTCTCTATGTCTCAAAAATAAATAAATGTTAAAAAAAATTAAAAAAAATCTATTTCTATTATGCCCTCATTTAATCCCCACAACTTTCATTCTGACTTCTGTGTAGGTGGGGGTCTAATGTTTTTAGATGTTCAGCCTCTCATCCCTACTAAGGACTGCATTTTTTCCTGCCTTCCTTTTACTTAGGTTTATAAATTTCTATGGAACTTGAGAGTTCACACCCAGAAACTGATCATTTCTCCAGACCTTATAGTAAATTTCAATGCAATTATTTCTACCAATGGTATCACTGTGTTCCTAATCTTAGTGTCAAAATGCCAGTATGTAACCTTTGATCTTACTTCTATACTGTTGCTAAGCACTATTTTATACTGTCCTAATGACCTCATCTACACAGTCATTGCCCAAATTTAGCCATTTAGTAGTTTTGGCTGGAACATTGCTCTGACTGATTTTATGATCTCCTAACCCTAACCCTAACCTATTTACTCTTCTTTTTTTTTTAAAAAAAATGTTTATTTCTGACAGAGAGAGAGAGAGAGAGAGAGAGAGAGAGAAGGAGAGATAGAGACAGAGCATGAGCAGAGAGAGAGGGAGACACAGAATCCGAAGCAGGCTCCAGGCTCTGAGCTGTCAGCACAGAGCCCAAGGTGGGGCTCGAACTCACAAGCTATGAGATCATGACCTGAGCTGAAGTTGGACGCTTAACCAACTGAGCCACTCAGGTGTCCCCCTATTTACTCTTCTTACCAGTCCTCAGTACCACTTTTCTGCTAGTTTTCCTGAAGCAAATGCATGATTGTGACACTGTGTCATTGCTGCGCTCCGTCTCTAACCTATCATGTGATACACACAAATATTTCCAAACTCCCCAGGCTGTTGCCAAGTCATCCCCCGTCTGGTCATAAACTGCATTCCCAATTTGATTTTCCTTTGTAGCATTCCAATATAACAAAAACTTGTCCCACCCGTGACACACATGTTCTTACCTCTTAGCATTCCTTATGGTTTCCACTCTGCCTACATCCAGTTTCCTTCCCTCTTCTTACATAACAAACACATATCAGTTCTAACAAATTCTCCCAACCTTTCTAGGCTCCTTAACCTACTATTTCTTCATAGACTCTTGGAAAGAAAGCATTGTTTACAGAGTTCTTACAGTATGCCATGGGCTATGCTAGAATTTATATGTATATAATATACACATAATGAATATATATAATATATAATGTATATGTACACATTATATTAGGTTGAAGATCTAGGACTGTTTCCCAGTGGCTATGGCTCTAAAACTAGTGCTTCATTGACTACAAACATGACTTCGAAAGTAGTACCATTTTCCCCTGAATGTTCACTACCATTATATAATTTTTTGTAGCATTTTACGTGAAATATTATGCAACAGTTATGTATTTAGACATTTCATTTTCCCCCAATTTCCCAAAAGTTCTTTATTTGAATTGTGTATATATTCTCCAAAGCACCCAACTCAGTACTTCACACATTTGCCTAGGTTTACAGGAACCTTTTCTGAAAGAAAGATGCAGTTGGTTGTTTTGCATATCAGTGCTGAACTGAGATTTAAGTGACAGTTCTCAATCCAGATCCAGCTCTGGTGATGGATGTGTCAAACCAAGACAACTTGTGCTTTAGACTTCCACCATACAAAGAAGCATCAGGGTGCCTGACATTAGGTTGAAAGAAACTAGACAGGGTTCCTGCCTCTAATACTACAATGCCTAAATTTTCACCCATATCAATATATTTCTTGGAGGAAAAGTCATTACGACCTGTTAAAATGGAATCATACTTGGTTGGAAAAACAGTAAAATCCTAGCCAGAATTTGTTTCTTTTGTCTTATGGCAAGACACTGGAATATTATAGCATGAGTGTTGAAGACAGTCTAAGTTCTAAACCCTTCTTTAATATTTATTTAATTATATAGCATAATCAAGTTTTCCAAACATCTTAAGTCTCAGTTTTCTTTTCTATAAAGTGAGGGGTTTACTAATATCTACTAGAGGTGGAGGATTTAATTGGAAATGCATTTATATATATACTTACTATATATAATATAAATAATAAAATTAATATAATATAATATAATGTAATATAATATAATATAAGTAATATTTATCACATACATATAGTATTTATCAGAGTGTCTAGCACACACTGAGAACCCAATAAATGAAATATGATAATAATACTAAGTTTCAAGAAAATTTGGATAGAACAGGAATTTGTGGGAAGCAATGAGAAAGGGAAGAAGGGGAAATAAAAAAAAAGTGGAAAGCCATCAAACAAATTGTGGGGCATAAACATCAACTCAAAATGGATTGAAGACTTAAACATAAGACATGAAATTTTGAAACTCCTTGAGAAAACATAGAGGCCAATCTTCTCGATACTGGTCTTGGCAATAATTTCTTAGATTTGATAGCAAAAGCACAGAGAACAAAATAAAAAAGATAGATGTAATTATGTCACACTAAAAATCTCATACACAGCAAAGGAAACAATACAGTAAAAAGTCAATTTATGAATGGGAGAGAATATTTGCAAATCATCTTCTTGGTAGGGGTTAATATCCAAAATATATAAGAATCCTCTACAACTCAACATCAAAACAACAACAAAAAACCCCAAAGCCACAAACAACCTAATTAAAAATGGACAAAAGAATAGATTTCTCCAAAGAAGACATATTAATAGCTGTCAGGTTTTTGAAAAGGTACTCAATATCACTAATCATAAGGAAAATGAAAATCAAAACCTTAATGAAATATCACCTCACACCTATTATGATGGCTATTACCAAAGAACAAAAACAAAACCCTAAACGAAACAAACAATAACAGGATAACAGGTGTTGGAGAGAATGTAGAGAAACTAGAATCTTTCTTCTGTTCGTGGGAATATATATTAGGTGTAGTCACTATGGAAAACAACATGGAGGTTCCTCAAAAAATTAAAAATAAAGCTACCATAGGATCCAACAATCCCACTTCTTGGCATATATCCAAAATAATAGAAATCAGGATCTTTTTTTTATAATAGTTTATTTTCAAATTGGTTTACATATAACACCCAGTGTTCATCCCAACAGTGCCCTCTTTAATGTCTGTCACCCCTTCTCCCCCCTCCCTCACTCCCCTCACCCTCAGTTTGTTCTTAGTCTTTGAGAGTCTCTTATGTTTTATCTCCCTCCCTCTCTGTGTCTTTTTTTCCTTTCCCCTCTTCCCCTCCCCCTGGATTTTGCTTAGTCTCACAAAGTCCACCTATTCGTGGAAACATATGGTGTCTGTCTTTTTCTGACTGACTAATTTCACTCAGCATAATGCCCTCCAGTTCCATCCATGTTGCTACACATGGCCAGATTTCATTTTTTCTCATTGCCACATAGTAGTCCATTGTATATATGTACCCTAACTTCTTTATCCATTAGTCAGTTGATGGGCACTTGGTCTCTTTCCATGATTTGGCTATTGTCGAAAGTGCTGCTATGAACATTGGGGTACACGTGCCCCTGTGCATCAGCATTCCTGTGTCTCTTGGGTAGATTCCTAGCAGTGCTATTGCTGGGTCATAGGGTAGCTCTATTTTCATTTTTTTGAGGAACCTCCACACCGTTTTCCAGAGTGGCTGCACCAGTTTGCATTCCCACCAACAGTGCAAGAGGGTGCCTGCTTCTCCACATCCCCGCCAGCATCTATCGTTTCCTAGAAATCAGGATGTTGAAGAGATATCTGCACCCCCGTGTTTATTACAGTGTTATTCACTATAGCCAAGATCTGGAAGCAACCTAAATATCCATCAATAGATGAATCAATAAAGATGTTTCATATACATATAATGGAATATTATTTCTACTTTAAAAAGGAGGCCATCTCACCATTTGTGAGAACATGGATAAACCTGGAGGACGTTATGCTAAATGAAATAAGCCAGTCATAGAAGGACATATACTACATGATCACATTTGTATGAAGAATCTAAAATAGTCAAACTCATAGAAACAGAGAATAGAATGGTGGTTGCTAGAGACTAGAGGGGAAATGGAGAATTGTTGTTCAGTGGGTATGAAGTGTTAGTCATGCAAGATGAATAAGTTCTAGATAATGCTGTATAACATGGTACCTATAGTTAACAATATGGTCTCGTGCACTTTAAAATATGGGAAGACAGTAGATCTTACGTTAAGCATTCCTGACACACATAGACACAAAAAAGCACAAGAACAGTTTTGGAAGGAGTGAATATGATTAGTATCTTGAACTGTAGTGATAGTATCACACTACTATGCTTTATGTTAAAATTCATCAATGTGTACACATTAAACGTATCCAATTTAAAAATCAGTTATACTTCAATACACCCTTAAAAATGATGAATCGTGGATTTTTTTGGTGTTTTCAACACAATTTTTAAAAAAATGTTTATCCACCTTTTGGAGAAACACACACACACACACACACACACACACACACACACACAGAGAGAGAGAGAGAGAGAGAGAGAGAGAATGAGCAGAGGAGAGGCAGACAGATGGAGACACAGTATCCGAAGCAGGCTCCAGGCTCCAGGACTGACAGCATAGAGCCTGATGCAGGGCTTGAACTCACGAACTGTGAGATCATGACCTGAGCCAAAAATTGAACACTTAATCGACTGAGCCACCCAGGTGCCCCTGAATTGTCGATTTTTAATTTACCCAAGCTTTGGCCATACCCAGTTCTTCTGACTGTACATGTGTATACGTGTATACACTTCTTTGTGGAAAAATATAATACCCTTGTAGCCTATAGTAGTACGGCAATTCCTCAGTCTCCACCCCACATCAGGATGAGAAATTGTTATTAAATAAAAGGAAACATAATGACTTCAAAACATGAGACTTGCATCCATGGAGTAGCTTAATTCTCTCACATCTGTTTTTTCTTATCTTCCTATAAGTACCTATTGCTGTTGTGAATAACAAATTTATCGATGGCAATTTCATTCCGGACATTCAAAAGATCTCAACACTGATGGCAGTTATTGTTGTAGACTGTGGCTCTGGAGTTCTCTCTTGTCCAGCAAGAGAGTAGATTCAAGATTGAAATACTGGAAAGGTTAATGTCCGGGAGGAGACGAGAGCCCTGAGTAGAGGTCCTTATTCCATTTTTATTAGGATAAGAAGGCTTACAAGCATGATGGATGTGTACGTGCACAAAGAGACAGTGCATATTAACTCATCAGTGTGAGGGAAAGGGCGTTTTGAAGATATGTGGTGTTAGGGGTTTGGGTCAATACAAAACAAAGTCCTGGTGGTTCTTTACCAGCAGATGGTTGTTTACGGCAGGCATGAGGCGCCAGTGTGTTTATCTTAGCTAGCTAGCCCAGGGGATAAGACAAACAGAGCATGCTGCCTTAGGGTCAACCAGGCACCTTCCTTTTGCTAATTAGCTCCACTCTGGGCAACTTTGCCCTGCTGCGATCTATAGTCCTGTTTACCTGTTTACCTATTTTGGTCCTTCCTTCCTTCCTTCCTCTGAAAGCAGCTTTCTGCTATTGTACTAAATTGGGGGGCATTTCTGCCCTGGATACCTAATCTCGTTTACCTAATTTTGGATGCTTTCATCCTGAGATTTCCTATTCCTATACCTTTGTCCTATACTGGGGGCTTTTGCCCCGTTTACCTAATCTTGTTTACCTAACCTTGGATGCACTCATCCTGTGGCTTTCTATTTCTTTATGCCTTATTAACCCATGGATACAAACTCAGGGAATTCCTGAGCTTATTCCCCACAAATTATGTTTTAATATTTGATCTAACAGCAAGCAGAAGGACACTATTTGGGACTACTTTCAGCCCTTTGAGGGACTTTGCATTTGCTTCTGTGGCAGATGTTTAAAAACTCCACCTATTAGGATTGAGAGCCACATACCTCTCAAATGGAACAACTATGGGGTCACAAATTAAATGCTGATAGATGATAACCTAAGGGCCGGGATGGGTAGCTTGCTTGTGAACTAACCATGGACATATATATTATAGAATGAAGAAGGGGGTCAAGCTGAGTTGCAACTCCAGAGTGCAGAATAAGGTACCAGTTGACCAAGCCACAAGATGGGGGACCATTGCTAGAGCAGCTACTTGACTTGGGCCATGGTTCACAGATCTTTGAGCCTCATATTTTCATCCGTATAATGGGAATGCTAATGCAAACTTCATGGTGTTGAAGCATGAAGAAATTAGGTATATGAAAGTGCCATGGAAGTCATTTTTATGAGTCTTGACTTTAACAGATTGCTGTTACAATTTTCAGAGTCTTGCTATCATTCTGCTCCATTGGGTGATTTATCCTTTGGGAAACTTCCTTTTTCCGTATTAAATCAGAGACCAGAACGTAGATGTCCAAGTTTGTGGTAATTTCTCAAAAGGCATAGCAATGGAACAAAAATAAAGCCTCCTCAAATTCTTAAGTTTATTTTAGACTAGAAATATGTTTTCTAAAGTAAAGCTTCCTTTTAGCCCTTTTGTTATTTTTAGACCTTGTCTATCAGCTCAAGGTAACATGTGACTATTATAAGGAGATAGGTGTTTTATTTATTTATTTATTTACTTATTTATTTATTTATAAATTTTTTTAACATTTTTATTTATTTTTGAGAGATATAGAGACATAGTGTGAGCAGGGGAAGGGCAGAGAGAAAGGGAGACACAGAATCCGAAGCAGGCTCCAGGCTCTGAGCCATCAGCACAGAGCCCGATGGGGCTCAAACTCACAGACCGTGAGATCATGACCTGGGTTGAAGTCGGCTGCTTAACCAACTGAGACACCCAGGCGCCCCTTTAACTATTTTTTTAATGTTTATCAATTTTGAGGTGGAAGGGCAGGCAGAGAGAGAGGAGAGAAAGAATCTCAATCAGACTCTGTGCTGTCAGTACAGAGCCCCATGCAGGGCTCAAACTCATGAACCCATGAAATCTTGACCTGCCCTGAAATCAAGAGTCAGATACTTAACCAACTGAGTCACCCAGGCACTGTAGGAGGCAGATATTTTAATCATTTATTTGGCAGCTATTTATTTCATGCCTACATAGGCTGGGATCTGTGATCCTCACAGTTTGGAGGAAGAGTGGAGGAGGTGGGGAGACAAACGGGACACAGGGAAGTACAGTGATACAAGGGGGCAGTTAACTGAGACTGGCCTTTCAAAAGACCTCTCAAAGGAAGTAATGTCTTCATTGAGACCTAAAGAATGAGACCCAAAGGAAGACAGGAGAGGAAAAGTTTTCAAGTTGGAAAGAGCAATATGTGCTAAGATGAGGCATTTGTGCAACTACCTTCTTGAGTGAAGTATATATTTTAAGAAAGAGCATGATTAGTGAAGAAGCTAGAAGGCAAGATGGGAAGAGATCATGCAAATCTTGTTGAATTTGAACTTTACTAAGAGCAAGGTGTGTCATCAAAGTGCTGTTTGTAGGCATGTGACTCTTGTTTTAGTAAGGCTGATGCTTAGAAGAGCAGAAATGTTCAGGCACTTATCCAGGAGGGAAATGGTGGTAGCCAGACCTAATATACTATGATTTAGCAAACATAGTGGACACGCACATGCTATGTCACTCATTTTGTCCTGGGCCTTGTGGGAGGAGTAAGTATGTGATAGTGTCTGCCGTCAAGAGGAATACATTTGCTACATTGATTGTTATAGTTTCCCCAAAACGATTCAATGACAGAAAGATGACATTTGTGTCTTGGAATATTCTTGGAACTCAAAGCAAAAATTGTTCTGAGCCTAGTTAAACAGGCATGGGAGATTTATTCAAGGCTGTTGTAATAGGGGAGAGACCAGACCACAGAATGAACTCACTGTTGCTGAAACAGGACAGTTGAGAGTTTTTAAGAGCTTAGGGTGGGGAACATTTTAGGCCATCTGTGTCTGCTGATTGGCCTCACCCAAAGGAAAAGTAAATTTTCTCCCACCTTTGGAACAGCAGGTCATTTTACAACAAAGCACCCACAGCAATTAAGTTCTTACCCTCCCAGAGATTTAGAGATAGGGGTGCTATTTCCTTGATGATTATGTTTCAAAAGGATGTCTCCTCAGGTTCTTTCAAAGGATGTTCCTGGGTTGTAAAACTGGCACGAGGCTGGAAGATAACATCTCAAATGAACAGATAAATAATTTTAAATTACAGTAAGTAAATCATCTAAGGAAAGGGAAGTCAGGGTCCTAGAGGCAGAAAGAAAGCTGTCTAAAGTTTAGTTGAGCTGGGGAAAATGTTAAAGGCAACGTGGTCAGAGCACAATCAGAACAACATAAGCACATACGTACTTCTGCCATAAGCAAAACAGATTTTCCAAAAATAAAATTTTATTTTGGAATTACAGGGGTACCTAGGTGACTCAGTTGGTTAAGCATCTGACTTCAGTTCAGGTCATGATCTCAGGTTCATGAGTTCAAGCCCCACATTGAGCTGTCTGCTGTCAGTGCAGAGCCTGCTTAGGATCCTCTGTCCCTCTCTCTCTTCGCCCCTCCTCTGCTCTCTCTCTCTCTCTCTCTATTTCAAATATAAACATTAAAAATTAAAAAAAAGAAATTACATAATATGTATGTCATATTTTAAAATAAATGTGTTTGTCAAATATAAGGATGGCATTTCTCTTGGTTTGGATTCCGCCAAGAGCAGAGCTTGTGATATAGTTGATTTGGGGTAGTTTCTTTGGAAAATCATTCTAGGAAGCAGCAGCGAGAGTGAGGGCAGTGAGGCAGGGAATGTAGGCAATTCAATAAAGGCATAGTATGAAGGTTCACTACTGAGTTGCTGGTGTTGACAATGAGAGCTGAACTTGGCGAGGACCTCTGAGAGAAGTGGGGAAAAAAAAAAGCCAAAGAAACAAAAGGAATGAAAGTAATGCAAGGAATTTAACTGAATGTGCTACCAGCTTTCCTGTTGCTTGGTTCTGAGAGTGAAATTGATATTCGCTGTTTACCTCCATCACCACCCATTCTACATTTCCCTTAGTTCAAAGGAGAAAATCAGACCCTAGGGTTGCTTACATGGTGTGATGACCAATCCTTCATCCTTGAGTGATAATCCCTCCATTTTCTTCCACTTGTCAGACTGTGTTTGTTTTAATTTCCTACTCACCATTGAGACCAAACATAAAGCCCCAAAATATATTTTAGTAAGTTCTCAGTTCTATGATATAATTATGGTACCAGCTTCTCATGATATATAGGGTTGATCACTACAGTCTTACTTTGCCTACTGCCCTACCTGACTATGGAGCCCAAAGGGATCTGGCAGCATTCATAACTTTAGATTCAATAGAATTCTTACTGTGTTTCTCAGTGGAAATTTTCTTACCAGAAAACAGGAACTTTAATCCACAAAGTTTAACATTGTTGTGCCAGAAAGCACAAATTCTGTAATTGGTTTCTGAGAGTAATGGAAAGAAGGGCCAATTATATATCCATCTTGAGGTTTCCAGTCTGATGTAGTTTAGCTATTGGTTCTGCTATTAGTACAGTGCATATATAGCATCCTTGAGGACAACCTCCACCCCATAATGCATCATCCAATAGCTGGTGCCTTAGCTGAGGCTTTAATAATTTATTAAAATTCTATCAGGACATCTGCTTTGAGGTGATAAAGATTATAGTGGGAAGAGTTAATACTCTAGTCATGAGTCCATTGTCATATCTCACTTGCTTTAAAATGAGTCTCTTGATCCAAAGCAATATTTTATTGGATCTATGTCACTGAATTAGGCTAATCTGTAAGCCCTTGGATAATGGGGCTGGCAGAATAGAGTAGGATGGGATGCCAAACCCATATACGAAGTAGTTGTCATTTTTTAAGTGTATTTATTTATTTGTAAGTAATCTCTACACCCAATGTGGTGATCCCGATATCAAGAGTTGTGTACTCATCTGATGGAGCCAGTCAGGCACCCCAGTAATTGTCATTTTTAATAAGGAAGAACCACTACTTCTTCAGGGTTGAGTGAGTTCAATGAAGTCAACCTGCTACCAAAAGACTATTTGGTCTTCTTGAGGGATTGTCCCATATTAAGCACTCAGTTTCTCTTACTGTTATTTACATGTTGGACATTTATCAGCAGCTGTGGGTAGAACAATAGAGCCCATTTAAAGCCCCCACCACTGCCACCATGGCTGCTGCTTTCATAGCTCCATTGCATAAGCTCTAGAATGGCTAAGGACAGAAACTGGTAGCCATCCACTGGATGAGCTATTTAATCCACCTGACTCTTTAATGCCTCATCCACAGCAGAAGTTCTTTGTTGGACATTGAAGAAAGAGTCAGAGATTGGCATACTTTGTACCATATCTTTGATCCATCCATATGTCTATTCCTTAGACCTTTCTTTTTCTTTCTTTTTTTTTTTTAATTTTTTTTTAATGTTTATTTATTTTTGAGAGACGTAGAGGCACAGCGTGAACAGGGGAAGGGCAGAGAGAGAGGGAGACACAGAATTGGAAGCAGGCTCCAGGCTCTGAGCCATCAGCACAGAGCCCGACCTGGGGCTTGAACTCACAGACCGTGAGATCATGACCTGAGCCGAAGTCGGCCGCCCAACCAACTGAGCCACCCAGGCGCCCCTCTTTTTCTTTCTTTTAGAATTGCTTATTCCAGGTCCTTGACCCAACTGGGAGATGGAGTCTATGGACCCCTTACTTAAATCTATCTTTTCTTCCATATAAAGTTGATGAATAGTATAAAAAACCAGGAAAATACTCACTTGATGAGTCCACACACCCATTGGACCCACTGTGGAAAAAAAATTAGGCCAGGTCTATACTTATCATCTGCCATGATTTTTAAAATAGGCTGCCCTCCAGCTGCAGAAATGTTTTTGTTTTGTTTTTTTTAATGTTGCCAAGAAGACTTCTTGCTTTCATAGCATGCCCTGAGGCTATAGTTGTCTGAAGGAATCTTGCCATTTTCTTTCTTTAAGGTGTTTAAAGCCAACCAACTTCACAATTCTTTAAATTGCTAATGCACTCTAACTGTCCAAATGCTAAATCTACCACATGAACTAATATTTGCCTTATATCTGTGTTATATGCCACTCTACCAAAAGAAACTCAGTAATTGTGATATTTCAATACATCAGATATCATGATTACATCACTATCACTGAGGGAATCTGTGTGGGCATCAAATTGGTCTAATATCAGAATTCCATTTCGATATTTCTAGGGCCATTTCTACATTCCTAGTTTAGTTTTCCCTTATGCAAGGGATTGGATGAAGGTATTTCATTTGGGTAGTGATCTTTCTAAGCAGGAATAAAGGAGTAGAGAAGAGCAAGACAAAAAAAAGTCAGAGAACCAGTAAAATTTTCATTGTCATGGTTGTTTCTGTAGGAAATGAAAGATTAATTCCATAGGAAACTCTGAGAGGTATTGCAGACACCCCCCAGAATTACCTGACAGAAAGTAAGAGGCTCAGGCATTTATCCATTGGCTCTTGTTGCGGATTGTTTGCGCTTTGTTTCCAAGGGTTTTAATAGTCCTGCAATTGTGGGTTCTGCCTTCACTTGGGCTGAGCTAGATTCTAGAGGCTGTGAGGCAGAAAGAAATTTGCAGTGGGCCATTGAAAGGCAACCTGCACAGAATGGTTCACAATCCTATGACTCAAATCAGAGGGGGACCAGGTAGACGTGAAGCTGGCCACCACAAGCATATTATAATGTTTTCAGTCATCCAAAAAGAAAACAAACACACAACCACCACCAAAACCAACAAACCAACCAATAAACATACAAAAAAAGATAAATCATGGGTATCCCATGAAGCTTGACAATATCCAGTTGTTTGTCACTGAGATTTAGCATATCCAACTTTGAGAAATGTGACCAGAGGAAAACAATTTCCCCATGTAATAAATATTCTAGTGAGTGAGTGCAGCAATAATTATTGGGTTTCAGATCTCAGTCAAATATTTCAGGAGACCCTGTCATGGACAGATTCTCAGTCAATCACGGCAGCTTGTACAAGTAGGCAAAGTGATTAAGGTTCAGTGGAAAGGAAAGAAGAGAGAGCATACCATGAGTTCCGTGAGGAGGGAAAGATCCCACTAGCTGAGAAAATCAAGATGGCTTCATGGAATAAGAATCAGATTACTTGGATGTTGAAGGACAAAACAATACACTTAGTGAAAAAAGATAAGGATATTTGAGACAAGTACTCTAAGTGGAGGGAATAGTAGAAGCAAAGAGGGAAGGGCCAGGGTGTGTGGTTGGTGAATATTGAAGAGTTTGATCTGGGCTGGATCTAAGCTGAGTTACTTATTTTTCAAAACGAATAGTTTAAGAAATAAATGCTGTTCTAATTGGAAGGAAAAACTATTTTGTGAGTTGCCTTAAGTCTTGACAAAGTCACCTTGTGATGCACATGGAAGATAGCATGTTTTTGAGAATGAATTGCCTAACCTTGAGCTTCTACAGCCTTGTGGCACAGATGCCAGACTCAGAGGTTTGTGTGCCGCAGCCATTAGGGAGCGTCCACAATTTGAATTGCATAATCTTAGAGGGAAAGAATAGACCATGATTTCCAATAATGTCAAGGTCTTGCAAGGAGAACATAGAGATGGAAAAAGCAGCAAGGCAGAACTGTGATTTTCTCTAATTATTCACTCTTGAAACTTGAGATTTTTCTCAAAGCAGAACAGAACTGCTCTTTTTAATTTTTTCCCCCCCAAGGGCTGGGCTGAGGTTTCAACTTTAAAGTGCAGGTGGGCTTTCAAGTTATAGAACGGCAGGTCTCTGTGTTACCAACAACAAAATTTCTTTTATCAGCCTTCCATGTTCAAAGGGAAGAAAAGCTTCAAATGCATATGTTTTCAAAGGAACTAACGGGACTGATCATCTATAGAGCCAGTCACACCTGTGAGTTCAAGCCAGCTAAAGTCAGTCTATAAACATCCTTTAGAAAAGAAAGGCATCTCTTAAAGGGCAAACACCCTGTCCTTTTTGGTGTCTGATGCCTCACAGGCACTCAGCTCCAAGGTGTTGATGAGAACCAGGGTCATAAAACCTTTGTTTTTCTTTATCTTTCTCTTTTAACATTTATTATTAATTTTCTTGTTATTTGAGGTGACTGGAAGAAGTGAAGGAGACAGCACAGAGAGGAACAAACAGTTTTCCCTTCTAATTAGAGCTGGCGCTGCTATTATCAGGCTCATTTCTGGATTTGGGCCAGGGAGCCGCTAAACTTTTTTCCCAGTATACTGACTCTACCACATGGCATTTGACACTGGACTCCATCCCAGAACCATCCGCAGGTTCAGCATGAAGCCAACTGGGTCCTGGCCCAATGGATAACAAACCCTCCTCATTAAGACTTTTCCATTAGGTATATTCTTCTCTAATCAAGAAAAGAGAAACTAGAGCACACTCAGAGAAGGGGTCTGTACACTGCTTTATTTGTGTTGCTGTCGGCATCCTGCTCCTCCGTGCATGTCTTCCTTGCCATCCTGTAACGGTGCTATCTTTGGGGACATGAAAGGTTCCTTTGAGAAATGTCTTTCAGCATTTCCAGGAGCAAATGACAAAAATGTTCTGATAGAATGATTGAATTAGCTCAGCAAGTAGTCTAACAGACAGCATCCATGTCATTTTCCCCTTGGAACGTCTTTACTTACTGGATGAATGGAAGACCATGTCATGGATAGAGGCTGGAGTGGGGGCTTACGAGACTTGCTTCAACGCAGGATAACCTTATTTTAAGGTATTCGGACACATAAAATATGCATATCATTAAATCAGGGCATCTGTGTTTACTAAATTTAATTTAAAGCAGAGATTCTTTACATGTTAGTTTTGTAAGTCTTCTATATTACTTGAATAACAAAAATTATATTTATACTCAACCATCCCTTGAGATTAGCATATGTACATGCAAATAGAAATTCATTCAAATATTCACAGAAGACAAAAGAAAACGACATCTTTGGGGCACAGTCGGTTAAGTGTCTGACTTTGGTTCAGGTCACGATCTCACAGTTCATGAGTTTGAGCCCCATGTCGGGCTCTGTGCTGACAGCTTAGATCCTGGAACCTGCTTCAGATTCTGTGTCTCCCTGTCTCTCTCTGCCCATCCTCTGTTCACACTCTGTCTCTCTCTTTCTCAAAAATAAGCATTAAAAAAAGGGAAACATTTTATACATGGTTCTTATAAAGTTATAATCAATGTTATTCTTCCGTGCATCTACCTTTCCTTTAGATTGTGAGCAGTCTAAGGATGGAAATCAGGATATCTGCCTTATTTAATTTGTCACTGTTTGGTTATTTTATTTCCAGCACTTAGCCCTGTGTTTGGTTGTAACATTAATAGTAATAAAAGTAGTTAGTATTAACTTAAAACTCTTTTCATATTTTCCAAGTGCCAGGCACTATTCTAAGTGTGCTTTACATGAATTATTCCATGCGATAATCCCAGCAATGCACAAACTGAAGCAAAGCAATGCTAAGGTAAATATATTTCTCGAAATCCCACAACTATTCAGATGGAAACAAAGATTTGAACCCAGCTATTTTGACTCCAGAATCCATATTCTTATTCTTCTTAGGTATACTAGGCTTCTGTCTTTCATCTGGATTCCCTAAGAAGGTTCTCTAATACTGAGATGTGTTTGATTGCAAATGGTTTATTTAACGAGTGATCCAAGAACTGTTGGTTAGGAGAAGTGGGGAATGAGGCAGGAAAGGGAAGGAAGCCAAAGACAGGCTGTGTTAACAAGCAGGGTGCTGTCACCCTGCTGGGGCCCTTTGGGAGAGGGTACAGGGCATATTCAGACCATATCACTCAGTTAACAAGGAAGCTGATTTACTAGCTTCTACTGGTGGAGAGCTGCTCCCAGGAGGCCAGCTCTCCAGCTGGGCTGATTTTCCCTGTGTGTCCACTGAGCATGACCACACGGCCAGAGGAATCTCTCAGCATAGTCACAGGTGATTACTGCCACTAGCTACCGGTGAAAGGGTCCATATCAAGGAGTCACGGGTTGAAAACGGATGGTGTCACCTGCTCCGATATGAGCATACGTTTTTGGACAAAAAGAGTGGTTTCAGTTGCAACATTCATCAATGCTGATCCTTTTCATGACCAGTTTTTAAAATAGTTCAAGTTTCTATGGGATTCTCTAGTTGCCATACCAGTTTTGTGGATCCCAGCCGTGTTACGAAGAGATAAAGTTTTTCTGGTGACATTTCAAATCTGTTCAGACAATTACTACATGGACATTTTCCCCTGCCAGAGATAGTACACTCAGCCTTCCTTGGCACCAATTAAGTAAAAAGAAAAGAAAGGAGAAAAAAAAAAAAAAAAAGGAAAAAATGTAGAGTTTCCTGTACTGCTTCATTGCTTTACTTAATTGACTTGTTTGAGTGTGTACCCGAACTGGATCTATCTTGTTAGAATGGCAAAGTTTGAAAATCAACTTAAATTCCAATCTCATGCAGTTTTCAACACAGGAAAGCTTATAGTTGGTAGTGGTGGGAGGCGGTATCAATGTGCTGGGAGGGAGAGTGTGTGTTCAGGAAAAGGAAACAAATTAGCAGCTTCATGTGCTGCAGTCTTTAATAATACAATAATTTAAGGCTGAGTTATTATGAATTCTGAATAAGCGTTGTCTGCTGTTTAAAATTTCCCATGGCTTACTGTCAAATATATTAAAATGGATTTGGAAAGTCTGTAAGCCTTCTAATCATGGATAAAATATATTCTTTTTTACAGGACTCTAAATTTGTGGTAATTACGTGCCATTTAGTTAATCTCCCTACATTATTTACCAAGCATATTTTGTAGTCAAATACTTGAAGAGTTGACAGGGTGATGTTCAACAGCAACTATGAACAGAAATAGGAGAGAGAGGGTGTGGGAAAAAGCATCTGAATGTAAAAATGACTTGTTTTCATGTTATTTATTTATGGATTATTCTATTTAGTGAGTACGATAGTTAACAGAGTCACCTATGTTCCATTAAACACTTAAGTTTGGCTGGGTGTGAACGCCTGTTAGAAAACTAGGATCTTATGAATACAATAACTCCCAAAACAAAAAGTGGGTTTGATGAGACTAGATATTAAGAACACAACTGTGGCACCCACGTCACTGATCCTGGCAAAGAGCTGAGGACTGTGAGGACATTGCAGCTGCCTACATATTCTGGAGCCCCAGAATAACTGTTAACAATAAACAGTTTTTTTTTCCAAGCTGCTCAGAATTAGAAGGGATTTATTTTCCCAAATCATAATTGACAGAGATCGAGAAAGATGTCCTATTATGCATTTGGCCACCTAAATATTCCCAGATCTTCCTTGCTCAGACACAGTAGCTGGAAATGCATTGGTATTTATAAGCTCTTCTGCTTATGAACAAACCATGGTGGGAACACTCAGAAAGTTCCTGTAGCTTGATGGTGATCCCGAGGAATGGGAATTAAAACTCTGCCATTTTTAACCTATAGCTACAGAATACATAAAAAAGATACAACATGAAAAGAAGGAAAGTCTGTACTATTGGTGTATAAACATCCACTTTTTGTTATGTTTATGACATGAAAGTACTATAAGTCCTGAACAAACACAACTCTAGCCACACATACTCAGCAGGGTATTTTTATATTAAAATAAATATATTACAATAATATGATATATAGGTGATCAATTTAAAGTAGAACTTCAGCTATTGGATATGGTTCTGTTGTGTTTTCGAAAGCAAATAAACTTGAACATAGGAAAGGAAGTAAAATGCTTTTTCGATCCTGTATTCATAAGCTAATAGCTCAAAAAGATTAATAAGAATTAGCAAGTGCGTCATTCCTGGTGGAAAGTCCCTTCATGATTAATGCTGGCTTTATTTGCCTACATGTCTCCTATATCCCATTCAACCCTTGGAAGAGGCTTGTCAGGGGGCATCTGAGTGGTTGATTCACTAAAGCATCTGGATCTTGTTCTCAGCTCAGGGCATGCTCTCACAGTTTGTGGGTTTGAGTCTCATGCTGTACTCTGTGCCAACAGCGTGGAGCCTACATGGAGTTCTCTCTCCTTCCCTACTTTCTCTCTCTGTCTCTCAAAATAAATAAATCACCTTAAAAAAGAAAAAAAAGAAAGAAAAGTCAAGACTGCTCCCTTTCAATCTCTTTAAGGCAGTTAATTCTGGGTATTTAGGCTTCTATCACATGGGCTCATCATGTCCAGTAGTTTTTTTTATTTTTTTAAAATAAGGCTAATATAGGGACACCTGGGTGACTCAGTAGGTTAAGCAGCCGGTTCTTGATTTTTGGCTCAGACCATGGTTTCATGGTTTGTGGGATCGAGCCTCACAACTGGCTCTGTGCTTAAAGTGCGGAGCCTGCTTGGGATTCTCTCTCTCTCTCTGCCCCTCCCCTAGTTGTGCTATCTCTCTCAAAATAAACAAATAAACTTAAATAAATAAACATTAAAAATAATAACGCTAATGTGTTCGGTACCATGAATGTTTCTCTAGAAAGCTCCATTTTCTTCTTGGCTGTCATATGGGACCTCTGCATGACTCTGCTTGTTATAGGGTATTTTGGTGAAGAGAAAAAGAGCAAGATTACCTATGCGAGACTAGA
Source organism: Paguma larvata (assembly GCA_030068075.1). Classification (NCBI taxonomy): domain Eukaryota; kingdom Metazoa; phylum Chordata; class Mammalia; order Carnivora; family Viverridae; genus Paguma; species Paguma larvata. The sequence goes on along the minus strand of CM057837.1, from coordinate 37,766,016 downwards.
TGCTCTTGAAGGACACAGTTTACTAAACTTTCACAAGTATACTTTTAAAAGTACCATGTGGGGGCGCCTGGGTGGCTCAGTTGGTTGAGCGTCCGACTTCGGCTCAGGTCATGATCTCACCGTTCCGAGTTCAGTCCCCGCGTCGGGCTCTGTGCTGACAGCTCAGAGCCTGGAGCCTGTTTCGGATTCTGTGTCTCCCGCTCTGTCTGTGGCCCTCCCCTGCTCATGCTCTGTCTGTCTCTCTCTCTCTCAAGGATAAATAAACATTAAAAAAAAAAAAAAAAAAAAAGTAACATGTGAGAAGTGCATGTCTGTTGAAATGAATGGAAATACACACACAGATTCTTAAATGTCTTAAGCTTTAAACCACCCCGGGATGTGCCAGAGTAGCAGACGTCCTATGAAGATAAACTTGGAACGTTAACTCCCTGATTCTGAGCTGGTAATGGAAATGTTAAAGAAAAACCTCTAAACACGTGCACAAGATAAACACAAGTTTATTTCACTAGAAATTCTAATACATAAAGCATTTGGGGGCAAGGCAGGAGATAGATTATGAACTAGAAGTGTCTTGGCTTCACAGTTGTCAAAATTCATCTCATTCTGTTTGTGAATCAGTCCATTAAAGTAGAGGGATATGGCACTCAAACCTATTATACAGATGGCAGAACTAGGAGATATAGAGGCTCTCATTTTTGCAAAGTCACTCTGATAGTGTTAGTGGTGAAATCGAGCCCTGCTCTCTGCTGACTCTGAGCCCAAGTGTTTTCCTCCACAAATACAGTAACACCAAATTTCTTGTTCTCCACACTTCAATTTCCAACCAGTAGCTAAAATATGTGTTGGTGCTCCAGGACTATTTGAAATATGCAGCCACATCTGAACCCTTCCCAGATCAAATGAGCACATCTCGAAAAAGAAATGTATAGTAAGTCTAAAAATATGCATTTCATTTCATTTTGTATACATGATACCAAAATAGAAAGGAGTATTTTAAGGTTTGCTCATTCTGACCTAAAACAGCAGATAAGCCGGTCTTATAAATAATGCTGGTTCTCACTACCTGTTATAGACTGCCTTATACAACTGGGAATAATCCAAGGAATAGGGTAATTGTATGCATATTTGTATAACTGTATGTTGTTTATTAATCTTAACAAGTCTGCTCATTCTTACCAGAGTAAATATAGGAATTCTTCCAAATTTTCTTTAGAACACCTCTCATAGGTGATAAAAAAGTGGTAATTCTATTGACTGATCTCAGATTCTCCAAAAAGAGTAACACAATATTTCCCCTTATAATATTTATTATTATTATAAAATATTAAATATTATTAAAACTTTAAGCAATAAATACTAAGTAGAAGGTATAGCCAACACATCAAAAGATAATGTCAAATCACATCTACGTTCATGAGAGATTGTAGATTAAACAAGGAAAAAATTAGTATGACCTAAAAGAATCCAGGTACTTTGGTCCGATATATAGATATTTTTAATGTTTGTTTATTTTTGAGAGAGAGAGAGAGAGAGAGAGACAGAGTCTGAGCAGGGGAAGAACAGAGAAAGAGAGAGACACAGAATCTGAAGCAGGCTCCAGGTGCCCCTGGTCTGATATATTTTATGAAAAGAGAGAATAAACCACACTTCAAGTGCCCTGGAATACTAATAAAATTGATCTTATAATAAGCAATAAAGACTACCTTGATGCATTCCGAAAAGTGGGAATGACACAGATGACTATCTTTAGTAAAATTAGTAAATTAATAAAACTAGAAAACAGAACAAAGAGGGAGTAAAAACTGAAATCACTGAAGTTAGAGAAAGTAAAATTTTAAAATGCTTTTATTCCAATATGTGAGATCTAGCTAAAGCAAGGCAAAAATATAATAATATAAGTATTTTATTCCAACGATAAAAAGTAAAAACAAATTAAGCATTTCAATAAGTTAGAAAGTGACCAATAATAAAACCTATATAAAGTTGAAGGACTATAATAAGGATGTAAAAAATTAATTAGAAAAGAGAAAAGTAGTGAAAACAATAAATCTATTCACTTGCCATTTGAAAAACCCAAACAAAATAAAATAGATTATACATTGAATTAAAAATAAAATAGGGAGAGAGGACACACATAAAATAAGAAATAGGAATGGGAAAATAAATATTGGTATAGAGGATGTTACTAACTAAAACGTCTCAGCTCCAGCCTGTGCAAATAGATTTGAAATCAACACAAAAGAAGTACTGTTCTTAGGAAATATAAATTAATAGAATAAAAGAGCTATCAAATGCTATCCTTAAAGAAGTACTAGGGTCAATGGCTTTATAGGTATATACTACTGAAACTTTAGGAATATATAAAGAAATATTATTTAAACTCTTGGAACATAGATGAACATATACCAACTTTCAAATAAAGTTAGTATAATATTATTGCTAACATAACATGTTACAAAAAGCAATAATGAAGTCTATTTTTTTCATAGGAATGTCAATGTAAAAATTCCAAATAAATAAAATCTAGAAACATATTAAAATAATACTTGCAATTAAAATGTGTTTCAGAACAAGAATGCAGTGATCTTCCAAGAACAGATCAAATGGTATGTTTCTCAGTTGTAGTCCAAAAAGAAGAAAGCCATTTCCATAAATGTTTGAAAGGCATTAAAAATTCAACAAGGCAGTAAATCCCAACATCGATTCCTAATTTAATGCACGTCTTTATAGATCAACTACATTTTTATTCCAAAAATATACAATTTTTTTGCATATTTTAAATCTTTTATGTAAATGAAATTAAACTGTGCCTTTTTGTAACATTTTTAAGTTTCACATTATGATATTTAACTATGCTGATACTCATAGCTTTAACTTAATTAAATTATTTCAGCTATAACTATGGCATCATTGGTTTATCCACTTTCTTAGCGATAGACATTTAAGTTTGTTTCAGGATCTTCTTTTATAACAGTAGTGCTAAAAAATCATGCTTTTATGATGTCATTTTACAAGGAAATGTAAAAATGTTCTGTTATATTCCTGAGGGTGTAATTGATTGCTTGTAGTGTATGTGCATTTTAATATTTACTAGGATTTACTAACTTCTCCAAATTGGTGCAACAAATTTATATTCCTACTACCAGCAGAGAGCAAGACTCCACATTTTCCCCCAACATGGAAATGATACATTTTAATTAATGTTAACGTCTTAATTATTGTTCCTCTCTGATATGTACGAAATGGTATGCAGTGTTTTTTAGTTGTGTTTCACTGATTCCCAGAGCAGAGAAAAAGAAGAGCTTCCTAATTCTTTTGTTGAAGTCCAGTATAATGTAAATACTAAAACCCAACAAAGATATCACACAAAACATAGAAAGACAGGCCAATTTTTCATGTGAATAGAAGAATGAATAAATACAGAGTTATCAAAATAATTTAGAACCTACTGACAGAAAATTTTTAAATAACTGTGTAGCTTTTTAATTAAAAAGTTTTTTGACATGCAAAAAGATATATAAAGTTAATGTATACAACTTGACTGGTCTGGAGATAAAGATACACCCATGAAATTATCTCCACATCTATGCCATAAACTTATCCAACACCTCCTCAAATTTTCTCCTGACCTTTTGTCCATTATTATTATTTTTCTTTTGATGAGTATATTTCAAATCATACCTAACTTCTTAGCAAATTTTTAACTACCCAATACACTATTGTTAACTATTGGTAATATGCCATATAGCAGATGTCTATGACTTACTCATTTGGGTAACCAGAACTTTGTACCCTGTAGTGAATCCCTCTCTGTTTCCCCTCCATGTGAGGCATGGGTAACCACCGTTCTATTTTCTGCTTCTAGGAGTTTCACTATTTTAGACTCCTCAGGTTAGTGGTTTCATGTCGTATTTGTCCTTCAGTGCCTGGCTTATTAGCATAATGTTTATCCATGTGGTTGCAAATAGTAGCATTTCCTTCTTTTTTTTTTTAATATTTGTTTACTTTTGAGAGAAGAGAGATAGAGTGTGAGCAGGGGAGGGACAGAGAGAGAGCGAGAGATACAGAATTTGAAGCAGGCTTCAGGCTCTGAACTGCCTGCACATAGCCCGACGCAGGACTCAAAACTCACAAACTGTGAGATCATGACGTGAGGCACTTAAGGAACTGAGCCACACATGCTCCCCAGCATTTCTTTCTTTTTTAAGGATGAATAATATTCCTCTGTGTGTATATATATCACATTTTCTTTACCCATTACTCTGTTCACAGAGATTTATATTGGTTCCATGTCTTAGCTCTTATAAACAATGCTGCATTGAGCATAGGGGTGCAGATAATCACTTTGGGATCCTGATTTCAATTCTTTTGGATATATACTGCAAACTGAGATGGCTGGGTCTTATGGTAGTTGTATTTTTAATTTTTTGAGGAATCTCATATACTGTTTTCCGTAGTGGCTGCTCTGATAAACTTTCCAACAAGTAATGTGCAAGGTTTCCCTTTTCCCACATTTACACAAACATTTGTTATCTTTTGCTATTTTGAAAATAGCCATCTTAATAGGAGGAGATAGTTCATTGTAGTTTTGATTTGCATTTCCCTCATGATTAGTGATGTTAAGCACTTTTCATTTCTCTGTTGGCCATCTGTGTATCTTCTTTAGGGAAAGGTCTATTTGCTTATTTTACCCACTTTTTAATTAGTTTTTATTACTGAACTGCAGGGATTCCTTATATATTTTGGGCATAAACTCTTTATCAGGTATACGGTTTGCAAATATTTCTTCCCATTCCATAGGTTACATTCTATAAAGGAATAAGTGGTATTAAAATTGGAAAGAAGGAATTAAAAGCCATCATTTCCTGCTGGTGATATGATTATATATAGAAAACAAGTGATACAGTAAAAGATATTAAACATGGAATGATAATTTAGCATCACCTCAAAATTCCACAGTTTTCTGGTCACAATTAACACCTTATTATATAATGTAACAGAATATATAATTCATAGTAACAAAAATATACTATATAGAAATATATTTGTGAAGAAATATGTAATATATACATACATAAGTTGATAAAAGAGGAGTAATGATATCTGGTACCAGATAATAAAAATCCATTATACAGGCAGCAATTAAAATAATATAGTCACCTATTGTACTAATGGTAAAGGTTAGAGATCAGAAAGAGATTCAAATAAATACATTTTTTATTTATACGACAAAACAAATTTCTAGATTTAGAACAATGGTTTATTCAAAGGCAATATTGGAGCAATTCCTAAAACTCTTGGCAAAAATTTGTATTCTTACAAAATAAATTACAAACGAATATTCCACTTCTGGCATAAAAAAAAGTAACTTGGTCTGAATATGTGTATCTTCCAAAAACAACTTTAAAATTGAACTTAAAATTTGACTTTAAAATTGAAATTTTATATACATATGTATATGTATTTCAATACATATATTTCAATATGTATTTAATTATATATATTTCCATAGACACTGGAAACCAAAGATAAATTGAATATATTAAAAGCAGCCAGGGGGAAAAAAGATACATTACAGACAGAACAACAGTGATATGAAGGATAGCTGACTTCTTTTTAGAAACCATGCAGACCAAAATGCAAGAGAATGACATCTTTAATATGCTGCAAAAACAGTCAATACAGAATCCTGTATCTGGTGAAAATATTTTTCAAATTAAGGGTAAAGAGATAGCCTCACTAATCCTTTTGAATTCTCTGGTATAAACTCTACATTATTAAAAAAATTTTAACGCTCTTTTCATAATCAGTGAATCAGGTCAATGCTGCCAGAGGTTTTTGCTTGTAGATGTGTTAAGAAGAACACGTTAGCTTTTTAAATGAAGCTCAACCAAAAGCAGTGGCATTTGCCCTTCTCTGATAGCATTCCAGATACAGTCTCTTTCTTCATATCTATTGTCCACCATTTTCCACCCTTCTGTCTGCCATAGGATGCTGATCTTTAGGAACGGCACCAACAGTCCCACTTGACTCCCAGCTTCTAGTTGAGTTGAACCAATGTAAGATTCCAGAAGGAGAGTAGAAGGTGAGAGGAAGGAGCCTCACTGTGTATTGCCCCAGCTCCCTCATGGTTGAGCTGTGAGTTGCAGCGGCTGTATTCCTTCATGACAGATACTGCTCCTTAATGTAGCTGTCCCCTGTGGCTACAGCCCTCCTTCTGAGGTCTGGTGATCTTCCCTGTCTTAGCTTCCTCAGAAGAGCAGGGATATTGAGTCCCTGCTGTTGTTAGCTGCAGAGCACTTCACCGTCCTTTGTACTTTCTCTTATCACTGCCTATACCTTTGTCAACAGTGTTTCTCTAAACAACCCTCAATTATCCTATTGATTGCGTCCTCTGTTTTCCTATAAAAACCTGGGCTGATAAAATCAGCATTCGTACTTGCAAACAAGAGGAAGTAATGATGGAAGCTGGAAGCAAAGCAGGAATCATCAAGGCTAACATAGTCTGAGAAGGCTGGAAGGCCAGGGACATTGGCTAGGCAGCAAGAATGATACCAAGTCTGCTGCTGGCAAATGGTCCCTGAAAACTCTCCTGCTGCTATTGCTGAGCACATACACTCAGCTTGTACTGCTGACACCAGCAATGTCAGACCCTCCATACCACTGACTGTGGACCAGACCTAGGGAAAAGAGGTTAAAAAGATGGGCAGTCATCTGTAAAAGCTATCATTTTGACTACCCACAACTGGTTTCTTTCCAACTTCCAGTTCTTTAAAGAAATGCAGGGAAAGACAGTTCCTTCCTAACTTATATACCATTCCTCGTGATACTCTTTTACTTCCTGATCAAGAAATTTTATCCCAGAAATTCGTGGTTATTGTATCCTATTCTAAACCTAGAAACTCTGCATGGTGTTTATTTTTCTTATTTTCTGATGATTGTGTGAGTTTGGAAAACAGACGACAAGCTGGGATTAAACATGCAGTGATTCTATGCATAGAAAAAGGTTTACAGATTGAATATTAAATATAATTAAAGAAAATGAGGGACCTAGGAGAGGTTGGGAGAGGTGTTGGCATATGAGAAGGTCTGACACTCATTGCCCACCTAAGTGAAGGAGAGGGGCAAGCGAGGTTGAGTGGGAGCATCTTGAGCTGCTGTGCAGTCCAAGGAAAGTTCAGGAGGGCCATTGAGGAGTCCTGAGCCAAACTTCTGCATGCCTTCTAGGAAAGAGCCTATTTTAGTATTGCTGTCATGTTCAGTCATTGGCTTGGAACAGTTCATGCAAGGCATGGCTTCAGCACTAATGCAGTTTTGGATTTCAGAGGACAGCAGCTGAGGACCTTGGTCAATTACACTCCCTGTGTTGGGGATCTGTGGGGAGTGTTCTTCCAGCCATTACAATGATCCTGTCTTAATGTTTTATAAACTGTGGGCTATATTATACAGTCAACCATTGATATACTGTCATATGTCAAATAATGGGGCCAAGCAAGAATGAAGAGGAAAGTTAGTTAAAACGATGACTATAGAAATAGATGGATATATAGGCATGTAGATGCAAGGCAAACCCAGGAACAAAATACACAGGTCAATGCTACAGTTCTTATTTCTGTAATTGGCCCCAAAGGCATAATTGGTACTTAGGATAACTCTTCTTCCCTACTGACTCCACATTCAAATGGCCCGCAGCAAGTACAGAAACTCAAAGTTTTCCTGAGGGATGGGAGCTTGTGATGGCATTATGTATATCAGATTCCTGCAGTCTTTCATTAAAATTTATCCCTGAATAAAATAGTGCTCATGTCTAGGGGATCTTCTAAAATAGGACTTACTCTTTCTTGCCTCCACTACGGAGCACAAGCCCAGCGCACCAGAGAGTGAGGCTCAGCCATCCTGGGCGCTGCTGTATCCTCTCACCACTTTTGCCTATTTTCTTTGGTTGAAAGTACCTGGCCTGGGGCAGTCTCAGCTTCGTGTCAGTGGAACCATGTTTTGTTTTGTTTTATTTCTTTTCATGAGAGAAGAGTTCTGTCTTCAATGTGGATATTTTTAAGCCAACAGCGTTCAATTAAAGGACAGGAATAGTATATATATATATATACATACACACATATATAAGAAATATATAAAGATATATATCTTTATATAATAATATATAAAATATATAGAAATAATTTATATATATAAAGATATATAAGATATATAGATACACACAGATATATATGTATATGTATATATATCTATATACATATATATGTGGTGCATATATATATATATATATATATATATATATATATATATGGTAAGTACATCGTTATCTAAAATAGACCCACACTCTCTCTTCTGCACTTGTATTCTGTTCATGACAGATATTGTACCCAATGTCTTGCATCTTTCACTGTTTGTGGGTTCCTTTGTCAGAATCTATGTAGTATTGGATACTGTCACGGTGAGTAAGGTATCCTGTAATCTCATGGAAAATAATGTTGACAAATGCATGGCAGGCAAGAAAGTGATAAACAATTTAAAAAGTACTTCTCTTCTTGTAAAGACAAACCAAACAATTCTCTGGGATGTAAAGAGCCCAGTGAAATCACCCTTTTTACTCTGGCTCAGGGATATAACACCCTTTGGGTGATTTGTTGCTGGTGACTGCTATTGCAAAATCAAGCATTCAGCAGTAGGCAGGTGTCATCAAAAACATCAGAGGTGTTGTTTGCTTAACTCTCTCTGCTAGTGAGCCACCCAATGACTAGGTTCTTCAGAATAACAAAGAAGCAGTGATCTGCTTTAGATCCCTCTGATTCTTAAGACATGAAGGCAACTTCAGGATTTGAGGATGAGGTCCAGAACAAGCCACGTCGTGAATGTAAAACAAGACAAAATCAATATAGAGAGAAGAATGGAAATGGTCTTCTTTAGAAGTAATTCACATAAAAGCGTATTTCTTGTTCATTTAAGAAAGATTGGAGATTAGTCATGGGGGCAATGGAATAGCAGTTAAATATTTTGTTGATGGATACTGATTTTAAAATTCTGGCTCTGTTGCCCGCTGTATGACCTTGGTAGAGTAGGCTTTCCCAATTGCAGTTTCTTATTAATAAATGGGAAAAACTATAATTTCTGCCTTATAAGATTGCTATGAGGTACACAAAGTAGTTTCTGTAAAGTACTTAACACAGACTATGTCACATTCTGAGGATTCAAAAATGGTAACCATTATGCTTGCTCTATATGAGCTACTATTATTGATACCCTAGCATTTCACTTGCAGTGAAATTAGTTTGACTTTTTGTGTGTTGGCTTTCTTTTCTCCTCTTTTACTTAAAAGCTAGACCACTTTCCTAAGTAGGATTTCTAGAATTCCAAAATATAACACTGTCAGTGTAAATCTTCATATTGGTTCTTAGGTGGAGTTTACAACACATATGTGCAGATCCATATTCCTTAGCCAAAAGTGGAGTTCCTTCCAAATGGATGGGTAATGATTGGAAGGATAAAGCAATTAAAATCGTAATTGTAGTCGGGGCACCTGAGTGAGCTCAGTCGAGTGAGTATCAACTGTGGCTTAGATCATAATCTCATGGTTCAAGAGTTCAAGCCCCTCATTGGTTTGTTGCTGTCAGTGCAGAGCCCACTTCAGATCCTCTGTCCACCTCTCTCTCTGCCCCTCTCCTGCTCGTGCTCAATTTCTCTCAAAGATAAGGAAACATTAAAAAAAGGGAAAAAAGAAAATTGTAATTGTAGTAATGAAAGCAGGGGTGGTACTGGTAGTAGCAGCACCAAAACTAGTGATAGACATGACACCCACATGACCACCACCACACCGGGGACTGTGTTTTCTTTGCCTGTGTGCATGTGCCAGGTACTGTGTGTGATATTTGACAAGTGTTATCTCTGACACTGGTTCATAAAGAATATGAAGGCCACATTACTAATGGGAAAGTGACATTTTCAGAGTGTAGGTAAATTTCCCAAATCCATGTGGCTATCAGCTGATGAAGCCATGTTCTGAGCAAAGGTGTTTGGGAATAAAGCTGATTACTCATCCTGCCATTATAGTTTGTTTCTTTTGTCCTCTTTGCCTTATGTAACTCAGGACTTTCGTTGTGTGACTTTGTAATATTTCTCCATGTCCTTTGGTCTGCAGGCCCCCACTTTAGCAGTAAGCCTCTCAGCACTTCTCTTTTCTTTGCACCAGCTCTGCCCATTGAGCTTCTGAACACAGGGTTCTTAACACAGCAGTTGTTAAACAAATATTTGTTAACTAACTTTCCCTTCTTTTTATTCATGTAAAACATTCCCCATAGTGTTCACTACTCCGCCAATTACCTTGTTTCAAATCTCAAAGTCACTCCATAAATTAAAGCCTAACACAAGGCCGACACAATCTACAAAAGCTTTGTTCATTTTTCCAACTAAAAATGGTAAAAAGCACCAGTGAAGTTCTTAAAGAGGGGAAAAAAAAGAAAAAGATTTGGGGCTAAGTGGGTAAATACAAAACTCAAAGCTTGCAGTACTCTAGCTGAAGAAAGGAAAGAAAAACAAGCAAATAAATAAAAGATTTGTAAATTAAAATATGCAGTGAGGGATTAGAACAGTTTGACATTTTTCAAAGTGAAAATCCTGTTGGTCTATTAACCAAAGAAAGAAGGTAAATATGAATTTTCTTCATTTCTAGTTTTTAGCTAATGCCGAAGAATAAAATTATATTTGTTGAAGCCCTCAGAGATGGCTGTCTATATTTTTACTTGGGTCATAACAACAAAACAAAACAAAAACCTCTTCAAAAAGGAAAAAAAAAATTTACCCCTGTCAAGCCTCTTTTCAGAGAACTGTAGCTTTTAAAATAGAAGTTCAACAGGTTCTTTTGAAATTTGAAATTCATTTTTAAAGTGATGTAATTTCTAGTGGTTTGTTGACTGATATTTCCCACTCAGGATGTGGGATTAGGGGAAGGCTCACAGGACAAATACGAAATGAAATTCTGGAACAGACAACTTTGATCAAAAATGACAGAAAAATCTGCTTAGGTCTGTTGGTACAGCTTGATCAACATAATGGTCCCAAGTAGCTGGGGCATGGAAGTCACTCGGGGCTAGCAGTTGACCCATTGATCCATGTCTCATCATAAATTAAGGCCACTTCTCTAATGACCTATCCTGTCATTAGTCAACTCTCTTCCTATCAACACAAGGTGAGTTATAAGAGGCCTCCTCATAGCCTCTGGAAAGTGAAAGCACTGTATATTTTTTATATCTAGGCAAGCCATATCCAGTGAGAATAAACAATTCTTTCACACAAAATCCTAGGTCTTTATTTTAAAAAAACAAAACTCTTACCAACACAATCACCTACTCTCTTTCACTTGGATGAGTAACCCATCATAATAACAAAGCCAAAAGCTACATCTTTGAAGTTAAAAGAAAGTTCAACTCTTCTGGTAGATCAGCCTGAATGAACTGTTTGAAAACGTGAAAATTGAGCCCTGTGGTTAGGTGCGTGTTCACGTACATGTGAACAGTTAATAAAATAAGGCTTGTACAAGTAATAGGATAACAATTCAAATATAGGCTTGTAAAGAGGTTTTTCTAAGAAGATTCAGATCATAAGCATGTATGTACAGGATTCCCCTGCCCTGGGTACATTTTTGAACTTTGAGTGATGTCTAGAAGTAGTTTATATAAGAGAACTCAAGAAGGGTGCCTGGGTGGCTCATTTAGTTAAGCGGCTGATTCCTGATTTCACCTCAGATCATGATCTCACAGTTCATGAGTTCAATCCCCGTGTTGGACCCTGCTCCGGCAAAACAAACAAACAAACAAACTCAAGAGAGATAGCATTTTATAATGCCTTACCAAAAGGAGATACCTAACACTTATTTATTGAATACAATAAGTAGCCCATTTTCTGGGCTTATTCCATTCACTGGCCCTGTGTTCTCTAGGAAAGACAGGAGAGCTGACTTAAGTTCTATATTAATTCACTAAAATGATAGTATAGGAAAAGACTGAAGAGAGGGGAACCAGTTTTTTATAGACTGTGCAGGAAATCAGCAACTTCCCTGCCTGCTTTTGTGACCTTAAGCAACTCACTTTTTTATAACCATGGGACCTGTTGCTGGCAAATCCGGAGTGAACAACTAGATGAAAGGGCTTTTGGAAAAGTGTCTCAATCGCATTTAATTTTTAAAAATAGCCATGTGATGAAGAAACTAAGGCTCAGAGAGATTAAGTATGTGAATGTGCTTTGACTCTTGAGACTATATTAACAGTATCTTAGGAAAGCACTTAAAAGTTGACAGAGACCTACTAGTAAAGACCGGAGAATGTATCATCACTTTCCCTCAGCTTATATTTTCTTTCCCATTGTTTTCCAGGCCACAAGGGCAACAATGGCTAGAGAAACATACTACCCACTGTAGATTCTAGTTAGTATGAAAGCCCATAGGAATGGGATCAGTTGTGTCATTGGTGATGTTATTGCAGTAGGAGGGTCCGAAGACTCACAATTCCCAATATAAATTAGACATCATGGTGGTGGGTTTGTGCCCCACTTTTAATGATGGCAGTAAAAGTGTGCAGTGTTACAAATCTAGAGACCTGAGTTCTTACCTCAGCTCTGCCAAGAATTTGAGGTATGACTTTTATCTCGTCTCTTTTTTTTTTTTAATTTTTAAAAGTTTATTTATTTTTGAAAGAGAGAGAGAAAGAGTGTGAGCAGAGGAGGGGCAGAGAGAAAGGGAGACACAGAATCAGAAGCAGGCTCCAGGCTCTGAGCTGTCAGCATAGAGCCCAGTGCAGAGCTTGAACCACGAGTCAAGATCATGACTTGAGCCGAAGTCAGCTTAACCAACTGAGCCCCTTTTATCATCTGTTCTCTTATCAACTTTGAATATCACTTGTATGGATCAAATAAGCAAATACACCCAAAACCACCTTTCAAGTATAAACTTCCTTACAAGTACCAGCATTTCCAAAACCGCAAGAAACTTGTCTAGAGAATATGTGGTGTTTCAGACTAGTGGTTCACAACAGTGACAATTTCCCACTTCCCACCTCCCTCCTACTCTGGGGACATGTTTGGTGGTCAAACTGGTGTGGGGGTAGGCAGGGATTGTCTGCTACTGGATGTTGCTCACCATCCTACAATGCCCCGCAGTAAAGAGTTACACAGTCCAAAATGTCCAGAGTTATGAGTTTGAAAAACTCTGGTTTAGACAAAATGACAAATAGGTTATAAAAAAAATAACACCATGAGAAAATCCTTCTAATGAGGCTTACTGTATTTCCTCCTCCTCTCCAGCTTCTTTCTAAAGTAAATAAGAGAACTGTGTCAAGGTTTCAGAGGCTAACACACTCAGAGTCAGAATTGTATAGGTGTCCAAAATGAATTCAGGGAATATGTATTTCCACCTAAACGATCATTCATCATCAGCCAGAGAATTAGGAAGTATCTAAAACCACCTTTCCCCAGAAGTTCTGTAGTCCTCTAATCTCCAGTTCCTAGGCTTTTGCAGAAAACAGAGCATCCTTTCTGTCTTTTGGACAACATGATTTATTTTTCTTATTTGGTTGGCCATCCACATACCTGAGCTCAGGGCATTTCTCATCCCACCTGAAAATATATAAGGAAAATTGCTCAAGCTTTATCACCAGTGCTGCTTACTTCCATATCAGACCTACTAAGTGGGCAGGTGAGAAGCAGTGAATGGCTACAGAGTTGAGGGAGCACCAGTTACTGCTGGGCAATGTTAACGACTCTGTTGTGGTATGCTCTTTCCAGCTGACTACCGACACCACAACGTGCTATTATTTCCAGCAGAAATAATGAAATTGCCAATTAATTCAACTCAATTTCTGACTCAAGGTACCTCTCCAGTATAGAGCAATTAGCTGATGCCCTTTGTGGCTGGGAGGCTATGAATGCACTTTGGGGATGGATACCTTCCTCTGTGTCACACACACAGCAGCAACTTTAGTGTCCTTTACGGACTTCTGACTGAGCCAGCACTGAGCTCCCAAGAAGACAATCTCTCTGGTGGAAGTAGGAGAGGAAAGGAAGAGAGAGATATGAGGACAGATAGAGAAGACGCTTTTCTTTCTAATAGGGATTGCTATTTTTTTACACTGTTCACTGTAGGAAACACAATGGAGAGTATTATAGTCCCCTAAATTTCTTGCCTAGATCTGAGAATTTGAGAAATTGATTAGAGCTGGTGCCTGCCACACTAAGATTCAAGACTGAGGAAAGTGGCATGGCCTGGTCCTGGAAATGTAAGGAAAAAGAGGAGAACAAGTCCAACAGTAAGTGGGTCTTGTATGATTCTATGTAGTTGTTCTCAAACCTTGGTACATTTTAGAATCACCCAAGAAGCTCTTATTATATAAGCTCTTATTATAAATGCTAAATGGTCAGATCCAGTCATGGGGATTGTGATTCAGTTGTCCTGGGGTGGGACCAGACTGTGTCTTTTAAATGTTTCCTCAGGTGATTCCAATGTGCAGCTGACCTGGAGGACCCCAAGGATGCTGTTGGCCCCAACAAGGAGCATGGGCACTGCCTGGGAACTTGCTAGGACAAATTGCATTCCTCTCCAGACCTGTTGAATTGGAAATTCTAGGGGTTGGACCCAGCAACCAAAACCAAAGCCAGATTTGATTTTACCAAATCCATCTGGTCATTATGAGTCAAAGCTTAAGAACCACTGCATGAGAGCAAGAGTTGCTTTGTTTCCTTGCCATTCCCTGCTATCCAGAAGTGTTGAGGCTAGTGGAGTCTGAGTTTCGGCACTTTTTTAAAGGCTTCCCTGCCTTGAGAGTTATTTCTGTAACCTTGCCAACTGGGATCATGTAACTTGTACTTGTATCTTAATACTGGTCTCTTTGTGGGCCAGTCTCATCCCTATGTCCTTCTTAAATGAATAATAATGATAATGGATAGTTACTAACTATTAATTGCAAGAATTCATCAGTTTCAATGACAGCTCCATTGCAACCACATATAAGAGTCTCATCAAATTTCATCTCCCACCTTACCTGATGAGGAGTTGCTTAGAAAAAGATACAACATTTTCAGATAAAAAACTGATTATTTAGCTATTCATGAAGGGCCAGAGGCCCTCTCTTATATAGAGAGTTTTGGAAGTTATAGCTACCCTACTATTCTTGATCCACATGTAAAAATTACCAAAGAGGACAAAACCACCCAAGCACTATGTGTATCATGGCTGACTGAAAGGAAAACAGCATGAGATTTGAATGTCAAGGGAACTTTCCTGAAAAGTAAAACTGTATAAAGAAAAACTGAAGAAAAATATCCATTTCTACCCAATGGGAAAAATTATTAAAATAATGCCAGAGGCCATTGGCACTGGGCATAAATTTGAGACTCACCATGGTAGCTTTAACTGCAAGGACTAGAGCAAACATTGTTCCTGTTGTCGGCTGGGGGCAGCGAAGTGGAGATGTGAGGGCATATTCTCCTGGGCTCTAGAGTTTAGAAGCCAAGGGGAGGCAAAAACTCTGGTACTTGGCCTGGGTTGAGTAATGAGAACTGTAGTGCCTAAGAAGGAAATACTCTCCCTCTAGGCTCCTGCAGAATAGAAGTGAGGCTCCAGGAATCAATGCCTGCATCTAGCAAGAGTCCTAATTACTGCTGCGTGGAGAGTCTGTGTGTTCATGAACAGTTCCTTGGGGAAGCATAGAGAGACCACATTGTGTGTTCATTACTACACACCTGCTGCCATATTGCAGAAGTCAGGTTTCTGACAACAGATTGAATAAAAATTAAGTGAAAACAATATATGAATTTGCTGTCTGGTGTTAAAATTTTATGAAAACAGATGGGTGAGCATAATCTCTCAGAGGAACTCATCCAGGCTGAGATGCTTTCTTCAAGCTGCAGGTGTAGACATTTCAAGAGCCCCTCTGGGTCTCCTTTTGAAGAACAGAAGCAAAAGCAAAAATCTAACAGAGATTGCACCATATATGGTTCTTTTCATTAGCTGTTCGAAACTGTTCTAATGATGAGAGAAGAGAAGGAAAATCTAGATACATTTTCATATCACATAGATAGAACATGTAGATCTGTGTCTGTTTGATTCATTGATTCTCCAGATCAATCAATATAAATTTTAATGGTGTGATTAAACTTTCTTGTACAGTTACCAGTTTACAACCACCTGGGCAGTCTCTAAATGACAAGGGGACATCAAAGAAAGAAGGGAATATCAGTGGATTAAGCATAGTTATATAGATGATGTGCTCTGCAAACAGAAAAACATCTCTTTGAATCCGGGCTTTATAGTTTATTACCTCTGATATCTTGAGTAATATTCAAATTTTTGTTAGTCCTTGTTTCCTCATCTATAAAGTTAGAGTGTGTTAAGAATTAAAAAGCTAATGCCTGTAAAACAGTCAGACCCATGCTTACTAGGAAAACGTTTAAATGTTGTTGATTGGTAATAAATTTTTGGGGTTAATTTGGGGGGGGATTAAACTAGAGCCCTCTTTTTTAAAATTTTATTTTGGACAGATAGATAGACAGATAGAGAGAACCAGAGAATCTTCAGCAGGCTCAATCTCAGCGTGGAGTCCAAGATGGAGCTCAATCCCATGACCCTGGGATCATGACCTGAGCCAAAATCAAGAGTTGGATGCCTAACTAACTGAGCCACCCAGGTGTCCCAGAGCCCTCCAATCCTTAAGCATCTACCAGGAATTAAGATGAAAAAATATTTTTATATTAATATGAGTGACACTTATCTACCAAGAATACGATAATTTGAGGCATATTATATTAACTTGTAATTTCAAGGGCTTAGAGGATGTGTTGGAGATCTGGTCAAGTTATTTAGAACCTCCAACTTACAGATTCAAATGCTGATCTAATGTAATCGTACTGAGAACAATTTGCAGAGGAAAAAGACACAACTTCACTTCTGGAATAACAGTTGATTCTCTTCACACGTATGTTAACGATAGGAATCTAATTTTAATTTGTCATTCTAATTTTCTTGTTGCTGCATGTATTAAGTAATGTGTTAACTCCCATATGTTCATAACCTGTGAAAACGAAGCACATATTAGCTAGAATTCCAAATTGTACGTTCAGGAACCCTAAAAAGCACTGTTGATTCAAATTAATTCAGTCTAAATTTATTGAACTCTTAAAAATGTACAATGTACTGAAGTGTGAAAGAATGGTCCCTGTCCTAAAAAAATTATTTCCTAGGTTATGTATGCATATAATATGAGGAAGAATAGGATCAGAACTATACAAGAAGCAAAGAGGGCTCTGAAATTAAAGAAAGGACAAATGGCTTCAGCCGGATAAAATTAAAAACTATAAAATTAAAGATATGGAGTTTTAAGGGGCTTTGAAAGATGAGTTTGAGTCATTCTGGGTGGAACAGGGGAGAAGTGTATAGGAAATTCTCATACAGGGAACACCACAGGTATGAAAGTGGGAAGGGACACATATATTTTAATAAAAAGTTCCAGTTTGCTGGATATAGAGGTCACATTTAAGACCATCCAAGTAGACATCAGATTATGAACAACATGGCGGAGTCATCAGTGTCTTATCTATTCAGCTGACTCAGCAGTATCTATTTACCTGACTCAGTAGTATCTATTCACCAAAAGCCAGCAAGTGATGAGAAAACTTAAGATGTAAGTTGGAGAATGATCAGAGCTTCACACTAAGAAGATGTATATGGAATCTAGAGGTAGGATGTCTCATAATTAAGTGCATAGTATTTTAGGCAAAAGGGATTGGGAGTCAAAACCAAGCAATAATATGGAAATAGAAACATGGGAAAGGAAAAAAAAAGCACTGTGTTTTGGTGACTGAGAGTTCAGAGAGAAGAGAGTAAGGGAAGGATAAGACATAATTTTCAAGTTTTGTTAATGATCTCTTCTTCCTCACTCATCTTTGTGGTCAGGAAGCAGAGGTTACATGAAGGGAAGATATGAGCAAAGTCCCCCTGGGGACCCCATGCAGGGCTGCTGAGCAGAAACTGGATGGATAGATGTGGAGTTCGGGGAAGACCTGACCACACTACAGATTTACATTTAGGGTTTCTGAACAAACAGCAGATAGCTGAAGCCAGAAATGTTTCACCACCAAAGGAAAGCATATTGGGCTACCTCTATTACAGGGCTTGGGGGATGGGGTAAAGATCTAGTGAAGAGTATTCAATGTTAAAGAGTGATGGAAGATATTAAAGTAAGAAAATACATGTAAAAATGATGACACTGTAAGAGTGCTGCAAATCCAGAAAGGCAGCCAGCAGCAGGTCATTTATTTTGAGTATATATTGAAAGGCAGAAAGCAGAAGTCAGATTGAAAGTAAAATAAAGTGGAGGAAACTCACAGTCACCTGGTGAGATGCTAAGTGTCAATGGCTCCCATAAAGAGCTGGAGCTGGGCCTTGGGCAATGCTCAGGGTAACAGATTGTGAATGGCTTCCAAAACAGCTGATCTAGTTGGTTCTACTCTCCGTTAATTACCAATGTGTTCATGCGTGTAGGAAGATGACCCTTGGAGAGAAATCTTTAGCCAAGGAAAAATGTGTGATCTTTCTGGAGAAGAGTCCATGGTGGGTGGTGAGGTCTCAGCACATAATCCAAACCTTCGTGAAAGACCATGGTGAAGGGAAAAAGATCAGTGAGGGAGAAAATGAGTAACTCTACCATCCAGAGCAGACTATTTCTTACTCTAAAAATAGTGGTGTCCTGCCTTTCTTTCCTACACCAGGCACCCTACAGAGAAGACTGTCAGCAGGACTGGTTCCTTTTTGAGAGTCTGAGAGGAGAAGCCATGTCTTTCCCCTTTCCTGCATCTAGCAGCCAGCTAGAAGGATTCCTTGCCTTGTCCATAACAACAACCTCAAAAGGCACCACCTTAATCTCTGCTTCCAACACATCTCCTTCTGTGAATCTTTCTCCTGTGTTTCTCTTCAACACTGGACTCACCTGCATAAGCCAGGGTCATCTCCTCATCTCCAGATCTCAAAATCAATCACATCTGCAAATTCCTTTTTTTTTCCCCTATAAGGCAACACATGCAGGTACCAGAGATTAAGACATGGACATTTTGGGGGGAAGGAGCATTATTCAGCCTATTGCAAACATGTTCAGTAAAATGGTCATTCCTTTGTACAGCCCTCTGATTCTACATCACTACCATGTACTGAGAAGTGGAATAAAATTATGTCAGACTTTGTCTTGCTCTCTACCCACATTACCTCAAGGTATGTCTGCTCTTAAACTATCAAAGCACCACCTCCTCTGTATCTCAAGGTAGCGGTATCCATAACTATTCAGGTGAATTCAAATACAGTGCCACTTAAATCCAGAGCTCATCTATTGGAACACTCATTTTGGACAGAAGTTTTCCTTCCCTAGCTTAAGGGTAAATGATAAAACAAACAAATATCCCTTTTCGATGGATCTTATTAATACCTTTCAGAGCCGTGTTCAAAAAATGTTTACCTTTGTTATATCTACATCTAATGATGATGTAAAAGGAACATGAGCAGAAGAGAATGCTTAAGATATTCCTCAGATATAGTTATTGAACTTGATAAGGCAACTTATCCAGTAGTCACCAATTTTCCTTCTCCTTCTTGGATCAGTATGTTCTGGAAAGTTTGTCTGATATACACCTCTAACTGACATCTCTTATTCTAGATGAGTAATTAACCAAGAGATAGTTGCATGCTGTTCTTTATCCCCATCTCCTTATGTCCTGAGTTGTTCTTCCTTCTCATATGCCCACTCCCTGACATTCTAACTAACATACTAAAATGTAACATCACCTAAACTAAGATGTAAGGGTAGATATATGTTTTGTATAGTACAGTCCCATGTGTAGAGCATCTGACTCTTTTACTCTATAAGTGAGTGAAACACGGGTGCTCATGAGAGACTGTGCCATCCAGTAGTTAGGGGAGAGACATGTGCATTGAAATACAGCTTAGTTTGGATTCTTGTGCAGACCTTTGCTGACCATGACACTTTAAACAAGTAATTACCTATGTGGGCCTCATTTCCTCTTACATAAAATAGGGATAATCACTATAGTTGTTTCATAGGGGTGTTGCAGGAGTCAAGTGAGATAAACCATGAAAGTTGGTGTATAGCAGGTGCTTACTACATATTGGCTTTTTAAATTATATTTATTTTTTTATGTTTTATTTTTATTTTATTTTATTTTTTATGAATATAATTTATTGTCAAATTGGCTTACATACAACAACAGTGCTCATCCCAACAGGTGCCTCCTCAGTACCCTTCACCCATTTTCCCTCCCTCCCCATCCACCTTCAGTTTGTTCTCTGTATTTAATTGTCTTTTGTGGTTTGCCTCCCTACTTCTCTGTTTGTATCTATTTTTTCCCCTTTCCTTCTCCCATGGTCTTCTGTTCAGTTTCTGAGTGAAAACATATGATATCTGTCCTTCTCTGACTGACATATTTCACTCAGCATAATATCTTCGAGTTCCATCTATGTTACTGCAAATGGCATGATTTTATTCTTTCTCTTTGCCAAGTAGTATTCCACTATATTTATAAAACATGTGTTCTTTATCTGTTCATCAGTTGATGGACATTTAGGCTCTTTCCATAATTTGGCTATTGTTGAAAGTGCTTCTATAAATATTGGGGTACACGTGCCCCTATGCATCAGCACTCCTGTATCCCTTGGGAAAATTCCTAATAGTGCTATTGCTGGGTCATAAGGTAGCTCTACTTTTAATTTTTTGAGGAAACTTCACACTGTTTCCAGAGTGGCTGCACCAGTTTGCATTCCCACCAAGAGTACGAGAGGGTTCCTACTTCTCCACAACCTTGCCAACATCTGTAGTTTCCTGATTTTTCATTTTAGCCACTCTGACTGGTGTGAGATGGTATCTCAGTTTGGCTTTGTTTTGTATTTCCCTGATGAATGATGTTGAGCATCTTTTCATGGGTCCGTTGGCCATCTGGATGTCTTCTTTTGAAAAGTGTCTATTCATATCTGCCCATTTCTTCCCGGATTATTTGTTTTTCCGGTGTTGAGTTTGTAAGTTCTTTATAGATTTTGGATATTAGCCCTTTATCCAATATGTCATTTGCAAATACCTTTACCCATTCTGTAGGTTGCCTTTTAGTTTTGTTGATTGGTTCCTTTGCTGTGCAAGATTTTTATCTTGATGAGGTCCCGATAGTTCATTTTTGCTTTTCATTCCTTTTCCTTTGGAGATATGTTGAGTAAGAAATGCTGTGGCTGAGGTCAAAGAGGTTGTTGCCTGCTCTCTCCTCTATGGTTTTGATGGTTTCCTATCTCACATTTAGGTCTTTTGTCCATTTTGAGTTTATTTTTGTTTATGGTGTAAGAAGGTGTCTAGTTTCATTCTTCTGCATACTGCTGTCCAGTTCTCCCAGAACCATTTGCTAAAGAAACTGTCTTTTTTTTCCTATTGGATGCTCTTTCCTGCTTTGTCAAAGATTGTTTGGCCATACGTTTGTGGGTCCCATTCTGGGTTCTCTATTCTATTCCATGGGTCTCTGTGTCTGTTTTGGTGCCACATATTGGCTCTTTTTAAATTTTGAAGCTGGGAGTGTTATCTTTTGAACATTTCTATACATCCATAACTGGTGTGGGGTTGAGCAGCTTACTCGGTGGTCATAACCGGTGTTAAAGTCACTGTGGTCATCAGCTCACTTTGCCAAAGAGCACATTTAACATTTAAAATTATTGCTTGACTTCCCCAAACAAGTTACTGAGAGATAGTTGCCATCATTTAAAATAATGCAATGCACTCACACCATATCTATATATTTTTTCAGAATGATAAAGTACAGTCTTTGTAAAATATTATAAAATTCTTAATTGCTTCTCCTCACATGTAAAAACAGGCATATACTCCAGCCTCCTACATCAGAAATATATTTCACCACAACGTTATAAAGATACAGAAAATCTAGGAGGGGAAATTCATATTTAAATAGTTGCTGTCATCTAAGACTATCAGAGCACACCATAATTCCTCAACGTTTTCTTATGATATTTAAAGTTGTGATAATATGTTATTGCTTAAAATGAAAATTTTAAAAACTGGTCTCTCTCAGTAGAACCAAGAAGGGAAGGAAATAATCAAATATGATTTCCTCTACTTTCCAGACAAGAAAATTAGAGACATGATGAAATTATCCAAGACAAACAAGATACAAACTTTTCATGGTATAGCAATGCACACCTAAAATTAGAAACCAGTATTCTCCATGTGAACAGAGTGATAAAGGGATCGGAATGATGAACTTGATCAATTTCCTTGCTCTCAGTTTGTTTGCAGATAAATATTACCTGCTTATTAAGGCTTCTGATAAGTTTCTCCTCTAGCCTTGTAGTTTAAGTTCAAGTGACCTACAAAGGGATCTAGCTAGACTTTTATTTCCTGCAGTTTAAGAGGTGGAGGAAATAAAAAAATGTTTGACATTGTTTGAGTCCGTTTCTTAGTCCCTCTAATGAATTCCCCAGTGGCCTGACATCTTAAATTAGCACACTCATTCCTAACGTGGTTTTCTGAAATGGAGCTAATCAAGAATCAAAAGAAAGCGGAAGTAAACTGTTTCCCAATTAGATAACACCAGGAAGGTAGGCAACATTTTGGGGAGAAAATCCTCACATGACAAGACTCTTGGGCCTGAAAGTCAAGTCTGTTCATTTGGTAAGTTGTCTTGTCATGTGGGGTTTTCATATCATAGAAGAATGATGATCACATAAGGAAGTCACTATTAATGTAGATGGCTCAATGTGTTACCCAACTCAGGAGCACTGCACCTGGCAAAGAATCAGCAGAAGAATCAACAGTGATTATCCCCAAGTTATGCATGAGAGAGGATAGATTCAGGTTCAGGATAAAGTGGAATAGTAGATAATTCAGTGGAATCAGGTTATCTCCTAGGTCTATCTACCCCTTCTTTATGTCCTACTATAAGCTCTATATCCTGAAGACACTTAATTCCCATAATCTTCAGATTATAATTCTGGAAAAAAAAAACTCCACAAAAGCCAAATTTTTGTTTATACAAATATAACTATTTATATCATTTAGTATATATTTATACATAATATTATAGATGTAACTGTATTTTTAAATATGACTAGTGTTAACATCCTTATGCTAGTCAGTAAAGGAAAGAAAAAAAGAGTGTTTTATACTTTCAAGAAGTTTGCAGTCTTGGAGAGTAGGAAATTGGCAAAAGAGGTTTTGCCAATGAAAAAGGAAGAGACATATATATGCTAGAAGAATTCAAGATAAGTGCTGAAGATCAAAATTAAATTATGGTGGATTAGTGGCTGGTAGAAGGGAGGACATCCTATGTAGACAAAGACTATGAACAAAGATACTGAGGTTGGAATGAAGTGGAAACATTTTGAGGCCAAAGAGTCAAAATAGATTGGGGCATAGAGGGCACAAGCTAGATCACGTAGAAATCAAAATTAGCTAGAAGGGAGGTAAGGGAAGATCAGGAGATCTTCAAGGCCAGGGAATGTGCTTGCACTTGCTATATTAAGGAATCGGGTGGTACCTGAAATTGTGTTTGAGCAATGCTACACTAGCCAGCTCACTTCTTAGATAATAGCCCAGGTGCAGGAGATGGAGAGCTGCCTGAGACCAAAAGTCTGCTTCTCCAGGAAGCTCACACATATCAAACCAACTTTCTCTGTGGCCAATTTTAAACTTTAAGTAGGATAAAACTAGATTGTGAGGGCTTATCGACATTGCTGACTGTCTTCTTGGACAATAGAGCTTCTTCCAACATTCCTGTCCAATGTCTCACTGGTAGTTTGTTCCTAATGGGACTAGTTAGTAAGTGTTTTAGGGAAGGTGGCCCAGAAGCAGATTCTGAGACTCTGTCTGATAGATGGTCAAGTGATTTCTTAAGGAAGTGTCTTTCAGAGAGACCTATCGAAGTGGAGAATCAGAGACAAGGAAAGAGAAGGAGACCAAGCAAAGAAGCTATTTCAGGCAAAGAAGCAGGCAGTCATCCTGTGGAGGAACTCTGGGATTTGAATTACACCTGAGTTCATTCTGAATCATCAAGGCAATGGAGACTAGGTTTTAGTTTCCTCTGACCAATTAGTGGCTAAGGAATGCCTGGGGAGGGAGTAAGAAAGTAAACTTTCAGGTATTTCTTGCTCTCTGGGATGGCAGGCAAAACAGCCCTCCTGAAAATTTACTGCACAAGATTCAAAGCAACACGAACATCAGGGGACAGATGCCCCAAAAAGGTACGAGAGGACTGTAATGAGCACCAGCAGTAAATGTTCCAGGGCACTGGTTGTGTAAGAACATTATTTTTTGCTCTCCTTTTGTATTGGCCTGAACTTGCAATTTTAGCCCCATTAATTCCTCTCACCTGAGAATCTGAGGCATAGAGTTGGGAGGCCCCAGATTTCCAAGATATCCACTACCTCTTTCACCCCTCCAGTAAGAAGTGTTCAGATTTAATCCTGCATTGCAGAAAATAATTAGGTCTTTAAAGCCTATAAATTACATTTGTCAGCAGCAGAGAAAACAAATGGAGTTTCTGGTTCTCTGGTGGCAATGATGAATGGCAACATTGAGCTTTTGCTGTAAGAAGCTTGCGTGGACCTAGGAGCTTGTTTATTGACTCTTAACGAAAAAACTATTAATCCAAACCATTTTATATGGTGGTGGCCATGCTCTGTGTATAATGGTTTGTGTGTGTAGGGGAGGAGGGGTTGTCCTACTGGACTGGAAAGTTCTATATGGCTGACGTTACTCCGATGACAAGAGAAAATGCTGCCAGGGTGCCACTTTAGACTAGAACACACTGCAAAAGTATACAGATTAGACAACCCATTAACTAAGATTTATATAATGCTAGTAGATATTAATAGGGTTGATAGTGTCTGTACAGAACATCGATTTCTGACTAACGTTCATGATGTAAACCCTTTAGCTTCTGACTCTACAGGGTAGTTTAGTTGCAAAATTTCAAAGTTTAAGGTAAAATGTAATTGATTAAAAACGAGTCCTGAGGTATGGAGTGTGTAGGCTGAGAAGGAAGGCTGGCTTTGCCCTAACTGCTAATAGGGTAGAAAGCCAATCTGCAGTCCGGTGGCAGTCCTTGAGGAATGCAGTGTGTGGCAAGGCTCTGCACGTTCAGGGAGGTGGGCAGGTTCAAGGCCTAGCGGCCTGGCAGAATGGATCATTATAATGTGGGTCTTGAAGATGCTGCAAAGAGAACTGCTCCCCTCGCAGCAACCTTGCTCGCACAGCAGTTATTAACTGCACTGTTAAAGTAGAAAGATACCAAGGTTGGGGGTTAACCGAGCACACATTCCCTCATTCTCTTCCTTCCCAAGGAAGGGTCTTACATAAATGAGTGCAGTTAGGCAAAAAGAGGTCTGGAGGAGTTTTCAATCAAAGCTGATTTGTGTCCTGCAGTATCGTTGGTAGGTATCACATTAAACAACTACAATAAACAGAAGAAACAGAACAGAAGAAGCAAAGCAAAAAGATACACTCAGCCAGTTTGTCTCCTTGCTTCTTAGCAACACACAGAAGCCATCAGCGGAGTAAACGAACTAAAGGCAGATGCTCTCCTGGTTTAGTGCTCATAGAAACGGAGAAATCCATTCAAGGTCCCTGTTCAATATGGCTCAGAAAAAAAATCCTTGTTGATTTAAAGTTTCTATGCAGTTACTGTGTCACCATCCAGAAACCTACATTTGTATTCACAAATCAGGAATATTACTGTAAAATACAGGAGAAGTCTCTAGACCCTGGGCTCAATGAAGAAAAAACAATTCATATCCCTTTTAATCAATAAAAGGGCATGGTAAAGGTATCTAAAAGGCCCTTTGAGCTCTGGCATAGTTTCTCATCACTCTCTTCACTCCCTGAAGAGAAAGAACACTATTCCTGTGTCAAGCATTTATTTAACCCTCTGATGTGGAAGGGACAGGGCTACATTCTGTAGTAGTCGCAGACATGCGTGACACTTGTCTTCATTTCTCTGGCGAGTGTTCCTTGAGGTCAGGAATCCAGATAGATACAGAAATAATGGCCAAACAGGCCTCCTGGTAAGCACTGACCACACGATTGGAAGAGAAACCGTGTATTTAGGAAATGGGGAATGGGGGGAGACAGCATCAGTTAAAACAAGCAAAATGCTGGATGTTGTAGCAATGCATTCTGTGTAAACAAAGCTGGACAGAATACATGGCAGTCCTAAGCAAGGCAATAAAGGAGTTCCTCTACAAATTAATATTTCTTAAATATTTCTTCAATAATTACAAATGAGTTTGAGGTAATTTTTTTTAAAGTTTACTTATTTAGTTGGAGAGAGAGAGAGGGCAGAGGGGCAGAGAGAGAGGGAGAGACAGGATCCTATGTAGGCTTTCTGCTCAGAGCCTGATGCAGGGCTTGATCTCATGAACTGCAAGATCATGACCTGAGCCGAAACCAAAGATCTGACGCTTAACCGACTGAGCCACCCAGATGCCCCTGAGGTTATTTTTTTCTTAATAAAATGATATCATAATTAGAAATAGATTCCCTCTCACTACTTTACAGCCATTAGAAAAAGAAAGTTCTAAAAACTATGAGCAAAACAGTTTCTGCTTTCATGCAAGTTTTGTTTTAGTGTCAATCTTACTTTATTACGAGCTAAATTTCTTGGGAGGTGTCATAATGATAATGATATCTAAGATGTATTCACTGCCTATTATGAGCCAGGCTCTACGCTACATGAATTAAGTTATCTTTCTAAAACTTCCGAAAAACCTTATACATTGAGGCCTATAAGTGCCCCACCCCCCATTTTTAAAGTTTATTTATTCATTTTGAGAGAGAAAGAAAGAGGACGTGCACATATGTGGTGGGGAGGGGCAGAGAGAGAGACAGAGAATCCCAAGCAAGCTCCATACTCAACGTTGGGCTCTGTTTTGTGGGGTCTTGACAGGGGAGCAAATCTCATGAGCCTGTTTGGTTTCGTCTCAGCTCTTTTCTTGTGCATTCATTTGTGTATTGCCCCCACCTCCCCAATTGGTTCTAGCTAACTTTAAGCTTCCAGAAAACACTGACTTTGCTAACGTGTTTACCACCTCTGCAGTCCAGAACCTAGAACAGTGTCTGAGACAGTAGAGACAATTAATAGGTTGACTGAATGAAAGAGAAAAGGAATGGACTTTGTGGTCTCTGCACACTATGCTCTTTCATTATCAGAGATTGTTGTGATTATCCTCAATTTAATATGTCAAGATGGTTAATCATTGCCCCCTGTCTCCATGATGGTTGTGGGATTTGGCTTGACTTGGTGTCTTATTCGTTGTTTTGGTTTATAGTATTTGTCCGTTTTGGATTATAGGCCTTTTTTGTTTTTTGTTTGAGAGTGAATGAGCTTATCAGGTATTTCCTGAGAACAGCTTTTTCAGAAAGAGAGTGAAGGGATGCCCCCAAAGGCACTGATCTCCTGGATAAATGCGGAACACTTCACGAACTTGTGTTTCACCCTCGTGAAGGGGCCATGCTAATCTCTGTATTTTTCCAGTTTTAGCATATGTCCTGCAGAAGTGAGCACAAGGCTTTCTTTTCTTTCTTTGCCTTCTTTCTTTGTTTTCTTCCTTCCCTCCTTCCTTCCTTCCTTCCTTCCTTCCTTCCTTCCTTCCTTCCTTCCTTCCTTCCTTCTTCTTTCTTTCTTTCTTTCTTTCTTTCTTTCTTTCTTTCTTTCTTTCTTTCTTTCTTTCTTTCTTTCTTTCTTTCTTTCTTTCTTTCTTTCTAATCTAAAAGATTCACTTACAGGTAGATATTTGAGACTAAAGGCTAAACATTGAAATCCATCATGAAGAAGCACCAGACATGCTATTTGGGGCACATTTGTTGTCTGGAAGATACAAAGACGTGAAATAGAAGTTTGGATAGTTTTGTTGTGAACACTGAGCCTCCAGCTAACCTACGGTCATGAGCTTAATCAGAGGGAAAGGGGAGGGGATAGAAAGTCCTGCTTTTCCCTTTGAAGGCTCATTGGTTTCCATTGCTTCCTGAAAGTGCATTACAGCACTTATAAAGCAATTAGTCTGTTGATCTGCTAGAACTATCCTAGATTCATCCTTTTCATCAAGCAATTCCTGCCAGGGACCAAACAGTCTGGAACTACTTTAATAGAACATTATTAAGAATAATCACTATTTGAGTTCTTTACTTCCTGGAAACCTCAAAGTGTAAACCTACAGGTTTTATTTAGAAGAGAGTCTGTCAGCTATAGAATTTTATCACTGCACAGCTCCTGATAGATAAATGGCACCATGGAAGATTTTTTCTGTTTTCCCATACTCAGAAAATAGTAAAGATGGACCATCTCTAATTTTTTATTTGGTTTTCTTTCTTTCTTTTTTAAATTAAGAATGTTTGTTTATTTTTGAGAGAGAGAGTGTACACACAATCGGGGGAGAGGCACAGAGAGCGGGAGACAGAGGAACTGAAGCAGGCTCTGTGCTGAGAGCAGAGAGGCTAAAGTGGGGTTCGAACTCACAAACCAAACCATGAGATCATGATATGAATCAGAGTTGGATGCTTAACTGATGGGGCCACCGAGGCACCCATTATTGTCTTTTCATGAAGATGCGCTACAAGGTTCCTTTACAAATAAATACATGCTGGACCATGTGTGGTTGGGAATGGGAAGAGGTTCTAAGTGATGTAGATTCTAGCCAAGATGTGCCTCCCCCATGCAAATGCAAAGTTCAACTCAATTTATAACTAGAGGAAGACAAAGAAAAATAATACCACTTTCTAAAAATCACAGCATAATAGGCACTTAAAAATGCCTTCCCATTCATTAGCCTTTTCCATTGTGCCAACTTTCTATGGAGCAAATTTTCTGACATAATTTTCCTTGTGTTTTCAAGGTGAGGGGACTGGCTCAGAGTGTTTAGGTCTTGAGCTCTTGCTCCGAATTTAATTCAGTGGTACCATTTCAGAAACAGAGAAGGCTGAAATGATTGAGTGAAATTATACAATGTTGGCAGAATTCAAATTTATCTTAACTTATAAAAGTGACTGCTTAGTAGGAAACAGTATCATTATAAAACAACCTGGTGGATAAAAATAAATGTCTTCATGAAATTGAAATGGTTTACAATTTTACAGTTTGCAAAGCAATATCACACATTAACTTACTTGAGGTTTGCTTCAGTCTTTTGGGAGAGGCAGAGGGAAGAGCCTCTTCATGTATAATATGGAGTCCTAATAAGTTTCAGTGGTTTGAAATGACTTATTCCAAGTCTCACAGCCAGAAGATGGTGGAGTTGAGACAATCTCAAAAATTCCTTAATGTTTTCATAAGATATTTACAATGAACCCCTTTGCTGAATTTGGTATTAGAGATTTGATTATATGCCACCTTTTTAGCTTTTTTGGGATGGGACGAAGGGGATGAAGAGCCCGAGGGCACTAAAGTGAGACTTATGTAATGTTAGTGAGCCACCCAGGCGCCCCTATGCCACCTTTTCTAGCTCTTCTTTGGCTTCACACTAAACAGGAGACACTCATGAATATTGAACTTAAGTCCAAGCTCAGAAAGTATCAGCAAGGTGCTTCTATCTCAGAAAAGAAGCCACATTTCTGATGATAATGTTGAGGTTCATAACAGACTGAGCCCTGAGCTTTTCCAGTGTGCCACTGGGAAGCCTCCATGACTCCATCTACTCAGTCTAAGATAATTCTTAACCAGCAGTGAGTCGGAGTTCTTAGTTTCCAATTAGTTCAGACTCTTCCTTTCCTCTCTCTTTAAAAAACTCCATTGCAACATTATCTTCCTGGAAAGTTTTCTGGCACCTTCTTTGCAAGTCATTTGATTTGACACTCTTGTATTTTCCAGAGACTTTCATGAATGAGAAAAACAGAAGCCAAAGTTAGTCTCTGTCTGTCTCTTGTGTTCTTATTTCTCTTAATATCATCTTGTTGAGATGTTCCTCCTAGCCTGTACCTATATGAATCCTCCCCTCTTGAATTTCTCTGCCATTTATTGCCTTTGCTAATTTCCATGGTTAATTATTGTGGTTTGTCTCCCCAATATTTTTAAACATCAAATGAAAGTAGATACAGTTGATTATACTGTTTTATATACAGGATATTAACCTGTATAATGTCTTCCAGATCAGAAAGGCTAGGCAAATATCCATAAAATGCTCATCAGTTTTTTGTTTTGTTTTGTTTTTTGCTTTTGTTTTTGTTTTTTCCTGATCTAACTTGATCTACATCTAGTAAAGATGTAGTGGTATTGTAATGTAATGAAATTGTTAATTTACATTAACAATGAAAAACATTGTTAATTAGAGCCTAACATACCATGGGGGTAGGGAAGGGGAAAAAATAGTTTCAGAGAGAGAGGCAAACCGTAAGAGACTCTTAAATACAGAGAAGACACTGAAGGTTGATGGTGGCAGGGGTGTGTGTGTGTGTGTGTGTGTGTGTGTGTGGAATGGGTGATGGGCATTGAGAAGGACACTTGTTGGGATGAGCATGGGGTGTTGTATATAAGTGATAATCATGGGAATCTACCCCCAAAACAAAGAGCACACTGAATCCACTGGATGTTAGCTAACTTGACAATAAATTATGCTAAGTAAATAAATACAAATACTTAAAAAAGAAAAAAGAAAATTCATAACTGGCAATATATGTATATTTACAAAGATGATCACGGGTATACCTCTAAAGAATATTCTTCAAAAGAATCCATTCAGAAAACTATCAATGGTTATGTCATTTTTAATATTAATAATTAGGGGCTCCTGGGTGGCTCAGTTGGTTAAGGGTCCAACTTCAGCTCAGGTCACAATCTCACAGTTCATAGGTTCAAGCCCAGCATCCAGCTTCACACTATCAGTTCGGAGTTTGCTTGGGATCCTCTCTCTCTCTCTCTCTTTCTCTCTCTCTCTCTCTCTCTCTTCCCCTCCATCTCTCCCTCTCTCCCTCCCTCCCTCTCTCTCTCCCAGGATAGATAAACTTTAAATAAATGAATAAATAAAAGAGCACTAAGATAACTAAAGAAATTATCTAAAAATATATATTAATAATTAATATTTAGCATGTATTATTGCTAAGTGCCAGGTGCCAGTGCCAGGTGACTGCTGGAAATATTTTTTGTCTCTTAATTTATGTAAACTTCATAAAGAAGTTTCATAAAGAAACAACCTTTGGAAAGACAGAATAGTGAAGGAGTTAAAAGAGTTTATTTATGAGACAGCCAGGTACCTTACCCTGTATGCTTCTAGACTAAGAGCTCTTTCAGTATCAGAATTTTGTTTTGTTCATTGGTTCCTAGCACATATTAAATGCTTAATAAATATTTAATGAATAGAAGGATTAATAAGTGAATGGCAATATTGCTTGGAACATTTTTTTTTGGACTTCATGTTGAAAATTATTGAGTAAGAAAATTAGTTTCATTACTCTGTAATTACCCCTTATTTTAATTCAGGAATGGCATTTTCCAGTTTAACTGACCTCCTCAATCACCAGACTTAGTTCTGACTAGCCTTTGGATACTTCTCCAAAATCAACCTTATTTCCCCTTCAAGGAAATCAGTGTAAATGAGGGTTTCTCGACATTGGCACTATTGATATCTTGGATCAGGGGATTCTTTTTTGTGGGGGTTGCCCTGTGCATTGTAAGATTTTTGGTAGCATCTCCTATATCTCTACTCAGATGTCAGTAGCATCTTCCTCTTCCCCACTCCTACTTGTAACAATGAGACATGTCTCCATTCTTTGTTTTTTCTGCAAAAAATGCCTGGGCATGACTGGAGAAACTACAGCATCTGTGGATTAAGTAATATACCTTCATAACAGCACATATTTTGATGTTTAATTTCTTTATACAGAAATTTCTTTTTTTATACATTAAAAAAACGTTTTATTGTCATGTAGCGTGTCTTCCTCTGCCAAGTTCAGCAGTGTTCATTAATGAATCCTCTCATTTATCAGATGGGAAAAGATAACCATCCGGCAAACAGTGACTTGGATGCATTGGTTGGACTCAGCCCCAAGCATCCTGCTTCGGAGGGGCCTGAGCTCCTCCCCTGGCTGGTTCCCCTCCTTCAGTGACACATGCCACTTTCACTCTAGCCCCCAACTGTGTGGTCTTCAAAAAGTCACACTACTTCTCCAGAAGTAGTTCGACTTTGCTGTTCACCTTAGATGACTCCCTGCCTGTCAGACAGAATGAGAACATCTCCCCAAGAGTGGCAGCTTCTCGCCTTTCCAGAGCCACAGCCTTGTAACCAGCCTCACAATTATGAGTAAATACACTGGCCATGTACAGCCATGGGGATGATGGGCTGGTCATGACAGATTGACCGAAATGCCACAGTAAACCACTCCTCTTCCCTGGCCTTGAAGCCCCAAATGAGAAGAACAGACAGCTGAATAGCTCACGGCCTTTAGCTATCAATTTGATTTAGCAACTGCAAAGCTGCTCTGACAGCCCAGTAGCCAATTAGTGGCCGGCAATCATCAGCATTAATTTGTTCACATTTCCCCCTGCAAATTGCTAATTGGTTGACTGAGCAGTGGTTGGGCTGGGCTGATGGAGAGGAAGAAGGAAGTTTGAGCTGTCTCATTTTCTTGCTGAGTATATTTAGATTAAAGGCGATGCCAAAGGACAAATGGCTTCTGAACTCCTTTAGCAATTTAGAAAGACAGTCCTTTACTGCAAGATGTCATTAATTCTCTATATTCTGGATGATGTTCCAAGTCTTTCAGGTTAACCAGCGTCTCATATTTTGGAGTTGCCTGAAGGGTGAACAGACGAAAACATTCTCTTACCCCTCCTTTATCAAGTCTTTCCATGTATTTGCATTTTATTCTCATAATCCAATGTTAAGATAGCAAAGATCCCATCCTTAATAATACCACTGTGTTGATTATTCTCCATCCCCAACCTCCTCTTCCTCGGTTCCCAAATATTGTTCTTTGTCTGTTTTGGTACCCTGAGAGACCAACTTTTATGAACTGTATTACACATTCTTGCCTCCTGGTGTACTACTGGGTTTAGCTAATAAGTCACAAGGAGTAGACTGTAATTCAGGAGGAGAGAGGAATGTTTTTCTTACCCACTTCTTGTCTATGATGGTGCACAATTCTAGTATTGGCCCCTGCCCTCTATAACTTCATTCTCTTACAGGTAGCAACTCTCCCACTGCTCTATTTATCAGCAGACTTTGATATTGTTCCTCTCCCTTGCTTTTCCAGGTATGGGTATAGGAATGGCTTCTCCTTGCTGCTAATTTCTAGGTGCCTTACCATAATTTGATGGCTTAAATGTTCCCAAACTTCTACTGATCCTTTCATTAAATTATCTTTAAAATATCATCGGATTCATTCTATCTGCCTGATCCTTTCCATATACTTTTCTTTATAACAAATGTTTATTTTGCCCATACTGTGCAGCATGATGGGTGTTCCGCTGTGAGCAAAACAGATAGGATTACTGTCCTCATGGAATTTGAAATCTGGTTAGGGTATTAGATATTAAATGATTAATTGGAAATAAGATTAGCATGGTAGGGATGCTAGAGCAGAAATTCTAGAACTAATTATCATCCAAAACCCATAGGGTTCAATCTTGGTGTTGTGCATTCTATGGACTTTGATGAATGTCTAATGACATGTATCTAACATTACACTAGTGTTCAGAATAGTTTCACTACCTGAAAAAGTCATTGTGCGTTATCTTTTGTACTGCCCTCCTGTGTAACCACCAACAACCACTAACGTTTTTCCTATTGTCATAGTTTTTTCTTTCCAGAATGTCTTCTAGTTGGAATCATACAATATGTAGCCCTTTTATATCATAGTTTATTCACTAATCTACTGAAGGATAATTTGGTTGCTTCCAAACTTTGGCAATCATAAATAAAGGTACTATAAACATGCTTATACGGTTTTTGTGTGGACTTACGTTTTCAGTTTATTTGAGTAAATACAGTATCATTGCTGGATTGCATAAAGTATGTTTAGTTTTGTAAGAAACTGTCAAATTATCTTCCAAGGTGATTGTATCATTTTATATTCTTATCAGGAATGAATGAGAGTTCCACATCTTCACCCGCATTTAGTATTGTCAGTGTTTAAGACTTTGGCCATTCTAATAGGTGTGTAGTTGTGCCTCATTGTTCAAAGTTTTAATTCCCTAATTACATATGAGGTTGAACAGCTTTTCATATACTTGCTTGCTATTTTTATATCTTCTTTGGTAAAGTTAAGATCTTTTAAGATATTTGGCACATTTTTAATTGGGTTGTTGGTTTTCTTAATGTTTTAAGGATTCCTTATATTTTAGATAACAGTCCTTTATCAGATGTGTCTTTTCCAAATATTTTCTCTCAATCTGTGGCTTATCTTTCCATCCTCTTGACAATTGTCTCTTGCAGAGTAAAATTTTTAATCTGTAATGAAATACAGCTTATCAGTTATTTCTTTCATGGATCTTGATTTTGGTGTTGTATCTAAAAGGTCATTGCCATATCCAAGGTCATTTACCAGCATATGCAAGGTCACTGAGGTTTTCTCTTATCTTCTAGGAGTTTTGTAGTTTTGCATTTTAGTTTTGCTCTATTATCCATTTTGAGTAAATTTTTGTTAAGGGTGTACGATCTGTATCTAGATTCATTTTTTACATCACGAGATTTTTTACATCATTTTTACCACGAGAATTCTAGCACCACTTATTAAAAAGGCTGTTTTTGCTTCATTGTATTGACTTTGCTGCTTTGTCAAAGATAAGTTGACTCTTATGTGAGTCTCTTTCTAGGATCTCTATTCTGTTCCATTTATCTGTCTATTCTTTGACTAGTACCAAACTATCTTGATTATTGTAGCTTTATATTAAGTCTTGAGTTTGGGTAATGTTAGTTTTTCAAATTTGTTCTCATTCAATATTGAACTGACTGATCTTGGTCTTTTTCTTTTCCAAATAAACTTTAAAATCAACTTGTCAATATTCACAAAGTAACTTACTTGGATTTTGATTGGGATTGTCTTAAATTTATAGATCAAATTGCGAAGAACTGAGATATTGACATTATTGAGTCTTCCTATCCATGAACTCCATTTAGTTCTTCTTTCATAGATAGAGTTTTGTAGTATTCTTCATGTAGATCTTATATGAATTTTGATAGATTTATAGCAAAATATTTTGGGGAGAGTTAATGTAAATGGTATAATGTTTTAGATTTCAAATAACACTTTTTCATTGTTAGTAAATAGGAAAGTAATTGACTTTTGTATTTTAACATTGTATTTTGAAAACTTGCTATAATCACTTACTGGTTCCAAGAGTTTTTTTTTTTTTCTTGATTCTTTCAGATTTTCCACTCAGATGATTATAGCATTTGTAAACAAAACCAGTTTTCTTTCTTTCTTCCCTCCCAAATGGTATTTTTTTTAATGTCCTTTTCTTGTCTTATTGTATTAGCTAGTACTTCTAGTGCATTGTTGAAAAGCAGTGGTGAAAAGGGACATCCTTGCTTTGTTCCCAGTCTTAGCCAGAATGCTTCTAGTTTCTTCTCCTTTAGTGTAGGTTTTTGTAGATATTCTTTATCAAGTTAAGGAAGTTTCTCTATTTCTAATTTGCTGATAATTTTTATCATGAATTGGTGTTAGATTTTGTCAAATGTTTTTTTTTTTTGTACTAATTTAAATGACAATGTCATTTTTCTTTTTTAGGCTTTTGATATGATGGATTACACTAATTCATTTTTTGAATTTTGAACTAGCCTTGTGTATTTGGGGTACATTATAATTGGTTGTGGTACATAATTTTTTTTATACACCGTTGGATTCAGTTTGCTAATATTTTGATGAGAATTTTTGTATCTGTATTCATGTGAAATATTGATCTATAGTTTTCTTTCCTGTAATGTCTTTGTCCAGGTTTGATTAGGGTTATGTTGACTTAATAGAATTAGTTAGGATGCAATCCCCTGGTTTTATCTTCTAAAAAAAAAATGTTGTAGAGATTTGGTATAAATTCTTCCCTAAATGTTTCACAAGTGAACCCATCTAGACCTAGTGCTCTCTATTTTGGAAGATTATTAATTATTTATTCAATTACTTTAATAGTTATAGGCCTATTCAGATTGCTTGTTTTTTGTGTGACTGCTGAAATATGTGTCTTTCAAAGAATTTGTCCATTTTATCTAGGTTATCAATTTTTTAGGCATAGAGTTTTTTATAATATCCCTTTATTATCCTTTTAATGTCCATGGGATTTGTAGTAATTCCTTCTTTCATTTCTGATATTAGTAATTTGTGTCTTTTTTCTCTTTTTCATAGCCTAACTTATTGATTTTATAGATCTTTTCAAAGAACTGGTTTTTGGTTTTATTTTCTTTTTTGAGAAAAGCCATGTCCAGCCACTAATGAGCCCATCAAAGGCATTCTTCATTTCTATTAGTGTTTTTGATCTCCAGCATTTCTTTTTGATTATTTCTTAGACTTTTCATCTCTCTGCTCACATTATCCATCTGTTCTTTCATGTTTTCCACTTATTCTCTTAAATCCCTTAGCATATTAATCATAGTTTTAAAAAATTCCTGGTCTCATATTAGAACATTTTTGCCATTTCACTCTGGCTCTGACGCTTGTTCAGTCTCTTCAAGCTGTGTTTTTGTTTTTGTTTGAAATCTTTTAACACACCTTGTAGTTTTTTGTTGAAAGGTAGACATGATGTGCTGGGTTAATGGAACTGCAGTAAATAGGCCTTTAGTAATGAAGTGATAAGGTATAGAGGGAGAGGAAGGCTTCTTTGGTCTTTTGACTTGGTGTCAGTCTTTCAAAAGTCTGTGCCCCTGGACTATGAACTTCATCCCTGCTTCTCAGTGCCTCTCCTCCTACCCCACTGCCAACCCTTTGGGTGGGGCAGGATGGCTGGAGGGTGCTAGAGTTAGGTATTTCCTTCCCCCAAGTAATTTAGGCTCTGATAAACTCCAGCAGGTTAGGCTCTGATTAAACAGTTTTTGCTGAGAACCAGCCTTGTTAAGAATAGGATGCTGTGGTATATTTCCAAATTGTTCTTTTCTCCCCTCTCCCCTCTGGAAACAAGAGGTGATTTTTTTTGTTGTTCACCGTGAGATCCTAGTAAGCCTCCTGGGGGTAAAACTTCCCAGATTGTGAAAGCCCCCTGCCATGAATGGGTCCCTTGAAATATTTATCCCTTAGTTTTATTCACG
Organism: Paguma larvata; assembly: GCA_030068075.1. Classification (NCBI taxonomy): domain Eukaryota; kingdom Metazoa; phylum Chordata; class Mammalia; order Carnivora; family Viverridae; genus Paguma; species Paguma larvata. The sequence continues at coordinate 37,728,752 of CM057837.1, read as the reverse complement.
CTAAGCCTCCAGAAATTTGTTAATTACATTTCAGATTTTCCTACTCTGTACTGGTTCCCAAAGATGTTTCTGCTTTGATAAATTGTAAATCTCTATATCTGCCTGTGTGTCTCTCCAATTTTGGGGTCAGTGGTTTGCCCTGTAACCTCTCCTCTTTGCCAGATCTAAGAAGGGTTATTGATTTTTTTCAATTTGTTCAGCTTTTTACTTGTTGTTAGGACAGAATGAAGACTTCTAAGCCTCTTACATGCTAGACCAGGAGCCAGAGCCCAATAACGTTCTCTTTATTTCACAGATTATAAAGCTTAGCTCAAAGAAGTAAACTCCATTGTGCTGGATCATGGAATAGTAGGTCACACAGAGACTCAACCTCAAGTCTACTTCCTCCACAGAAATGCTTTTAGACACTGGAATATATGAAAATTCATTGTTATGCGTTCCCTTTTTTAGCCCAGTGACTTAAATTAGACATTTTAAAAAATATATTTTGATTAACTTCAGAATAAACCCAGTCAGATTAAATAGGAAGACTAATTCTGACTCTCTTTTAAGACACCAATGAGGCTGTGTCTGGTTTTCATCCAGTCCCATGAATAAATTATTTATTTACAATGCAGACAAAAGCTCAAACTCTTTTTTTCCCTATTAATATTATATTATTATTGTAGAGCCCATCACATCTGTAATGCAAAAGGCCCTGAAAGACCACCTATCGAGAACAACTTCTTTAGAGTTCATTGTTAAGATTCACTATGCCAAGTTAGAGAGTTCAGAAATATATTATCTTTTTTTATTAAGTTTTTATTTAAATTCCAGTAGTTAACATATAGCATAATATTAGTTTCAGGTATACAATATAGTGATTCAACACTTCCATTTATCACCCAGTGCTCATTACAACAAGGTACACTCCTTAATCCCCATCACTTATTTCACTCATCCCCCCCATCTCCCCTCTGATAATCATCAGTTTGTTTTCTATAGTTAAGAGTCTGCCTACTTCTTCAAGCCTAAGCCAGAGGAGGAGAGAGCTAGGTAGTTTGGGTACCTAAAAGGGTAGTAGGATAAAATCTTTAGTACCAGAAACTGAACACATGGACTCCAATATGATTCGCTATCAATGACAGTTAACAACATCTCTAAAACCTTTGGAGCTATTTCTCCGTGAGTGAATTAAAAAGTTGAACTCTTAATTTTATGACTGTAAGTTTAATAAAATAATATTCCATTGCCATTTCTGTCTAAAACAAAGAGTGCTCTTATCTGGAGTCTTCTTCCTCTTTGATACAAACTCTTAAACATGGGGAGGGGTGATCACTCATGCTATCCTTTACGTGTATTGATGGTCCTTTTCCTGGATTGATTTTCTCCACAATTAGAGAATAGTGACTTTATAGCATTCTCTAAAGGAATAGGCTCCAGTAAGCTTTCCCATCTGCCATAACTTTTATAGCCAGAAAATAAAAACTTGCTGAAGAAATGAATGATGGAATTCCACGTTATGCCATCGACAGTGTGAGGTCCTATAAAAGCCTCAGTGGCATCCGAGACACACTACCATCCCAGATGAGTTTCAAATTTGCTTAGGGAAGTAAAACTAACAACAGTTAGTTCAGCTGTTCAACAACAGTTCATAACTGAGGGCAAATCAAAAATATATAGGCAGGAGGTGTGAAGTAGGACCTGGGGTATGATGCTGATTATATGTTCTCTCCAGCTCACATTACATCATAGAGCATATTTCATCTGCAAGATGGGGATGATAAGGGTGAACTCACACAGGATTATTCAGCCATGCCACCACTTACACTGCACACTCATGACTCCCCTGCCATGTGGGCCCTCAATGCAGCCTATAATTTTTTCTACTCTGTCATTCTCCTGGAGGACTCGCACCTTGTCCTCTTGCTTCTCCAGTGCCTCCTTTCTCCTCTTCAGTCTCAATTGATGACCTCAGTTTTTATTTCCTGGAGAAAACAGAAGATATTAGAGTAAAATTTCTGTAGGATCTCTTGACCATAAGTTCATCATCAGCACTCACAAAATCACTTTTTCTTCCTGCTTTCGGGTGAGCTTTCCATTCTCTAAAGGCCAGACTCTCTTCTATTATCTAGACCCCATTTCCTGTCTCCTCCTCAGGGACACCACTTCAGGAATTCCCTCTCTTCCTCTCTTTCTCTCCTGCATTTGTAGTTTTTTCTCTCTCAACTGGATTTTCTAAGCTCACAAACATACCATATATTTATTTTTTAGATGAGATAAATGTGCCTATGTGTGTATCTTGTTCCCGTTTACTTGTTCAGGTAGTTCAAACATTCCATTTCTCCACCTGATTTGTGTCACATCTCCTTGAGAGAGTTATTTATAATTTTTGTCTGCAATTTATCTCTTCCACTTCTCTGTTCAACCCATTTCTGTAAGTATTTACACATTCATTGAATCTGCTCTTGTTAAAATTCAATGAATTCTATATTCTTAAATTCAGCAATTAATCATCAGTCCTCATCTTACTGACCTCTAGGAGCATTTAACATTGTTAACATGATCCTTGTTAAAATAGTCTTTTCAGAGTATTTAGAGATACCACATCCTCCTGTTTCTTCTATTCTATAATTGGACATTTCTTTTCCATCTCCTTTATTGGCTTCTCTGCACTACTCAAACAGCCATATATTGGTCATGACCCAGAGTTCATTTCATGGGCATCATTCCTTCTTTTTTTACAACAATCCTATCTCATGACTATCAGATGCAATCTATACATTGACAAATCCAAGACATATCTGTGAACCGAACATATCGCATGAACTGTACATCTTTATATACACTGCCTTCTGGATATCACCACTTGGATGTCTGGAAGATACTTCAAACTTAATATGTTCAAAAATTACTTTCTAGACCCTCCTACATCTGCTCCTCCAGCAGTGTTTGTGAATGGTGACCCAATCTCTCATGCCAGTCAGGCCAAGAGGCCTGGAATTATCTTAGACTACCCTGTTTTTACTTGCCTCACACTTCAACAAATCTTGTCATTGCCACCTTCAGAATATATTCTAATTCTCAATTTTTAGCCCTTTTAATCAGAAACCCTGATGCATGTTATTGTCATTGTTTACTAAGTTTGCTATATTAGCCTCCCTTGATGACTCTTTTTTTCCCCTTTAGTCTCTTTTCAACACACTAGCAGGAGAAAATCTACGAAAATACAAAATATACCATGTGTGCCTCAGCTCAAAATCCTCCATTTCATTCTTAATTGACCCAGTGGCAATGTTCTTACAAGGGCCTACAAGACCCTTTGTGTCCTAGTGCCACAGTATTGTTCTGCTCACCCGCAACAGCTTCTTTGGTGTTCATCAAACACTAACAAGGCTTTCACCTTAGGATTTTTGCATTTCCTCTCTTTTCTGCCTGAACTTCTCTAGGTGGTTGATTGCTTACTCTCTCACCCCTTTCAAGTCTGTGAAATGTTACCTTAGTGAGGAGAATTTCCATTATCACCATTTGTGAATAGTGCATTCATTTTTCCTCCTTACCTTAATGTTCTGTGGCTCTACATATTTACAAGGTTACTGTCTGCATGTTCCCCCTAGAATCTAAGTTCCTTTGTTTAGAATGTAAGAGACTCTGTTTTACACACGGCCGTGGCCTTAGTAACTAGACAAGTGCCTGTGAGATCATAGAAACTCAAAAATATGTGTTGGATGATTAAAAGCAAGAATGAATGAATGAATATAACTGAGAGAGTGCTTTGAACTCTGGTATCAACACACATTTGTACTGTGTCTCATATGGGTCTGAGAGTAGAGACTAGAACATAAGGATTATAAATTGAAATTTGCCATTTGCTTCCCCAGCCTCCTCTCTTTAGTCTACCCCTTCTTTCTGCCTTTAGGATACATTTCTACAGCTTTTGTTTTCACCATAACTCTAGAGGCTTTTCTTCTTCTATTTGCAGAGTAAGAAAGCATAAGGAAAAATGAGACCAATCTGTTTCCAAATATACCCAAGAGACCACATAGTGCCATTGTTCTAACAAGGTGGTAGAGCCAAAGGATGCTCTCTCTAACAGAGAAATAGCACAGGGCACATTTTATGGAGGAGAATTAACACAAGCCAATCAATCGCCTGAAGAAGGAAGATCTGATGCCTTACCCATTCGGCTGTTCCAGACCTCCCCACCACTAACACAGTTTCCAGGGAATACAAATCTGAGGCTGTTATTCAATTTAAAGAGCATTGATAGGTTCTTGAATGCAGACAAAATTTAGCATTAGATTTTGCAATGTGGGGATAAATGGGCAGTGGGGGTCACTAAGGAGACTGATGACCATGGAAGTTCTTGTTGCTGTGTAATAGAAAGGTGTATCAGCCAGGAAAGCAAGAACCTTTGATGGAGGGCTTTATGTGGCAGGTGAAGGTACTTTGGTTTGATTCAGTAGGCAGTAAACGAGGAGTCGTTGTATTTTCTTAGATGGGATAGAGGTGGTGACACGGTGAAGGCATTGTTGAGAGTGATTGAAAAACCTGGCTATAAAACATATTAGAATGTCGTCCTTGAACAACCTGCATCACAACCACACTAGGATGTATGCTTTAGTTGGGCTGGAGTAGGTCCCAGTAATCTACATTTTAATAAGAGACTCTGTGGGAGAGGCCCTGAGAATTTGCTTTTTTAAAAGCACATCAAGCAATCAGACGCACACTAGTTTATGGTATGTGTTATAGCATTCCCCCCCGCCTCAAACTGAAGATTGCCACCCGTTAGTAAGCTGTAAAATGAATTTAGTGAAATGCATCAGATAACACAAATCAGTACATATGGCATGCTTCCATTTATGTATAGTTTATGAACAGGCACAACTAGTCTATGGTGAAAGAGATTAGAGGAGTAGTTGACCCAATGAGAGTGAGGCCTGACTAAAAAGGTGCCCAAAGAAAGCTTTGGTTTGTTGGACATAACATGATTTGAGTGATGACTACCTAGGTGTAAACCTTGGTCAAACCTAATCCAATGGTACACAAAAATTGGATGCATTTCGTGATGTGTAAATTATCCCCCAATAATAACAAAAGTGAGAAAATCATGTAGAGCATATCCAGGCATTACCCGAAGTAGGGTTAAATTGTGTGTCGTGTGTGTGTGTGTGCGCGTGCGCACATTTGGAGTCATGATTATTCAACATGAGGATACATATTGTTTGAGGGTGTTTACGTGTGTGTTTGAGCACTGTGATAGAGCGATACAGTCTGACGGCTGAGGGACACTTTATGTTTACTCTGTCTTTCTTTTGCTTTCTATAGATTGATAATTTGACTTCTTACAAATACCTTGCTATCAATGTATCCAGTATGTTTTATACTTATAAGGTCACTTGAGTTTTTTGGTAACTTTTCTCCTACACAACTCAATCTGATTCTAATTTCTAAAACAGTTCAGTGTGACATAAGATTTTGTGTTCTGATGAATGCATCATAGTAATGCCCAGCTACACAAAGGTTGGTCATATTTGTTTCATAGGACAACTGACTGCTTCTGAAAGCTCTGTTTAAATGGGTTGTAGGTTTATAGCAGATGCACTGCTATCACCAGTAGAGACTGAATTTTTAGCAATTAATACACTGCTGGTTCAAAAGGAGACATTTGGAGACTGTTCATTTCCTGTTTAAAGGATTGGGAAAGAAAATATATGGAAGTACTGGTAATCTGAAGACTCATGCAAATAACTTAGGCTTGCACTTGTGTTCTAGTTAACCTCTCCTTGCTGCAAAAAATCAAAACGTTGTTCAAGTTCATTTTCTTGTGGTAGTAAGGATACTACTGTGCACAAAACAGAGTTTTTCTCTAACAACTCTGGATACTATTGATTTTCAGAATGTAAATTCTCATTATACAATGAGAATTAAAGATGTCTCACTCTGAATAGAATTTTGTTAGAGTTTTAATGTGGTTTAAAAAGAAAGAGAGTCAGACTGTGTTGGAATGAGCCATGCTGAGTATCCAGCTTGTAGGACTAAGGATTGTTAGCTGGTCAGAGCCCACTTTTCTCTTGGCTTGAAATCCTTTTGGATGCATGACACCACCTCTAATTTCCTAGATTTCCAGGATAAGCTTTGGACCTTTTTTGTCTTTGAAATCTAATTATAATTCTGTCATTCACTTGTACTCTTTTTTCCTATGGAAGATTTATATACCTTTGGTCCAGTCTTATTTTTATGTGGAGTGACTTAGAGGGGACTGTTACTGATTGAGATGGGGCACCTTTCTTCAAGATAGTGTAAGTCCCCAGATGAGTCTGGAAGGTTTAAAGGTTCTAGTTCACACAAGTAAAGGACTCTAGAGGCATATATTAGAAGAAAACAGACAGAGTTTCCCTTTTCTATCTTTCCTTTTAATGCTCTTGGTGGTAAGATAGGGAATGCATAGGTGGGAGGTGGGTTAAGGTGGATGATTAGATAGCTGGAATATTAGAGAAGATTCCCTCATGAAAGGAATAAAAGGACATCTTGTTCCTTTGATATTGACTAAGGCCACTACATTGCCTACTCCCAAATGGTTAGGGGCACTATATAGTCAACAAAGTTTTATGAGATACTATGAGAAGGACTTTTGCTTCAACAACAACAGCACTATCATCTCCAATTAATTAAAATATCTAGGCAATTGTCTTCTAGTTATTCAAATTTATATAGATGGTTTTCTATCTTTATAGAAGTGTTAATATGGAGATACTAAGTCTCTGAAGAAATAATGTGAACACTTTAAGAAGAATTTCATCTTAGGGGCATCTGGGTGGCTAAGTCAGTTAAATGATCTGAGCCATGATCTGAGCCAGAACCAAGATCATGACCTCGTGCTTCATGAATTCAAACCCATTTGGGGCTCTGGGCTGAGACGCAGAGGCTGCTTGAGATTCTCTCTCTCCCTCTCTGTCTGTCCCTACCATGCTCGCTTGCTCTCTCTCTCTCTCTCTTTCTTTCTCTCTCTCAAAAAAATAAATAAACATTAAAAAAAAGAGAATTTCATCTCATACCGAAGGAATATGGAGTTTCAGAAGATGGTAGCATCAGGTCCGGTGACAATATATAACTTGAAGTTGTTCATCATCTTGGTGATGAAGTAGACAGGGGACATTAAGATTCTCGGTTGCAAGTAAGAGAAACCAACTTTGAATCTCTAAGCAAAGGAGTTACTGGTTGAAAGTAACTGATGTTGAAAGTTTGGAGAAGGAGGTTTGGAAAGGAGTTGGATTAAGGCAGGACGAACTTTGGGGATCAAATAATCTGGCCAGGACACAATATGCTAGATGCATCAGACACAACCACATCTTCTAGACATCAGCTCTGCATATTCCCACTGCCACTGTATAAATCACTGTCTCTCATTCCAGATCCGTATCCCTGAGCAGGAATATACAACAATTAACTCCTAGTTCTTGTGCTTAGATCTAGCTCTAAAGGAGCTGGAGAGGAAGGATCTTCACATCCCATGTCTATATTAAGAAATGATGTCTCTGCTTCTACCTCTTCCCACAGATTAGGCAACATGGGGAACCTCCACCCCCACCCCCAAGAAATAGAGACTTAGTTTATTGTTATGCATAGGGAGAAAAGATAAATACCCACTACAATGGGTCTTGTGACTGGAACTTTTCAAGCAGAAGCTGGATGGGTAGCTAGAAGTAGTACTGTGCAAAGGGTTGCTGTTTTGAGAGGGAAGTTAGGAGAAAGTTCCCTGTAAGCACCTGATCTAGGTCTAGACTTCTATGGAGTGAGGGGTGTTTGGAGTTACTCCAGTGGCATTGCTAGGTTATAAGAAATAAACCCAGGCATCTGTGTGCTCTCTACCAGGAAGCTTCCTGTTGCTTTATAATTGTCTGAATACATTTCCAGCCCAACCCAGTCAGAGCGGAGTCTTAATTAAGTCCTGTAGATTTGGCTTCTTGCCACAAGGGGTCGTTCTTTTACATGTGTCATTCAAATATCATCTCAGAATTACCTGATTCTGAGACCACCTTAGAGGTTTGTTTTCTTTCCAGAAGTTTTAACTACTGCTGCAAATTGTATCTGGTAAATATGTGGTACCAGTAATGAGGCACATAATTAATTGGTACAGGACTTGCGCTGCCATTCAAAAATAAATAAGTAAAGGGCCGGTGAGTGAAACTGGCAATTCTTAACATTCCACGCAATTGACTTTTCAACCTAGGATTCTTTTCACCTTTAGACCTTCCCCTCTGTCTAACATCGACAGGCATACAGGATATTTCAAAAGTTTAAGTGAGGTGTAGGCTATTGGCAAGGTTAAGGTTATAAGCATACCTTTGAGATACTAAGGTTCGATTCCAGATCACCGCAAGAAAGCAAGTACAATGAATTTTTTGTTTTTCAGTGCACATAAAATTCATGTTTATACTATACTCTAGTCTATTAAATATGCAATAGCATTACATTAAAAAATGTATATACTTAAAAATACTATATTCCTAAAAAAATGCTGACCATCATCCTACTTTTCAGCAACTCATATTTTTTTTTTCCCTGTTGGAGGTTCTTGCCTTGATGTTGATGACTACTAACTAATCAGGGTGGCATTTACTGAACAATTGAAGTGGCTATGGCGACTTCTTAAAATGAGACAACAACGAAGCTTGCCGCATCAGTTGACTTCCTTTCACGGATGATTTCTCTGTAACATGAAATGTGGTTTGATAGCATTTTACCCACAGTAGATCTTCTTCCAAAACTGGAGTCAATTCTCTGAAACCCAGCTGCTGCTTTATCAACTTTGTTTATGTAATACTCGAAATCCTTTGTTGTCATGTCAACAGTCTTCACAGCATCTTCACTAAAAGTAGTTTCCATCTCAAGAAACCTCTTTCTTTCCTCACCCATAAGAAGCAGACCCTCTTCTGTTCAAGTTTTATCATGCGATTGCAGCAATTCAGTCTCATCTCTAGGCTCCACTTCTAATTCTAGTTGCCTGGCTGTTTCCACCACATCTGCAGTTACTTCCCACCGAAGACTTGAGCCCCTTATAACAGTCCGTGAGGGTGGGGATCAACTTCTTCCAAACTCTTGCTCATGTTGATATTTTGAGCTCTTCCCACAAATCACGAGTGTTCTTAATGGTATCTACAGTAGTGAATACTTTCCAGGAGGTTTTCCAATTATTTTCCCAAGATCTATCAGAGGAATCACTGTCTATGTCAAGTCTAGACTTATGAAATATATTTCTTAAATAATAAGATTGGAATTCTCAATTGCTCCTTGATCTATGAGCTGCAGAACAGATGTTGTGTTAGCAGGCATGAAAACAACATTAACCTCATTGTACATATCCATCAGAACTCTTAGGTGACCAGGTCCATTGTCAGTGAGCAGTAATAATTTGAATGGAATCTTTTTTCTGAGCGGTAGGTATCGATAGTGGGCTTGAAGTATTTAGTAAACTATGTGGTAAACACATATGTTATCATCCAGGTTTTGTTGTTTTATTTGTAGAGCATAGGCAAGTAGATTTAGCATAATTCTTAAGGGCCTTAGGATTTTCAAAATGGTCAGTGCACACTGGCTTTAATTTAATGTCATCAGCTGCAATAGTACCTAGCAAGAGAGTCAGCCTGTGTTTTGAGGCTAGGCACTGACTTCTCCTCTCTAGCTATGGAAGTCCTAGATGGCATCTTCCAATAGAAGGCTGTTTCATCTTCATTGAAAATCCATTAAGTGTAGCCACCTTCATGAATTATCTTAGCTAGATCTTCTGGATAATTTGCTGCAGCTTCTACATCAGCACTTGCTTCTCCACCTTTTACTTTCGATTGTGGGGATGGCTTCTTTTCTAACCTCATGAACCATCTCTGCTAGCTTTAATCATTCTACTGCAGCTTCCTCACCTCTCTCAGCCTTCAAAGAACTGAAAAGAGTTAGGGCCTTTCTCTGGTTAGAGCTTAAGGGAGTGTTATGGCTGCTTTGATCTTCTATCCAGACCACTCAAACTTTCTCTATATCAGCAACAAGACCGTTTCACTTTCTTATCATTCGCGTGTCTATGGGGATAGCACTTGTAATTTCCACTAAGAACTTTTCTTTTGCAGTCACAGCTTGTGTAACTGGTGCAATAGACCTGGCTTTCAGCCTATCTTGGCTTTTGACACGCCATTCTTAGTAAATGTAATCGCTTCTAGGTTTTGATTTAAAGTGAGACACATGCAACTTTTCATTTTAGCTTGTACATTTAGAGACCACTGTAGGTTTATTAGTTGGCCTAATTTGATATTGTTTATTAGGGAATAGAGAGGCCCCAGGAAATGGAGAGAGACACAGAACAGCTGATTGGTGAAGCAGTCAGGATACCTGTGGCATTTATCAGTTAAGTTCACTGTCTCATATGAATGCAGTTCCCGGTGTCCCCAAACAATCACAGTAGTAACATCACAGAACATCATAACAAATGTAATGGTAATGAAAAGGTTTGAAATTTATGAGAATTACCAAAATGTGACTCCAAGGGAGGAAGTAAGCAAATGCGTGTAGAAAATGGAGCCCAATGATGTCTGTGTGGCTCAGTCATTTAATTGTCCAGCTCTCGGTTTCGTATTATCTCATGATCTCTCAGTTCGTGGGTTTGAGCCCTGCCTAGGGCTCTGCGCTGACAGATCAGAACTTCTTGGGATTCTCTCTACCTCTCTCTTCTTTTTGCACCTCCCCTGCTCACTCACTTACTCACACTCTCTCTCTCAAAGTAAATGAATAAACATTAAAGGGAAAAAAAAGTAAAATGAGACTGATAGACTCACTTGATGTAGGGTTGCCACAAACCTTCTCTTTGTAAAACATGCAACATCTGTGCAGTGCAATAAAGGAAAGCACAACAAAACCAGGTGAGACTGTGGTCAGTGATAGAACTTCCCAAAAACGCATTAGACGATTAGCGGTTTTTTATCAATAAAGTATTTTTAATTAAGATATATACATTGTTTCTAGACATACGCTTTTTCATGCTTAATAGACCACAGTATAGTGGTCTAAGGTAACCTTTCAGTGCTTTGGAAAACCAAAAAATTCATCTCATTCTCCTTATTGTGATATTGGCTTTATTGCAGTGGTCTAAAATCGAACCCACCCCCAGTATCTCTGAGGTTTGCCTGTCTATTAAAACACGAGGGAATTAAGATACACAATTAAGACTTTAAATATGCTAAGCATGTAAAATTCCACCAATTCACGTTAAAACTGAATCTGCGTGTAGTCTTCTTTGGATACAATGGTACATGATTAAATTTAAGTCTCTTTTTCAAATCGGGACGAAGTGCGTGTGGCCCCACACCCTCACCATCCCCCAGGAGGGGCCCCGTGTGCCAGCACACCAGTGTGCCCCAGGGTCACTACCCCCATCAGTCAGCACAACAGACCTTATCTCAAGTTTTCAAGAGGCACTTGATCTTTGTGCATTCTTTTGTGAGGATACATACAAGTTAATCTATAATCTTCATTCTATAATGAAAGTTACCCTTTTGTCCTTAATGAACATAATCACTAACCATATTGATTAGATAGCAAGTGGGGTCTTTTAAATGCATCATGGGATGGAAGGAGCGCCATGTTGCATTATTAAGCTCCGTGAAGTCAGCTACTGCCTCCCCACATGCTGATTGATAGAATGATGGATTGATTTGGTCTCTTTGGATTCAGTTCTCACATTTGATCATAGAATGTTTCACTTGGTTCAACTACACAGGGAGGAAGGACCTTCTTGACATTGCCACTCCAGATCATAGGCTGTCAGAGTCCTGTGTCCAAGGAATAAAGCCCTTATATATATGATCATGATATTGAAGCTGCCATGCTACAACTTCCACCATAATTCTTTCCTCTCATCTCTTCCCTGATACTCAGCATTTAATCCCCCATTCTTCCTTTTCCCTTCCCTTTGACATTCTTCCTCTTCCCATCCATGAGTCAAAATTTCTGCTGAGGGAGAAGAGTCTCATACTTTTCCTTCTCTCCTTCTTACCGTGGCATTGGTGGGAGATGGTGGCAGGGCAGTAACATGCAGTGACACTTGATTTGACGCTTAAGAACACAACAAAGAGATTCTTCTGAGCATTTTAATAGGTTCTGTTTTCCGGGAACTGTAAAGAAAAGAAATAAAAGATAGTACACAGAGTTCTTGCTTTTTTTTCTTATTGCTGCCATGGGGATAAAGATCAAAGTCTTTATCTGTGATTATCCATCAGACAAATGCAATAAAATGCCCAATTTGCAGTCAAGGCTAACTGTGTGCTGTCTTTCAGAACACATTCGTCTCTAATCTTCTTGAAAGTCTTTCCTCCCAGAGGCCCCACAGGGCCTGTGAGGAAGCATTCCTGACACCAGCTGCTCCAAAATCTATAGATTGTTATTAAATAATAGGTTCCCTTGGAGCAGGGGCCTGGCCATGCCCTGGGCATGTACAGGGACTTAATGCTCCAGGAGCATAGGCATTTATGGAATCCCTAAGTGTGGTGTCATGGATTCTTATGGACAGAGGAATTCAGCAGTTAACAACATTGTGTGGGCCCTTTAGGAGCTTGCTCTACAGTTGAGGCTGAAGGATGGAGCATGGCATAGACACCTGAATCAGTTAATCAACAATGCATGGCAAAATAAGGATAAGTAGACTGCAGGATTGAGACTGTGCCAGAATGACTCAACTTGTATCTAGTGTACCCCCCTCCTTCTTTATAATGTACACTCCATATAGTTCTCCCTTATGTGCCCCAGGAAACAGAATGGCAAGCACAGAAAATGATGGGCCACAGGTGAAGAGGAAAATCCAATACTTCTCAATAACAGATGTTAACAGGAAAAAAAAAATGTTCATTGTGCATCAAAGAGGCTATAGGAAAAGCAAAGGTTAAAAGTATTTTTTGTTGCAGGGGAATCTTTATTTTCAGTTCTCTCTTTCATCCTTTTATATCTTTCTTCTTATTGAATATAGAGTGTGGGGGCCTCCTGTGTGAATATTGAGCTTGAACAGAATCTGACATCTTGAAGCATTAATAGCAAGGCAGATCGGGGTACCATCTGAAACGCAGACCATGGAGGTCTGCTTCCTCTTGGTCTCCTAGATATTTTTTCCTTTTAGCTTCATGGGTGCCCCTAGTCTCAGGAAAGACAGAGTTCACCTCACTTCCGGTGATAGACAAATCAGGCAGAGTTGGCTTTGGGGAGCCAGCTGATTGCTGCTCTCTTAAAGATTTTCTGCCTGCCATGTTCACTAACATCTGGGCTGTACTTAAGTCTGGGTTGAGGAGGGAGGTGGGAAGGCTGTCTGAGTTCTCTGACAACATAAAATGTATCATTTTGACCATCTTTAAGTATACAGTTCAGTGGCATTAAATATGTTCACCTCGTGCACCCAAAACAACCATCTGTCTCCAGAGTTTTCCTCCTTTTAAAGATTAAATACTGTTCCCTTAATGTATATACCACATTGTGTTTATCCATTCATTCTTCAATGGATAAAGAAAGCGAAGTCAGTCTTGAATGCTCACATTTCCTTTTGGTCCAGAATGCTATTTACATTTGTAGGCTTAGCATCACTGATGTTAACAGCATTACCTCTCATTCTCAAATTATCCCACTTTGGATGATGACTTATATGATTACCCCTTGAGGAAAACTCTTCTAGAATTTCTGTGTTCCCTGTAACTATTCTCATGTTCAGTGCAAGTTTCAGTGCAGAATCTTCTGCAAAGACTCTCTTTCACTAAACTTAGCATCAATTAAGCATATGTCATTAAACAATAAGTAGGGATGTCGGTGGGTGATGTTTTCCCAAATGAAGGAAAAGAAACAATTGTCTGGTCTGAAACATCTGTCAAAAGGGGAAAAGGGGGTGTGATTTTTGACTCACAGAAATTTTCCCAAAGAGAATTTGCAACTTTTTTTGACTCTGTAAATAGGGGAAGCTCCCTGATAGGATAGCTGCAGAGAGTTTATTCCAGTGTAACTAATGAGATAGGATATGTGAAAGTATGAACAAGAGGGGCACGGCATAAGCTCTTGGGATCTTTTGAACTCCCAGGCTGAAGAGCTGAGTTAGAGTCTTCATTCTGGCACTGGACATCCTCCTACGATTAAAGTTCTGTCTGGATTGTTTGCTGCCATATCCTTTGCATATAGGTGATGACTGGCCTATGGTAGATACTTTAATAAACATCAGAGAAATGAATGAGTAAATGACCAACTTCCTGTCTGTCACTTATTCAGGAATCCAGTTCCTTCATATGTAAAATAGGAATAATCCTACCTTCTCTGCCATTATTTTAGGATTATGCTAATTAACTGACAGTTTGTCTTCCTAGGAAGGACCATTGACTTTCCACTAAAGGGAGCATAGAACAGAGTGACTCCAGACAAGAAGTACTTTGTAACTGTCATGAAATTTTATAATTAAAAACCACACCATGGTAAATGTAATCCAACCACCTTTCAGTTTTAATGACTCCTTCTGATCTGCTTATCATTTTAGAACAAAATCACAACTGAAACAATAGGCTCTACAGGGACTTAATTTAAAGAATCAAATAGTTTTACAAATTGTGACAGAAATGCTAACTGTTCACCAAAATTTGTGTCCTCCTATTTTTCCTTGATACACATTTAGGCTCCATTTCCAACCTCTGTGGCGGTTAGGAATGGCCATGTGACTGAATTCTATCAATTCAACTGGACCAGTAGTGGCGTGACTCTCTCATGCTTGCTGTGTTTCTTCAGAACTTCCCCTGGGTGCTCTTCTATGCCCCTTGACTGACTTGGATAGCGATAAACTTGACTTAGATGTCAAGCTGAACAAGCTAGAGCTTCTTCCTGATTGAACACATGAAAGACAGTCATTACCACCATACAGAAAAAAAAAAAAAAACTCTATATATAAAGCTTATTTGCTAGTTCTTTTTTTTTTAAATTGTCTGCTAACTTCTTGGTATGGAAGATAATAATATACTTCTCTTTCACCACTCTCCTGACTGTCCATGCCTCACATCCTTATGACATAGTTGTAACATAAAAATAGGTCAATGTCTATTATTTAAATTATTCCTACCCTGTTAGTGCTGTTCACAGATGAGATGCATAGTATTTAACATGGTTGGTTTTCCTTTCTGGTATAAAAGAAAATCATTAATCCAATCTGGATTCTTCACCAGCTGAGTAAATTGTTTCCTGGTACCTTTAATGAAATTAAATTTTTATGGATTCCATTTTTTATTAAATTTTTTAATGTTCATTTATTTTTGAAAGATAGAGTGTGAGTGGGGAAGGGAGAGAGAGACAGGGAGACGTAGAATCCGAAGCAGGCTCCAGGCTCTGAGCTGTCAGCACAGAGCCTGATGTGGAGCTCGAACCCACAAATTGTGAGATCATGACCTCAGCCAAAGTTAGACTCTTAACTGACTGAGCCACTCAAGTGTCGCATGAATTTCATTTTCTTAAAGAAATATCTTCCTTCCAACAATTTCCATTCTAAAAAGTAGCTCTCTAAAACTACTGAACAAATGTCACTGTGCAGACTCCTTAAAACATCATCATAAGTCAATTTTTTTACCTTCTTTGCTGACTTCCCCATTTCTTACATCATATTTGGTTATCTTTCTTGGTTATCTTCCTCATATTGACCCAAGAAGATTTTCTTATAGCTTCCTGATGGAGTATTTAACAGGTAACTTTTATCTTTTTTTCACAGCTGAAAATATCTTGACAATCTGAGTGTATAGTTCTATTTAAAAAAAATTCTTAGAATTTTGAAGATATTTTTCTACCACATTCTAGTGGCTAAAGTTGCTATTATGGGAGAAATCCTAAGGCATTATTATTTGTAATTTTTTATGTAAATCTTTTTTTTCCTGATAAGGAAGTTTCTAGATCTTTCTTTTTATCACTTGTGTTTTCAAACTTGCAGTAATTCTCTTTGATTTCTTTTTCTGGATAACCTTGTCTCTCAGTTGTAGAAAAAACAATTGAATTATGTTTTTGATGATATCCTCCTTCCATTTGCTTTTGTCTCTTTTTCTGGACTAATTATTCAGACATTGTACTTCCTGAATCATTTACCTTCTATCCTTCATCACTTTTCTTCTGCTTTGCTCTCTTTGATTAAGATGATTTCCTTAAATTTATGTTCTACATGTATTATTACTGGTACCTTTTTTCCTTAAAAAATTGTTTAATATTTTTTTTTTGAGAGACAGAGACAGAGCATGAGGGGGGAGGGGCAAAGAGAGAGGGAGTTACAGATTCTGAGCCGGCTCCAGGGTCTGAGCTGTCAGCACAGAGCCCAATGTGGGACTTGAATGGATGGACCGTGAGATCATGACCTGAGCCAAAGTCAGACGCTTAACGAACTGAGCAACCAAGGCACCCCCTTAACTTTTTTTTTCTATCATCAAGATCTCATATATATTTTATGCGTGCTCCTTTAGGTAGCTTTCTGTTCTTATTGTACAGATGTAATATGTCTAGTTATCTTTTTGAGAATATTAATAAAGAGACTATCTTTGGTAATAAACTAAAGTTGAGAAGAGTTGTTTGTTCATTTGGTTTTGATACCTGTTTTCCATAGCCAGTGCTTGTTTCAAATGGCTAGAAGGCTTGGTTTTGCTCATATTAGAGACTGATGAAAAAAGAGTAGATCAGAAACCCAAGGCATTTGATTGGAGCTGTTCACTATCATCCGACTCTAACGTCATCTAAATGGGCTGTTTTTTGGAAATCATTAATGTCAGCATTTTTCAGTCTTTTAGCACCAGTTGATCATATACTCCAGAGGAGAACTACTTCGTTATTCCCATTTGGAGGGTATAAAATGGCTGCTAGTTTTCTGGGAATCCCGTAGGAGAAGACTGGAAAAGAATGCCGCATTCACTGTGAAACTTTGACTTAATTCTCTCTCTGCCTCTTTAAATTTTTTTTTCCTTAATTTTCCAGAAATGGATTTCTTCCCTCGTATGTGTCTGGAATCCCAAATATAAACACTATCTACTTCACTCTCTGAAGAAAATAAATGCCCTACTTATCAACTCATCAGCCGTGTGACTGTACAGAGTAGGGTGGATTATCTGTGGATCTTATTCTTTCCTAATGAGATCTTCAAACAACACACTTAGTCCCCTCTTAATCCCCACTTCCAAGATACTTGTTCTCCCCAAGTCCTAAGCCTTTTAGGGACTCATGTATACTGCTTCTTCTCGGCTTTCCCACTTCAAGCACAGAATTCAGATTTCTTGGATCTCCTATGTCAGTTTTTATTTTTCCATTTGTTTCCAGGTACCACAATCTTTTTATTGTCTCATCCCTATTGTTTTATTCCGTATTACTTCATGCTTTAAAACATTTCTGTCATCTTTATGGGGCTTAGGGAATGGATTAAATAGAAATATATGTATTCAATCTGCCATCTCTAACAATAAGGTATATGCAATTTAATTTTTTATTAGTAACACATTGAATCATTGACTTATAATGCAAAAATATTCCTTCGATTATATGAGCTCTAAACTCACCTAGTGCAGAAAATTCTGTCCTTCCTGACAGCCAAGTTATTCATGAGAAAGTGCATAGATATTTAGAGGACTATACGAAGTCATTCACAATTTATCCAACAAATAATTATTTAGTAACTATGACATATCAGGTATTGGGAATGTAATGGAAGTAACACAGTGCTATCTTCAGGAGTTGCCCATGCAGGTGGGAAATTAAAAAAAAAACCATATATATATATACATATATATATATATGTATATATATATGAATAGGATATTTAAAAGAGCTTCGATAATGTTGATAACAGAAGTGGAGTATCTAACATTATCGGAATGGGTAAGAATTGGAGGGATATTAATATTTAGTATTTCCAAGAGATATGAAGAGAATGTCCCAGCCAAATAAAATGGAAATAATGGAAACTTAAAGATATAAGAGAGCTGATAAATTTAGTAAACTATGCATAATGCTAGAAGGAGATGATAAGAATAGACAGAAAGTTTGACGTGAGGCAGATCATAAAAGGCTATATATGGCATGTTAAGTCACTTAGATGTTAACCTTTGGACAATGGTCAAACTATAGAAAAGTCTTAGGTGAGCCGTGACAGGTAAATGGAGTCCTACCCGCCCCCCCTCCCCCCCACAAATAAATAAGATCCACTCATGATGATCCAGGGTACCTTCGCCTATTCTGTTCTTTACTATCCAATTCCTTCCCTTGCCCTTCCATGATTACTTAGCTAATTGTGTTGCAATTAGTACAGCTTCCTGTCAGTCTTATTTGCAGCCAGCTGAACTCATTCACTGAGAATTAGTGCACTAACAGTTTCCAGGAATTGTGATTCAAAATTGTGTCTTCTACTTCAACTCTGAGGAAAAAAAATGGGGCATCCTGATAAAGCAAAGGATTTGTTCTGGTCCTTTTCCAGGAGGTAAGATGCTGGTTCTGATGGAGTGCTCTCATTAGAATCTGGAGCTAATGGATTCAAGCTCAGTTTAGACCATTTTCTCTCTTTCGGTCCCCGACTGCAGATCATATGTTGTATCATTTCCCTCCATCTAACAAAAACCTAAGTCCTACCAAAATATCTTTTGCTCTCTTGGTATCATTCAAATTATTGGGACTTAGGAGAGTACTATTATCACTATACTGCTTAAAGATTTCCTCTACAAAATGGGATTACAATATCCAGGGTATTTAGGATGGTGAATCTTAATCTCCTATTCTCCAGAGGAGATAGTGCAGTGTGAAAAAACAAGGTTGGATTAAAACCTACCTTCACAGCTTGCTTTTTATATGACTATGGAAACTGAGTCTCTTATTCTTTTCTAGAAAATGGGGAAATAGATACATGCCCACAGGGTTATTCTAAGGAATAAATGAAGTGATATAAGTAGAAGGAGCTATTAAAAATTTAGAGGTTATTATGAACTTTTTAATATTGAAGATTTCTAGATTGCTAAGTATGTATCTTTTATATTTCTCTTGGCTTAGTAAATGGTGGGGATTTCACTCTTCTAATTTTTTATTGTAGTAAAATACATATAACATTTACCACTTTAGCCATCTCTTAAGTGTGTAGTCAGTGGTATTAAATACATTCATTATGTTGTGCAACCATCACAACCATCTATCTCCAGAACCCTTTTTGTCTTATAAAACTGTAATTCTGTACTCATTAAACACTAACTCCCTAGCCTTCCCTTTCCTCTCCACTTTGGTAACCACCATTCTACTTTCTTTCTCTCTGATTTTGACTTCTGTAAGTACATGATAGGGATTACATATATATATATATGTATATATATATATATATATATATATATATATTATGGAATAAAAGAAGTAGCTCTCTTGTCTAAAGTTAGCTAGGTTTAAAACTTCTTGCAGGAAAATTGTGAATTCAAGGAGGTTTTCTTTAAGCTCAGCTGGTCTTCATTTTCTGTGACTTTTCAGATCTCCTGTTGCTGTCCTCTCTTTTGTCATCCTGGGTCCTTTTATGTTCTTTCACTTTCTCTTCTCCATATTAAATTTAATTTTAGGAAATAAGGAATGGTTTCTTGGTATTCAAATGTCATTTATTTCCTAATTTAGGGAGATTTTGGTTTATAAGTATCAGAAACACCTTCTTCAACTGCCTTAAAGTATATGGAAGTGAAATTTTAAGTCTAAAATGTCCCATATCAGGGCAGGATTCAAGTATGTTAATTTAAGTATGTTAATTCCACAGCTCAGTACGTTATTAGGGGCCTGTTTCTCTGTTCTGCCAATTACACTGTTGACTTAAACCTCAGGATAGTTGAATTATAAAAAAGATGGTTTCCTGTAATAATTTGGATTACCTGTTTCTTTATTCTCATCAAGCAGCCAAAAATTTTAAATGAAACATTTTTTTTCCAAAATTATGGAGTAAATGATTTTTTTTTTCCTTCAACCATATTGAATCAAATTAAATTCCCAATTCTAGATCAAGCACTGTTTTAAGAGTATGACCTTCCTTCTGCCAATAAGCCCTAACTTAAGAACTCTGAGTGAGATCATCTTCCTCCAGGCACAAAGGTTACCTAAGGGGCTTTGTCAGGAAGGAAGAATGGGAAAATGATGATATCTAGACAAATTATCATGTCTAATACACATCTCCTTCTTCCCCTACAAATTACTTGTTCCCATAAAACAGACATCATGATCTAGTGATAGGGTTAATTGGTAGAATGGTCACCTCGTTCACAAGATGCATGAATGTGTATGTCACAGAGAACCAGAGGCTTTTGTGCCCACCATCAAGAACACCCATTTTGTGTGGCATATCTATATCTACATCTCTGTCTCTATCTATCTATCTATCTATCTATCTATCTATCTATCTACCTATCTATCTATCATCTATCTATCTTCTGCTGGTCCTCTGGCCTGAATTACCTTCAATTAACCAATCTACCTCTTTCACCCTCCCTTCTCCCCAGGACTGCACTTCATACCCGAATTTCTCATGGTCACTTAGAGAAGACAACAAACCAAACCAAAAACATTAAAAAATGTTGATGCATTTTTAAGAAAACATTTTTCAAAAACCCATCCAGAAACATACGACATTTGAATCCTCTAAAAATGTAGGATAAGATCTCCTCCCTTCCTGCTTTCACTCTTTACAAACAAGGCTAGAGATTGGAGATAGCATTTGAGATCTCCTAATAATACAGGTGTGTATACACTCATTCCACTCAGTTTTCTCAAAACCTTGAAAACTACTGCTTTGTTTCATCGGCTTACCACCACAACAAATAGCCATTCTCCATTGAATAATTATAGTTACTCTTTTCTTCCTCTCTGTCTCTCTGTTTCACTGTTTTGGTACAGAAGAACGTGAAAGGTTGTAGTCATCATTGACATGCTTAGGAACATGGAAAATTCTCTTTCTCACAAGTTATATACTAATGAAAACCAAAATAATACAAAAGTAACAGGCAGAATTTATGATTTTTTAAGTTTTGGGGTTGAAAAATTTGTTTTTACATTTTATCTTATTTTTATTCTTTATAAAGTTTATTTAGGTAAAGAGAGTGCACACAGGGGAGGAGCAGAGAGAGAGAGGGGGAAAGAGAGAGAATCTCAAACAGGCTCCACGCTGTCAGCACAGAGCTGACAAGGGGCTCGAACTCACAAATGGTAAAATCATGACTTGAGCCAAAATCAGGAGTAGGACGCTTAACTGACTAAGCTACCTAGGCACTGCTACATTTGGTTTTACTATGAAGTCACAGATTTGTTACCAATAACAGAAAAATTGGGGATTTAAAAATAAAAGAGTGAAAAAAAAGTATCTGTGTGACTTGTGTGGTGGACAATCCACACAGATGTAGAATCTCCAGAATCTTAAATACTGTATTAGCATGGACCCACTTGAAGACAAATGATAAGACTCCAATCCTAAATAGATTACAGATAAATTAGAGGATTTTTAAAAGAAAAACTCACTATTGAGTAAGGAGTGAATTAATCAAATTCAGAAGAGACCAGAACCATGTCAATGGTAATTAGTTTATCACACATTGCTATTAGCAGACATTATTCATAGAACTTTGTTTTTAACTCATTTAATCTTAAAATGATTTTGTTTTTGTCCTCTTGGTAGTTGAAAACAACAACCATTTTATTATATCAAGTTTGCGTGGGTCAGGAATTCAGGCAGGTCAGGGCTCCATACAGCATTGATGAAAGTCACTGGATAGTTTTCCACTAAGTCAGGGCTAGTCTGGAGCATCCAAGATGGTTCCATGCACATGCACTTGGTGACAAAAAACTGGAAGGCTGGACTCAGTTGGTCCCTTTTTACTTTCCACACATTTTTTTTTATTATAATAGTTTATTTTCAAATTGGTTTACATATAACACCCAATGTTCATTCCAACACGTGCCCTCTTTAATGCTTGTCCTGTCACCCCCTCTCCCCCCTCCCTCACTCCCCTCACCTCCCTCACCCCCCTCACCCTCAGTTTGTTCTTAGTCTTTGAGAGTCTCTTAAGTTTTATCACCTTCCCTCTCTGTGTCTTTTTTTTCCTTTCCCCTCTTCCCCTCCCCCTGGTTTTTGCTTAGTCTCCCAAAGTCCACCTATTCGTGGAAACATATGGTATCTGTTTTTTTCTGACTGACTTATTTCACTCAACATAATACCCTCCAGTTCCATCCATGTTGCTACACATGGCCAGATTTCATTTTTTTCTCATTGCCACGTAGTAGTCCATTGTATATATGTGCCACAACTTCTTTATCCATTCGTCCGTTGATGGGCACTTGGTCTCTTTCCATGATTTGGCTATTGTTGAAAGTGCTGCTATGAACATTGGGGTACTCGTGCCCCTATGCATCAGCATTCCTGTTTCCACACATTTTTAGAACTTTTCTACATTATCTCTCCAGTAGGATGTTGAATTTCCTACAAGGTGGCTAAGGGATATGAACGGGAGTGTTGCAAGATTGAGAAAGTAGAAGCTGCTAGATTCTCAAGGTCTGAACCAGAAAACTGGCACAATGCTACTTTTGTTGTGTTCTAAAGCAATCACAGAGTATTCCCAGATATCAGGGAGAGGAGCATCAAAGAATTTGGGGCCGTATTTAATCTGACCTAATCCTATGAGGTGGGTACTGTATGTTCATCATACTTCAAGTCACACTGAGCTAAAAAATAGATACATAATCTCCTCAATTCAGAATTGTAGAGAATTATGGATTTGAACCCAGGCAGTCTGGCTCTAAAATGTGTATATTTAATCACCAGATAATTCTTAATCATTCTAGACATAGACATTCTCATGCATGGAGGCGCTTTCTACTTCTAGGTGGCTAACCAGCAGTTCTATTTTCTACTTTTAAAATATTCTTAAAATGTTTATTTATTTTTTAACATTTATTTATTTTTGAGAGACATAGAGACAGAGTATGAGCAGGGGAAGGGCAGAGAGAGAGGGAGACATAGAATCCAAAGCAGGCTCTAGACTCTGAGCTGTCAGCACAGAGCCTGAATCAGGGCTCAAACTCCAAAAAGTTGGACACTTAACTTACTGAGCCACCCAGGTGCCCTTATTTTTTTTCTTTTGGTATAAAACAGGGCCACTGGTGACTCTAGGTTCAGAGAAAATCCAAGATCACAATTTAAAAGTCTTAGAGAATGCCTTGGTTGGTATAACATGGATAATGAACCTGTTTTTGAATCAATCAATATGGTCAAAGGCTGGAGATATTGCACTGGGTTAGATGAGGTTCTGGACAAACCCTATAACCCAGTAAACTGGGTCTGTTGTTAGAAAGAGGGATGAAGACTTACATCACAGACAAGCACCATTGAAACCCAGAAAAATGTATATGTAACCAGCAATTTAGCCTGATAGTTGAGTCAACCCTCACTCTTTGTTCCAGTTAAATGAGTAAACAACTTGGTTTTCTAGAGAACTCGGTGCCTTTCAAGGATGCCCATCATTTTTTAAAGAGCTTCAAGCCTCAGAGAGCAGATGAGGGAAGTGTTTTGGAGTGCTACGGCCATTGCTAGCCTTTGCATTAGAATTGTGCCACAAAAGCTCATCAAGAGAGTATCTGGTCTACTTAAACCTCTATATTTTTTCACCATGGTATCCCCAGAGTCTCGCGTAGGTGGATGGATGGGTGAACAAACTTGGTTCAATGCAATTTAACAAGCACTTATTGAACCATCAAATTGATTGATTATCTCCCTAGAAAGGCTGATAATTTTGGCATTGAAGGTAATAACAGACTCAAGAGTTGTGAAAGAGCCCTTAGGGAGTCGTGATTCTTAGAGTCAACAACGGCTGTGTAAATCCTCGAAAGGAAGGAAAGTTCAGCACAGGAAAGTCTGCATTATCTCAGGCCAAGCCCCACTAGATATGTGACCACTTTATAAAAATAGATGCTATCAAATCAAAGTTTCTATGATGTGGAAAACATCTGGACCACCAGGTACTGCACTTCTTTGAGCACTTTTCCTCATATGTGATCAATAAGCTCTCTCTCGACACTTTCTCTGATTTATAATTTTAGTGCTGAAAAGAACTATTTCCTGGAATGTTCAATATGATTTTTTTAAATGAAGTTATATTGTAAATGTGCTTGGGTAATGCAATTTAAAAGAACTCTATCATTAAATCCACAAAATGAATAATTATTTTTTATAATTTGTTCATTATTCAGCATCTGTGTAAACTTGGATTTTCATAAATCGAATTTGCCTAAGCTGCGTCTGCAGTGTCCCATTTCCCACAAGCCAAGCCTTTACTCTGGACCTTTGCAGCCCCACTAAAAGCCATGAGGTAGCTGTTAGCTGCAGGTCCACCAGTGCCTCCTTCATCAGTTGGCATTCAGATAATCTAAGGAATCCATTACACTGGAGTACCAGATGGATTCAGAACCAAGACAAAGGAGAATCAGCTCTTTCGAACAAACCCTGCATGGTTTGATGGGATGAGCTGAGGGATATATTTCAAACACAATGAGACTGGGCTCTGTCAACATAATTTAATTATGGTGGCAGAAATCACATTCACTGCCTCTTTTTGAGCATGTGGTCTGTATGCCCTGGCTTGCTAAGCTGGTGCCAATTCTGGATTCACAAAACGGAATTTTAAACGTAATTCAACTTCCTCCTGCCAGAAAGAAAAGAATTCAAATTATTTGAGAATATTAATGTTAACGACCATAATTATAGAAAATGACAAGCACATATATGTAAGTCAATATATTCATTTATGTATGCATAAATACATAATAGATACATAAGTGCATTTATAACAAAATATTCTAACTTCATTGTGCCCAGAAAATGAAAACAAAACACGCGACAAAACAAAATCCACCCCAAATACTTGTCTTGTAGGTACATGATTCAGAGCAGGCTAGATATGAGCTAGTCTTTTTATCACACGAGATGGGAACTGCAAAGCAAGAGGAAAGTGGTGTTTACCTCAGTGAAGAAAATAAGCTATCTGCTCAAAAATAAAATTTGACTTGGTCAATCAAGTATCCCAATATATTTTTTGAATGCATCCCAAGCCGTGTCTGGGTAGATATTTTTGGACTCTTAAGTCGTAGGGCTTTAAGCAAAATCCATGATGTAAGGGAAGCAAGAATGGATGCACCCTCTTTAGATTTGAAATCGGGCCAAGTAGTGTAACTTAAAGTCTATATAGACACGTTCACATTCACATGCACACATGCAGGGCACAGAACTAAAAAGTATGTTGGATCTAGAGCAGGGTTTCTGAATAGTAACACTATTGATATTCTTGGCCCAGTATTCTTTGTTGGAAGAGGATGTCATGTGCACTGCGGAGTACCTAGCAGTATTTCTCATTGCTATGCACTAAATGCTAGAAGCATCTTTCCCTTCACCCTGCTTCTCACAACTAAAAATGTTTCCAGACATTACCAAATGTTGCCTGTTAGGTAAAATGGCTCTGGTTGAGAGACATCAATCCAAGGTAAAAACCTCAATTCCCTATCCATTATGATTCTCCTAAAGATTCTTGTCTACTGTGGATATTATTATCAAAGATTGATTATCAAAACACATAGTTTAGTTCTTTCAAATGAATTTTAAGGTTATTTGTCTTAGGTTTTATTTCTTAGAAGGAGAGCCTGAAATAGGGATTTGTGTGCAAAGGAGTGCTCCATGGAGATATCTGTGAGGGAGAGAAGCAGATTGGAGGAGGTGGAGAAGAAGTAAATATATGGGTTCAGCTGGGGTCTAGCCTTAGGCTGATCCCCTGGAAAGCTCTGAAGTGTAAATCGAGTGTTAGTTTTGAGGCAAGTACTGGGTTTTAGTACCCTACCCTAGTCAATCATTATCTAAGTGCTGCTGGGGTGAAGGTTGAAAATTGGCTATACTGAACTGTACCAAAGTATCTGCTATAATGTTTCTTCAGAAAAATTTTTGATGAGCTTGATTGGCTTCAATTATTTTATCCAGAAATGGGTATGATTATGAAGATGTAAGCACACGAAAAAAGACCAATATTGGCATTAACCCTGGTCTAGCACAATACTCTACATTTAAAGTATAGGTGAACTAGGTAGGTGAAGGGGACTATGCAAGGGTTAAGAAAACTTATCATTTTTTTTAAGTTTATTTGTTTAGGTAGTCTCTGTATCTCACGTGTGGCTTGAATTCATAGCCCCAAGATCAAGTCACACGCTCTTCCAACTGAGCTAGCCAGGCTCCCCAAGAGTACATTTGTCTTGATGAGCACTGGGTGATGTATAGAATTGTTGAATCACTATACTGTACACCTAAAAATAATATAACACTGTATGCTAACTATATTAGATTTAAAATGTTAAAAAAATTTAAAAAACATATAGTTTTCTTTAAAAAGATATTTTAATTGAAACCAGAGTAACATTTCTATGTATCTTTTGGCTATAACTATACCTCTCACCATAAATTTACAAAAAATCTCTTAAATTTTTATTCTATCTATCTATCTATCTATCTATCTATCTATCTATCTATCTATCATCTATCTATCATTAATTCCTGAAGTGACAGCTCAGATCTCCAGTATATCCTTCAAGTATGTCTTATGTTCTCTTTTTCATTAGTTTGTATTCTGGTAAAGTAAAAAAGAAAAGAATAGCAAAGACAGAAGAACATTATCTTAACCAGAAATGGGTAGTTTAACTTGGTGAGAAAAGGTGAGAAAGAAATATAATTCATATAATTCATTCCAAAAGGTAATGCAAAGAAATTCCTGATTATTGTGTGGGGGCTGTTGTTTCATTATTGTATTTTAGGGAAACACACACACATAAACAACCACACACACACATACACAATGGAAAGATGACTTACCATCAAATCTCTTTTGTTTGGGAAAAAAAAAGTCAGAATATCTGCATAAAACTTTATGCAAATGCCTTTTAATGTACCTCTCATTTAGATATTGTTTGCAATTGAATGAGATCTATAATACTATAAAGACGAAAAAAAACCTGACAGAGATATGGTCATCTTTGTTTGGAAAATGGTAATACACACACTAGAAGCATTTAAATTATACATGTACAAGTCCATTAAGTGTTCTGCTAATTGCTGTCATGGGGCAGCTTTTTCAAAGTTTACAGTCTAGTAGAGTAGGCAGAACAAACACACAAAAGATGATAATTAATTCTAGGTCACAAGTAGTTAAACAGGTGGTAGCTATAGGATACTCTATAGGGAATACTGGAGGGAGAGAGGCTGGGTTGCTGTTTGAGATAACCAGGACATACTTTATGGTGAAGATGGTATTTAAATCAGGTTTTGAGGCTGCATTAAGTATCTCATCTATTTCTACATAACACTTAACTATTCCAAAATTTCGGAGTTTTATTTTTGATGTTTTAAGTTCCAGTATTGGTGTTGGCTTCCTTAGGCAACCCAAAGAAAACAGTGAGGGGTTTCTTTTTAGGATTTGTGATGTGTGTTTTTTTTCTTTATAATAAATGGTGTGTGCTAATTTTGAAAATTCAGAAAATCTACAGAAATTAAAGATACTCCAACCCCCAATACCTTATGTAGCCCTCTATTAAAATTTTGATAAATGTGAATGGATATGTTTTCATAGCTTGAGAGACAGAGTTGTCTTACACAACTATGGTCTAGAAGTGACATGAGAAGTTGTAGTCGAACCCATATTAGATGCTTCAGTACCTACTCACCTACAAATGACCATCAAATGTCTTCTCATTCATCCCTGTTACTAAAAAGTCACTAACTCCTGGGGAAACCCAGACTATTTGAAGAAACTGAATGTAGTTTGAGAATGTTCAATATATTATGTCTAAATCTTGCATCTCTCAGTTCTCATGTATTTCCCTGATACTGGATGCTCCAAGAATAAATTACATCTTCCAACTGTGAGGTTTATAAGGCTTCTTTTCACCTTCTCTGTTTCTTGACTCAGCCATTGTTCACTCTCAGCTGAATACTCTAGGAGGTATTCACAAATAAGATTTGCAGAAATAACATGGTGAAATAAATTCTAGGTACTCTCTAAATTGTGCATAGATAAATCAGAACTCAGTTGTGTTTTGAAAAAATGTAACTAACTAATAACTAATACTTATAGTAGGAACAGCAATATTGCTATTATGTAGGAAAGCCTTCATTACTGATGGGTCTCCTGTCCTCCCCCCACCCAGAACAGCCTCAGCAATGTCTTCTGGGACTTTCTATTCAATATCTAACAAGAAATAATTATGTGTGTTAGCTTTCAGCTGTCAAAAAAGAGAGAGAAAATGATTTATAACAGAAAATTAAAATTCCAACAGTTGGCATTTTTATAAATTCCTTTATTTTTCGGAGAGCATATGCTGTTAAGCAGTAGCTTAAAGCCTTTTGAAATCTCTCTCTGATTGTACCTCCCTGCTATCTTAGTGGCAACCAAGGGTGTGCGAATTCGCTGTACAAAAACAAATCAAAACAAAACAAAAAACCCAAAAGCCAAGACCAGAGACAATAAATTCTTTTAGTATTGGTGATGATAAGAGAAAAAACAAAAAAACAAAAAACAAACAAACAAACAAAAAAACGGTGGAAAGATAAACTTATGCCAGGGAGTTCATGGTGAGCACTGTCTTTCATTCAGTGGGTAACTCGTTTCTTACACCACTCCCAAACTATCCTGTATAAGGGTCTAATATAGAGGCTAGGCAACTAACATACATGAGTTAGAAGGGCTAGCTGAGGATGGTTACTAAAGAGGTAATGGATCATCTTGCGGTGGAGGGTACCAAATCTTTACTTTTGTGCAAATGCTCTTGATTTTCACTGTTTGGTAATTAACTAGCTTTTAAAAAAGCCTATTGTGGGTTAAACAAAAAAAAGTTCAGTGGGCTGAATTTGGACAAAGGTAGTATCTGTTTGAGATCTCTGATGTAGGAGTTTTTTGATGTTAACCGATGAGTCTATTAAGTTGCTCAGTTAAAATAATCTTCAAGTTGGGTTCCTGGGTGGCTTAGTCGGTTAAGCATTTGACTTTGGCTCAGGTCATGATTTCATGGTTAATGAGTTTGAACCCCATGTTGGGCTCTGTGCTGACAGCTCAGAGCCTGGGGCCTGTTTCAGATTCTGTGTCTCCCTCTCTCTCTCTGCTCCTCCCCTGCTCACACTGTCTGTCTTTCTCTCAAAAATAAATGAACAGAAAAAAAAATTTAAAATAATCTTGAAGGATGAGAAGGGATGGGATTGGTGGAAAGGAATGGGAACATCTCACACTAAACATGTAATCATTTTTGAATATAGAGAAATGGGAATAACCACTAACATGTGGATGTGACATCAGAGTGTCCCAGTGTTTGAAGTATATGGTACCAACTGAAAAGGAGAAAGGGATTATGGAATGGGCTGCATGGACTGTAATAATGGAGGGTAGTTCATGCCAGCCAAAGGAAAAGAAATGCAATAGAAATGTTTGGAAATAGGGAGACATTGATCATACTGAAGCAGAAGACTGGCCTAATACAAGCAGTATTTAGCAGAAGTGTTCAGGAAGCTCTCCCCAGGATAGAGATTTGGGCCATTTTGGAGATGATGCCCTCGTTTTTGTTGACTACCTACTAGTGATGCACTGGTGGAACTGTAACCTAGGGAAGGCTGTAGAACACCTTTCTGTCTGGGAAGTGGAGAGAGAGATCTTTTGGATTATTAAGACATATACTTATCTTTCTACTTCCATTCCTTGGTTCATTCATGCCACACGTATTTACAGAGCACCTATTCCACTTCCTGCACTATACTAAGAACTAAAAGCTGCATCAGAAAATAAAATGGAATGAAAAGTACCTGGGTGGCTCAGTCGGTTAAATGTCTGACTTCGGCTCAGGTCATGATCTCTTGATTCATGAGTTTGAGCACCATGTCGGACTCTGTGCTGACAACTCAGAGCCTGTTTCAAGTTCTGTTTCTCCCTCTCTCTGCCCCTCCCTCACTCAGGCTCTGTCTCTCTGTTTCTATCTCTCTCTCTCAATTATAAACATTAAAACAATTTTTTTAGAAAATAAAATGGAATGAGTAAATGCAGAGTTAGATCTGAGAGAAAAGAATGCAGGGAGCTGCAGGAGCACAAAAAGACAAGTCCCTGGACTAGTCTCTGTGGGCAGTGAGGTATTTAGGAAATGTACCCCAAAGTAATTGAACTGTACAGGATGTGCAGGGGTCAGCCTGGCTGAGCACAGGGGACAAGAGTGTCCTTGCCACAAAGGAGAAGTCAGTATGTTAAAGCTGAAATAGGAGCCGAGAACAGTTAAGTACACCTGGGATGTGAAAAGAAAGGCAGAAATTTGCTAAAGGAGTCCGAAAATTGTGAGTTTCGTAAAAAAAAAAAAAAAAAAAAAGTAAGTTCCTAAAGATATTCAGAAACCACGTTCAGTGGGTCTCAGAGACCTTGTTAATGTTTTGGACTTGTTCCAAAAAATTAAAAATACTTTTGAAGCAGGAGAAAAATAAGATCTACATTTTACTTTAAAAATGAATTGTCAACAGTAGAGTTGGATGCAGGGGATAAGGATTTGAACT
Source organism: Paguma larvata (assembly GCA_030068075.1). Lineage (NCBI taxonomy): Eukaryota > Metazoa > Chordata > Mammalia > Carnivora > Viverridae > Paguma > Paguma larvata. The sequence goes on along the minus strand of CM057837.1, from coordinate 37,698,157 downwards.
TATTATTATCATTTTTTTAATTCTTTTTTTTTTTTGCTCAGAGAATTGATCCTATCAAACAACTCAAAAAAATTATTGATGGTTAGACACAGATATAAATAAATAGAAATCCCTAAGACTCTCCCCAGTATTGTGCCAAACAACCAAGGAAGGGGCCTTGGTGTTTTAGTGTCACAACTCTGAGTTGTCCAAGGTTGGAAGGCATGTAAGGGACCATTGTCTCTCTCCCTTTATATCAAGAAGGAAAGTGAGTCCCAAACACAGGGAGGGACATACCTATGAATAGACAACAAGTCAATGGTGGCACAGATAAGACCCAGATCCTCAAAATAGTGTTTTCACAAAGTTTAAATAATTTATTGATTAAAGTAGAAAAAATATAAAATGACACAAAAATGTTAGTTGTTGGATTTCATATACATGGCAGAAGAGAAGAGCTATCCCAGTTTAGTTAGTCCACAAAATGGAACACAGATATACCCAAGAAAACAAAACACATAAGCAGCAGTACAAATGTTAGTAATTGCTAACACTGAACTTATGGAACTTTCAACTTTGCCTTTTTCTTAATGAACTAGACTTAGAGAAGAAGGTCATTTCCTTATTTTTGACATCTATAGGTTTTATTTCCCCCCTTCGCTGAAATCAGGAATGAAATAATCTTAGGAGAAATTGATATTTGCAAAGCTCGCAAAGGAACTTGTGTTTGAGGTTGTAGAAGGAGTTCCTGGGGCTGGGGATCAGTCCCCAGTCCTTTCAGCCCTCACATAAAGAATAAGGGGGATGAAACTGAACATCTTTAAGGGCCCTTCTACTTCGGGATTCATTGAACACAGATAACAAAATCAGACCTTCTCAGCAATTTTAATATACCTGATTTTTCAAGCAAACATGTTATTTACAAAAGATAAATTTTTTATATATTTTTCATATCACTGAGTAGGGGTGGATATTAATCATTTTGGTAAATAGATTTCAGTTTACTCCCCAAACACAGAACTGAAGCAACCATGCAAATTATTTATAAATGAACCAAGGAGGTCAAGGTGTTAAGTTCATGGACTGCTGATTGTTAAATAGTTCATGAATTGGATTTAAATAAGGCCTGCTCCGCAGCTATACCAGAGCAAATTCTTGCATATAAACTTTGAACGTGAACCTTCTTCTATGGGCAAAATGAGCAGGATTTTCAGGGAAAGGCATGCTCATACATCTAAGAATGCTCCCTTTCCATTAGTTCAATGCTTGCTGCATAGGAAACACTCAACAAATGTTAGCTTAGCCATCTAATACACTCACAGAAATCTTACAAGCAGTGTTTGGTCCCTCAAGTGATGTGTGCTTTGGATGAGGAATGGCAATGTTTAGCCAAATGAACCCATCCTGATGATAAAATTTTCGGCAGCTTTTGGGGACTACAGGTGCATTCCAGTGCTGTTTGAAAAGGCCACTAACTACAAAGAAAAACAAAAAAATGTGCTGCTTGTATAGTCATTGAACTGCTAGATAGATTTTTTTTCTGCAAGATCATTTCTATTTATGGAAGAAAGACATCCTGGAGGAGGAAGAATTTGAGGAAGTTGGCAAGAGTTGCAAAGACACAGATGCTTCAGATGAAGAGCTAATACCTCTGGCTCCTCTTCTTACTCCCAATTTACTATTCTTCCAAAAATAAATGTTCATTTCCTGTGATTTTTACAGAATAACTTAGGTTTATCAGGTGTAAAACCCAGGCATATTAGAAAGCAACCATGCTGCTCTTCTATAACCTGAGTAGTAAGAATAAATACCTCTGTGAAAATAACTTTGGCACTTGCTGCATATATTTTAAAGTGGGGCTTCCCAGCCTGCCTGCGTATTAGGGAATAATGAGGAGATTCACTTTTACTACACAAGAGTAATATTACAGGTTGTAAAGGTGGGTGCACAGGTATGAGTTATGTTAACGTGTAAAGACAATTATCTACATAAGACTGAAATGTAATTGTTTCCCTCAATTGAGACAGAACAGAATGTTACATTAAGAGTCATCACCACAAATTTTAAAATCGTTTACATCACATTGAATCTGGCAAACATTCAGCCCAGCTGACATTCTTCCAATTTTAATTTAAGACAATACCTGGAGCAAGTCTACTGACAGACTATATGCAAGATGTAGTAATATGGAAGGACAGAACATTTCTATATTTAGTCATTTCACCTTCTATCACCTGGAAAATGCCCAAGTAGGCTATCTCCGTTTCACTGAAGATGTGTAGAATGACTATTGCTGACAAGCTAGGGATGCAGACAAGTCCAGAGAATGCTAAGGAAATTATTACTGTTTTAAAAATTTGTTTATTTATTTTGAGAGAGAGAGAGAGAAAGAGCCAGTGCACAAGTAGGGTAGGGGAAGAGAGAGAGGGAGAGAGAGAATTCCAAGCAGGCTCTACACTATCAGCACAAAGCCTAATGTAGTGCTTGAACCCACGAACCATGAGATTGTGACCTGAGCCAAGATCAAGAGTTAGATGCTTCACTGTCTGAGCCACCCAAGTGCCTCAGAAATTATTATTTTTTGAACACACCTTCTTCTAAGGTAGTCTACTAGTATAATAGTAATAAAATTTATGGATCGGATAAAACTTATCTCAGGCTTTTCTTACCCACGGATAATAAAATTCTTAAACAGTACCAGTCTAAAACTTTGGGCCTTTTGTTTCAAATTGTAGGAACTGACTATGTAACCCAACACAGGCAGTCAGGTTTCACATTGTCTGAAAGAGTCTCAGCTGATCCGCACAAGGTCTTCAGCATTCTCTGAGGCCAGTGACCAGTGAGGGGGGAGGTCAGCTGCATGGATGTTCATGAATAGACATGAATAGAGTCCATATCTGAGAACTGAAGGATGTTAGAAGTCAACAGACTACTCATCACTTGCCTTTCTGGTTCTGCTGGACCTGGGAGACTAGATAAGTGTCTGCAGATCAAGACAAGTTAGGAAGAACATCTTGGCAGATCTGGGATTATATCCAACAGCACTTCACAGCAACAAATCCTCTGTGCACACATACTACCCTTGCTTCCTAGAAATCTTAGAGAATGAATCGAGGAGGCTTCTAATGTGGGTTTAACAGAGGCTGCATTACAGCAGTCACCCAGAATAGTAAAGTTGAAGTTTTGGACCTGAGGTCTATGAATCTTGTAGGTTAAGTACTTGTGTCTGGAATTTTAGGCCACTAATCCAGTGTCCAGAATTTTATGCTACTCATCTAACACATTTGGTAAGTGCAGTATATTCTTTAAGAATCTGCAAACACCATGTGGTCATTTAATTGATACATTTTGTGTAATCAAACTATCATGATAATCCTGTGATGTCGGTGCTATCAATGTCCCTGTTTTTCAGATGTAGAAACTAAAGCATAGAGAAGATCCTGTATCTTGGTATAGATCATAGAGAACTAAGCCAGAATTAAAATCCAGACAGTGATATTCCAGAGTCTCTGACATCAAACACTCCTAAGCTACAAAATGGTCTGTCTCATTGCTCTCTCTTTCTGACATTTCCTCTTTTCAGGAGGTTTGGAGCTAGGTTTTGTGTGAGGTTGCTGAGTGATCTCAGAAATGGTATCCAGTAAGGATATTTTATTTTATAAAAATAAAATAAAATCCAGTAAGGATATTTTATTTTATAAAAATAAAGGATTATTTTCCCCCCTCTCATCAGGGAAGTATTAAAATAGGTAATAATAAGGGGTATAGGTCTTTTGGATTTTTTATAGTTGAAATTTTGAGGGCTCAGTGGAAAGTTTTACCTATCAGAGTTTTCATGCTAATTATAGTCAGGAATAACAACAAACATGTTTTAAATGGGAAGACTTAGCAAAGAGTGTTGTTGAAATTTAGGGAGTGGGGCTCAATGGCTATACCATGAGAAACCCTGCAGAGAGGCCACCGTGTGATGACACGCCATCTGAACCTCCAACTTCTGGGCATATGGGCCAAATTATATCATCACGAGAGGGCTCCATTCTTTCATGAGAATGATGTAGATAAGGATGCTAATCCATTAATTTGCAACGAGAAGTATAGTTACCCTGTGGACTGGAATACTTGCATAAGCATGGCCAGCACATTCTCACCCTGTAGGCGGGCCAATGCAGGAAACCAAATTATAATCAGAAGGTTGCTTGATTAACATGGAAGTAGAGAAAAGGACAGTGAGATGATTTTAGGTTTAATGATGTGAATCAAAAACAGCCTGATCTGTCCGTCTCCACAGCAGGGATAGCCTTTCAAACAGCCCTGCAATACTCGCATTTCACTGACTTAAATTCCCTCTGCACTCATGGAGTGTGGAGAGACACAGCCAACTTTTGTCTTATGATTATGATTATTGTATAATTATTTTCGGACTAATCTCTCTATTGGACAAAGTTATCTTTTTTCCCAAATGTGTTGCATATTTTAGTTTAACTTGCTCAAGCCAGAAAAAACCATCCTCTTTCCTTCATGTTATTTCTACTAACTGTTCTAATTTATCTTTGGACTCCTGCTCAGAGAACAGTTGAAGTTTCAAGTATTTCCATGTATTATTAACTATAGGATAAAAACCTAAAGGAGTACAATAGGAAAAGGATGATTTCTCATGTCTATGCATCTTTCTTATCTAAAAAGTTTATAAAAATCAATAATTAAGGTATGTTAAAGATATTTAACAAACAAGGAGTATGTCCTAGACTCGATTCACATTCTACTCATATTCTGATATGTTTTTCTAACTTGAGTCCATGGATCAGGAAAATTAACTCTCAGAAAGATTATTTCAATGCCTTACAAGTTCCTAAATACCAAACAACTGTTTATTCACATTTACTGAACAATTCTTACTAAAACAAGTAAAGTATTCTGACTATAGAAAGCTATTTTCATCAAGTGTTAAAACCAGAATTAGGTAGGTAGATATTTTTGTCAAACTTGAAAATTCACTTAGCCAGAATATCTTATTCTGAATAAACTGAGTTATAATAATCATATGTTATTATTGAGTCTTTGGGTCAGTCGATACGTTAACATTTATACCAACTGTGTAATATAACAGATCTTCTACTTTTGACCATGATATAGTGCCTCAAAATTTCTTTTTTTTAATAATTTACTGTCAAATTGGTTTCCATACAACACCCAGTGCTCATCCCAACAAGCGCCATCCTCTGTGCCCGTCACCCACTCTCCCCCCTCTCACATTCCCCTTACCCCTCAGTTTGTTCTTAGTCTTTGAGAGTCTCTTATGTTTTGTCTCCCTCTCTCTCTGTGTCTTTTTTTCTTTTCCCCTCTTCCCCTCCCCCATGATTTTTGGTAAGTCTCTCAAAATCCACCTATGCATGGAAACATATGGTATCTGTGTTTCTCTTACTGACTTATTTCACTTAGCATAATACCCTCCAGTTCCATCCACATTGCCACACATGGCCAGATTTCATTCTTTCTCATTGCCATGTAGTATTCCATTGTTTATATATATACCACATCTTCTTTATCCATTTGTCAGGTGATAGACACTTAGTCTCTTTCCATGATTTGGCTATTGTCAAAAGTGCTGCTATGAACATTGGGGTACACGTGCCCCTATGCATCAGCACTCCTATATCTCTTGGGTAGATTCCTAGCACTTCTACTGCTGGGTCATAGGGTAGTTCTATTTACATTTTTTTGTGGAACCTCCATACCATTTTCCAGAGCACCTGGACTAGTTTGCATTCCCACCAACAGTGTAGGAGGGTGCCTATTTCTCCACATCCTCACCAGCATCTATAGTTTCGTGATTTGTTCATTTTAGACACTCTAACTGATATGAGGTGGTATCTCAGTGTGATTTTGATTTGTATTTCTCTGATGATGAGTGACATTGAGCATCATTTCATGTGTCTGTTTGCCTTCTGGATGTCATCTTTGGAGAAGTGTCTATTTACATCTTCCGCCCATTTCGTCACTGGATTATTTTTTTCGGGTGTGGAATTTGATAAGTTCTTTATAGATTTTAGATACTAGTCCTTTATCCGATATGTTATTTGCAATTATCCTTTCTCATTCCGTCAGTTGTCTGTTAGTTTTTTTGGTTGTTTCCTTTGCTGTGCAGAAGCTTTTTATCTCGATTAGGTCCCAGTAGTTCATTTTTGCTTTTAATTCCCTCGCCTTTTGAGATGTGTTGCGTAGGAAATTGCTGCGGCTCAGGTCAAAAAAGTATTTTCCTGCTGCTTTCTCCTCAAGGATTTTGATGGTTTCCTATCTCAATTCATTTTGAGACCTTCATCTATTTTGAGTTTGTTTTTGTGAGTGATGAAAAAAAGTGGTCTAGTTTCATTCTTTTGCATGTTGCTGTCCAATTCTCCCAGCACCATTTGTTAAAGAGGCTGTCTTTTTTCCATTGGATACTCTTTCCTGCTTTGTCAAAGATTAGTTGGCCATATGCTTGTAGGTCCATTTCTGGGTTCTCTATTTTATTCCACTGGTCTATGTGTCTGTTTTTGTGCCAATATCATACTGTCTTGATGATTACCGTTTTGTAGTAGAGGTTAAAGTCTGGGATTGTGATGCCTCCCGCTTTGGTTTTCTTCTTCAATATTATTTTGGCTATTTGGGGTCTTTTGTGGTTCCATACAAATTTTAGGATTGTTTGCTCTAGCTTTGAGAAGAATGCTTAGGGCAATTTTGATTGGGATTGCATTGAATGTATAGATTGCTTTGAGTAGTATTGCCATTTTAATGATACTTATTCTTCCAATCCATGAGCATGGATGTTTTTCCATTTCCTTGTGTCTTCCTCAATATCCTTCATAAGTTTTTTTTATAGTTTTCAGCGTAGAGATCTTTTACATCTTTGGTTAAGTTTATTCCTAGGTATTTGATGGTTTTTGGTGCAATTGTGAATGGGATTCATTTCTTTATTTCTCTTTCTATTGCTTCATTGTTGGCGTATAGGAATACCACCGATTTCTGTACATTGATTTTGTACCCTGCAACTTTGCTGAATACATGGATCAGTTCTAGTAGGCTTTTGGTGGATTCTGTCGGGTTTTCCATGTAAAGTATCATGTTGTCTGCGAAAAGTGAAAGTTTGTCTTCCTCCTTGCCTATCTTGATGCCTTTTTTGCTTTGTTGTCTGATTGCTGATGTTAGGACTTCCAACACTATGTTAAATAGCAGTGGTGAGAGTGGACATCCCTGTCGTGTTCCTGATCTCAGGAGGAAGGCTCTCAGTTTTTCCCTATTGAGGATGATATTAGCTGTGGGCTTTTCATAAATGTCTTTATGATGCCTAAGTTTGTTCCTTCTATCCCGACTTTCTCGAGAGTTTTTATTAGGAAAGGGTGCTGTATTTTGTCAAATGCTTTCTCTGCATCTATTGACAGAATCATATGGTTCTTTTCTTTTCTTTTGTTAATGTGATGTCTCACCTTGATTGATTTGCAAATATTGAACCTGCCTTGCAACCCAGGGTTGAATCCTACTTGATCATGGTGAATAATTCCTTTTATATGCTGTTGGATTTGATTTGCTAATATCTTGTTAAGAATTTTTGCATCCATATTCATCAAGGGTATTGGCCTGTAATTCTCTTTTTTTTTGCTGGGTCTCTATCTGATTTGGAGTCCGGGAGTTTTCCTTCTGTTTCAATTTTTTGGAACAGCTTGAGGAGGATAGGTATTAACTCTGTTTTAAAAGTTTGGTAAAATTCCGCAGGGAAGCCATCTGGCCCTGGACTTTTATTTGCTGGGAGATTTTTGATAACTGGTTCAATTTCTTCACTAGTTATGGGTCTGTTCAAGTTTTCTATTTCTTCCCATTTGAGTTTTGGTAGTGTGTGGTCTAGTTTTAATGATATTTTAATGATATTTATTCTTCCAATGCATGAGCATGGGATGTTTTTCCATTTCCTTGTGTCTTCCTCAATATCCTTCATAAGGATTTAGGAATTTTTCCATTTCTTTCAGGTTTTCCAATTTGATGTATATATTATTCTCTGATAATTGCTTGTATTTCTGAGGGATTGGTTGTAATCAGTCCCTTTTCGTTCATGATTTTATCGATTTGACTTTTCTCTCTTTTCTTTTTGAGAAGCCTGGCTAGAGTTTTATCAATTTTGTTAATTTTTTCAAAGACCCAGCTCTTGGTTTCATTGATCTGTTCCACTACTTTTTCTATTTCTATATGATTAATTTCTGCCCTGATCTTTGTTATTTCTCTCTTTCTGTTGGGTTGTCTTAGCTGTTCTGCTTCTTGTTCCTTTAGGGGTGCTATTAGAATTTGTGTTAGTGATTTTTCTTGTTTCTTGAGATAAACCTGGATTACAATATATTTCCCTCTCAGGACTGCCTTTGCCACATCCCAAAGCATTTGGATTTTTGTATTTTCATTTTCATTTGTTTCCATGTATTTTTTAATTTCTTCTCTGATTTCTTAGTTGACCCATTTTTCTTTTAGGAGGTTGTTCTTTAGCCTCCATGTTTTGGGAGGTTTTCCAGACTTTTTCCTGTGGTTGATTTCAAGTTTCAAAGCATTGTGGTCTGAAAGTGTGCATGGTTTGATCTCAATTTTTTAATATTTATTCAGTGCTTCCTTGTTCCCCAAAATATGGTCTGTCTTGGAGAATGTACCGTGTGCATTTGAGAAGAATGTAAATTCCTTTGCTTCTGGATGAAGGGCCCTGAAGATGTTAGTGAGGCCCATCTGTTCCAATGTGTCATTCAGGGCTATTGTTTCTATGGTGATTCTCTGTTTAGGGTATCTATCCAGTGTTGTGAGTGGGGTATTAAGGTCCCCTGCAATTAGCACATTTTTGTTGATATGATTGCTTACATTGGTAATTAGTTGCTTTACAAATGTGGGTGCCCCAGAATTTGGCTCATAAATATTTATAATCATTAGCTCTTCCTGCTGGATAGTCCCTGTGATTATTATATAATGCCCTTCTTCATCTCTTATTACATCTTTAACTTTAAATTCTAGTTCGTATGATGAAATGTGGCTACTCCAGCTTTCTTCTGACTTCCCATAGCATGGTAGATAGTTCTCCATCCTCTCACTTTCAATCTGAAGGTGTCCTCAGGCTAAAATGGGTCTCTTTAAGACAGCATACAGATGGGTCTTGTTTTTTAATCCATTCTGTTACCCTGTATCTTTTAATTGGAGGACTTAGTCCATTTACATTCAGTGTTAATATCGAAAAATATGAGTTTAAAGTCACTCTGTTATCTGTAGGTTTCATGCTTGTAAAGATGTTTCTGATAGTTGTGTTCCTTGCAGCCTTTCCTTCATTAATTCCCCCTCAGGATCTCGTGTAATACTGGTTTATTTGTGATGTATTCCTTCAGTTTTTGTTTGTCTGGGAAGACCTTTATCTCTCCTTCCATTCTGAATGACAGGCTGGCTGGATAAAGGATTCTAGGCTGCATATCCTTCCTGTTCATCACATTGAAGATTTCCTGCCATTCCTTTGTGGCTTGCCAAGTTTCTGTAGATAAGTCTGCTACTACCCTAATGTGTCTACCTTTGTACGTCAAGGCCTGTTTATCCCTAGCTTTTTTCAGAATTCTCTCTTTGTCTTTGTATTTTCCCAGCTTCACTATGATGTGTCGTGCTGAGGGTCTATTCATTTTATGTCTGAGGGGAGTTCTCTGTGCCTCTTGGATTTCAATGCCTGTTTCCTTCTTATTGGGGAAGTTCTCAGCAGTGATTTGTTCAAGTACCTCTTGGACTCCTTTCTCTTCTTTCTCTAGAATTCCTATAATACGGATATTATTCCATCTGATTGCATCACTCAGCTCTCAAATTCTCCTTTCCTGTTCCTGAATCAGTTTCTCCCTCTTTTTCTCTGCTTCCTCTTTTTCCATAATTTTATCTTCTAATTCACCTATTCTCTCTTCTGCCTCTTCAATTCGCACTGTGGCTGCCTCTGATTTGTTTTGGACCTCATTTAAAGCATTTTTTAATTACTTCTGGCCAGTTTTTAGGAGCTTGGTCTCTGCCTCGAGGGTCCCCCTGCTTTCTTCTATGCTTTTTTCAAGTCCAGCGAGTATTTTTATGTTTATCATTCTATATTCTTGTTCTGTTAAGTTACTTATGTTTGGTTTCATCATTTCTTGCGCTGTCACTATTTCCTGTACATTCTTTTGAGGGGAGTTCTTCCATTTTGTCATTTTGGCTAGGCGCGTATTGGTTTATTTCCTAGGTCTCCCTCCTTGGCTCGCTTTCTTTCTCCCACATTGCACTCACTCTGTCTCCCAGGATTTTCTGGATTTTGTGTTCTCTTCCCTGTGGCTTCCAACTCCTCTTCTTGCAGATCTCTGGTATTGAGATTCCCTCAGTCAGTCCGTCTTAGTTTGAAAGACATGGGAGAGCACCAGGTTCCCCTACTCCTCCTCCCTTTTGGCCCTGGAAGTTTCTTTAGTCTTGGTTAACCGAGAGGAGTGAGCATGGTTCTTAGATCCATTCTTCCTTTGGTGGACCACTGTTAGTAGGAGGTCCTTATTCTCAGATGTGTAGCATTGCTGTCCACGACCAGTCCCCCCTCATTCCTTCTCCAATCTCACTTTTAGCTTCAGCAGATATTTCCTGAACACTCTTATAACTTCTCACCACAAAGGCCTGTATGTTTGTTTTTTTGGTTTTTTTTTTTTGACTGAAATATTTCATCAGGTCTAGGGGAGCAGGACACCCTGAAAGTACTGGATTTCTGGCACACCAAAGGCAACCTGATTGAAGTTAGTCAGCAAATACCCCAGCCTCCACAACTTCTATTGGACAACTGCATAGTTCACCTTTCAAGTCACTTGAATGTTCCCAGAGGGGATAGAGGCCTGGTCCCTAAGGCATCATTCATACACTAACACACCTTTATTGGCTCCTCTGTCACCATTCCCTCAACTTATACTTCCTGAGATTGCCTCTCAGATCAAGTCTGCCCAAATCTTTGTCACAGCATCTGCTTCCATGGGAACAAAAAGAAAACAAAGCTCTCTACTTCTTACTTCCTATCATGTAGAACTTGTAGAGGTAAGTCAATTCACCACAATCTAAAATTAAACCTAGAGAATGAGTAGGACTACCTAGGACACTAAGTGATATGTAACTGACCTGATTCCATAGGACTAGAATAGAAAATTGTGTTCCCTATTTCTGAAAACTCTCAACTCTAGGTGATTTCTAATTTTGCCTATGGTTCAAGCAAAATTATATGACTACTCTTTAGTGAGAATTTGAACTTCTGAATTATTTATATTTCTTTTAAAATGAAACAATAATATATTTAAAAGTCAGTAACAATGCTCATTGCCTTTGACCCATTAATTCCACCTTGGGGAACTTTCTGGAAGGGAACTCCTGTTACAAAAAAGCATGTATGCTATAGACATGAAAATATGCATTTCAGGACTAGTAACAAATGGTTGAAAATAAATGTGTAACAATGAGGAGTGACAGACTAGATTATAATGCATTAACTACATGTAAAATTATGTGCCAGAAGAGAGGACATTAAAAAGCATGCTTTTGATGTGAAGGTAAATGAAAAAAAAAAGCTGTAAAAAGCTATATTTGTGTTACAATTACCTTGTAAGATGGATGTTTGCATATGGACAACAGCTAGAGTAGAAGTGGGTGAGGTTACCTATAATCTATCAAGATGGCTGTTTTCTTTTCATCTAGTACTAAAATCAGATTTGAGAAGCAAAGAATGTGGTTGGGGCTCTAAATATAATGTTTTTAAATACTGGCAGATTGGTCACAATTCAGTCCCTAGTCGTAAGTCTAGCTTCAAAACAAAGGCTCAGTGTTTCCATTTACTTTCTTCTCAGGGAAGGAATGAAACCCTCACCTCTTTTGAGTATATTACCTTTGGACAAGAACTCCAGGACTGGATAGTGTCAAACAATTGTGAACATTGTTAGACATTTATCTTTACTTTTCTCCCCTACCAAAATAAAAATAGCAGGGTGCCTGGGTGGTTCAGTCCGTTACATGTTCAACTTCAGTTCAGGTCATGATCTTGCGGTTTGTGAGTTTAAGCCCCTGGTTGGGCTCTGTGCTGACAGCTAGGGGCCTGAAGCCTGCTTCAGATTCTGTGTCTCCCTCTCTCTCTGCCCCTCCCCTGCTTGTGCGCTCTCTCTCTCTCTCTCTCTCTCTCCATCTCACTCTTTGGGGCACCTGGGTGGCTCAGTCAGTTAAGCCACTGACTTTGGCTCAGGCCTTGATCTCACGGGTCATAGGTTGAGCCCCACATCAGACTCTGTGCTGACAACTCAGAGCCTGGAGCCTGCTTTGGATCTGTGTCTCCCTCTCTCTCTGCTAAATAAACATTAAAAGAAAAGAGTATCATGACAGTAAAGTCTACTTGGGAATCCTAGATTCAGACTGTTAGGATAAAAAGGCACCCTGAAAAGAGGAGGTGATTCAAGGAGGTAAGTGGTTTGCTAAAGTTAATTAGTGGTGGAACCAGAGTCAGCTTTTTTAACCATAAGTGTAGGACTCAGTCAATTTCTTTATCTGTAGATGGAGTAATAGCTTGTGCCCTACATCCATCTTGGTTCTCTCAGGTATCGAATGAAAGGAAATTCATAAAAGGGTTCTGTACATTGCATACCTGGTCCACGATAAAGCAATGTTGCATTGAAAAGAAAAATCAGGTGATAATGGTAGTTGCCTGTTTTATAATCTGTACAGATCAAAGGCACACACCCTTAGAGAGGGGAACATTATCTGGTATATGAAATGCAGCGTGTTTGACTTCTCTCGTGTTAGGCTCTGAAGAATGGGTGACTTAGCCATGCCATGGGTGGCATATCAGCTAGAAGCTACTGATGCATGGTTCTCTGTCCTCAGGCATAACAGTGCCATTCTTTGTACCTGCACCACCTGGGAATGACTCAGGCATAGAAGAGCTAGAGCTGCAAACTTGAGCCCTATCCCCTTTTTTCACCTCATTTTTCAGCCACACTGCACATGCTATCTCCTTCAATACTTAACTCTGTTCTCTCTAACGAGGTGCCCTCTCCTGGGCCCAGCCAGGGGCATTTCAGCCCAGGCTCTTAGGAGAATCCATGCTGAGCTCCCTCAAACCTGTACATGCTCTTCATAAACAAAAAGCCTGCTAAAAGCTGTATGGAAATATTAAAACAAATCTCTGCACATAGGAAATGCCCAAAAAGAGGTAATTAAGAAAGGATAGAACTCTGTATAAAGTAGCATAAGGTTCAAATTGTAAGTACTTTAAACACTAAAAACAATAGTATGCTCAAGTACTACATATGTTATGAAAAAGTATATGATACAGTAGAATAAACAAGGGACTGGATGTTTTAAGATCTGGGTTGTATTCCTGGTTCTGGCCAGGAAATCGGTCTGTGACTGTGGACAGTTACTTGAACACTCTAGGCCCTTTTATAAAGTAAAACAATTTTCTTAGATGATTCCTAATATCCCTTTTAGCTCTGAAGTTCTATAATTATATATAAATAGAATTAAAAATGAGGAAATCTAAAGTATATAACATATATTTTCTTGATATTGAGGCCAATTGATATCAAATTGGCTTCCATTTCAAGAGAAAGATAAAACAATAAAACAAAAAGTTTGAGACACATATCACTCAATACAAAATCACTCTTACTGAATATATCAACATAGGTTTCAATACATAAAGTTTAAGTTCCACTTCAGAAAACAGAGTGCAATGAAAAGTATATTTCTGTCAACTTTTCGTTTCGTTTAAGAGTGGGGCTCTTTCTTTCTTCCTCTTTTTCCCTCTGCCCTCCCCACCTTTCTACAGAACAGCATAGATTTTAAGAACACACATTCAGCCAGATTGAGGTCAAAGGCAAGGTCTGCCTCTATCTAGCTCGATGACCTTAGAAAACTTTGTGTCTCATTAAAATTAATTATAATGATAGTACTTACCTTGAAGGGTAGCTGCAAAGATTAAATGGCATTATATATAAGGCTCTTAAAATATTGGAAGGACTTAGTATGTGTTAACTCTTAAGAGTATAGTTAATGTAGAGAATATTAATATCTATTTACCCTGTATAGGTGGGAGATCACATCTGTAGAAAAAAGGCAAAGAATTTGATATAGAAGCATGGTTAGTATCCATAGGATGTCCAGATAGCAATGCCTAGCAGGCAGTTCAAAAGGACACCTGTAGTTCAGAGAGAGATCCAGGCTGAAGGTTTATATTTGTCACGCTACCCACATAGGCAGAGGTTTCATATCTATAAATGGCTAACATTAGCTATGAACAAAAATTGTGTTGTGTGAGGAGAGATGAGGGTGAAAGAACAGGACTTTATCTTGGCACCTACTCTTAAAGAATAGGCTGGGATAAATGAACCAGTGTAAGCTTCTGAGAGATTGTCCACAGAACTGGAAGAGAAGAGAGTGATTCCATAAATGCCAAAGTTTCACACAAGAGGTACTCAATACAGTCAAGTTATGTAGACTTGAATCCAGATAAAGGCTGAGAAAAAGCCATTGCCTCTGACAATTCAAAGATTATTGCTAACCTTTGAAAGAGCCGTCTTGGAGGGGATGATGATAGAAGAAACTAAATTTCAGCTGGCTAAGGAATAAATGGGAGATAAAAAATACAAGGTGGGGAGTATAGATTCCTATCTCAGTATGTAGTCAGGCAAATGGAGCTCATAGCCTGATGAAGGTGAGAAGGAAGACGAATGCTCACAGGTACACATCGAGAGAGTCATGCATTTTTAAGACATAACTTATTATTTCGTGCATTCCATTGTGGAAAAAATCTTGAAAACAATGATATGCAATAAATCTTCCACTGGAAAATAGCTTTAAACTACTGTGACAAAATACAAAATTTCAGAGTTTTAAAATAGCCTTTAGGTAAATATCAGAAAGGCTATATATACTCTTAGCTTTTTGTTACAGAAACAAGTAGGTATGATACCAAACAAGTTAAGTGGGAAAAGTTAGTTAATCAGTCCATGTTTTGTCTGCATGGTGCCAAATAGCTGCTTCCCCTGATTTTCTCACTAAATTGACACAATCGAACATTTGTGGTGGCATCATTTAGAAAAGGCCCCAGGTGTTTAAAGAGGCATTGCTTATCTAAATTGTACTACATGACTAGGCTTTGTTCATTCACAAAAGGTGAGATAAATATATATGTATAAATACGCATATACATTGTATATGTGTGTCTGTATGCATATGTACTTGTGTAAATATACGTATGTATGCACACAAAGACACATATATAAAATACACACATATATTCTTAGCTCGGTATTTAGCATTTAGCTGAAATTTTTTAAAGCTAACAATTTTTTTAATATATATATCTAGCATTCTCAAGGTGAAACTTTGTGTATTCTGTGTTATTTCCTCGGTTTAAGTCAGAGTAGAGGAGTCAAGTTATGATTTATAAAGTTCATTCTATATGAGATAGTAGAAAGTGAAGGGAAGAAAAGAGAGAAAATGCCAAGGACTAGGGTTGTGAATAGGGTAAGAAAGATAAGGAGAAACAAGAAATCTGGAGGGAAAATAAAACAAACAGATAAACAAACAAGAAAAACCCATTGCTTCTGCAAATCACAAGGTAGCTAAGGGCAACTGAAGAGGTCCTTACTGGCGAATTCAGTTCTTATCCTGGGTATCTTTTCCACCTATCAAGGCAAGACATTTTGAGGAAGATTTCTGGGGTCATAGCTGAAATTTTCACATCGGAATTAGTTTAGATCTCCAAATCTCTGACTCATGACCTCCTAAACAGAACATAACATTTGCTCACAGAAGAAGGAAGGCGAGTTAATCTAGTGGAATACTTTTAAGTAGCTTCCAAGAAGAAACATTTTTATCCACACTGGTTAAATAGGAGAAAAGGCTAAAATTAGCTCTAACAGACCTCTGAATTGTCCAATAAATGTCATTGCAATTGCTCTCAAATAAAATAACCTTATGCCGAGTAGGAAAGGTCAAATAACATAATATGAATACCATTATCAATGACTAATTCAATTTATGTCACCGTTTTAGATATTTCAGCAAGAAAGAGCTATAATGATTACTGAGCATTTGTTATTGCTAACATTTTCAATGAAAAACTACTCTTTCCCAAAACAGATTTTGAAAATACATGTAACGTTGATATCTGGCATGGTGTTGTCATAAGAAAATGCAGTAGTGAGAAAAATCCATAAAGGAGGAAGACTCCTAGTTCACAGAAGTGTGAGAAGGTGCTAATGCATGAATGTGAATTAGTCGCAGTGTTTTCTACCATTCCAGAAACTCCGATTCCAGATCCATTTGTTTAAAAAAATTTTTTAGTGGTTATTTTATTTTTGAGAGACTGAGAGAGACAGAGCACGAGAGGTGGGACAGAGAGAGAAGGAGACACAAAATCCAAAGCAGGCTGCAGGCTCTGAGCTGTCAGCAACAGAGACCAATGCAGGGCTCTAACCCACGAACCGTGAGATCATGACCTGAGCCGAAGTCGGACATGTAACGGACTGAGCCACCCAGGTGCCTCCTGATACACTGTTTTCAAAGAGAGAGTCTGTCCCATTTTGTGTGTACCCAAAAGATAGAGGGAGAGACATGAAATATGAAACTCCAAGAGCAAATTTTAAAGCACATTAAATTTGACCCAAGTACTCTCTCCCCTTCTGTATTCACATATCCCTTCTCCTTCTACCACCATTAGGTGCTTATTCTGGGTTTTGTTTTGTAAGGATTCTGTTCCCCCCTAGAATCAATAAAGATGTAGGCTAAGTAGCTGTTAAGATTTGGTCCCTCTAGAGTATCTGAATTTCAAACAATAGACAGATACATACTGTGCACATCTAATGTGTGTAGCGCTATGGGTTGATAAGAAGAGATGGTAAAGAGAACAATAAAGATTAATTGCTGTTGAGGGAATCACTGTCCTATAGAATTATCTTTTCTGAACAATTTAGTAATACGAGAGAGTATAGCCTGCTACTGAGAATTATACAATCTGGAGCCAGCTTACTTGGCTTCACATCTTGGTTCTGCTGTGTACTAGCTACATGACCTTGGGGAAGTCCCTTAAACTACACAGGCTTTGGTTTTCATATATTTAACAAGGGGACAATTATATTCCTTTCCTCAGAGACTTGTATTATATAGCATTACATATTAAATTCACATGTATATACTTATATAGTGTTTGCAGTGTTCCACATATTATTCTAAGCATCAGTGTTATTGTTATAAATAGACGGTCATAATTGAATACCATTGTTTATTTTACTCTAGGGAACACATGATTGGCGATTACAAGTTAAACACATTATTGGCTTTCAAATAGATAAATTATGCTGTAGACTCTTCAACAATAAATATTGAATAATATTACTTTGTCCAAAATAAATTACTTTGTCCAAAAGCTTTTCAAGGTGCTGTTACACTGTAGTAATCATTACAACATCCATGCCATCGTGAAGCCTATATCCTAGTGAGGGAGGCAGATTAAATAGTTGTATAGTCGGGTGATGTCAAGTAATACTGACTTCCCTGATGGTAAAGGAATAATAAGTGGTAAAGGTCCTATTTTAATGTATTTTATTATTATTATTATTATTATTATTATTATTATTATTGTTATTGTTATTGTTATTTAGTTACCTTTTAGTTAATATACAGTTAGTTAACTATTAACATACAGTGCAGTATTGGATTCCAGAGTAGAATTCAGTGATTCATCACTTAGATACAACACCCAGTGCTCATCACACCACGTACCCTCCTTAATGCCCATCACCCATTACCCACTACTCACCTCCCTCCATCAGCCTTCAGTTTGTTCTCTATCCTTAAAAGTCTCTTGTATGTTTCCATCTCTTCTCTGTTTCTTAAATTCCACACATTTAGTGAAATCCTATTATATTTGTCTTTATATGATTAACTTATTTTGCTTAATAATAATACACTCTAGCTCCATCTACATCATTGCAAATGGCATGATTTCATTCTTTTTATGGTTCAGTAATATTCCATTATATATACATACACACACACACACACACACACACACACACACACACCACATTTTCTTTATCCATTCATCTGTCATTGAACATTTAGGTTCTCTCTATACTTTGGCTATTGGTGATACTGCTGCTATAAACATTTGGGTGAATCTACCCCTTCAAATCTGTATTTTTGTATCCTTGGGGTAAATGAAGGTGCCATTTTATTATTTTTCTTAATTTAAAAAATGTTTAACGTTTATTCATTTTTGAGAGAGAGAGAGACAGACAGAATGCTGTCTGGGGAGGAGCAGAGAGAGAGGGAGGACAGAGTCTGCCTAGGCTCTAGGCTCTGAGCTATCAGCACAGAGCCCAATGCAGGGCTCGAAATCACCAATGGTAAGAATGTGGCCTGAGCCAAAGTCAGACACTTAACCAATTGAGTAACTCAGGTACCCTTGGAGGTGCCATTTTAAATAGCATTGTCAAGAAAGGTTTCCTTGAAGACTATGAGAAGAGCCTTGGCTTTAGTGAGGGAGAAAGCTGTGTGAATGCCTGTAGGATACACATTCCTCACCAGAGTGGTGAGTGCAAAGGCCCTTAGACTGGAAGTTACTTAATGTGTTCAAGGAATAATGAGAACCTCATTTCGTTTACTGCACAAATGAAGGAGCAAAGGGCCGAGGGGTGGGAAATGAGTATGAGATGGCGAGGGCCGATCATAGAGAAGCTGGTGGACAGGGTCTTATTCTTAATACGTTGTCAAGTCATTGGAGGGTTATAAACCTTAGTGTGACATGATCTCATTTACATTTGGAAGCATTGGAGGGGTTTATGGGTAAGTTATAGTCTAGAGTGGAGGGGCAGACAGTACTAAAAGAAAAATGAGTTAGGAGGCTCTTGCAGTTCAAATAAAAACTGGGACATTGGGAGTAGGAGTGGAAGAGAGAGCTGTTATGAGATTTGGCACATAGAAAATAAAAAAAGAGATTTTCTGTCCATATATACCTACAATTTCAGACCACCCTCACTGTGGCCCTCCCCGTATTTCTCCCGATAAATAAAGTACATAGGCAAAGACAGTGAAGATGATGTTCCTGTAGGGTATAAATTGTGAAAAATAGAAATTATTTACCCATGACTGTGTTATTGAAGACAGGATTATGCATGACGCATCATCCTCGCTCCCTCCACTGTGGGGGCTGATGTGTTTGGGGAAGGCCAAACCAGAGAGGTGAGATAGAGCTGGGTCCTTAATGAGTAGGTGAGGTTCTGACTCAGAACAGGAAGGATAAAGGCATTCCATTAATGGCCAGTTATGGAATATGGCCGTTTCTCCAGATCCTTGGCTGGTGCCTTGGGGAGGGATGAAAGGCAGTGAACTGCCACTTAGCAGACAGGAGTCTGTGTTCCCTCTCTCTAAATAAATACACTGTGCTTTACCACCTCACTAAGCTCTCTAGGACAAGTATCTTTTTCTCGATAAGAAAAGAATCCTAGTGCTCCTGCCAGTGGTGTTTGCCATTCCTCCCCTCTTTTCCCTTGGAGTTGTTTGCTGGGGGATGAATATGTGTCTCCAACCCCTTTCAGGTTTAACATGTAAATGTGAACACAAAAGATTCATCACACCTAATTAATATTTTGAGGCCATCTGATAGGACCACAGCTGCCTTTTTATGCAGTGGCACTAAATGAATTCTCTTCTTCATTGGAGTCCAGATGGCTAAAGCGGAAAGGCTGGAAACCATGTGAGAAACCCAGTGCCAGAATCCTAGAGATGGTAGGAAAAGTCCCTGACACTAAACCGCATGGCACTTGAAGTCATTTAGCTTGGTGACAAAGGTGAATATGTTCTTCCTCACCAGGAAAAGGGGACACGGCTCAGCAGGTCTGAGTAGCTCAGGCAGCAGGAGTTGTCTGTAGTGAGAAAGCCAACCCAAAGCCTTTGTCCTGAAGGGAAGTAAATTTTAGCTGCTAATTGAGGAGCAGAAGGGTGACCTGGCATTGCTACTCCCCGGACACTTTGCCCAGCCTGTGCTCTTGCCTCAGTTTTCCCGTCAATATGTCTCTCTCCACTCTCTTCATGTACTGAAACTTTACTTGTGCTTCAAAACTATATCATTTATGAGTAAGACCAACGGTTCTTTATCACTTCTAACAAAAGGTAAAACAAAAGCGACAAAAAGGGGTAGAAAAAATACTTATAGACTTACATAGTTAAGATACACAAGTTAAGGGGCACCTGGGTGGCTCAGTCGGTTAAGCATACTACTCTTGATTTTGGATCAGGCCATGATTTCATGAGAAATCAAGTCAGAGATCAAGTCCCATGTCAGGATCCTTGCTGGGCATGGAGCCTTCTTAGGATCCTGTCTTTCTCAGGGTGCCTGGGTGGCTCAGTTTGTTAAGCATCTGACTTGGGCTCAGGTCATGATTTCATGGTTCATGGGTTCGAGCCCTGCATTGGGCTCTGTGCTGACAGCTCAGAGCCTGGAGCCTGCTTTGGATTCTGTTTCCTTCTCTCTCCCCCTTCCCCTGCTTGTGCTCTGCCTCTATCTCTTAGAAATAAATAGATGTTAAAAAAAAAAAAAAAGGATTCTCTCTCCCCCTCTCTCCCTCCCTCTGCCTCTCCTGTGCTATGCTTGCTCACTCTCTATAAATACATACATACATACATACATATATACATACGTACATAAATAAAATACTCCAGTTAAGTCCAAAGGTGAAGGCTCAGCTTCAGGCATGGCTAAGCTCAGTGCTTAAATAATGTCATCAACAACAGGGGTATGAGAATAGATTCTAGACATAGAAACATTGTCAAGCAATAGGAAGATACTAGTCACATAGAAGAGGGAGGCAGCTTTCCATTGGGTCAAAGTCAGAGTGAGCCTCATTGGCCTGGTTATCATAAATTATATGTCTACACCTGAACTCTGTATTATGGCCTGGAGCATGGACTCTCCTCCCTGGCCTAGATCTTTCCAGGTGCTTACACATAACTAGATGGAATCAGCACCACCAGACTACAACGGCTGAAACTGAGGGAGAGCAAGTCTCCTCAATAAAAATAAGATCGTAAGATTCTATTATGGCAGAAGGGAAAAGTTGTTGCTGTATGGAGGGGGGAGAAAAAAAGCCGCCACCACCACCACCATCACCACCACCACCACCACCACCATCACTATCACCATCACCATCACCATCACCATCACCATCACCATCACCACCACCATCACCACCACCACCAAATCACCTACAAATAAATGCCCACTAAGGAGGCTTTGTTTATATTTTCTTTCCTTCAGGAACTTTTTCCTAACATCCCAGCCAGAAGTGAAACCTTCCTCTCTGAATACACTCTGTTAAGCAGTTTTGTTTGTTTGTCTTGTCATATTTACTTATGCATGTGCCTTCTCTCTGTTACAATCCTCCATGAAAAGCCCTTTGTTCTATTTGTACCTGAATTGAACATGAACTGTAGCACTGCGTGTTCCATACAGAAAGCGTGTTTTAAGAAGGGATGATTATCGCGTTTATAGATTTTTGGGGGGATTTGAAAAATTGGTTATACAATTTTTAGAAAATGAAGTAAGAGTCAATGACTACAGAACCATGGAAATGAGTCATGAACAGTTTTTGTGGATTTCTCATACCATTGACACAGATTATTTACTGACTTATTTAAGATTTTCATAGATTCTTATTCATCCATAATATTGTTTTCTAAAAATAATATTAACCAATATTTGTTGAATGCCTTATATATAGGACATGAATAATGCAAACTTACTTTCTAATCTCAATTTTCCATAGAAGCCTAGGATCATAATCTCCATTTTACAGATTATGATTCTGAAGAGTAGAGAGATTAAAACACTGAGCCCAACTGTGGAGACAGAGTTAGGTAGAGACCAGATTTGAACTTAGTTCTGACTAAAAAACAAAAACAAACAAACAAACGAAGAGTGGGGTTTTTTTTTTACCTTACCATAAATATCTTATTTTTTAATGTTTTCACACTTATGTGTCCTGTTTTAATCACCTGGAAGTAAGGTGATGACTTTCTCTACTATTATTGGAAGATAAGGGCATGGTTTTACCAGGTAATGATATATTTCCCTCCTTCCCTCTCCTTCCATTCTTTCCTTTTCCATTATTCCTTTTCTTTGAAGAATAAGTTGTGTAGCAGTCAGCATTTAGAAAGATAGAATGGCTTTGGAGCTCTCTGCTTGGCTTCTTGGGGTGAAGAGATTTAGCTCATTCACTCACTCCACCACTGAACAAGCTATGAACTTGAACAAGATAGTAAACCTTTGTTTCTTTTTTAAAAAGTGGCTAAAATAATAGTACTTACTTTAAGTGGTTGCTATGAGAATTAAATGGAATACTTTATTAATGCATTTACTCTTGAGCTTGGTACATACAAAATACACAATAAAATTTGTGCTGTTTTGGTTACTATTTATTTTATGAAGTAAATTTGATCCCCAAGACTTTATGATCTTTGAATTGTTTTAACAAGTTGACTACCCTATTTCCATAAATAAAAAGTAGAACTACTTGAAATCATCAAGAGATATTAGTCAAATAAAGGTTAATGATAATTATCGATGTACACAGAGCATTAAATGTAAAAAACAATAAAAACAGAATCCTGTGGTAGATTCAGGATCTCATAGAAATAGTCCAATGTTGTTACCCCATGGACTCAAAAACTCATAGGATCAGTTTCTAATGAGGTCAAGTCCATTTTATGAGCAAGAGAATAGTTTCAACTGCAAAGTGAAAATTAGCCAACGAAACTACTGAAATATTTTGTTTTTTGGTTATTTTTCTTCTCACCTGAAAAATGTGAGAAAAATCATAGGTATAATATCCATACAGGTCATCATTATTTGTAACCATAAAACTCCCTCAGCTCTGTAAAAGATATCTTTTCTTTAGTTTGATCAGATCACTGGCTTGAAGAGCAAAGGACTGTATAGCGAAACCCGCGTCCTGGGTCTGAACTGACCAGTAGGTAACACGAAAGAAAGGAAGATAGGGGATAGCTTATATTTACAATCTGCAGAGTTAATGATAGTTCCTTCTGTCTGCAACCTGCTCTAACATCTCTCTCTCATCAATGTCCTGTGGTTGCTAAGCAACCTCTCATAGAAGTAGTGGAGTGAACAAGATCTGTCAAATTCATTATTTTTGCCTTAAAGAGGCAGTGGCTTCGATGAGAGCAAAAGTAGTATACTTTACCTCGGTTTAAGGTACTGTAGACTGGAATAAAGAAACTTTCCTCCTTCTCTCAATCCCACCCCTTTCGTACTTCTTGCTTTTAGATATGAAAGTCCTTGAGATCCAGAAAAAACTGGAGGTAAAAGTATCTGACATAGCGAAGGAAGTAAAGAAAGAAAAAAAAAAAAGACCAAATTGAAAACTTATAATTTTCTTTCTTAATTTCCATTTCCAGTCACTCTGGAAGCAAGTTACAAAATCTCACACAATCTTGGAATTCAGCAGCAGAGGATTAGAAGGGAGATGAATGGTAGCTCTGTGTATATTTCAAGGGGAGAAGAAACCACAGCTTTTCCTATCCATTCATTGCATGTTTCTGGTAATATCTGGTGTATTCTAAATGTGTGACCTTTGAACCTAAGACAGAATTATTTAAAGGCACGCTGTGGTGACACAATAAAACTGAAGTGACTACTATCGGACACAGGCTGTATTTCTGCACATAACTTTCTCCTAAATATTACAGTGGGATTAGAATTTCTTATGTGTGATTTCTTCCACTGGAATTAATTTTTTTGGAGACTAGAATGGTCCGCATTTCTTTCCTCCAGGGAAATCTTATTGACCTCTTTAGAATAATGTCTTGTATCCTTCCTATGGAATAAATAGGTGTACAAAATAAAATAGTGGTTAATAGCACTCCTTTTGGAAGTATATGGAAGACATATACCATATGATCTCTTTTATATATGGAGTCTCAACGACAAGAACAACAAGAACTAAGCTCATATGTTGGGAGCCGTTTTGGGCTCACAGGATGAGACCCCTCCCTGTGTGGAAAAAGTTGAAGCAAAGCTCCCGCCAGCCAAACTGGCACCTAATCTTACCTCCTTCTAAATAATCTTTCAGGCCTGGATTTCTTGAACTGCTCTCATTGGCCCAAGGGATATAATGCTCTTTGCTTTTATGGCATATGGAAAAGAGGACCTGGTCTTGATGGATAAAATCCGAATGAGAATAATCTGACCAGAAGTAACCTCAAAGTTGCCTCTTGGGGATAGGTTACACAAATTGATCATACAGAATAGCAGTTATGAGTTGGCTAGAAATTAGCAGATGTTAGGCCCCAAGACTCCTTGAACCAAACTAGATTTTCCCTGCAGGTATCGCATTGTGTTAATCATCCCCTCAGCCCCACCATAAAACCTCAAGGCACATCTCCGTAAAGCTTCTCTCAGTATTTGGTTAACAGACTGATAGGAGAGGTTGTAAAGAGACTTAGGACCTTCTCCGGAGGTTAGCTTAGCCAAAAAGTTAGAAGCACTGTTTACAGATAAGGTACAAATAGTAGCTAAACAAAAGTAGCTACACATATCTTCACTGATTAACAACAAATATTGAGGACCTCCCTGAGGTTAACATTTCACGAACCCTTTTGCTATTCCCATCCCCACGCTCCCTTATAATAAAAAGGTAATAACAAAATACTTTTATAGAAACTGCTGTTTGTATAAAGAACAGATAAACATGAACCCTTACGATACAGGCTCACTCAGTCATAAAGGAAAAGAACTTAGACAAGTATTAGAGATCATGTCTCTACCAAGCAAATAATACCTCCTCCATTATGGTTAAAGACTATGGATAAAATGTCTCCTAATCTATCTAAAGATGGTTAACATAGGTCTTAAGGCAACAATGTATGCGCCCTCTGTTTACCAAGGGCTACAACAATCCTGCTCTCTTCCTAAAAACTTTATCTTGTTATTTCCTCTGCTCTGCCTCAAAAACAATGTGTAACTTTGGAACAAAGTCATAAAAACAGTTACTGCCTAATCTAAGAAAAAAAAACTATCTCCTTCTAAGTCTGAGGGATTCACAAATATGCCAACCTAAGAAAAGTTGTAAATGATGCCTCGTCACGGATGTATTGTCACTCGCTACCTTTAAAAATAAAGACACCGAGACTAGCAGGTCAGAGATGCCAGAATTGCCAGGGCTGCCTGCTTGGTCATCAGACTCCATCCCTCTTGTGGCTCTCTCACTTCACTTCACCGGAACAAGGACCCCGGCTCTCATAGATACAGAGAACAGACTGGGAATGTGAGGGGAGAAATTCGTAAAGGAGGTAACAAAGGTGAGTTAAAAAAGATTAGTAAGCTATAAAAAATAATTAGGTAAACATTAGCATCAAGTTTACAGTCAAAGTTGTAGTTATGGCTTGCTTTTGTGTTGCTGCTAGCTTGGAGGAGCACATATTTTGAAAGGCTGAATGAAAACAGAAAAACAAATACCACAAAAACAACGGAATAAAATAATAGTTAATAGTATTTGCTTTGAAAGTACACAAGCACGAAGTTACAGCTTAATTGCAGTAGTCGTGAGGCCTCAGAAGAAACATTTAAGCATGTTAACCCTTGGTTTTCTAACCCATAAATGAGGACACTAAAAATATTGTCTCCTGGGCTAGCTGTGGAGATTCAATGACATAATAATCCATTGAAAATGCTTAGAAGCATTAACAACAGGGGTGCCTGGGTGGCTCTGTTCATTAAGTGACCAACTTTTGATGTTTGGCTCAGGTCATGATCTCAAGGGTTCATGATATCAAGCCCCACGTTGGGCTCTGAGCTCTAAGCTGACGGCACAGAGCCTGATTGGGACTCTCTCTCTCTCTCTCTCTCTCTCTGCCTCTCCCCCATTCGCCTGCAGCATTCATACTCTATTTCTTTTCTTTTTTTTTAATTTTTTTTAATGTTTATTTATTTTTGAGAGACAGAGCGTGAGCAGGGGAAGGGCAGAGAGAGAGAGAGAGGCAGACGCAGAATCTGAAGCAGGCTCCAGGCTCTGAGCCATCAGCACAGAGCCCGATGCGGGGCTTGAACTCACAGACCGTGAGATCATGACCTGAGCTGAAGTCGGCCGCTTAACCGACTGAGCCACCCAGGCGCCCCTCAAAGTTAATATTTTTTAAAAATGCCTTTGTTTATGTTCCATTGAACGTAAGAGTGTTTTGCTGGGAGGTTTTTGTTCTGCTGGAAGTTCATGCAGGTTATTGACCAAGGGCAGTGATCCAGAGTTCCTTTTCTCCTCTTCCTGACTTCAGTCCCTGGTAGAGCCAGAAGGGACATGAAAGGATGGTGTCACATTTAAACAATAATGCCAATGACATAATTTGACTGACAAAGTATGATAAGAGGAGATTTCTGAAATGCGATGAATTCTAAAAATTCCAAGCCTTTAAAAATTAATCGAGTTTTCAATATATCTGGATCAGGCTGGGGAATCCTGTGGGTCTTGTCACAAATAAAAGTGAGCATTTCGTTTCCATCCACATGGTTTCACACAAACAGTGAGTTTTATTTGAACTTTAATTTTCTCTGCAGCCGTGTTACTCATAAGCATGCTTAAGAAAGACAGGGGTGCAGTAATTTATTGATAACTTTGGGAATGAAAAATTTTAGAACTAAAATGTTAAACAGTAAAGAGTATTTATTTGTGCATGTGGTATAAGTAATTTTTTGTGAGAAGATACCCAAATTAGGAGACCGGAGTAAAATTTGGGTAATTTAGTTACAGATCTCATCAGTAACTCCAAACATACTGTTTTCTATTTCCTCACCTAATTAATAAGATCAATGTCACATCACCATTGTGTCGCTTTCAAGAAAACTAAACAAGAATATAAGAATAAATAAGAATATCTCTATACCTGTTGTAGGAAAGCATCAGGAAGAGAATTTCTGTGGAAATTTCCATTGATGTAGCTGGGTTGGAGGATAAAGACTATTTCTCTGATTTCTTCATTTGGGTGGTAACATGTTACAGTGATCAGTCATATCTGGATTTGGACACATTTACTTAACCTTCGTACATCTTGGTTTCCATTGTGAATAGAGAGTAATAACAGAGCTGTCATGATGATTATAGACTTAGCACGGTGGTTGAAACACATGTGAGCTGTTAAGGCCATCGTCACCACCATGGGCATCAATATTACCTTTTCCTCATTTAAGCCCATCCATTGAAGCCCATGTGAATGCTTTGTAAATGAGCAAGTATCCTAAAAGCATTTCTTTTTTTTTTTAAGTTTATTTATTTTGAGAGAGAGAGAGTGAGGAGGTGGGGCGGTGGCAGCAGAGAGAGAGGGAGAGAGGGAATCCCAAGCAGGCTCCATGTTGTCTGCATGGAACCCACATAGGGCTCAATCTTATGAACCATGAGATCATGACCTGAGCCAAGATCATGACTTGAGCCGTGATCAAGACTGGGATACTGCCATTTGCAACTACATGGATGGAACTAGAGGGTACCATGCTAAGCAAAATTAGCCAGAGAAAGACAATTATCATATGACTTCACTCATATAAGGACTTTAATATACAAAGTAGATGAAAATAAGGGAAGGAAGCAAAAACTATAAAAGCAGTGAGGGGGACAAAAACTTAAGAGACTCATAAATATGGAGAACAAACAGGGTTACATGAGGATGGTGGGTGGGGGGGATGGGCTAAATGGATAAGGGGCATTAAGGAATCTACTCTTGAAATCATTGTTGCACTATATGGTAACGAACTTGGAAGTCAATTTTTAAAAAAAATTAAGTAAAATAAAGAACAATTACAGGCAATTAGGCCTTCCAAAAAAAAAAAAAAAAAAGACTGGGATACTTAACTGACTGAGCCACCCAGGTGCTCCCCCCCCCCACAAAAAAAAGCATTTCTAAGCCAAGCATGTCACTGTCTCTAGGTAGTCCTATATTTCCAGTTTCAGAGGAGCCACTGAATTTCTACAGAGATAGACATCCATAGATTTAAAGTCTTGTGCCATAAGTTAGGTAGAAAAAAGAATAGAAGTTAGGGAAGAATGATCAGGGACTGACAAACATACCCAATTAACAGGAGCCAGAATTTTGCCTTCACACATTGTGGACATTGTTGACTCTGATTGCATTTTTCTAATTCAGAAATTAAAATGGTAAATATGTTTTAAAAAATGATCCAGAAGTGGAGTTTAGGTATAGACTTGGCTCTTTGGGGAGCATCAGTTTCCTCAGTTACAGAATTAGGTATCAATTGAGGGCTTAATATCAGCCATAATATAAATGTTTCATATTAAATAAATCATAAGATTTCTTGTGATCCTAATGTTATATTCCTTGGGGTTTAAGTTCTTAACCTTCCTCTTTCTCTCAAATTGGACTAGTTGCAAGGAATCAATAAATGACATGGCAAAGTGTTGAGAGTTTTCATTCAGTTGCTATCAAGAAACTTGTCTGCTATTCCATGAAGAACATTGGTGCTGCAGGGATAATGCTTATAGAAAATAGGAGCACTTCGGTGGCTCAGTTGGTTAAGCGTCTGACTCTTGATTTTGGGTCAGGTCATGATTTCACAGTTCATGGGATCAAGCCCTGCATTGGGCTCTGCACTGAGTGAGGAGCCTGCTTAGAATCTTCTTTCTCCTTCTCTCTCTGCTCCTCCCCTGCTCATGTGCACACACACACACTCTCTCTCTCTCACTCACTCTCAAAATAAATAAACATTTAAAAAATAAATTATGAGATGATGTCATTATATCTCTTTAAATTTAAAAGCAAATGGAATTTACTGTAAGAATGTGTACTATAAATACCGGGCATCTCATCCATCAGGGTCTACTTGCAGCTATAATATGTACGTTTTACTCAGGCACTGATTTCCTGTGTATTTGTAAGGAAAGTGAACCTAGCCATACAATTTCTGCTTTGTATGTGGTTTTCAACCTCTAGCCAATCTATATTCTCTTTCTTGGAAGTAATATCTTCCAGGACCCATTCCCAATTCATCAACAGTGACCAATTCTCCATTTGTCCATGATTTAAAGAATTTCAGGAACTCTCCATATATATGTGTGTGTGTGTGTGTATGTGTACATATATATACACACACATATATATATTTAAAGCAGTAAAACAATATACCTCAGACATAGTCACCAGGTACAATTCATTTCATTCAACTAGCATTTACTCTGTCCCTACTGTGTGCCTAAATGAGTGCCTTTCCTGGAAGCAAATTCTAAACCAGATAACTTAAAAAAATCTTCCTAGAATCAGTGCACCCATGTTTTTGAGTTAAAAATATCAGAGGTTACCATGAGTTGTCTTTGGAGGAATGGTAGTTGGATGTCTGGAAAGTAGAGTTTTCTTCCTATCATAGGGTTAGTTGTGCCTACTTGCTAACTCATGGCCATTATCAGATGCAGAGCCCAAACTTTTATTTATTTTATTTTATTTTTGTTTGTTTTGATTTATTTATTTTATTTATTTATTTATTTTTATTTTCTTGCAGAAATCAATTCTGTCCAAAGCAGAGATTCTCAACACCCTCCCCCTTTCGCTCTCTGTCTCTCTCTGTTTTTCTCTCTGTTTTTTGCTCCATGTGTATAAATCATCCTTTACCCCCTCCAATATTATGTGCCAAACACGTCAGGCTATGTAGCTTTTCTGCGTTTCTACCGTAATTATGCAGCTTCAACCTTTACACATGAATAAGTTGCTATGTGGGTGGCAGGAGGAGCAGTTAAAGAGCAGGGCTGTTGCAGGACAAGGATGTGGAGAAGGGAACAGTGCAGCGATTTAAGATTTACACTCTCTTACACTTTCTCTTGTGGTTACATTAGAGCAGAGTCTCCAAAGGGGTTACTGGCATGCTTCTTTATTCACAATTACATTTCTTCCATCTCTTTCAGAAATCACGTAATTTTTCATCTCATCTAAGAAGAACCACGTAGTGGAAGAATCCTCTCTTTTCAGAATAGGTTGTTTGCATCAAGTCTTGCATTCATTTCTGACCAGCGGGCACTTTTATCTTGTCCAGATTAAGATAAATGAAGGAGCTTCTCCTTAGTGTTTATATCATCTCTCTACATCGAGGCACTAGATCTTCCCTGGGTCATAGTCTCTTGTAGAAATGCCTAGAATCTACATGAAACATAAATAACTATAATTTTAATAGTGTTAATAACAAAAATTACTGCTTTTTAAAAAATCATTCTAAGATGTTTTCCTGTGTGTGTATTGGGGTATGTATGGGTGTTAACGTGTGTGTGCAGCAGGTAGGGTTGTGTGGGTTAGGAGGACACAAGTTATCAAGAAACTAATACTTCACATCCCTTGTATGTCGTTTCCATTAAATATCACTTAGATTCTGAACTCTTGCTTCTGAAGGATGGCTGAGAGCTTGCTCTGAAATACAACAGTTTCCTTTTGTCACACAACTACGCTATTAGAAGCACTTACGCCGACTCCACAGACCTGATAATATATGCAAGGGATCTGAGCAGAGTTTAATGGGTCAGTGCCGCCCTTTTATTCCAGAACTTTTATTGAAGGCCATGATGTTCTCCAGAAGGCAGCAAGAAAGGTTGAAAGGGAGGGAAAGGATTAAGGACACGAGCTGTGGGGTACAAAGGCCACAGCAGGTGAACAGGAACAAGCAAACACACCAGTCAAGTTAACTAAATGGTCCTTCAACTGAGCTGTGCTATATCAGAGATATTAATGAATTGATTGACTAAACTGAGATGCTATGAAGAATTGCTTACAAATTTCAAACACAAGGCTAATGACTACTAATGGCCATAACCTAGACAGAAAGCTTTCACAAGCCCAGCTCATGTATTACTTCTTTCAGTGAGCAAGAGTACAAGAACACAATTCCTCATCATAAACATAAATTAGGAGTCAATCTTTGACTTTGATGAATCTAAGATAATTTGGGTTTACTAATTTCTGTTTTCCTTTTTAGCTTATTTATTATTTTGAGAGAGGGATAGAGAGCACGCATACAAGTAGGGGAGGGGTAGAGAGAGAGGAAGAGAGAGAGAATCCTAAGCAGGCTCTGCACTGTCAGTGCAGAGCCCAATATGGGGATCAGATTCACAAACTGTGAGATCATGACCTGAGCCGAAGTTGGACCCTTAACCGACTGAGCCACTCATGCGTCCCTAGGATTACTAATTTCAATAAAAGTGTTATAAGGTGGGCAGATATTCAATCACGCTAAAATCATAAGGGTCGATCATGCATTTTATGCCAAAAAAAGTATATGAAATAATTGTTATTCTTTAAGAGTAGCTGCTAAAGTAAGAATAGGTATGAATGAATAGAAGACCTACCCCATTTTTGGTGTCTATGTTTTCATTACCATTTTAGTGCGTTATAATATTCACTCATTCTAGTTTGGACAATGGTTAGTCATTTATGGTTAATTTTTAGAATGCCGCCTCCCATTGACAGCAGTCCAAATTGGTGTTTTAGAGGGGATCTCTTTCTCTGAAATGTAGCTTCCTCTCATCTCAGTCCTGGGGGTCTCAGGGTTAATTGGAGTGCTAGTTTTATATGGTCACAACAGCTCAGTCTCCTGTTCTTGCAATCAGAACTAAGGCTTTGCAGCACACTTACTAAATTCTCTGAGCACCAAAGCCATTGTTTCAGAAACAAAGGCAAGCAAGTTTGTAGTTAATGCCTCTGGGGGCCTGGGAAGGATGAGTAAAATAAGTTGTCCTCAGTCTAGCGCTGGCAGACTTTGGGAAAGAGATACACAGCTGTTTTTTGTCAGTCTAGAAATTTGAATTTTAAAACATCTTTCAGATCAAGAAAGAAGCAACTGCTATCCTAATCAATGAATTCCGCTGGGATTTCCACTGATGAAATAAGGAATTCTGAATCTACCGTACAACTTTAATGTGGTCTAGAGATCTGCAGTTAAAGCTGTCCTATGAAGAATGGTGATATGTAAAACAACATTAATTGATGAAACTGTGAGAAAAGAAAGGGAAAAAGACACCCGAGAGACAGGAGTTAAAGGCCTGGAGCTGTCTTTGATAACTTGTCAGTTACCTGTGAAATAAGAGGGTTGTAAGAGGCAAGTTCCCAGGTCCCTTTAAGCGCTGATATTCTATAAATTGCTTAGTGCAGGTCGGTTTTCATGAATCACAATGGGTGCTGAGAGACCACAGGCGTGTTGATGGCACCAGGCACCTGCCAATGGCTCAGGATGGGAGGAATAGAACCAGGTGGCAAACCAGTCAGGGCATTTGCCAAGGACGCTAAATGCAGTGAGCCTCAGTCACATTAATTACCAGCCCACCCCCTTGATGTTTCTGCTTTCTCAGCCTGATGGCAAATTCCTCGTTTTTTCCCATTTTAGGATTCTATGAAAGAGAATTTGTTTTGTTTTGTAAAAGTGCTTGCTTGGCAAGCAAGCCCCTCCCCCCTCCCTTCTCACAGGCACCATAATAATAAGCACCACCAAAAGAGGCTAATTTTGCCAGACTTGGATTCCATCAGCCAGCGCTTTCCAAAGATTGCCATGTTATTGCAAAATTAGACTTTTTATTACTGGAATAAATACTGTGCAGTCTTTGTAGCCAGCATGTAATGGATTCCTTTGCTAATTCCACTGAATAACAAGGATTCCTTGTGAAAATAAAAGGCAGACAAGGGAGAGTAAACCAGCAATTACATATAATGTGCTGCTGTTAGCCTGCCAAAGCAGTCCATAAACTCAGCAGGGAAAGACTGGGGGCATTTTTCAGGGCTTTCACCCCAATTGCCTTCCTGAACGCCTCCCTCTTGGTGGGTTGTTTCATGGAGGTGAATAGATTCTGCAGCTGTCTCTTTCTGTGGCCTGGTAGGAAGGCTTTATTACCTTCTTTTCTCTTGTTCCCTTTCCTGCGAGAATTCAGTTTCCATCCTAATACCTTATTTGCTTACGAGCCAAAGCTCCGTGGAAGCCGGAAATACAAACACTGAATCAAAGAAGGGTTGTAGATTGTGTCGATTGTATTGTTTACAGATTGTGTTGGTTTTGAGTATGGGTTTGAGTGTTAGAAAGACCTGAGTCCAATGTCCCCGCCCGCTAACATGCAAGCTGGGCGATGTTGGGACAAATGACATGACTTACCTCATCCTTAGTGTTCCCATCTTTAGGATGGATACAGTACAGACGTAGTCAAACTTCAGTGTGCAGGAGGATCGCCTGGAGAATTCAGGTCTGTGCACAAGACAATTATTGGGTTTCGGATTCCCAAAACCTAGGATGGGGACCAAGAATTTGCATCTCTAATGAGCTGTCACGTGCTGCCGATTGTGGGGGTCTGGGATCCCACGGCGATCTCTAGCACAGTGATACCGTGAGGATTAATAAGAAAATGTATTAAAAAATGTTTATCGCGTACAATGATGCCATTTAGCCATTAATCAGTACATTATGTGTCTGTGTAAATATACACCATCTGTTTCCTTGTTTTCATTGAGAAACTTTGCAGTTATTCTCTTTATACTGTCCCAAATTCTGAATTCATTTCACCTCTCTTCCTAAAACTCTTTGTAGAGCCTGCCGTTTATTTTTATTTTAAGAATCATGAATCTGAGTAGGGGGCCCCGCCTTTTAAATATTTTTGCATAGATTTTAATTTATTCAAATGGGGCTCAGAATTCACTTCTTAGCTACTTATCATTCCAGAAATCTACTTTTCCCTATTTCTACTCTACATTTTGTAAACCTGGGATTTTTCTGTTTGTTGATTGTATTGTATTGTTTTGTTTTGTTTGGGAATGATGCTAATACCTACCCAGTAATAACTGTTTCGTCCCTGCACTCTGTGGTCCTAAAGTATAAATTAAATTTCATTTGCCAGTTACAATGTTAACTTATTGACATTCCACAGGGAAAAGGTGGAAAGGCTTTCTCTTATTTCTGGAAGAAGTAGAGGAAAGAGTGACCTGATTCATTCGTGGCTCAGTTCTTCTGACTATGTGGCATATGTTCTAGAGGTTTGTAAAGGATCCTGGCCCTGGAAGGCAATTCGTTTCCAGACAATACAATGTGAGCTGTCCTGGGGAGTGACAGAAAGATGAATGAGCTGCCAGTGGGGGAGCTGGATTCTCACCATGGTTCATTCACTAGCTACATAAGTAATTTTGGAAGTTGCGTACCATTTCTACAACTACCATGTGTAAAAGGTTAGGAAGTAATTTTCTAAGATCCTTATAAGTCCGTCAATTAGAACTTTTCTAGAAACCTTGAACATAAAAGATTATTAAAGCCTTGGGTAACTTTGATAATTTTTCTAAATCTTTCAGATGTGGCTAAACACAGACACACACAGAGACACAGACACACACACACACACACACACACACACACACACACACACACACACACACACACACACAGTAATTTGAGGGAGAAAAATGAAAGTGGCTTGACCAGAAATGATGTTTTAAGAAACATGATAGATATGCCATCCCTGACTTCTTCCAATTCCAGGGTTTGATAATTACCTGATATTTTAAGGGGTTTTTTGTTTGTTTGTTTGTTTGTTTATTTTGGTAAATCACGGGGCATGTTAACCCATAAAGCCTCTGAGAAGTCCTACAGTAAATAAATCCAATTTGCTCAAGTATGTCTTACTTGGCTTATAGGAGGGGATAACACACATTTATGACACACACACACACACACACACACACACATACACACACACACACACACACACACACACACACCAGTATTACCTAACATTCTCTTAAATACTTTTCCAGAAAAACCCATTTGGAAGAAGCTAATCTAGAATTGAGACCTGAACAATTTAGTTCAAGTTGTCTAAATGTCAGAGCAGAGAGAGACTACTGCAATAGCTGGAGAAAACAACAGTGTCATGGAGGCACTGACTTTGAAGAATGGGTAGAATTCATATACCAGTTTTCCATGTATATTTATAGGAATAAATTAAGTCATTTCTTTGTATATCTATGTCCCTCTGTTAAATAGGGATAATAGCTGGGACCTTAGTGACTCCTACACTGTCCACACTTTGATCTTTATGTGGGGGTGGAGGGTAGCATTCACAACTCTGTCCTTCGTACCATAAAGCCAACAGTAGAAGCAAACAAGTACAAAGTTGAGAAAAAAGTTTCCATGCCAGTATTGCTTTGTAAACCACATAAGGTGAAATATATGCTTATACCATGCTGTATAAATATGAGAATATATTATTGTATGGATTACATTAATAGTGGCTTATTTGTATTAATCTGTATCTTCAGATTTCTATTTTCAGCTGCAAATTTAACCAAAGTAGTAACATTTAAACTTGAAGCATGAGTGTACCGAATACATTTAGGATGAAACAGACAGAAGTGAAAGAAATGAGAAAAGCAGAAAGATCAAACTAGAGTTTGACATGCAATCCCTCTTCTTCTCCATGGGTTTGCTAAGGGACAGTCTGGCAAGGGCCCCAAGGTGAGAGAGGGATAAAATACAACTCTCTCAAGAATGGTCTTGTGATGTATTTGAGACTCTTTTGGCTGCAAGTAACAGAAAAGCATCAAATTAACAAAAAGAAAGTGATGGAAGGAGGCGGGGGGTATGTTGAAAGAATCTAGGGAATAGTTCAGATATTCCACGGGTAAGTCAGTAAATATTACGTCATGATGTATTGAACCAACAAACAGAAAATTAGGAGTAAAAGCTATTATTTCACTTTGTTTAGAGACACACAGCCTCTAGTCTCTGATTCGTTTCAGTGAGATAGGATCATATCCTTTCTCTAAACTGGCTTTCTCTGCTTAGCGTGAATATGCCAAATGTAGTTACTCTCGTTCTGATCTCATAATTTAATTTCCCAATTTTAGAACCTGCCAAAACTAACCAGTGCCTCTGAATCCTTCTTCTAAATACAGAGGATAAACTGCCTTGAACTCCACGGAGTCAGTGCCTGACGCCACAAACATGACGTTTCCACAGAAATGTTTTCAGAACCAGCAGGGCTTAGGCCAGACAGAAATCCCAAAAGACGTGTACCACATTTGGTGAATAATATAGTCATTGCTGGGTTGGCCCTGTCTCTTGTTCATGGAGAGTTGTGGGAGTTAAAAGTACAGAGATTCAAGAGACTTAACAGGCAAACAACGAAAGCAATAAAGATTTCCAGGGTGAGCCTGTGCGTGCCAGGCAGACAGACTCTCAGAGATATACACTTTACCAATCTGTTGAAAAATATCTTTATATATAAGGGATTTCCCCCCTTATTTCTTCTTTTCCCCTTGACGCACCAATTGGAAACAGAAGAATTTCAGAGCAATGCACTTTCTTTAAGCTAAATTCTGAAAATGGTACTCATTTCCATTAAATACTACTCATGCTTTTGTGCCTCTGTTTAATCATATATAAAACAAGGATAATGGTGTCTATCCTGTGAAGCTTTTGGAGAGGACTGAATGGGATGTTATTTGTAAAATACTTAAGACAGTGCTTGGCCTGTGGTAAAGAAGCAACATATTTTGGTTTTAATTATGATTGCGCAAGCGTATAGCATACGCATGTATAAGCATAAGCACGTAGCATTAGGTTGTAGGAGAGCAAAGAAAACACCTTAGTTTAAGAAGAACTTTAGAGAAGAGGAAGAGCTTGTGGTTGATAGGCAGTTCTTTGCCAGACACAGTGCCTGAGGATGGGGCAATCCAGTGTGGGTAAAGGGGCAGCAGAGACAAACACAGTGAGCTGCAAGAGTTCCTGCTTTATTTTGTATTGTATTGCATACATGGGCTTGGTTGAAACAGGAGAAATTTTTAAGAGGATATTTTAAAATGCAAGTAGAGTTAGACTTTCAATCTCTATCAGACTGCTTCAAAAAATAAATAAATCGATAATCTACAAAAGATTATGCATCCAGGGAAATGCCTTTGTACCAACAGAAAAAAAAAAAGTACGCAAAGAGAACGCAGTGAGAAACACCTGTTTACTCACCCCTTCAAGGTAATTCCAATGCACTCTGAATTTCCAACATGATTTCAATGCACTCCATGGGGTAGTCTTTTCCAAATTGAATCAAGCCTCATGCTTTAAAAAAAATTTAATTTTAATTAGCCAACACCCTATGCAATCTTGGTTTCAGGAATAGAATTCAGTGATACATTGTTTACATGTAACACCTAGTACTCATCACAACAGGTGTCTTTCTGTAGTACCCATCACCCATCTATGCAATCTCTCACCCATCTCCTTCCATCAACCCTTAGTTTGTTCTCTGTCCTTAAGAGTGTCTCATGGCTTGTTTCACTCTCTTCTCCTTCCTCTACCTTCCCATACGTTCATCTGTTTTGTCCTTAAATTCTACATTCGAGTGAAATCATATGGTATTCGTCTATCTCTGATTGACTTACTTCATTTAGCATAATACATTCTAGCTCCATCTATGTCATTACAAATGGCAAGATTTCATTCCCTGTGATAGCTGAGTAATATTCCCTTGTGTGTGTATATATATATATATATATATATATATATATATATATATACTATACTATATCATCTTTATCCATTAATCATTTAGTGGACATTTGGGCTCTTTCCATAGCTTGGCTTTTGTTGATAATACTGCTATAAACATTGTGGTGCACGTACCCCTTTGAATATGTATTTTTGTATCCTTTGGATACAAAGTAGTGCAATTGCTGAGTCATAGTCTATTTTTAGTTGTTTTTGAAGAACCTCTATACTGTTCTCCAGAGAGGCTGCACCAGTTTGCATTCTCATCAAGCTTCACACTTTTGGAGTAAATATGTAACGATCTCCTTCCTGAATCATGTTATCTGGTTTAAATGTGTCAGTATAGCATTATAATTAACATGGCTGTCAAGGAGGTGTGTGGTGAATTGCTGAACCCCCACATATGGTTTGCCAGAGGAAAAAAAAATGCATGCATATCTTCAGGAACTACGGATGTATGATTATAGCAGGTAAAGATAAAACCAAGGCCCGCTGAACAAGATCAGTGACAGTCAGAGGGAAAAAAATCGTCTTAAGACTCACAAGTATATGACGGTCACTATCATTGTCATCACCACCACTGTCAGCGTCCTCATCATCCATCCAACACTTAACTACGTGCCAGATCTGTGTTAGATGTTCTACATGCACTGTCTCCAAGCCTCTCAATACACAGTGAAGTGTATATTATTATTATTATTACTTCCATTTTCTGGGTGAGGAAGTAGATGTGCAGAAATAGTAACAAAATGTCTAATATTTCAGATATATTAATGGTGGAATTAACATTCAAATTCTGGCAGCCTAATTCCGGAATCCTGATACTACTTACACATCCATCTTTCCATACTAGGTATTTAGAATGACCTGTTAGTGAGTAGGTGGATCTGTCACTTCTTGACTTTTGTTTGCTACTATCTTTCTCAGATATGGGTCATAGCTCATGATTTCTTAGATTAAAACTAAACCCATCACACAAGCTTCAGAAAACATCAAACATAGATATAAACCTAAAAAAAAGATTTTGCAAGACCTCTGTACTAAAAGTTGCAAATATTACTGCGAAAAAATTATATAAGACTTAAATAAATGGAGGAATATATCATGCTACAAATTGAAAACTTAATATTAAAAAAATGTCATTCCTTACTAGATTTCTCTATAGATTTGAAAGAATTCCGATAAAAGTATCATCATTTTTTTTCTGGAGTTTGACGAAGTGATTCTAATATTTATATGAAAACACAAAGCTCAGGAATAGCCCAGATAAACTTGAAAAAAAATAAATATTGAATATTATGCCACCAAATATCAAGACTTATTAAAAACCATTAGTAATTAAGACAGTTTGTTATTGGTCCAAGGATAAAGAAATAAACCAGTGTCATGAGATAGAGATTCTCAAACAGACCTACTTAGTTTGTAAACAGTGATCCTGCTGTGTTGTGGCCCAAGTGACAGTCTTTTCAATAAATATTGCTGGATTAATTAGACATATACATAGGGTAAGAAAAAGTCTTGACTCGCTGTTTTCCACTATTTATAAAAGCAATTCTAGATAGATTGTAGATATAAATATAATTGGTAAAACATAAAAGTTTTATAAAAACAGTGTTTTCATTACGTTGATGATAAGCAGATATTTCATAAACAAGATACAAAATGTGCTCACCATGAGGTAATAAAATGAAAAAATTTTCCTTTCAGAATTTTTGTTAATCAAAATATACCACGGGAAGTCATAAAATGGGATTGGTACAGCAGAAGATACACACAAACACACACACGCACACACACACACACACACACACACACAAAACAAAACAGCACAAATCAGTAAGATAGGGAAAAAGGGATTATTTAAAAATGGACAAACAACTCAGACAGTTCACAAAAAAGGATGTTCAAACGACCAAAATACTTTGAAAAGTTTCTCAACTTCCCTTACCATTTGGGAAATGCGTGTTAAAATCATCATGCACTGCAACTGTATACCTGTCAGAATGGGGACCATTTCCCGAGCATTAGGGAAGAAGCCAAGCAGCGGGGAGTCACATACTCTTCTGAAAGAGAATATATCTGTACAATCATTTTTGAAAATTATCATGAACTAGCAAAGGTGATCATATCCATAAACCTTTACCCAGAAATCCATTCCTATGTGCCTCACAAATCAAAATGCATATTTTTTGACAAAAAAACATGCAAGACTGTTGACACCAACACTATTCTTTTTTGAATTCTTTTTTAATTTTTTAAATGTTTATTTATTTTTGAGAGAGAGAGAAACAGAGCAAGAGCAGGGAAGGGGCAGAGAGAGAGAGAGAGAGATACAGAATCTGAAGCAGGCTCTAGGCTCTGAGCTGTCAGCACAGAGCCTGATGCAGGGCTTGAACTCACAAACCATGAGATCATGGCCTGAGCTGAAGTCAGGACGCTCAACAGACTGAGCCATCCAGGCACCACATACCAACACTATTCTTAATAGCCCCCAAACTAAAGAGAACCCAAATGTCCAAATGGATATATTGTGGTATATTCAGGTAATTGAAACTAGACTGAGTTGAGAGTAAATAAACTATAAAAGCAAAAGTATACACAAATCTCACCTTGTTGAGCAAAATAAGTCAGACACAAAAGAGGATGTCCTTCAGGATTCCCCTTATATAAAATTTTTAAAATATATGCAAAATTACTCTATGGTGTTTAAAGTTCAGGATTCTAGGTGTCCAGTGAGAGGGATAACAAATAATTGGAAGAAGAAATAAGGGCAAATTCTGGAGTGATAATTGTTATTCTTGATCTGTGTATATGTTGGAGGAGCGTATTTCCTTTTTGAAAATTTATCTAGTTGTAAACTTGATTTGTGTACTTTCTTGTAACCATATGGATTTTATTTCAAGAGAATTCATACTTAAGAAAAACGACCAAAGAAAAACCCTAAAATTATTTTCACTTCAGTAATTCTTGCTAAAAAGTGTCATAAAAATAACCCTCTGCTATGGTTATAGTCCATGTCTATTTCATATGGCACTGCTTGTGTTTGCATACTCTATGATTTGTCAACTCTGGGCACATGGATTGATTTTAAGAGGACAGATGCTTTATTTGCAAATGCTTTCTCTCTTGTGCTGCTCAACAGACTGCATACAGAGTGGACTGAGATTTACAGCTGATCTGTACATGCTCAAGAAAAAGATGGGAAATGTGGGTCTAAACAAGTAGTGTCTGGTGATAAAGTGTCAAGATATCCTAAGGTCATTCAATGTCTAAGAAGAACAGAAAGGAGAATAACACAAGAATCCTCGGGATGGGCCTGCAGGAAGACTTCCATTTGCATGACCTCTGTATTCTTATCATCAGAGACAAGGTTGGGGCATATTTACAAATCCTCCACTCAAAAAGAAATATTAAATTCCTTTTATGTGATCACGGCTGGCATAAGAGCAAAGACACAACTGATATGGTAGAAATACTCTCCAACCCCAGGAGACTTCACAAGAGAATCTTACTAGTTTTGAATGACCAAGAAGCATCTTGCCTTCTACTAAGGTGACGTTCAGGCTTTGTTACTTAAGAAATATGTCATGCAGAAATTAGCTTCATTTTAAATCTGCAAGAGAAGTTCAAGATGCTCTTGCCAACATTCACTTGGCACCCCTCATGTACATACATGTTGACTTACATGGGGAATATCATTTTACTACATTTACTCTGTCTTCTTTCATAGTTTGTAGGGGCTCTCAGATCACTAAACAGACTAGATTCTCAGAACCAATGATCCAGTACAAGGGAAGTTTGGATCTAAGATCGGGCACAGGTCTGGTGCATTTAACCTGGACTTCCAAATTCATGATATTGCCCAGGTGTGTTTGTAGCTACCATCAAAGCTCTAATGGCAGCAACCAATGTGGATATGCAGGCTGAATACCTCCCCATAGCTTGCTGTCTCCTTCCTCTCCTTTGGTTAATGTTGGAGCACAACCCTAGCCCCAATTAAATCAGGTGGTGGGTTGTGTGCTGTGGCAGAGTTTGGGAGGCAAATGAGAGTCATTTTTATTTTGTTGAAATGTTAAAGTATAGGAAGAAATTGAGAGTTACTAGGTCAGGGATGTTTAGCTGTGGGGTAAATGATTAACAGAAACTCCAAATCTCCTTGTTTCCTCATACTGTATTTATACTAGAAATCTGATACAGGAGCAATGATGATGATGTAGCACTAACAGAAATGAAAGTAGATTTGGGAGAAGCCCTTATCTTGCAAAGAGTGGCAGATACAATAGGCTTTACCGCATGCAACTATATACTATATTTCTGTTGCATAGTATCTCTTTGTAAAAATTATGTTGTTTTGTTTGTTAATGACTGGAAAATGGGCCACGCTCCACCACCGCTGGCAGCTGTATCATACTGTAGAGGAGAAGCACTAAGTTATATTCCTGGACTGACTGCATCCCCAAAGAGATGTAAAGAACTTGAGAGAGTACTCTTGCTTTTGGACAGAGAATTCTTGTTGTCATCCAGAGACAGCTGATTCCAGGACTTTCTCCTTTTATAGGAATACAAAAGCAAAGATATTTTTAAAAATCAAGACATAAAAAAATAAACAAAGATAAAAAATCAAGAGAATGATATTTCTCCATCATTCTACTAAATTATTTTAAAGTAGTGTTCCTACAGAATTTCTCTCAGAAAAGCATCTATTAAACTCGTGTGTATATATGTATATGTTTATATTGCATGTATATCTGTTACGTATATATCTATTAGTTATATACACATGCATATAACATATGATAAAATATAACATATGTATGTATATGTTATATACATATGGTGTATTTTATACACACATGCAGTGCACTAATATTTAATGTCTTTAAAGAAACTGATGTTGGATGAAGCTAACGGTGCAAATAGGGTCTGAATTAATCATGTACAGTGTTATCTGTATGGGAAGACAGGACTAATGAATCACAAGGAAATGGAATGTACTTAGCCAAGTAGGCTATACTGAACTGCATAAAACAACAAAAATAACAGAAGTGAGAGTAGATGAAGTTGAGGAATAAACTGTGTCTTTGTGGATGAGCTCGGCTCCAGGCAGATGTATGATCCTTCAGGCCTATTCATAGGCCATTACTAGGATTTGACTGGCAAGACACCAGACCTGGTGGACAGCAAGTGCATGGCAGTTTTCTGGAAGGTGCTGCATTCAAAGTCTGTGCCCTCTATTCAGA
The DNA here is from genome assembly GCA_030068075.1 of Paguma larvata. Classification (NCBI taxonomy): domain Eukaryota; kingdom Metazoa; phylum Chordata; class Mammalia; order Carnivora; family Viverridae; genus Paguma; species Paguma larvata. The sequence continues at coordinate 37,655,371 of CM057837.1, read as the reverse complement.
AACCTCTTTACTGCGGGCCTCAGGTAAGATACTTTCCAGGTAACACTATCTAGATCACCTTATTGGGAAGCCATTTTTCCTGCACTTTGACTCAGTATCTTTTTATTTCTAACTCTCCCCTCACTCCGTCCTCTCTGCCCACGTGTCTACAGAGAGACAGGATCCTTTTGTTTTGGGCTCATTCAGAGTGAGACGATTTCCCCAACTTTTCTACATCCACCTGACCCATTCCTGGTACTGTTCCATGGAAATAAATGGAGCATTGGAGAGCCAGTTTCTCCTTTTGTCTCTTGCTCACACTGTCACCATAGGGGAATAATGATTTGATTGTTACATTCAATTTGGCCCTTTTACCTAACTGACCACCTCGACACCAGATTTGTTGACAAAATTAAAAAGCTTGCAAGTGACTTCTGCTTTCAGTGAAGGCAGAGTAGCTTTTATCAAACTGTTCTACAGAGAGCAACTTTTAAAGTTGAAAGGAATACAAAAACACCTGCTTGCAGGCATCAGAAAGTACTTGAGAGGGTCAGGCTTCGATGGGTCATGAGTCCCCAAGAAATTGGCAGCACAATGAAGTAAGCCAGACATGCTCCATCACTTTTACCTTTGATACATTTACCATTCTTAAGCATTGCTGGGCTGAGAGGATACTCAAAATCGAGGATTCTGAGCTTTCAGATGTCTCACGGGGAGGGGATATATAAAAATTAGAAATTGGTATGACCAATGCCAAAATTTTGGAGATGGGGAACCTGGGGAAGGAAGCTTGATATTTGGCATCACTTTCCTCCTCAGGCTTTCTCTGATTCTGAATCTTCACGAAGCAAGAGGATTAGGAGATGGCAGGAGGTGAAAGTTAAGAAATTAAAAAGATAAGCTGAGCTTTTGATGGTCTATTAGTGCTGAGAGGACAAAAATTGGAGCCTAGAGGAAAAAGGATTTGGACCTTTGGCAAAACCCAGATTTTCATTTGAGAGGGTAAGAAGCCTACCCTTAAAAAGTGACAGCATTCTATACAGACCAGCCTTCACCAAGGCTGAGTCCCAAACTTGAGCCATTTGAAAAGCTAACTGGATTAAGACCATCTTCCCTTACATTAATTATTTTCCAGAAAACACCATATCCTCTCTGGATAAAGGTAACATTCCAGACACACTGGAAGTTCTTATCCATATGGACAGAATTCAGTTTAAAACAAGAATATCAGATATAGCTAGAGACAGGATCAAGATCAAAACCACAAAAAGTGGTAGAAAAAAAATCAAGCCAACCCCACAATAAAAAGAGATTCAAATCTGGAGTTTCCAGATACAGATTTTTAAATAATTGAGATTTAATGTTTTATATCATTTATTATTAATATTATTTTAATTTAGTTAATATAGTGTAGTCTTGGCTTCAAGAGTAGAACCCAGTGATTCATCTCTTACATATAACACCCAGTGCTCATCTTAAAAAATATCCTCCTGAATGCCCGTCACCCATTTAACCCATCCCCCTACCCACCAACCTTCCAGCAACCCTCAGTCTGTTTTCTGTGATTAAGAGTCTGTTATGTTTTGGCTCTCTCTCTGAGATTTAATTTTTAAATAAGAGCTACAAGATGAAGAATTTCATCAGAAACGACAACCTATAAAAACAATCAAATGGAAATTATTGAACTAAAATATAAGTTAAATAAAAAATAAATCAATGGGTTTATAGCAGGTGAAACACAGAAGAAGAGAAGATTAATGAATTGGAAAATAAGCCAGTACAAAATATCCAGAGTATATCATGGAGATACAAAATGGATGGGAAGTATGGAAAAGAGAGTAAAGACCCTAGGACCATGGTGAAAAGATTTAACAAATGCATTTTTAAAATTTTGATGGAGAGATGAGAAATAATGGGGTAGAAGCAATATTTAAAAAGATATTGGCTAAAAGTTTTCATAATTGATGACAGGGTACTCAAAGACAGCAAAATAATCAAAGAAAAAATATATGCACATGCTAAAAATTTTTAAAAATTGAAAAAACCCTTAAAAATCAACTGGAGGGATAGAAGTTTTAAGTCAACAGGAAAGCTATTTAAAAATGTTTTTAACATTTATTTATTTTTGAGAGACATAGAGACAGAGTATGAGCAGGGGAAGGGCAGAGAGAGAGGGAGATACAGAATCTGAAGCAGGCTCCAGGCTCTGAGCCGTCAGCACAGAGCCCGACGCGGGGCTCGAACTCACACAATGTGAGATCATGACCTGAGCGGAAGTTGACCACTTAACCAACTGAGCCACCCAGGCGCCCCGGGAAAGCTATTTTTAAAAGAGTAACGAAAAAATAGACAACTGACTTGTGAATGGGACAACGAATACGAGAAGAAATTAAACGTTATCTTTAATGATGTAAAAAACTGTAGCTGCCAACTTAAAATTCTTAATTTATCAGAAACATTCTTCCAAAAATTCAGGCAGAATAAAGGTTTTGAGGCAAATAAAAACAGGAACTTTATGCCAGCAGTCTTACCCCTATTCAAAATAGTAAACCAAATTCTTCATGTAGAAATAATACTCATTGGACGCATAGTAATGCTGGAGGTAATGAAAAACAATAAATGGATAAATACGTGAGTGAATACAAATACTATTGATTATACACACAACAACTAAAATGCTTTGTGTGATTTAAAATTAAAATACAAGACATAATAGCACATAAGTATGAAGGAGGCAAATGGAATTAACATTTTATAAGATTTTTTTTAATTGTCCAGGGTTTTCAGCATTTATATCAAAATTAAAACATTAATTTTTGCATGATTCACATTGATTTATCTAGAATAATCCTAAATCAAAAACATAGCACTCTAGGGGCACCTGAGTAACTCAGTCGTCTAAATGTCTGACTTTGGCTCAGGTCATGATCTTATGGGTTCATGAGTTTGAGCCCCATGTCGAGCTCTGTGCTGACAGCCTGAGCCTGGACCCTGCTTTGGATTTTGTTTCCATCTCTCTTCCTCTCCTCCCTCTCTCTCTCTCAAATAAAAATAAACATTAAAAAATTCTTTTAAATATATCACTCTAGTTATAGGGGGATATGATAATGATGATGATGATGATGATGATGATGCTTGATTAATACAAACAAAAGCAAAAATAAGGAGGCAGAGGAAATAAATAAGAGACAACAAAGAACAAATGGAAAATTAGTATAAATTTAAACCCAAACATATGAATAATTACATTGAAAAGAAAAACTAATTCAGTTAAAGGACATAGACTTTCAGCAAGATAAAAGTAATGATGCTTACAAGAGAAACTTCTTAAGTAATAAAAGCAGAGGATTGAAAAACAGAAGACTATATAAACACTAACTTAAAGAAAATCTAGCCAGTTACACTAATAACTAATACTAATAACTGATATGAGGCACATTAGTTAATTCATTCATTAATCATCACCTCATTAATCCAATCTCTCAATCACAAATATTGACACATTACATATTTATAGAATTATAGGAGGGTGTTTTGTAAAGACAAAAGGGTCAGTCCACCAGGAAGATATGATAATTCTAAATCTGTTAAAATTCAAAAGACTAACAATACTGTAGATGGGGGTATGAGGCCCTGGAAATCTCACCTCATACATTGATGTTAGGAAAGTAAATTTTTATAAGTATTTAAAAAAACTGGTAATTTCAGCTGAAGTAAAACATGCTCACCTTATAATCCAGTAAATCCATTTTTAAGTATATTCCAGAATAAATACAAGCAGATGGCTGAGAGGCAATTACAAGGATGTTCATGGTAGACACAAAGTGAAAACAAACAAACAAACAATCTAAATACCTATCAGCCAGAGAATGGTTACATAAATAAGTTTTGGCTCCTTCGTACAATGCAACACTATGAAGTAATTAAATCGAACAATCTAGAGCTATGTGTAATAATGTAGGTATATCTTGTAGGCATGGAATGCATGTAAGAAGCTAAACACAAAGGGTACATACTGCATGATTCCTCTTCTATGAAGATAAAGAAGAGGTTAAAGCACTCTATGTCAGAGGAGTGACAGAATTTTGTGGGTGTGTGGACATAGCCTGGGAAGGGAGCATATTGGGATGCTGGAGATGTTTATATCCTCCATTTCTATGTGCACATATATGTATATGTGTGTGCATATATTTTCACCAAGTTCTACACTCTACATTTTATGATACACTGTAACTGAAATGTTCACAGGAAAAATAAGCATCAGACAAATAAACAAAAAGCTAAATTTATGAACCATTTAACTTGCCTCCAGTGCCATGGCACACTGATCATGCTGAATGGAAATCCCTACAAATTCAAATCATATCCGTCTATCAAGGCCCACTTCAAGCTCCCATTTCTCCATGTAACCTTCCTTGAATCCTCAGATATTTGTATTCTAATTCTCTTCCTTCAATTTCTTTAATACTCATCCACCTCAAGTTTACTACATGCTATTTTACAGATAATGCAGTAACGACAGAAAACAAAACAAAACCAAACCCTCCTAAATAAATTATTACATTATCCAGTGGGTCAGAGGATCAACAATATCTACCTATTTCCAGTGGTGAAGTCAAGATAACTTGGTTATTGCATCAAATTTAGCAAAGGTAAATAGCCCCATACAGCTCTATTTTGCCCCAATATCTATGCTGAATCTTTGGATTTTTGAAATCTTAATAATAGATTAATAATAATCTTTGCAGTTAAATGTGATACACATTTTTAGCTGTCAAAATATAGAGAACTCAATGCGTTTTTTAAAGAAAGGTTATTTCTTTGCATTTGAAAAATAAAAATATATTCAAGAATTTTCTTATTCTAACAAGGATAAAATGCTACATTCTGGATCACAAGTCTTTTCATCTCTTTGGATCTACATCTTCGTGTCAAAAATGATAATTTATTACACAAACTCAAGCCACGTGGCAACTGCATGCTATGTTACTTTTAAAATGTGTCTTCATTGATAGAGAGGCTAAGGTGGGTGAGAGAGGAGTGATAAACCTTTTTTTCCCACATAGTCTCTTAGATTATTTGTAAGTGAAGGACGAGAGTTAATTGGATGCTTTCAAGAGGGGCTTTGTTTGCTTCTGGCCTCAGCCCATCTACCCCTGGGGAGTAGAGCAGGGTATCAAGCTCCCCATCTGCAGACAGGATCCACCTCCCCTAACACTGAGAATTAGAAGTTAATGGTGAATAATACATTGTTCTCCTGTGCCGGGGTCCTTCCTTGTTCTGGCGAATCTAGGGGTCCACGAAGGATGGACGGACGGTCAGGCGAAATGAAGTGAGAGAGCCACGAGTGAGATGGAATCTGATGACTAAGCAGGCAGCCCTGGCAATTCTGGCATCTCTGCCATTTTGGCCTCTCCGCCATTCTGGCGTCTCTATTCTGGCATCTCTGACCTGCTAGTCTCAGTGTCTTTATTTTTAAAGGTAGCGAGCTACATTACAACAATGAGTGACATTCCATAGTTTGATCTCTTTAACAATAATCCGTTTTTACCAGCAAGGTGGCAACTTCCTTAATCTTGTATGTTGGTTTCAGGATAATTAACATATAAATGTAAGGTAGGGGGAGAGAACAGGGTGTTTCCGTAAGGCCTTAATGTTAATTATCTGTATAAACAGGAGAAATCAGGGCTTGTTTTGAGGACTATACTTCCAACTACAATGGAGGAGGTGCAACCCATCCCCAGGATGCAACTTTAAGGTTACTTCTCAACCTGTGAGCCTAAAACGGCTCCCAACACTCCTGTATATTTTATGGAATTATTTATGGTATATAGAAATGCTGGCTTTTTTTAAAATTTATTTCTATCTGACTGTCATATACTGTCTTAGAGCATTTACTAGGTATGTTCCCAAAATCGTTATTTCATTGTTTGTCACCTTTGTAATAGTTAACCCATGCCCACTTCTTGCCTTACCATCTTGGCTATAGATGGCTTTTAACTAATTGTAAAGAAAATGTTGGGTTTGCTGAGTACTTAAGGGAATGATGGCTTTGGATACAGAGATGCTGGAAATAAAGTGACAGCCATGAAGCCACAGCGGTGACAGCTTAGGTGCTTAGAATTATAACTTAGGCAAGGATTCAAGCTAAAGAGAAATAAAATGTTAAAGGAAGAGATGTTTTACACATTTAACTATAATCAATTATTTGCGCATAAAGCAAAGAAAATGCACAGACTTCAGACTTGAAACAAGATCTAATTCAGGGGTTCTAGAATCTGACAAGTCATTAGAAACAGTTCTGGAAGTGTTTCAGAACAGATTCCTGGGACTTACAGATTAAGATTTCATAATTTGTTAAAATAGTTTCCAATAATCTGTATATAAAAATCACTGAAATTTGGATGATAATTCAAATTTGGGAAGCATCGTTCAAATTAACAATGACTAGAAAATTTGCTATAGCTTAACAATAAAATTTATTCATCAGGAAACAGTTCAGTGGAAGCAAATTCAATTCCCAATTCAAAAACTGTTTCTACGAATTTCATTTTGAGAAAAATGAGTAGATATTTAAATTTCTTTCTATAGTACTATTGTCTGGCAGTCTCACTGCAAGTAAAACATCTTATAGGAATTTATATCTGTGGCTTTTATTTTCAATTGTCAAAACAGCTATACAAATGTTATTTCATTTGCTATTCACAGCCTGAAAATTAATGGCCAAGGTTTATTGAGCATTTATGTATAACCACATGCTATGCCGAGCACTTTGCATGCACCATCACGTTTAATCCTACAGCAACCCAATAAACAGGTATAATCAATATGTTTCAGACCAGTAGATTCTACCACTGAAACTTACAGAAACCAACAAGCTGTTCCAGTTGACAAAATTAACAGGTGGTGAAGATTCACACTCATAGAATCTATCCCAAACCCAGACTCTGACCATTACAGCAGTTATATACCCAGCACTCTTCAATTGGTGACACATAGGACGTGTCCCTTGTGCTGCAGATCGAGGCCAATGGGAGCAGTGAGTAAAGCAATGAAAGTCAAGTTTCTTTGATTTCTTTCACTTGCTAGCTGATCTCATCAACATTGTTGCAGAAAACTGATGTGCTTTTCACACTTCCATATTTTCAAATATTTAGTTCTCTCTTCCAGAAATCTTTTGTTCTTGACATGTGGGTGTGATGAAACTCAAATCATGCCTCACAATTCCATCCAGGCAGGGCAGGGCATGGCATTCGTAGTATCTCAGAAAGGATGATGATGTCGGGGGTATATGAACAGCTCCCTCCAAGAAAGTAGAGAGTCTGGAGTTTCCCTGCCACAGCCCAATTTTATGGCCCACAAATGAGGCTTACAGTGACTGTAACAAGGATCTGGTTCTGCAAGTCCTCTCTGGAAGCCTGGATGGTAGCATTACCTATGGGTTTGAGGCCTCAACAGTCTAAACTTGCATAAGCTTTCTGGCATTGCCCGAAAGAAATACTCAAGGGCATCCTGCCCGAGCCCTTTGTCCTCAGAGCTTTGGATTTGACTTCCCCAAACCTATTCCCCTATCAAGAAAAGGAATAGGGGCCTTTGAATGGTCTTTAGGCACAATACAAGAGGCGGGAGTTAGGCATTAGACTCAGGCTTAAGATCTATCTGAGTTCTAGTGCCATCTCTCTTATTAGTAGGTTCTTGTAATTTTTCTATTTTTCACATACCTTATCTAGAAATAATCCTGCCCTCCCTTAAATGCTTGTTAAAAAGTAGGAAAAGCAGAGTATCATCTAGTCACCAAGAAAAATATTGTGAGATCCCTGGACAGTAGTAACAAATAGCATGTATAGCATGCTCCCTTCCTTCTAGGCACTGCTCCTTATAAGTATTTTGCTTGTAGTGTGCTCTTTAAATCTCCTTACAATCCTATAAGGTTAATATGGCATGTATTTTTCTCACACAGATAGAGAAATAGGTCCAGAGTTAGTAAACAGCACAGTCATGATTAAAAGCAGGAATTTTGTTACTAGAACTAATCTTCTTAACTGCTCTTCTATACTTCTTATCCACCTCAAACATGAGGCTGTGTTTCAACTCACGTTAACAGTCAGCTAGCATCAAATATTTAATATATGGAACTATTTCTAAGAGGGCTGTTCTCTTCCAAGTGCTGTCGATAAGCAGTTTTTAGGCTACTCAAAAGTGAAGCAGATTAATACAGGTAAGGACAGAAGGGATATGTAATCAATCTCTATCAACTTCACATATGAATCCCAAATAGACAATAGAGAAAGTTTGATGTTACTCCATAGAACATCCCTGTTCTTCATGTATCCTCAAAATGCTCATTCATTATTAACATTCTGATCTGCCTGCCCTTATGTTTTCAATCCCATCAAACCACTAATCACCACTATTGTTTTAACTTATTTTAACTTAGTTAAGCCATTTAAAGGCAATGGCATTCTTGAAAAAGACACAGTCAAATCAATAAAAGCACTAGAACAAAATAACCATCCCCAAATGCTACAGGAGAATATCAGTTTCTATTTTATTGGAAGCAATTATCAAATGAAAAGCATTCTGAAATATACTAAACCTCATCCTGTGTAGGTGCAATTCCCAATCTATCTGGCTTTGCTTCTTAAAACATATGGAGGAAGAGAAAGTCCTTAAGGATGGTCAGATGCATAATTAGAAACTTCTTTTCTATCATCTCCACTTTTTGAGAATAGCAAGTTCCATATCTGGTAGGACATACTCAAACTGACATTTGTTTCTTAAGTAAATTATGATTCTAGTAATTTCTAGGGATATTTTTGGAAATAAAATGTCTGGGTGTGATAGCAGAAGAATAGAACTATATTCTATTTTACTTCCCTAGTTTGAGGACTCTTCAAGGATTAGGACCTAAATCCTAATCCTTGTATGTTTGTTTGTATGTTTGTATGCTATTGGTACAAAGGCTTGTAATAGGTGGTCAACGCATTTTTTAAAAGGAACTGAACATGCCTAGTGTCCTTGTACCTTTCTGCAGTGTCATCTGTTAGTGACACCTTGAACACTTATTTTATGCCAGGCACTGATGTCAGGCTCAATTATTGTGGAAGCTCCCATAAGAAAGGTGGTGACATAACTTTTAAAGGCTCAGTGAGACATGGGTGCCTAAAGCTGGAGCATTTGAAAAAGCCACGTTGACAGCACAAAGAAGCAAGGAAACAGGATAGCATATCCTGGAGGTAGGAAATGTACACAGAGAGACCAGGGTTGAGTATCCAAGGTGAACTCCTCAAAACTACTCATTCATAGTACTCAGTCTCCAAAGAAGTGGTAATACATAGTAGACACAGCACAGTCTGTAGGATCCAGGAATGGCAGAGCTAGCTTGGAACCTCCCTCTCTGTCCTATACAAAGGCAACGTGCAAGATCTCTTTCACTTTTTCACAGAGATACCAGGAAGTCTGAGTGAGCAAAGGAATAGAAATGTCTGTATATTTTCTAGCTTACCCTTGTAGCTCCCAAAGGTTGAATGTCTATTGTTTTCAAACTGGGTATGGCAGTCCTGTTATTTTCAGGCCCTGACATTCTTTTTCATGCAAGAATGATGATTATAAGGTTGATGAGGGCGATGCAGAGTCCTAATTCAGGGCAATTCTTTATGTCATTGCAGATCACTTTCATTTGTTTGGTTCTTTAGCTATAACACTATGTTCACAATGTTTTTGTTCCCCTGTGGTACACTCAAAGAAGAAAAGCATCAGGATCAAATTGTTTCCAAGTCCACAAGTAGATAAGGGAGGCAGTGAAGCACAATATATGAATTCAGATCTGGTCTCTGTCACCTACTAGCTCTGTGTTGTTAGGTTAGTCTTCCAGCTGCCCCGAGCGTCAGTGTCCTCATCTGTAGATTGGGCATGGAAGCAAGCCTCAGTCAGAATTGTCATGATGATGAAATAGTGTATAAAATCCTACATCATCGTTTCTTTCATGTGAGACTTTAGCATATGGTCAGTATGATGACTTACTTTAGGTCTCACAAATATTCTGGTTCTCTCTCAGTCTGGGCACACGTAGCGTTGTGATTCCCCACCTAGGTGGCCATTTTGGTAAATTAAATATAAAAGGAAGTGCCCCATCACTTCTAGGGGGAAGCTTTAAGGGACAGGGTATGCTGATCTCTGTTTTCTTCATTCCTCTGCCACAAAGACCAGCACATCCTTGAAAGAAGGGGAATTAGCCTAGAGTCAGGCAGGAGAATGATGTGGAGTAGTACTCCCAACTGACTCTCAACATTTAGACCTTTGCTGTTTTAACCCACTGAGATTTGAGCTTTGTTACTGGGTCCTAAACTAGTTTACCCTTTATGATATTATTTTAAATAAAACTATTATTAATATTATTATTATTATTAGGTGAAACTTCATCGTTTCTGACTTTGTGTCAAAAAAAGAAAGTCCATAGCAGTTCAATTGACTCGATAAGGTAAGAAGTCTATTGAACTGCTAGTTTCTAGTAGTGAAAGGGTATTAGCTTTTGAAGACATTATATAGTAAGTTATATTTTATGCCATTTTCTTACATAATAAGATTTAATTCTTACAGTGGTCCTATGAAGAGAATACCATTATCCCATTTTACACAAGCAATTGAGAAAGAGATTTGAGTTTGAATCTTAACACACATGCCCTAATTACATACCTGTGTGATCTGGTCCAAGTTACTTAACTTTTTCTTTCTGATACAAAGTATTTTCTTCTTTGGGCCTATAAAGGGTGGCTTCCAGCATCCAGAATTAAGCATGGCTTGAACATGAGAAGGTCAAAGAAAATAAGGAAACATAAAACTATTTAGCAATTTATATTTAGCTTCTTCTCTATTTTAAATGAAGTTTGAACAAATGTTGCTGTGACCATTTTTTTTAATCCAGATTGTTGTTTAAATTTTAGTTAGTTAACATGTAGTGTAATAATTGTTTTCAGGAGTAGAATTTAGTGATTCATCACTTCTATACAACATCTAGTGCTCATACTAACAAGTGCCTTCCTTAATACCCATCACTCATTTAGCCCACCCCACTTCAACCTCCCCTCCATCAACCATCAGTTTGTTCTCTGTAGAGAAGAATGTGTTTCTTGGTTTGCTCCTCTTTTTTACCCCCGTTTTTATTTGTTTTGTTTCTTAAAATTCACATATGAGTTAAATCATCTGGTGTTTGTCTTTCTCTGATTTATTTCTCTTAACATAATACCCTTTAGCTCTATCCATATCACTGCAAATGGCAAGATTTCATTCTTTTGTATGGCTGAGTAATATTCCATTGTGTGTATATTATACACACACACACACCATCTTCTTTATCCATTCATTAGTCAATGAAATGACATTCAGGCTGTTTCTATAATTTGATTATTGTTGATAGTTCTGCTATAAACATCGGGGTGCGGTACTACTTTGAATAAGTATTTTTGTAGCCTTTGGGTAAACACCTACTGGCACAATTGCTGGATCATAGGGTAGTTCTATTTTTAACTTTGAGGAAGCTCCATGCAATACATTAAAAGAATCATTCACTACAATCAAGTGAGTTTTTTTCCTGGGCTGCAAGTATGGTTCAGTATTCTCAAATCAATCAACATGATACACCAGATTAATTAAAGAAAAGGTAAGAACCATCTGATCCTCTCAATAGATGCAGAAAAAGCATTTGACAAAGTTAAACATCCATTCCTGATAAAAACTCTCAATAAATTAAGTATAGATGGAATATATCTCAACAGCATAAAGCCTATATACCCAAAAACCCATAGCTAATCTCATCCTCAATGGGTAAAAACTGAGAGGTTTTCGTCTATGGTCAAGAAGAAGACAGAGATGTTCACTTTCACCACTGTTATTTAATGTAGTGCTGGAAGTCCTAGCCTCAGCAATCAGACAACAAAAAGAACAGAAGACCTAAAAATCAGCAAGGAAGAAGTCAAACTTTGACTTTTGCAGATGACACGATATTCTGTATAGAAAACCTGAAAGACTCCACTAAAAAACTGCTAGAACTGATAAATGAATTCTATAATGTTACAGGATACAAAATCAATGTACAGAAATCTGTTGCATTTATATACACCAATAATGAAGCAGCAAAAAGGAAAATCAAGGAATTAACCATTTTCTGACTTGCCTTTTTTTTTTTAAGAGTTCCCCCTTTGTCAGAGACAGTGAGTTAATTCATGCTTTGTGCTTATAGTAGCTAAAGCGAAGTTAGGCACTTACAAGTGGCCAATGATTCATATTGATTTTTCTATTATCTACCCCTTCTTATCCATGCTTCTGTTTCAGATCTTTTTCTACCTGAAATATGGTAACATAGTAGAAATATGGCAGAAGTTTCTATCTTTCCTACCTCCATAGGATGTCAGAAGTTAAAAACAAAGAAAGTTTTCATTTTCTGGACAAACTGTACTATTTCGAACTTCTTACTTACACAGATGTAGATCCCTACAAGTGTAGACCACACTCTGCCATTGATCGGGGCTGAATGAGGTTCAGGGCAGCTGAAAGGGCATTAGAGAACATCAGTGGTGGGTAAGGTCACAGGGGAGAGAATCTGGCACAGAGAATTCCAAACTTCTGTAATTCAGGAATTAAAACCAGACTGTGGGAGGTGAGACACATTTGATCAGCATTTCAGTTTGCTCAAGTTTAATACATAACGCCCTCTTCTCCGGTCAGTGGCATCTCTAGAAAGTAGCAGTACATCCCTACATTATCAGATACCCTCAAGCCTATCTTCAGCCATCCTCATCAGGTCCATCCCCTCCTCTTTTGACATCTTTAATCTTTCCCTGAAACTGCCGGGGTCCTTGTTCCAGCGAATCTAGGGCAGATGATCAGGCAAAATGAAGTGAGAGAGCCACGAGTGAGATGGAATCTGATGACCAAGCAGGCAGCCCTGGCAATTCTGGCATCTCTGCTTTTGCTGGTCTCAGTGTCTTTATTTTTAAAAGTAGAGAGTGACATTACATCAGTGACAAGGCATTCTTTACAACATACATTGTTGTCACAAGACCTATGTAGTCATCTATAGGTTTATGGTATAAGGGAGCGTGGGGATGAGAATTAGAAAAGGATTTGCGAAATGTTAACTTCAGGGAGGTGCTCAATATTTGCTGCTGATAAACAGTGCTTCTGACTTTTGGGCAAGGCTAACCTTGGGGAAGGTCCTAAGTCTCTTTACAATCTTTCCCATCAGTGTGTTAATTCTGAGAGTAGCTTTACGGAGATGTGCCTTGAGGTTTTATGGTGGGGCTGAGGGGAGCGATACCTGCAGGAAAAATCTAATTTGGTTCAAGGAGTCTTGGGGCCTACGCCTCAATTTGTGTAACCTATCCCCAAGAGGCAACCTTGAGGTTACTTCTGGCCAGGTTATTCTCACACAGATTTTATCCATCAAGACCAGGTCCCCCTTTCCATGTGCCATAAAACCAAAGAGCATTATGTCCCTTAGGCCAATGAAAGCAGTTCAAGAAATCCAGGCCTGAAAGATTATTTAGAAGGAGGTCAAACTAGGCACGAGTTTGGCTGGTGGGAGCTTTGCTTCAACCTTTCCCACGCAGGGAGGGGTCTCAACCTGTGAGCTCAAAACGGCTCCCAACATGAAACTTACTCTCTTATCCAGGCTTAAAAATATATTCCAGCCTCTCCCACCCTAAAGTAATAATATGACATGATTAGTTGGTAGCAAAAGCACAAACAAAGGTGTAAGAGGAGCCTGAGTATGATATACAGAACACTGCATCAAGCATGGCTTGAGTGAAGTATTTAATGACATCTATTTATTTTTTAAAACTGATTACAGGTGAATGGTCTAGCCTACTGCTCTACTTGAGATATAAAAGTAATTTTATTTTCATCTCTCTCTAATATCCTGACTACTGCAAAAACACTTAGATAAAAAATAAACTGCCCCTATGGTTTGAGGGAGGCAGGGACTATATATATATGGGACACACATACCAGTTAACCACGAGCAGATACCTCAAATACAATCTCATATGGATATAGAAAACCTCCCCTGGAAAAGTGAGGCAACTTTGATCTTGGCACAACCTTTTCCTTTTCTTCCCTGGTGGAGAGTTGCCTTTTACCTGAAGGAAATCAGCTAGTTTTATGAGTCTTTACTCTCTTGAACCAGAGCTCAGCAAGAATATGTCAACAAAGCCCCAATGATTGGGCACTCACTCCTTCTTAATGGGCTGTAATCTTGATCTTTCTTGCTCCTTCTGCCTTGACAATCAGCAGGGTCAAGTCTGGAAACCCCAGAGGGGTCCAGTATGTGGCTCATGAGGACTCAGTAATGATCATTTTGTCCCCTTTGTTTTTCTCTGAGAACAGAGTCAACAGTTCTGTCACCAAATATTCACCAGGGAAAGAATATTCTCTGGATGAAAATGGTTTGCACAATACTATTACAGTAATTTTAGTGAGAGAGCCTATACAGAAAAAAAATACCTTTCCTCCTTCAAACTTCTGAATGAGAAAAACTGGAAAGGTTCTTAGATTTTGAGCTTTAAAATCTCTCTAGGCGATTCTACAGCATGACATAGGAACATTTAGAAACTACTCATCTAAGCCAACCTTGTACCATAATCTTGAATTTCTTGACCATGTTCTTAAAAATATTTGATCTGGTACATTTTACTTTTAAATAGATATTCTTGACAAAAAAGCCCTTCTTTACATGACTAGATATAATTCTGAAGCCTTAGATAATGATTTTTACACTTGGTTGTGTTTTGGGAAGGATGAACCCTCACATAAATTTGAGAAAGGAAGGTTCTGAGTTTCCATACACCTGAAACTCTGAAAGGAATTAGAGTTAACCAAACATGATACTAGAGTCAGAAAAGGCAGCCTTGTTGTTCCCACAGCACTGCAGTACTTTGAGAGATATTCAGATTTTCCTGTGCCCCTAAGAAGGGTTCAAAAATTATCTGAGAGAGAGCTGATCTATCTGGAGTAGGTTTGCCGTAGCTGAAAAGCTACATGACTCATAAAACTGAACTCCAAGTGGAGATGTGGACGGTATATTGGACACACCCATTCAGTGGCCACAGCCCAGTGAAGACAAGTGAAATCTCGGTAGATGCCTGCTTGGAAAAGAGGAAAGGCCATGGAGAAAGTATCTTTCGATGAAACTTGGGTTTTACATAAGCCATGCAAAATATAGCTGTGAATCAAAGCGGGGGGAAAGGAAGAATTTTGACTTCACTTTACTTTAAACCTGAAATAACTGAGAAAATACTGAAACACTTGAGTTTAACCAGAAATGACTAAGATTATAGGTTCTTCATCAAGTAAAATGTGGGTTCAACAGAAGCGTTAAGTTGAGTGTGAGAAAGATAAGCTAAAGATACTTTTTTTATTTTACACACCTAAGTATATGTCTTTAAAAATGTTATATGTACTATATATTGAATTGAAACTGACCTCTTAAATTTCTCTTAAATTTCTCTTTATTGATCTTTATTGTACTTTCTTGATTCATGAAAAACACCTTTTTTCACTTGACAGCTCTACAGAAATTGAAAGCTAACTCTGATGCTTTCACTAAGTCACTTTTGTTCCAGGATACTCATGGTCAGAATAATCGATTTGTTAAACCAGTTTCTTGATCCTAAAACATTCAGAATTTTGTTTCTTCTCTGCCCATGTATTGGTTTTAGACAGCCCTCTTAGAACACTGGATGACAAACATTTCCTGAGGAGTTTTTATTTTTTATTTTTTTTTACTTTAAAAAAATTTTTTTAACATTTATTTATTTTTGAGAGACATAGAGACAGAGCAGGGGAAGGGCAGAGAGAGAGGGAGATACAGAATCTGAAGCAGGCTGCAGGCTCTGATGAGCCATCAGCACAGAGCCCGATGTGGGGCTCGAACTCACAGACCGTGAGATCATGACCTGAGCTGAAGTTGGCCGCTTAACCAACTGAGCCACCCAGGTGCCCCCTGAGGAGTTTTTAAAACAATGCCAAAGCTTTGGCCCACACCTCCAAGGTTTTTTGATTCAGTTGGTCTGGGGTGGGACCTAGACTTGGGGACTGTTTCAAACTTTCGACACAAGATTAATGTGTAAATGCTCTTAGAGATTAAAGCCCAGACTTGAATAAATAAATAAGATGAAAGAAGCGTAGGCCTACATGATCATTTCCCTCTTCCTGGATATTAGTTCTTCATTGAGGCTGCCCAATATAGCATTTTTTCCCCCCTTGGCGGCCACCTAATTGTACCATCCATCATCTAGTTTATCTTTCCTCCACTCTCTTCTGTTGTTGAAGTTATCGGAGTACGTGTGTCCACTGTAACTAGCATACTGTGTCACTGTTAGTGTTCTACAGAAAAATGATATAGGTATAAATCATATCCTGGACAAATTTATGGTCTAGTAGAAGAGACTGATAAACAGATAACTTTGTTGCATTGAAGCAAGTGCTATGATGGATAAAGCTACTCCAGGGATATAGCAAGAGTCAAAGCAGGAGAAAAGTTGGATATGCATCTGAAGCTGGGAAGATTCTGGACTGGAGTCTGAAAAGCAAAAGCCAGGTGGTAACCATTCCTGGAGAAACTGATCATTAAAGTACCATGACTTCTAAATAAGAAAGAAAAGTGGTCCCAGGGTAATTCAACTAAGTATAACAATCTGAGATTCCTCATCTGTTTACCTAACACTCTGACTTACACCTACCACATCAGTGTTTCACAAAACATAATCATGAGCCTACCAATCATCTGGAGACTGCTAGAGTATATATCCTTATTCCACAGGCTTAGGATGGGGTCTGAGAATCTACATTCATGAAAATGTCCTTCCTGATACTAATATTGCTGATCCCGAGATCACACATTGAATAGCAAAATGCAGCAGAAACACCATGAGAGAAAGGAAGGTGCCATGTTCTGAATGTGGGGAGCAAAAAGGTAACTGATTCTAAAAAGATAAATCCATAGAGCACAGACTTGGAAAACTCATCAGCACAGTAAGAAAGGAAATTTTCACTAATTGGTGTTAATTTGCTACCAAATCATCATCAACACAGTTTATTAGAGAGATCCATTTCATGAAAGGATGTTCATTGGTTTGGTAAATGGAGCCTGTGTAGGCTTCTGTGCTAACCATTCATCAATCCTTTCCCTTGTCATCGTTTCCAAGGTACAGTTTTAGTGATAGGCCCACATTTCTTCCATTTCACACATGAGTCCATTTCTATGAGAGAAGCGACAAATAGGAAGTATAAATATGGATCTGGTGTGTGATTCAAAAAGACTGCCTGCCAGTCCTCCTCATTCAGCTCCTATTCTCTCCGGCTAATTTATCCTACACGGGGATTCATGTGCATGTCAAGGAATATTGGAACAGATTGAAACAAAGCCTTCTATCCAATTTCACCGCAGATTTCAAGTAGCACTGTAAGATGGCTTGCACAAAATTCTCCCAGAAGCCTGCATCAGTTCACATTGGGATACCTACTCACTTTCAGATATAGTGAATGTTTAACAACATGTCACTGTTTGAAACTCAGAAAGACTACTCCCAGGGTTTCACCGGATCCTTCTGGTTCTCTGCTCCCTTTGCCACAAACAGTTAACGTTATTCCTATTATTCTGTTTGTCTGACAGACTTTTCCTGTGTCATGTGGTAGACTTCTGCTAAAATTTCTTTATGTGACCTAGGTTCTGAGCATAGTGAGCTCGATTTTATTAGTGGTTTACTGAGAAGTGAGCCAGAGAATCACTGATGGAATATCTTAGAAGGATAAAAATTTGGTCCTATTCTGGATATGCTTCATCAGAATCCCTTATCAGTTAAAAAAGAAAAAAAAACCTACACAAACAAAAACAAACCTTACAGGTGGTTTCAATATAGACCCCTGGCTGAGAAACCCTGGATTAGACAGAATAAATACTTTAACAATATGGATTGTTGGATTGTTGGATACTGAAATCAAGGGCAGAGGATTTTCCTTTCTGAAAAGTTGTAAGATCTAAGCAAATACTAGGAGATATTTTATATTCAGTCTAGGGCTGAGAGCTAACGGTCAGGATTTTAGACTGGCAGTCTACAGATACTGTACCCTGATTTCTAGAACACCTTCAAACCAAAAATGCTGCAATTGCAAAGCATATTAATATAGAGTGAGTGGGCATCCAATCTTTTACCTGAAGGAAATATATAAAGGGCAATAAACAAATAAAGACCATTCTTGAGTGACCAAATTCAAGTTCCTTTGCAAAGGCTTCTAGGTTTTTTGTGCTGATAAATGAATGATGCAGGTGGAACTTTCCATTATATAGATGTACCACATTTTGTGTGCCCATTGGTTTCTTAAGGACATCTTGGTTGCTTCTTGCTGGGGGCCATTAGGATTAAAGCCACAATAAAGAAGTAAAGACCTTCACAAGAAGGTCTTTATGTGGATATGTTTTCAAATCATCTGAATAAACCTACGCACACAATTGTGTATCATGGTGGGACAATGTTCAATTTTGTAAGAAACTGACAGTTTTCCTAAGTGGCTATATCATCTGCATTCTCACCAGAAAGGAATGAGTTCCTATTGGTCCATGTCTTACCAGCATTTGATGGTAGTGTTTTAGATTTTAGACATTCTAATAGATGTTTAGCAATATCTCATTGTTATTTTAATTTTCACTTCCCTAATAACAAATGGTGTTGAGCATTTTTTCATATGATTAGTTGGTATATGTAAATTTTATGAGGTATCTGTTCACTTCTTATGTTCATTTTTCAGTTGGCTTATATATTTTATTATTCAGTTTTAAATATTTATTGTATATTTTGGATATAGGTCCTTCATCAGACATACATTTTGCAAACATTTCTACAAGTCCGTGGCTTGCCTTTTTATTCTCTTAACTATGTCTTCCACAGAGCAGAAGCTTTTTAATTTTAGTAAAGTCCAACTTACCAACTTTTTCTTTTATGAACTGTGTTGTTGGTAGTATATTTGAAATCTTATCACCAAACCCAAAGTCATAGGGATTTTCTCTTGTTTCACATTTAGGTCTCTGATACAATTTTAGTTAATTTTGTATGTAAAAGGCAAGGTCTTTGTCTAGGAGAATACACACACACACACACACACACACACACACACACACACACACACACAGATTCGGCATATTTGTTAAAAAGACTATCTTTTTTCCATTGAATTAACTTTGTTTCTTCATCAAAGAGGGATTGGCTGAATTTGTGTGGGACTATTTCTGGACTCTATACTATTCCATTGATAAATGTGTCTGTGTGTTTGCCAACACCATGCTGTCTTGCTTACTGTATTAAAATAAATTTTGAAATCAGGTAGTGCGAGTCCTCCAACTTTGTTCTTCTTCAGTACTGTGTTGGCTATTTTGGATTTTTTGATTCTCCACATGAACTTTAAAATCAGTTTGTCATCATCTATAAAATATGTTGCTGGAATTTTGACTAGGATTGTAATCTATAGATCAAATTAGGAAAAAAATGGCATATTAAAATATGGAGTCTTAAAATCCATAAACACAGACTAGCTCTCCATTTATTTAGGTTTTCTTTAATTTTGTTCATCAGAGTTTTGTACTTTTCTGCATATAGATTTTGTTATATTCGTACCTATATTATACCCATTTAATATACATAAACATTTCATGTTTTTTTGATGAGATTACAAATGGTATTGCTTTTTAAAATAAAAATTCCAATTATACATTAATAGTATTTTTGGAAAGCAATTGATTTTTGTGTATTAGTCTTATTGCTGAGGTTAAAACTTCTAGGGCAATATTAAATAGTAATGGTGAAAGTGGGCATCCATGTCCTATTCCTGTAGATTAGCCTTGATAATCTGTGCTCTTGCTATACTTACTTGTTATTTCCTGGGGTTTTTTTGCCAATTCCTTAGGATTTTTTAGATCTGAGAAGAGAAACAGTTTTGTTTCTTTATTTTTTTTCAATGTGGATACCTTTTGTTTCATATTTTTGTTTTATTGAACTACCTGGGATTTTCAGTGTGGTATTTAATGTTTTTTTAATTTTTATTGCGGAGGGAGAGTGAGTGGGGGAGGAACAGAGAAAGAGGGAGACATAAAATCCAAAGGAGGCTCCAGGATCTGAGCTGCCAGCACAGTTCGATGCAGGGCTTGATCTCACAAACCACAAGATCATGACCTGAGCCTAAGTCGGACACTTAACCCACTGAGCCACCCAGGCACCCTGGGTATGGTATTTAAATAAAAGAGATAAGAGAAGACATTATTTCCTTTTTCCCAATTTTGGGGCGATACTGTTCAGAGACTTACCATTAAGTATGATGTAAGATGTATGGTTTTTGTAGGTGTCTCTTGTTTAAGGAGAAGTCCCTCTCTCTTTCTAGTTCACTGAGAGTTTTTGTTATGAATGACTGGTTTTGGTTTTGGTTTATGGAGGTTTTTTTTTAATACTTTTCAAACACTTTGCATCAGTTAATATAATCATAATCATATATTTTCCTCATTAATATGTTTATATGAAGGATTGCATTGATTAATTTTCTAATATTGAACTATTCTCATTTACCTGGAATAAATTCCCCTTGGTTGTGGTGTATAATTCTTTTTACATGTTGTTGGATTGAATTTGCTAATATTTTGTTGAGAATATTTTATTTATGAATATTTTATTTATTTATCAGGCATACTGAATTGTTTCCCTTCTTATAATGTCTTTGTCTTTGGTCTTACAGCAAAGCTAACCTTATAGAATGAATTTAAAAGTATGTACTTTGCTTCTATTTTCTAGAAAATATTGTGAATCATTGGTATTATTTCTTCTTAAATGTTTGTAGAAGTCACCAAACATTATTTAAATGTGTCAACTTGTATTTTCTGTTTTGGAAGATTATTTAGTATTGATTCAATTTCTTTAACAGGTAAAGGGCTATTCATGCTGTTTTCCTTTGAATGAGTTTTGTTAGTTGGTGTCTTTCAAGGAATTGGATAATATCATCTAAATTATCAAATTTGATGATATAGAATTGTTTGAGGTACTTCTTTATTATCATTTTAATATTCATAGGATTAGTAGTGGTGACTCCTTTTTAATTTCTGAAATTAGTAACTGGTGTCTTTTTTTTTCTTTTATTCTTTAGTCTGGTTAGAGGTTTTATTAATTTATTGACATCAGTGAAAGAACTAGCTTTCAGTGTGTTGATTTTCTCAACTGTTTAACTCTTTTCAGTATCAGTGATTTCTGTTCTAATTCTTATTAGTTCTTTTATTCTGCTTACTTTAAGCCTAAATTTGTCTTCTTTCTCTAGTTCTCTAAAGTGAAAACTTAGGATATTAGTTTTAGATAATTCTTTTTTTTAAATGACACATTTAATGCTACATATTTCCCTTTAAGCACTGCTTTCTTTATATTTATTGCAGTTTGACGAGATGTGTTTTCATTTTCATTTACATCAAAATAATTTTAACTTTATGCTGATGCTTAACTCATGTATTATTTAGAAAATATAGTTTTATTTCTAGATATTTGAGTATTTTCCAGCTGCCATTCTGTTTTAATTTCTAGTTCATTTCCATTTTGGTCTGAAGATGTACTTTGTATGATTTCTTTTGAATTTGTTACAGTTTGTTTTATAGCCTAGAATATGGTCCATCTAGATAAATGTTCCATGTGAGCTTGGGCTTCCCTAATTATTCCTTCTTAGGTAAAGTCTATGTTTTATAGAGTAATGGTACAAGACAGGGGAAGTGTTTTGTAGTCTTCTACTTAAATCCCAGTCTTTTAGTGGGCCTATGTCTTTGGCCTGTGACCTTCGTAGGTGTTTCTTACTATATTATGTCTCTGCCCCTTTTATTAAGACAGGAAGTTAGAGAGAGCTAGAGGAATCTTCTTCCACAGCTCTGGGATAAACTCTCTTAAAATCAGCCTTCATCCTTGGAAAGTTGGCTTTGGTTATAAAGAACACTGGGGACATATATCATGAAGATTACTCTTCCCCTCCCCGTGCCAAGACAGTAGGCTTTATCAGATCTTTATCAGTCACAGGAACATGATGAGGTTCTTGGAAACAAAGACTATGAAAGTATGAGGACTTCTTTTAAGACTGAGCCCCCAGGAGCTTCTGATTCTCAAACTAGTCCATATTCAAGACTCTAGCAGTTTATCAAAATTACCGTATAGTGTACCTACTAGTTTGTGCCTCCAATAGCTTCTGTTCTAGGTAAGCAGATCTCTATGGCTCTCTGATTTGTCTGTTTCTACAGATATCAAAGTGACAGTTCAGCCTGCAAAGTCAGTTTTTGGTGGGTTTAGGAAAGTCATTGATTTTCATTCCGTTCACCTTTTTTTCTTGATATAGGGGTAGGAATGATGACTTCCAAACTCTACGTATTGGAGACAAAATGGAAAGTAATGCCTTTCATTTGAAAACTCATACCTGCCAGTCCTGAGAATGTTCATATATTTGACAAGTTCTTATCTTATATTTCTGTTTTCCTAGAATCTTTGTTAGATGTTAAGCTTCTTAATTTGACCTCTTAATGTTCTTGTATTTTTCATCCTGTTTTTGTCCCTGCAGTGGGTTGAACTGTGACTCCCAAAACATTATGTCTATATCATAACTCCCAGAACCTATGGATATGGCCTCATTTTGGTCTAATCTTAAATACAGATGTAATTAAGTTAAAGCTTTCAAGAAATAATCATCTTACAATGTTCAGGGGGGCCGTAAATTGAATGACAGGTGTCTTTATAAGAGACAGAGGAAGGAGGAACACAGAGGGAGAAGAAAAGGCTATGTAAAAATAGAGACAAAGACTGGAGTGTTGTCACAAGTCATGAATGCCTGCAGCCTCCAAGGCTGGAAGAAGCAAGGAAAGATTTGCCCTTTTACTCTTCAGAGACAATTTAACTCTGCCATCCCAGTGATGCCAGAGTCCTGGCCTCCAGAACTGAGAGAGAATACATTTCTGTTCTTTTAAGCCACCAAGTTTGTGATAATTTGTCGTGGCAGTTCTAGGAAACTAACATTCTGCCCATTTTTCTAGTCTTAGTGGTATTTACCCAAGGTTATTTTCCTATTCCTCTGTTGACTTCAAATTTCTGCTATCCTATATTTTTAATATTCATGGTATTAATATTTGCCATTTGTCCTTTTTGTATATATTTGATTCTTTTTGCTCGTACTAATTATCTTATTTTTTCGAAGTTATCTTCTTTTCATTGGCGCTATGTTCACCCATTTCTTTATTTTTTAATTGGTTATTTTTGTATTTCTTAAAAGCATTATTGAAACATTTGATGTGACCTGGCTGTATATTCATAGTTTGCAGTCAGTTACTACATTGCTGGTTGGAAGTTCCATGTTTGTTGTTGGTGGGTCTGACTGTTGGGTGACCAGGTGGCCATTTTATTGGAGAATCCTAAATGTCAGTGTATGGAATGTTTTCTTTGGGACTAATAAGTTCCCTAGAGCGGAATTCTGCAATCTTCTGCCTAGAGATATATATGTCAGAGTTGGTGTTCTTTGAGGCAGAGATCACATCGGTCAGTATGTGGAGTGTTAGTCAACTCCTGAATGTCAGTGAATCACATCATCCTGCCTTCCAGTGCCTGAGTTCCATTTCTGGAAGGACTTTCTAGTTATTATTCTCTAGAAATAAAAATAGATATGTTTACCTGAGTTAAATGAAGGAAGATATCTCTGATAATTTTGGCCTTTTGGGAATTCCTTTCTTTTTTAGCATACTCCTCACACGTGCCTTAAGAGTTTCAAAATGGTACTATATTAAGACCTTTCCAGGTACTGAGCATGATTAGGCTTCATATTTTTTGGCATCATTCCTCTGTCAGCACCTATATTTCATCTTTCTCTTTTCTGTTAAATCGTTTTGCACTCTTCCGTTCCTTTGCATCTCCCCAAACCTGCTTGTTCGGTTGCCATTCTATACTCTCCCATTCTATGAGTCACTTAGGATTTATAGCATTTATTACAATTTATTTGTTTTCTTCTAGCAGAAATAAGAAACTAATATATTATGTTAAGGCTTTTAAAGCTATCATAAAAGAATATGTGTGGCTTCACAGTTCTATATTTGCTTAAAAATCTACATACACTCAAATATACCTGTGTATCTACAAATACATATACACACGGTGGGAAACAAGATAGTATTATATTCATCATAATATTATAAAATGAACTAAGTTTGTGCAGGATTTTAACTTATTCTTTTCACTTCTATGTAATTTTTAAGTAGCCAAATATGAATAAGGTTTATTTTTCAATTGCAATCTATTTTTTTTTTAAAGTCAAGGTTTTTACCTTAAAGGGTTATAGTGTTCTTTGCTATGGAGATAGAGCCATTTATGTCAATGAATACCTCTCAATTATACAGTCTGGAGAACAACTACACAGGTATTTAGGACAAATAATTTGAACATAAAAACTCAAGGACTCATACTAAGAAAATACCTTCAGGGGAGCCCAGTCATACACACTTTGCATAAAGCCACTAATGTTCACATGTAGTCAATGTTTAAGAAAATCTTCAAAACTCATTGTCTAATAGTAGGGAAAACTCTCAAATAGTGCTTCAATGCCTCCATTTTCTCACCTTATTATTATGGCATCAATATGATCCATGGTATCAATAATGGATATTTGTCCTGATTAGTCCAAACTACACAGTAGAATACTTCTCAACATATTGTTCTTGGCAGTCATCAACAATGATTTGGAATTTGCAAATGAGATAACACCTATTTGTCATGCCAGCTCTAGAACAAATGTCTGATAAATCGTTGGGGTCAAATCTGGCCAGTATTCTCTCCACTGCCCTGAATCAGTGCCCAAGTGCTATAGAAATTCCCTCTATGCATCTGGCTACCCTCAAGTACTTTGAAAGGGAACTGTTTCCAAGTCTTAATATGTCCTTGACTCTTACAACTTCAAAATGCATCTGTGCAGAACTTCTCAATTGGTGTGAAAATGTTCATGTGTATGGAGGTGCTATTTTATATATTCCCTGCTCCTCACCTGAATTTCACATTTCACTGAGATTAGGTAACTTTTCTGAGGTCATCTAGGCAATTTAAAAAATGAGCTTGGGACACCTTTGGTAGCTCAGTTGGTTGAGTGTCTAACTCTTGATTTTGGCTCAGGTCATAATCTCAAGGTCATGAGATAGAGTCTTGCATGTCAGGCTCAGTGCTGGGCATGGGGCCTGCTTAAGATTCCCTCTCCCTCTCCCTTTGCTCCTCTCTTGATCACTCCCTCTGTCTCTCTCTCAAAAGGGGAGTCGGGGCTTAAAAAAGGTGGGCTTACCCAGTTAAATTTTTAAAAAATATATAGAAAAAAATGAAAGGAAAAATATAAGGAAGATGGATGTGAATTGTGGGAAAGTTCCTGGAGACTAAGCCTCTGATGATAGAGTTCTGAGGTAAAAGGGGGATATCTTTTATTGAGACCAGTTTTGTGTAGGCATTGGAAGCCACACATCATAGATCAGCAACTACTCCATCAGTATTTGGAAACGAATGAGTTGGGAAATACTATGATTGCATATGGTCTTTACCCTAGCATGCATGGCTTCCAGACAATATTATAATATTTGAGAATAGTATCTTGCTTTTATGGGCTAAGGAAGCCATTGCCTGCCCCTCCACATGAAACTGATTTCAGCTGAAAATTTGGAAGCCACAAAAATCTTTCCTTCCTTGCCTGACTATTCTTGGAAAAGTGTGACTCTGCAGCACAGAAGTTTTCTTTATTGATAGAATAACTTGAGAATAAAACATCATTTCTTGGCTTTGTATTTTCATTGTTAGATTTTTTTTAAAACTTGAATTAAGCAATGGCAGTATTGATGCCAGATTTCTTTCTAATGAAGATTTCTGTGGTAGCACAAGTGTCCTAGCTCTCTGATATGCCTTGTGCCATTAAACGTGGCATTTTCATTTCTAAGGGGTTCATTACAGAGGTTCAGACTTGAACAATTTGCTAAGATTTCAAGCAAACTGAAACAAAATCAAACTTGCCCTGAAACAAATTCGTATGAAGAACAAGATAAGGCAGTATAAATTGGTTAGCAAAAGATGTCTAAGGGTTTCAATACAATAAGTCTAAGCCAAAGGAAAGAAGACTACAAAATCCACCAGATGGGTAGAATGACGTTGGAGACGAGAACTATAGCCAGGTTTAAGACCTCAGAGTATTCCTGCCTTCACCCAAACACTTGGTGTACAGCACGCTTGTAGTCACTCATGCCATGATTTTTTCTTAACCACCATTTCTCACATACTCGACATCTAATTAATTCGTATAGCCTGCTGGCTCTAGCTAAAATAAATCTAGGCTTTGAATGTTTCTAAGTAGCTCCATTCACCTCTTACATAAGATCATGTCTTTATTCTACTCAAAACTGTCTAGTAGCTTTGGTTTTTACTCAGCTTCACAGCTGAAGCTCTGTGATGACCTTCAGAGTCCTCTGTGATTTATCCCTTGACTATTTTTCTTACTTCATCTCCTACTTTCTCCCTACCTCTCCGTTCTTAATTCATTTTTGATTCAAATCTTTGCTCTTCCTAATTACTCCAAGTGTGGTTCTGTTTCAGGGCCCTTGCTCTTAGTGTTCCCTCTGTTCACTTATTTCATGTAGGTCTGCTCAAATTGTATGCTATGACAAAGACCTCCCAGAGAGAGCCACCAAAACTACCACAAACTCTCTATCTTCATTTCTGGTTTTGCATTTTTAACAGTGTTCTTTACTACCCAACATATATTCATTTGTTTACTTTTTGTACCACACTCACTGGAATATAACCATCCCAAGAATGTGGATTTGTTTTATCTACTGCCCTAGTCTCAGCCTTTTTGAGTATTCATAAGACATTTATTGAAGAAATAAAGGATGGAGAGATAAAAGGAGGAAAACAAGGAAATACAGTTATGAAAATTCTTATCTATTTTAACGGAAGGAAGGACATTTATCAGTACCCCAGTGATTTTATCAGCTGCTTTTCTTATCTTGAAAATAATATTTATGTAGTATATATAGGAATATTTGGTTTCAAATCTTGCTTGCTACCTATTGGTGACACCATCATGAGCAAATTTGTTTCTTTTACAAAGACTTCCTTATGGATTTGTAAAGTTAGAATAATGTTTTATAAGATACCCTTAGGATTATAGGGATTAGCATATACAAGGGTGTCTAGCCGAATGCCCAACACATAGCAGGTTTTCAAAGATTAGTGTCCTCCTATTTAACTGTGACATTTCTCTCCAAGTTTTACATGGTAAAAGAAGCTCTTGCTTTTTTCTCAGACTTCCAGGTTTCCTTGACAAAACTAAAAACATTGCATTTACAAAGGCATGAACTAAAGGGAAGGAAAGAATTGGAAATAAAAAAAGGTAATGGAAAAGTAGGTCTGTGATTTCCCTTCCCACTTTTAAATAAGGCTAGTCCTCATTACATATATTAAATGGATCATTTATCTTGGGTACCTTTGTGATTTCTATCACCACTTGAATCTTCAGACTCTGGCCATCACGGGATGTTTGCCCCATGAGTTAGTTGACAATCTCTTAGGCGTTATTTTTCCATGAGATACTTACCTTTCAACAGAAAACTCTTAAACTTGGAGATTGATGTGTCCCCAAACTCCAGAAAAAAATAGATGAGTGTCGCCCTGCCTTGAGCACTTTAGTTCCCTATTTTAGGCCTTGTATGGGAACAGAGCTGTCTGCTCAGTGCCTGTCAGTTTTTAACGTGGAGATGTTTACCTGGGGCAAAAGAAATTCTCTCCTCTATAAGACAAATATTGCATTTTTGTGGCTTTGAAAGACCATTATTTCCCATTATCGTAAACAGCTCACCCTGGAAGGATGAGCCAGGCTAATCTGTAGCACTGGTGTCACAGGATCAGGAAGGGGATGTCATAGTTGTCAGCCCTTTTTTCCCATCTCTCCTCACCAATAGGAGTGACTCCATTTGCCTCCCCTAACTGTATTTGCTCTTGGGCATTTGAAGTCACTCTGTCTACACACATGTGTC
This sequence comes from Paguma larvata, assembly GCA_030068075.1. Classification (NCBI taxonomy): domain Eukaryota; kingdom Metazoa; phylum Chordata; class Mammalia; order Carnivora; family Viverridae; genus Paguma; species Paguma larvata. Next base: position 37,627,296 of record CM057837.1, on the reverse strand, counting down.
CTTAATCATAAACCTCACTCACACTTTACTAAGTCCTTCAGGGATTCACTCTTTGTTCTGTGTTTCACGTTTGACAGTTTCTTACAGAATGAGGCTCGAAACGTTCCTGGAAATGTGTTATAAATAATTAAGGTTGACAAAGCCCCCTTTCCCTTCTTTAGGGTGTGCACGTGTGTGTGCATTTTTCTTGAAAAGCTTAGGATCTAACATTGTCACTGAATGCCTTCAATCTTAATGATTCTTTTTCTCTGCCATTGGATGGGATGGGTTTTATACTCTTATGATTATTATTTTGGAAAGTAGGTAATATCTTCTTTAGAAGAAAAGAAAGAAAGAAAGCCAAATCAAATCAAACACAAACCTCTGGGCTCTATTATGGCATTAGGCTTTATGTCCCAGAGCAGGTCAGAGCATACTTTTGATATATGAAAATTTGCCATTGCTGGGTACATTTCATTTACTGAAATGCTATTTGAGAGCAACTTTATTAAAGATGCAAGACACTAGTACAATGCCGCTTTATTTTGTGTCACTGCTTTCATATAAAATCCTTTCACCAAACACTTTGGAGAATTAAATAATACAAGACAGGAGAGAGTGTTCTGTATAAATTATACAACACTATGGCATAAGGAATAATTTAAAGAATCTGTTAGAAAGCTGATAGCTAGGGCTCATAGAAATTGAAAGAAATAGGAGGTATTTTTCAGATTTTTTTTAATCCAAAGGAGAGTTTTTGTTATGAAGAATGGCTTAAAGTAGTGAGGCAAATGGAGTTCCTAATGGAATGTGGGGTCGATATTTTACTATCCCAACATGCAACCTTCTCTCTGCTCCACTTCTACTACATATCTTTCTAAATTGTTCCCAGTGCTTTTATTTTGTGAAGAACCTATGAATAACACTAGCAGATATTAATGACCTATTATCACTTAATTTCCTTGAAAATCCTGAAGTTCAAAGGTGGTTATCACATATAGAGGTGAGTATCACAGAGGTAAAATGACCTATACATGTGGTCGTAAAGTAGCAAATCCTTGAGTCACACTCGGGTTGAATTGAGTCAAAGCTTGGTGCTTGCTACTACCCCAGTGAATTTAGCAGGAACTGGAATTAACAAGCCACATTGCTCACTGAGCATATTCCTATAGATTTCTGACAATGCTATTCTGTCAAGCACTCTCAATCTTTGTTCTGACATAACTCAAGAGCCTTAATTCATAAAAACAAAAGTTGTAGCAATGGCATGAGCCTCTACGAAGGTACTATAAATAATTTTCATTATTCCAAAGAACTTTCTATGTCCTTGCTTTTAAATCAACAATAAAATGTGATTGGGCAATACACTATTCATCAGGTGTACTGAGGTGACATCATCTTTCATATCATGACCTGGAACAAACATGAACAGATGGTATGACAAATATTATACTCATTCTCTTCTTCAGGGCCAGTAAGAGCCCTGAGTTTGTTTTGGGAGAGAACATGTTCACTTTCAAGAGATGAATTGGTCCAAGCCAATCATGAAAAGCCTGGTTTTCAGTTTTTCAGCATCTCTTGCCTTGAGCATCTTGCAGTCTTGGCCTGTGAGACTGAAATGAATTCTGCTCATAACTTACTGCTTTCTCTTCCCTTTTTCCTACTCCAAATGTGGCTGTGATGGCTGGAGCCACAGCATCTATTTTGTAACCATGGTGCATCACACATAAAAATGGATGAGAACATAATAAGGACCGAATAGAAGAAAGGATCTAGATTTTGAAAACAACTTTGACTAGTTGCCAATCTCTAAATACTTGATATGTGAAAAAAGCAACGGCAACTCCTGTTTAAGGAGTTTAAGCTACTCTTAATTTAGTGGTGGTTGTTATTTTTTTATTTTTTATTTATTTTGAGAATGAGATAGAGAGCAAGCAGGTGAGTGGCAGAAAGAGAGGGAGACAGAATCCCAAGTACAGAACCTGATGCAGGGCTCAAACTCCCAAACCGTGAAATCATGACCTGAGCCGAAGTCAAAGAGTCAAATGCTTAACTGACTGAGCTGCCAGGCATCCCAGTGGTGGTTGTTATTTACACTTGATCTCAGTCCTAACCAGTAAATATATACAATCACAGCCAACACATATAGATTTACCTGGGGAATCAGATTAGAGTTGAGTTATAGAGAGAAATGCAAAACTAAGGAGCAACAGAATAATTCCCTTTGTGATGATGATTTTAGACAAGGTTATACATCCTCATGATATCTAAATTGCAGATGTGACTACCGAATTCATGCATGATTTCTTTTTTTTAAATTTTTTTTAACGTTTATTTTATTTTTGAGAGAGAGAGAGTATGCGCAGGGGAAGGGCAGAGAGAGAAGGAGATACAGAATCTGAAGCAGGCTTCAGGCTCTGAGCCATCAGCACAGAGCCCGATGCGGGGCTTGAACTCACAGACCATGAGATCATGACCTGAGCCGAAGTCGGCTACTTAACCAACTGAGCCACCCAGACGCCCCTCACGCATGATTTCTAAAAGACAACTAGCTAAGGGACCATAAGTATCACTTATAGAGCACATGTAATTACTACCTATTTTCTTGACCACATATGATTTGGCACATATATTGGTATGTGCATTTGCTTCCAGCTTTCTATTGTAGGCCAAAAACTAGGCTACAGATAAGTAAATTTGGATTCTGCATCTGGAAATTCCATTTTCGAGATGAATACATCAGTCAGCTTAGGCTAGATTGTGGTGCAGTAAAAACAACAAACAATACAATTAAAATAAACAATATCTGGGTTTGAGCGGCTTAAAAGAGTAAAAGGCTTGTTATTAACTCACACCACCTGCCCATCATGGGTCGGCTGGAAGGCTCTGCTTTATGTTGTCCTCATAATGGATCTAGGCAGTGGGAAGCTTCATCTCCCTGCTTCCATATTTTCCTTGATAGGAAAAGAGATAAGGCAGTTGACACATGAGTCTTAAAACTTCTAACAGAAGTAGAAGTAGTAACATGTATTATTTTGCTGCATTTTCATTGGACGGAACAAGCCACATGACCATACCATCATCAAGAAAGCAGGAAAATACAATCTTCACATGAAATTTTGACTATTAAGAACAGAAAATATTTAGCAAAATTTACTAAACACTTCCTCACACAGGGATGCTAAATCTGTCATTTCCCTTCTCTAGGGACTCATTTCCCTCATCTTTAGCCAAAAATTTATTTCAAATCCTTTCTTGACTGCTATAAATATACATAATCCTAAAAATTGATATGTGTGGCTTTTCACCCCTGACTCACTCGACTTTGGAGCCAAACTCAACAACTGTTTGCCATCTAGGAGACAAAACCTGCGCTACCTTCTTCACACCCAGCTCTCAGTAATTTAAAAGAATGTGAGCAGTTACAAGAAGAAAATGAGGTGTGGACATCTATGCCTTCTCTGCCTCAACAAAGTAATGAAATGTATTTCCATTTCACCTCAGTGTCTCTGGCTTCCTCTTATATGAAGGCAATGAAACAGTAATTTCTTTGGACTCCCAGCATACCCTCTGCAGAGTGCTAGTTGGCCAACTGTGTTTTCTAACTGTGCGAAGTGAATCGCACCCAGTATGATGGATGAGAAAAGGAAGAGTGAACTGTTCTCTGAATTCAGTGTGAGGGCCTAATTTTTCCTGGAGACACGGACTTCACGGAAATTTTCGCAAAATCTCGGTTGAAATTCTATTTCCTAATGACCACCTGTAGCTGCTGTCACATTTGCCTAAACTCCTACAATTTTGTAAGAAGAAAAGGCCTATCTCCCATGTTGAAATAGCATGCCACCATTAATCACAGAATTTAGGAATAACTGGTAAGCTTTTCTGTACTTCGGTGTGATCCTTCAGATGTTTGTATGGACTTCACATGCACAAATCTTACTGCTCTTCTAGCAAGTAAATGACTTGCCTAAAATGAATGTGCAAGTCATTTTGTCACCGAAGTTTTACAGTGAGGAGATATGTTATATTCTTCAGACCACCTTTTGAATTACCCAGATTGAGGCAAGAGCTTTGAAACAACAAACTTTATTTGGACCAAACTTTATTACCAGCGTGACCCGATATGTTCTATTTTTTTGCCTCAAGGAAAATAAAATGACCATCCCTATGTATACAGGGCGTGAGACAACAACTTGGCCTTGACTTTTTAGGTCTGAATTATTCAATTGTTCCGTTTTGTTTTGTTTTGTTTTGAGTAGTTAAGCAACCCCCAGAATGATTCCACCTTTACACCTTTATTTTAAGAGCTCATTCTTGGCTTTTCTCCTCAGTTAAACATAAGGGATGCTTCCAAATGTGAGTGACAAAGCTGCCAAAATGGTGATGAATATTTCCTTCAAAGCTGATAAAACAATCTCTCCGTATCATCAGCCAAAAAAGAACTGAACACTTTGAATGCGATTCGTATTATGTAGAGTTTTATTTGTTTCAATTTACAATGAATTGAGTTTTTCGGATGGAAAATGAAAGCAAGAATCGATTTATTATGAGAGCACCATGCTGGGGAAGGGAAAGAAAAGAGTTTCACCCATACTTTGGTCTTTGCTGCATGTTCCTAGGACAATGACAGTTCTTGCTTCATATGTTACTGAGCAGACTCATGTTATAGATTAAGAATGACAGAGGTAGACTGCTGAAGAGTGAGACCCCAGGAAGATCAATGCAGGTAAATAGTGACATGTGTTATAATCTAATGTTAGCCGACAACTCCTCTTGCTCTTCTTGGTATTGTTTACAATTTAATAGTTCTTGGCTTTTCCCCGCTTGTTTGTCACTTAGCATTCTTATTCCAAAGTTTCCATTTTTAAGTCCATATTTCCTATGTGATATACTACTCTTCCTATTTGATACTATGTTCCCCTCCATCCTCAGATTCCTGAGGGGCATACCAAGAAAAAGTTCAAGTTTAAAATGTTCAGAACTCAATGTACCTGATTTTGCATATTCCAGCTCTATTTCCTGTTTCAGAGGATGTTATCAACATCTTTTCAAAAGTACATGCCAGTAACTCAAGGAAATATCTTTGATTAAGTATGAAGAGTAAGGTAAAAAAAAAAAAAAAAAAGTAGACTTAACATACAAATCTCTAAGTGGTTTAACCTGAATATACTTTTTCCACTCCCTGCCTCTTCAGTAGCAGGACTCTCCTTTAGTACTAACTCTTTCCTATTTCTTAAATTACTGAAATAATCTCCCAGCTGTTCTTACCTTGAGTCATCACTATCTAGAAGCCATAGTTCATGTAACAGATTAAGTGAACACTCAGAGACACACATCACTTCCCTATATGAAAGTATTCTTTTTCTTTCCAATGCTTTCAAGATCAAGTTTAAGTTCATTAGCTTATCATATAGGAGGGATTTCTAATAAATAAAAACATGACCCATTCATTCATGGAGAATATAGAGCAATAGGAGAAAAAGTAGACAAGTAAATGAATGGTTATATCACCGTATGACGAGTGTTCTGATAAGGACATGAATGTGTGCCATGGAAGCACAGCAGAGGAACCACTAAATTGGACTGGAGGTCAGGAAGGGAATGTTTGAGCTGGGTTTTATAAAGTAAACAGGGATTAACTAAATGGAGAATGGGCAAAGGCATACAATACTTGGCATTTGCTAAAGAAAAAAAGTATGTAGACTAAATTATGTATGTATGTATGTGTGCATCATTTCATACCATATCAAGGACCTTTACCAGGACCAATTAGTACATCTGCTAAATACTTTTGAGATATTACTACTTTAGATCTTGTTTTGAAAAGGTAAATTAGAATCAGTGATCGTTCTATCATTAAAATCTTAGAAATTCAAAAATATAAATATTAACATAAGGACTAGACATTTATTTGCAGATATAGATGCGCAAACTCCTTATGGATAATTAAAACAATCCATAAGTAGTGTAATAATGGAATTGGACGTTCCCTCTTAAGCAATGGAGGTCTGGAATTTCAGTTGTTCTAAACCATATATCAGCTCCCTATCATTTTGCAAGAAGTAATTTCATAGTTCTCCAGCCTATGTTTCATTATCTATCAAGCATAGTACAGGGTGACAACATCCTCAACTGTTGTCTTAGAATATTTTATCATTCTTCTGGTAGTTACGTATTATCCGTGATTTTCTATATATTTGATTTTACAACTAAAATCTTCAGTTTTTATGGACCAAATATGAACAACATTAGAGGTTAAAAGTTTATATTTTCCACAATTAAAAGTGTGCCAGAGTCCAGCTCCGGCTGAGTCCAGGGGTCCCCTAAGGACGGTCGGTTAGGCAAAAGGAACGAGAGAGGCACGAGATGTGGTCTGATCACCAAGCGGGCATCTCTGGCTAGTCTGGCATCTCTCTCTCTGCCCTGCTGGTCTCAGTGTCTTTATTTAAAAGTAGTGAGTGACATTACAGCAATGAGTGACTTCCCATCAGCAAGCATAGTTTGAACAATTATGTGTTTTTATCAGCAAAGAGGCGATTTCCTCAATCTTGCAAGTTGTTTTCAAGTTAATTAGCATATAAACTTAAGGCATGGGGAGAGAACAGGGCGTTACCTAGGCCTGCCTATGTTGATTATCTATAAACAGGCCAGGAGTCATTCTGCCTATTCTTCCAACTACAATGGGGGAGGTGCAACCCATCTGGGCAAGGACAGAATTCCCAATGCTTGTCCTTTGCTTGTGAATGAGTGAATTTACATAATAGAGACTAACGTTTACACAAATCACACCAATATTCAGCCAGCTCATAACTGCTATCAATTTGTGCAACCTATCCCCAAGATGCAACTTTAAGATTACTTCTGGCCAGGCTACTCTCATTCAGATGTAATCCATCAAAGCATGTGCTCCAGGTCCTTCCCTTTTATCTAAATGCCATAAAACAAAAGAACATTACATTCCTTGGGGCCAAGAGAGTAGTTCAAGAAATCCAAGCCTGAAAAATAATTTAGAAGGAGGTAAGACTAGGCTCCATTTTGGCTGTCGGGAGCTTTGCTTCAACCACCTTTTCCACACAGGGAGGGGTCTCAACCTGTGAGCCCAAAATGGCTCCCAACAAAAGTTGGGATTTTGGCAGGGGCTTGGGTGGCTTGGTCAGTTAACTGTCTAACTTTGGCTTAGGTCATGATCTTGTGATTTGTGAGTTTGAGCCCCGCGTTGGGCTCTGTGCTGACAGCTCCGATCCTAGAGCCTGCTTTGGCTTCTGTGTCTCCCTCTCTCTCTCAGCCTCTCTCCACTCACACTCTGTCTCTCTGTCTCTCAAAAATAAATAAACATTAACAAATTAAAAAAAAATAATGAAAGTGGATTTTGGTATAAAATATAAAATACACTATCTAATAATGTTTCACTCATCTTGCCACATCTGCCACCTATAGCCTTTATATGAGGCAGGTATTGTTGGCATTATTTTTGGTAAAGGGCTGGAATCACAGGAAATTGAGAAATGCTGGACAGGGAGAAGAGATTTCTTGCAAGTCCCATAAATCTTGGACAAAAGTGAACCCCTGGGAAACTATTATATGTTTTTTAGCTAGCTCATTGGCTGCACAGGTGGAAATAAAATTTCCCAGGTGGTTGATTAGACTGTATAAATCACCCCAGCACTCTGTGGACCAGGCTACTCAAAAAGAGTCAGTGATATAAGATTCAGTTTGATCTGTTATAGGGTGTTTTGCTTCCTTATTAGCATATCCACCTCCTTTAAGGGGTCTTCTAGAATTAACTGGCAGACAAGAGTGCAGTCAACTATGCCCTTTCCTGATGCACGCAAACTCCCCTGTATTTCCCAAAGTTGATTATTGTTTAGCAAATGCTTCTGCCCTCTCTGGAATAATCACCCCACTTATAAAGTGTGCTCCGTACTGAAGCAAACTCTAGGAAGCACACATAAGCTTCCTATTTCTGCTTCTCTCTCCTGCCTGGTGACTGGTGACAATGTCTCAGCTTCTCGATTTACTTGTCAATTTATAGACAGACCACTCTTTGCAGAAGGTGCTAAGGTTTGACTAACTAATATTTATAAAGGGAATCTAGGATCCAAAAGGGAAAAAAAATGAAGTTTAATATTAAAATTGTGTAAAGAACAGCAGACACAAAGAGAAAATTCATACTATGTCTGTTCACTATTAAAAACAATGACAGCCATAAATGCATGCTGGGTAATATTTCCCAGCCATACACCTCTTTCCTCCCAAAGGAAAACAAAGGGCTTGATAAGTATATCAAAATGAAATACTGGACACATGGGAGAGAGGGGAAAAAAATAAGAGCCCTAGTAATGTTGACTAGCTCTATCATTTTTGTTGTCCTTTCATAACCCAGGAAAATGACATTTCTCATTAAAAGGCCATATTTCATTTTGCTGAAACATAATGTGAGCTGTTTTTCCAGTTTTTTTTTTTTATAAAAAGGGATGTGAATTTAAAACTTAATGCCAACTTGCTTTGATTTTTCAACCATTCAAGATATATCGTTAATGTTATTTATTTTACCACATTTAGAAATGTAGCTCTCTGCCTCACTTAAAGATGAAACTAAAAAAGAAAGCATATCACCCTTCTATTGAAGTCTTGAAGTGGATTCAAATCAATTCTACATGCTTCTTTTCTTTTCTCTTTAATATTCCTTGTCATTCATGAGACTATCAGCTTCATAAAAGGATAGACCACATACATGTTATTTTTTATAACTGAGCTAACACCATTCTGTTGTTAAGAGAGAGTTAGCGTCCCACATAGACACAAGACTTCTCAGGGTATCGTAATATGCTCTATGTGAGATGGGTAGTCGCCCTCCATGCTCTGTACTTCTCACTCATCGAAAAGTCCACATCCTAACTGACACCCTCAAAGTGGTACATGCTTCAAAGTGGAACATGATTTCATGTGTCTGATCTTTTCTCCTAGTACTTAGATCACCCTGTTGCTTCCATATTAGGCTCTTTTCTCTTCCTCAAACTTACCAATCACATGGCTGCCTCGGGATTTAGCTCATGCCACTCCTTCTGTTTACATTTTCTTCCCCCAGTTATCCTCAAGAACTCTATGCTTCCTTTTCTTCAGAAGTCACATTCTCAGTGAGGTGTTTCCTGGTTGACCGATCTAAAGTATCATGCTCTGCCCTGTCCCCTCCAAAATATTGTGTTGTAATAATCCATTTAATAATATCCTTTATATCTATCAGTATCTAATATATTTTTACTTATTTACCTTGTTTATTGCCTGTCTCATTTATTTGAACATGAGCTCCATGAGAGTAGTTTTTCTGTGTATTTTGTTCTTTGCTATAACCCTATACTTAGGATAGACTATAGTATATAGTAGGTGCTCGATTAAAAAATAAATGAATAGATGAATGAATGAGTGAATGAATGTGTGCACATATAAATAAATAAATAATTGAATGAATGAATAAAGAGTTCTGAATCTGTAGGGGTCAGAAAAATCAAATTCTGGATACATCTCAAGACACTTTATAACTTCAAAACATTATTCATATTTATTGGCTACTAATTTCATAGATTTGTTGGGAAGAGTTAATAAAACATATTTTAAAAATCTTACCCAGAGAGCCTAGAATATGTTATCACTTAAAGAATATCAACTTCCTCTGGCTCACTTGAAGCTCATTAAAATTATAGGAGGCACATGGTGTCAAAGGTAAGTATTGGTTGGTTTGTTTTTTTCCCCCTTACCTCCACTGCTCCCACCCTTGTCCAAGCCAGCATCACAGCTTGCCTGGATCACGTAGTAGCTAGCTTTCTACTTTACCTCTCTGCTTCCTTTATGGTCTCCCTAAGATCTCTTCTTCACATAGCATTAATCTATTAAAAACATTAACCTAAGTGTTTATTGCTTAGAATCAGTGGGCGCCTAAACATGGATCTTAGAATAAAATCCAAACGTATTGCAGTTTTTCAAGGCCGTGCATGATCTAGCTCTTGTCTTCTGGTCTGCTCTCAACCCCTTCTCCCACTGTTCATTTCTGTAGCCAGTCTGAGCTTATTTGTGCTTCTCCACACAGGTAAGTGCAACTCAGCCTTGTGGACTTGGCAGTTGTTTTGCCCTCAGCCCGGAAGGCTCTCCTCCAGAGTTTTATCCATTTGCCCCTTTTGTTAATATGTGTGTTTCAGCTCACTTGTCAGCCCCCAAGGAAACCTCCTCTGTGCACATGATAAAGTCGCCCACTGTACCCCATTGCTAGCACAGCACCTTGTTTTCATAGTGGATCCTCAGCAAATACTTGATTTTTCTTTTGTCCACATCAGAAATAAAATAGCCCAGAGAGAGTAAGTGACTTGGCCAAGCTTCTAAGCAGTGTGCTTGCTGAGAATTCAGGTCTCAAGAGCCCTCGTTCAGTTCTCTTTCCACACTCACCTCACAATGCATTACTTTTTCTACTAATACAGTTTTCATGTGCCTAAGATATCTGAACAAATGTCCAGTGTAGTGATCAAGGATACACACTTTGCTGTAGTTGTTATTAGTTGTTGTTGTTGTTGTTGTTTAGGGGATTTCCTTTAAACCCAATACAAGTCTGGTAGGGGCCAAACTTTGGCCAGTGAATAGTCCCCACCAGAAATGGTATAGATACACCTTAAGGTAGCTGCGATATTTGTGTCAGAAAGATGTACTTTGTGAAAAGTTAAAAAAAATAGCCAGGATCAAATAGTGTTTATGACTGTGCACTTGGTAAATAGACTGGAAATCACTGTAATTGTGAGAGGGGTGAATTCTGTGGCATGTGTGTTATATCTCAATAAAGCTGTGATTAAAAATGATGATGAAATATATTATTCTTCTAGCCCTACCCTTTAACTTAAATTAATTTAAATGAAAGGGGTTACTGACAACCCGTTAAGCTGTGTCTCCTTATCTATAAACTTGACTCCACTAATTAGGTCTCATGGCTGGGGAAACTCTTTTATGGTAGTGCTTGTTTATTGGAAGATCCTCCCCGGATTCCTTCATTATAAACCACTATAGCACATATTCTTCCCTTTGGGGAAACTTTTACATATTTTGCATATAGTGTTTATTGTTACATTGCTTTATTAGGCAGCTGCAGAAACAGAATTGCATTTTTCAGATCCCCAAAGGGAGGAGAAGATACTTATTTACCAGGCAGCAGTGATAAGCTAGGGCCCATTTGAGGACAGGACTCATTAATAATCTTAAACAAGCAGCTCTATTCTGAACAGAGGTGTGCCATCCTTGGATGACATTCAACATGGAGCTTTTGGGTGGCAGTGGTGACTCAAGCACAAGGTCCAGACCCTGTCCCTTCCTGTTTCTGATGTCTATTAATCTCCCTTCCTGTGTGTCTCTTGTTATCTGTCAACGAAGAAACTAAGACCCCCCCAGGGTACGTGGTCTGAGAAGATCCAAATGATCTGAACTTTTTTTGAATAAGCCCTGACTCAGATGAGATATCTGTAGAGCCACAGGAGTTCATTTTCTGCTGGATCATAGCTCTGGCTCCACTGTACGTTTTCTTGCTATAAATACTTTAATCTCTTTTTTACCTCTTAGCTAGGAAATGGTATCAGCAGATAGCAGCCACGAGACCGAAACACTTCTTCATCAGAAAGAGCAAATTCACTCAGGTTTATTAATCACTTCCAAAACAACAGGTGCCATAACTCGATATAAAGTGCTAAGTTCAATTTTTTTAATGTTTACTTATTTTTGAAAGAGGGGGACAGAGAGGGAGAGACTGAGTGTGAGTGGGGGAAGACAGGGCAGAGAGAGAAAAGGAGACACAGTGCCAGGGTCCTTGTTCCGGCGATCTAGGGGTCCACGAAGGACGGATGGTCAGGCGAAAGGAAATGAGAAAGCCATGAGAGAGATGTAGTCTGATGACCAAGCAGGCAGCCCTGGCAATTCTGGCATCTCCTGGCGTCTTCTCAATTCTGGCGTCTCTGTCCTGCTGGTCTGTGTCTTTATTTAAAAGGTAGTTTGATTTCTTTAACAATAATCCATTTTTACCAGCAAGGTGGCAAACCTCCTTAATCCTGTATGTTGGTTTTAGGATAAGTTTAGGGTCGGGGGAGAGAGGTCTTAAAAATCCATCAAGGCATCTGTGCTCCAGGTCCTTCCTCTTTATCTAAATGCCATTAAACAAAAGAACCTTACATTCCTTGGGGCCAAGGAGAGTAGCTCAAGGAATCCAAGCCCGCCATTTTGTCTCCTGGGAGCTTTGCTCTAACCGCTTTTCTACACAGGGAAGGGTCTCAACCTGTGAGCCCAAAATGGCTCCCAACAACACAGAATCTGAATCAGGCTTCAGGATGTAAAACATACCACGTAAAATGCCAAGATCTTACATGGGAGTGTGATGACAAAAATATAGGAGCTGCTTCAGCCACACTGCTGCTTAGCAATATGTTTTTTAGTAAATCACTATCTTTGGCTTTGTGGTCTACCTTAGTCCTCTAGGTGAGAGGCCTTCCACCTGGTCTTTGGATAGTCCTATTGCATCAGTTACTGCTTAATTCTTCAAAGGTGAGTACAATTTTATAACACCACTACTGTATTATATCCAAATCCAGGCTCCATAAAGCTGATTCCCAAACTTTAAGATTCTAGACGGAAACCCTCAGAAATAGAAGGTTACTGAAATATCCCAATAATACCAAATAGGAAACATAAAATCCATTCATGCTGTAAGATTGTCAGTAAAATAGCATGTTACTCAGAGTCCAATTATGGCGTTAAGTATTTAATCAAAAATACATTTCTTTGGGGAAGGGAACGAACCAACTGTAGGCCTTCCTGAGACAAAAGCCAGAAATGTTTTTCTCTGCCCACAAAAAAAAAAAAAAAAAATCTCTTTAGAGCTATGTTTCTTTTCTGTAAGACAGGGATTTACTTTTGGTTGTTCTGTGCAATCTTTTGAGTCTCTCAGTTCCTGTACCAACAGATTCCTCTAATCTCATTCACTAATTTCCATTCTTGCCAAATTAACATTTTGTATTTAAGCATCCCCTTAACGCTCTTCTCTCTGTTCTTAGCTACAGCCCACCTGGGGAGGCTAAAATAACACACACCACATTAACACCTCTCTGCTGAGATTTTGATAACAGACACCTGTGCGGTCTAAGTAGCTCTTGACTTATTCCTTTCAGAATGTGCTAATAATTGTGACCACATTTATTTTCCTCCAGATGTGAATTAAAAGTGCTACAAGGGCCAATTTCACTGAAAACTTGGAAGTGGATTACACTGCTCCGTCTCCTTCACCCTCCCCAATGCCTGTTCTGTCATCTTTCAAGTGCTGTGTGGAGCATGTCCATCAATCAGAGAACCGCTGGGCATCCCGGGAGCAAACCGCAGGTGGCGAATTTCACTGCACACACCTCGAAGTGCATCTTCGCCTAACCGCTCATGTCAATAAACACTCTGCTATTTAAACTGCAGCCATGGCCTCCTGCAAATATAACAATACCAATTCGACTCAAGTTCCAAACTGGTCCCCAATCTAAGCATCACAAAATAATGAGGCAAGACTGTAATCCACTCTGCCACTTTAATCCTTTAGAAATGATTTTTTAATCAACATTCGCCGTCTTACCGGTATTTCTCTTTCTCTGGGTTAATATTTAAAATGGACTAGTCAATTTGGGAGGCATTGGTGCCTTCGTTAAAATAACTTCCTCTTTGGGCTTTCCAAATCTCTTTGATGTGGCCCACCCCTAACCACTGTGGCTGGCTCCGCATTAAATTTTCTTTTAAGGTTATTTATTTTTTTTTTGGAAGTCGCTTTGCACTTTTCTTTCCACATGAGATCAGATCTCCTTTTGTGGGTTAGCTCACAGCCAGAGCCTCTATTGATTTTGAAAGCTTATAAGAGAAGAAATTCAGAGAAACAGTTGGATAGTTAAGCCAAGACACTTCTTTCTTGGTTGTGTTGTTCACCAGCTTTAAGAGCTGCCTTCCAACTTCACCCATGAATTTACTCATAAACTGACACCACAAGTACCTCCTCTAACCTCCCTCCCACCTACTCACCCACACACATACACACGGTCCCTTAAATATTTAAAAGCTATACACAGCCATATGTACTGAACACTAAGCCGTGTAATAGTATTAGTCACTGGAGGGGACAGTTAAAAGCAGCAATAATAAAGGATTAAGAAGAGAATGAATTGCTCTCTTTTGTGAAGGCCTTTATCCTTTTTAGTGCAGTTGGGTTCCACTTAGCAAATGACCTCCTTCTGAAAACGAAGGGAAAATAATGACCAGGGCCCAGAAGGATAAATTATGTCTTTGACTCAAGAAATGTTAAGACCTCTGCTTGCCTCATACTATACTTATGGAGAAGTGGATGCGTGGTATTTTATTTCTACAACCTTCCTTACTGTTATGATAACATAGTGATTGTTATAATTTGCAATTTCCTTCTCTCCCTGGGCAAGGGGATTTCTGAACTCTAGAAGTATCTATTCTTACTGGGCAAGGGTATTTCTGAACTCTAGAAGTATCTGTTCTTACTAAAGCTACTAAATTTCGAAAAGGAACTTCATTAATGTAGCTATTGGCTGTTACATTTCCCAGGTTTCTTACCAACCTGACATTAAAATACTTTCCTATGGAAAAGGAGCCTCTTCTGGTAAAGAATATGACCCGCATTTATGAAAAGTGACTTAAAGAAAGAATTCTAAGGTAAGTAGGGTCAAACTGATTTCATGGCAAGTTACTTAATGGAGCTAAGAGCAGGATCGGTGTATTATTAGAGTTGGTTGACTTTTCAAGTTGTCTGTTAAAAAGTTTGTCCCCTGAGTAAGCTATTCTGGAAACCTGAGCCCGCTCTCCTAGACCATACGCATCTCTTAGGAAATACTCAGAAGGAACAGCAGTCTCCTCAACGGTCTCTTTAATCTACCCTTCTACCCTTCGCCCTCTCCAATCCTGTCTGCATACTGTAGGCTGGGTAATACTTTCAAGATAGTCAGCTGATCATGTCCATCTTGGATTAAAAACCTATCAGAGACTTCATAAAGGGTTGAAGTTAAGGTCCAAATTCCTCAACATATTACTGACATATTTTTCTGGTTTCACCTTTGTCGTTTTCCACCTTATCCCTAACACTACAGTCAAACTGAACTTTGAGGAAGGAAAAAGGCTCAAATACTGAAGAATTTAGTAGACTGTATACCCTTCCCTGTGCATTGGCCTAGTGATTACCCCTTTATCCTCCAGATCTCATTTACAAAAATCACAGCTTATTGAAGAGTTATTCTGACCCCCGTAGAGAAGCGTGGGTTTGTTTTAGATGTACCCCCTCCACTCCCTCCCTAGACCGTTGTATGCACATTATTCGTATCACATTTTAGCCTTATTGGTTCTTGTTCAATTGTTTGCATTCTTCACTAACAGTAAGTGCCCTTGGGGCAACAACTATTGGTTTTGCTCAACAATTGTATTACTTTATTTTGTAACTCCTCATTGGTGCATATGATGAATGAATGAATGAATGAATGAATGCAGTCATGCATGAATCTTATTAGCAGAAACATTGAGAAAAAGTAGATGGAATTACACCAGATCGTACAACTTAAAAGGATTGACTTAGTAGAAAAAAATAATATCTACACAAATGGAATTAATTCAGGCCTCACGAGGAAACCCTATCCAAAAATTCCAGCTTTATCTTCCCACTCTGAATGCACTTCCTGTATGATTTCTGACATCTAAAATCCTACAATTAGAGATTCATTGAGGGACTTGCTTTTCCACATTCTGTGAAATGCCCATGGAAGTAGCACTCCGCATAGTATAAATGCATCCAAAATTACTGGGAGCAGTTCTCAGAAGTCAGGGAGAATTATTTTACTTTATGTCTGAGGGCAGCAGGGAAAACTGAGAGGGTCCTGTTTTTCAAGAGCCATAAAAGAAAAGTTGAAGAAAGAGCAAATTAACTCAAACACTAAAAAAGTGTTTCTTTCTCTATATGCTTAGTGGGGGAATCACCAAGTTCTAAAAAGAGCAGATATTTCAGATTTTTTTTTTCCAGACTCCCTCTTCCATATTACCTTCCATTACTCTAAGATCCATATTCCTGGAGGAAGACCTCAGGACGTTACTATCACTTGCTTAATTCCACCAATATTTCATGATGAAGAAATTCCATCCTCTTGCCTAATTCTTAATTCATTCATTTAACAAATATTTACTGAGAACCTACTATATGTCAGACACTCTTCAACTCTAGAATTCAACAGATTTTTAAAATTTTAAGTATTTTTATTTATTTATTTACTTGGCTCTCCTAAACTCATAGATATAATAGGAACTGGTTGAAAGCTTATTGCATAAAAGCCTTAATGCATGATTAAACAACTAAGCTGCTATTATTAAGGAACAAAAAAACTGAGTGCCCTTGTTTTTTTCTCCTGGATTTCCACAGAGGCAATATACAATCATGGTTAATAACTTGGGCCAGAAGTCAGAGATAGAGTTGAGTTTCAATTCTGGCTCCATCACTTACTAGCTCAGTGAAGTTGGGCAAGTTGCTTTATTTCTTTGGACCTCAGTTTTCCCACTGTAACATGGATAATTTTATAGGATTCTACCTTAT
The DNA here is from genome assembly GCA_030068075.1 of Paguma larvata. Classification (NCBI taxonomy): domain Eukaryota; kingdom Metazoa; phylum Chordata; class Mammalia; order Carnivora; family Viverridae; genus Paguma; species Paguma larvata. Next base: position 37,610,675 of record CM057837.1, on the reverse strand, counting down.
TCAGTTTTGGCGGGAATTAAAAGAGACCGTATCAGAAAACATCTGGCAAATGAGATGTCAGCACAATGTCTGACAAGTGAGAGGGAAATTCCACAATGTTAGCTATTATTTCTTTTCTCCTAAGTTCCTAACTTGAATCAGTAAGGAGAAAGTTGATTATTATCAGCGTCTTTTGCTTTTTAGTAAAAGATATTCACATAGTCCTAACAAATGAAATGTTAATATTCTCAATTGTTAGATCTGATTCTCAAGGCAAAGCACACTAACTTCTCCTGCCTTCCCATTGACAGCACCCTATTAAAGAGCAAAGCTCACATCAGGGGATATGGGACAAATCAACCCAATTGCGAAAGGATGCCACTTCCCCAACATGCCTGGTGGGGAATCAGAATGCTCTAGAAATAGCAAGGAGTGAGTAAATGACCTTGGAAGATGACTCTTTAAGCAGCAGTATTTTTGTGCTAAGTGAGAATCATTCTGTCCCCAGGAAAGCACAAAGGCCTGTCTGATGCAAACATCCCATACACTCTAATTAGGTAATTACCTATCCTAAACCATGTTCACCTCTTCTTTTATAAGAGAATGTGTTTTTGGTTTTTTTTTATTAATTTTATACCTAGGAAATATACACAGTTACATATACTCACATGCACTCACACACATGAATACACACATATGTAAATATTTATTCCCTTTTGGGCATGGTATCAGAAGAAAAAGAAAATTCTTCCTCATAATGAAAAGGTTTCAGAGAAGCTGATTCTCCTTGTGATATATGAAATATGGGTTTCAAAGGGCTGTACGATCCAGACCAAGACTATTCATAAACTGTCATCTTACTAGAATCACTTGTCTTTCTCAAAAGACAGAAGGCCCGTGGAAGAAATCTGCACTTTTATTTTTGTATTTATTTTTTTAAATTTATTTATTTTGAGAGAGATATTAAAAAAGCACAAGTGGGGAGGGGCAGAGAGAGAGGGGGAGAGAGAGAATCCCAAGATCCTGAGGGGTGGGGCTCGAACTCACAAACCACGAGATCATGACCTGAGCCAAAACCAAGAATCAGAGGCTTTAACCGACTGAGCCACCCCATGTACCAGAATCTTCACTTTGATTTTTAATTTTTGAAAAAAATTTTATAGTGTATTATTATTATTATTTTATTTTGATAGAGAGAAAGCAGGAGCAGGGGAGGGGCAGAGAGAAAAGGGGAGAGAGAGAGAGAGAGTGAGTTTCCCAAGCAGGCTCCATGCTGTCAGCACAGAGCCAAATATGGGGCTTGAACTTACAAACCACGAGATCATGTCCTGAGCCGAAATGCAGAGTCAGATGCCTAACCTACTGAGCCACCCAGGTGCCCCAGAAATCTATACTTTTAAATATGTTTTATTTCTGTTTCCCAAAGGATCTTTGTATTCATATGCATAATTGCTCATTAAAGTATCTTCTTAATACATTTCATGTATAATATATATCAGAGAAAGAGAGAGAGGAAGAAAGAGAAAAGACAGGATGTTACTGCATCTAAGAAAATAAAGTTCTTTGCTTCTCTTACACAAGGATCTTCCTGGGAAAGTTATATAAAACTCTGTAGTTAGTGTAACCTGCTGAGAGAGAAGCACAAAGATAATTTTGTTTTACAGATGAAATGGAAGACATACCTCATTTTCTTTAATGGGCTGATTTGAATAAAGGAAATGAGCAGTGAGTCCATGATTTTTCTACCACTAATTCTGCATCATAGAAGGTTAGATAGTATTTTATAAAATTAAACTTGAGGATGGAATTTTAGACATCATTGGAAAATCATTTTACTTTGTGATAATCGTCTTAAAATGATTAAATACATTTTTAATCTCAACTGTACAACAATTTAGCAGAATGCTTTTTTGCCAAGGTATCCTTTCAAAAAAATTAACCTAGAACTTTCTGTTCATGAGGACTTCTGGGAACTCCTCTATTTTGCCCTATCCGGCCAGCGTACCCACTTCCCAGTTTGTAGAAAGTGATGACTGGTCACCTTTCAAATTTCTTCTGGCTATTAAAGTCCAGTAGCTTAAAAGGTATTCTCATACTCTCCTGAAGTTTTCTGAATATCATTTTATTACTTTTAACTTGTCCTTACTGAAACATTAACATCAACAAGATTTATTTTTTTTCCATGAAATGAGCATAAACGAAATCAATAATACTTGGCAAAGAGGATACAATTAAAAGATTTATAATTGACTCTGTTGGAGTCTTAGCATGTGAACTATTCCAAAACACTCTAGGGTAATAACTTGAGATAAATCCAAGAGTTTGTGTATATAACAGAAGAGACCAAAACAACAAAACAAAAATTTGACATTATGCTCAGAATTTTGTTTTTCATATAAAGATTCTGAAATACTTTGTACTTAAATCCTCAATAAGGTAACTAGACTTTGGAGTAGAGTTATGATAACGTAAAATTGATTTATACTAACAAATATGACCACATCACTACTAAGTTTATCAGGCTGAATCCAAGAAACATGAAGATTTGCATCTTTTCTATTCGATCATTTCTTATACTTTCACGATTTTGCTTTTTTGAATAAATGTCTTTCAGAGTAGTATTCTACAGAACATAAATATACCCAGAAACACACACACACACACACACACACACACACACACACACACACACTTTTGAGTGATCCAAGGTCAAATACATTTTGGAAAGATGGCATACTCTATTTCCCTTAAACTTACAATTCCTATGAACATATTAAAAGCTCTGAGGACTCCTGAAGTAAGGATGCTTGCTTAAAATGTTGAATCTGATGGTCTTAAAATTAGTTGATTCCTAAACGTACTTTTTCTTGATATTCTTCTAATCAATATTTCCTGGCATAATTTCTTTGCAAAAGAGTTTGGGAAATTATCCCAGAAATATCTGGCTAAGAATGTTTGCTATTTTGACATGGGCATCGTCTTTCTTAACATGGTATATGAAATAACTAATAACATATTTTTCTTTCCTCATGTACAAAAACAAAGTTGGAGGATAGATGAGTAATTTTAAAAACCATCTGCATTGCTTGTGGAAGACACAAGGTTAATATCACCAAAGAGGTTTTATGAGTCAATTAAAAATAAAACAACGAGCACTTTAATAGATTCCCCAGCAAAACATCTAAAGGAGATTTTAAATATATAGTAATCAGTGAGCATAGGAAAAAAGATGTTTAATCTCACAAATAAAACTATAATATGGCTAATATAAAAAGACTGACCATTCACGGTTACTGAGAATGACTTCAGATGGTCAAATTGATGCACTTTTTTTTAAAATATTTATTTATTTTTGAGGCAGAGAGAGACAGAGCATGAGTGGGGGAGGGGCAGAGAGAGAGGGAGACACAGAATCTGAAGCAGGCTCCAGGCTCTTAGCTGTCAGCACAGAGCCCGACACGGGGCTCGAACTCACAGACTGCAAGATCATGACCTGAGCCGAAGTCGGACACTCAACCGACTGAGCCACCCAGGCACCCCAAATTAATGCACTTTTAATGACTATATGAATTGTTAAAACATTTCTAGAGAATGGTAGAATATTTATCGTAAAACATGCATTCACATTGATCCAGAAATTTATTCTAAGTGCAAAATTTCAAGTATCCAAACTACGTTCATGGCACTAATATTTATAATAATAACTTAAAACAAACTAAATGCCCACGTATAGGGGAATTGAACAAATGGAATACAACACACAGTTAATGAACATCATGCAGTCACTTAAAATGATAGAGATTTTGTTCTAATTTAAATGGATGACTAAGGCATATTTTTGAGTGAACTAATAAAAACATGTCACAGAAAAGCATGTCTAAATGCATTTGTTGATAGATGGCTGGAATGAAGGAACTTTACCAGAATATTGACAGTGTTTGCTATGGATGGGGCTGTGGGGTCTTTCCATACGCTTCACAGTTTTTCATTTTTTCCAGTACAGATTTGACAGTGTTCTCTTTTTAAAAATATTTTAGATGTTTGTTTATTTTTGAGAGAGAGACAGAGACAGAGTGTGAGTGGGAGTGAGGCAGAGAGAGAGGGAGACACAGAATCTGAAGCAGGTTCCAGGCCCTGAGCTGTCAGCACAAGAGCCAGATGTGGGGCTCAAACTCATGGACCGTAAGAACATGACCTGAACTGAAGTCAGATGCTTAACCCTATAGGTCCATCCACACTATTGAGACCCTCTATGTTTCATAAAATGTCAGTACGTACCCCTTATCTTGGACCTTAGTGGTACAAACTTTTCATTACTTTGTATCATAGAATCCTCTTAAGGAGCTACAAATATATGTATGCCATCTAATTTCCAAAGGGGCAGCCTGTCCTCTTCACTGACCTTCTAGAGAGACATTTGTAGCAGTTGCCAGCATTACTCTAGAACCCTGTTTATCCACATTTAGAAAGGGCAGAAACATCTTTTCTCAGCCATCTAAAATTATCATTAAATAACAGTTATTAAGTGCTGCCCTTCACCTTGCAGTGTATGTAAACTGCTACAAATGTCCTCTGTCATGTTAAGGTGTCTCTAACTAGCTTGTCTAGAAACCTTAAATCATTTAAGAAACTCCATGGTGGAAAAGGTTTCATGTACATAAAGGTATGTTGGAGGTCTGAGTCATGCGCCCTTTGCGACAATAGGCTTTGTCTCATTTGCCTTTGTGAGTCTCTCTGTCTGTCTGTCTGTCTCTCGTTTCTTTCTGCCCTATTTGTTTGGCATCTTTGTCTATTTTTCTATTGTCTCCTATTCACCCTCTCTGTTTGGAAATGAAAACATCACCTTTGTCACTGCCTATGTGTGACTTTAGAGTTAGCGCACTGAGTTTTGTGTTTGTTTGCCCTGGACTCTAACTGCATTCCCAGCCTCCTTGTCTAGAGTCTCAGTTTCCATTAAGTGCATACATATGTATGCATGCCTAAAAAATGTTATATTTGTTTTAGGGAGTATTTATTTGAAGGTAGACTAGATGATTCTTTAATGCAGAACAAAAAATTAAAATCACACGTAACAGGAAAACTAGCATAAACCTGATAGAGTACAAATTACATAGCTCTATATACTGATAAAGTGGTTTTTATTTTAGGCTTGCTAAATATTTCTGCACTTTATAATTAATTCCATATCAGTGTCCCAGAAATATGGAGGGACACAAAAGGTTTGGAAAGGATTCAGAGGAGATTATTAAGATGAGCTGAATTTGCAGAAAAGGAGCCAGATGGCTAATCTAATATTGGCAATGGGTATATAGAGTGTGGTGAGTGACGGGGAACAGGGGTCACCTCATCTCCAGCTTCACTATTGACAAAAATGGAGACATTTTCAGGAAAGGGGAAAACATTGTTCTGATACTGGTAATTCTAAGTCTCTCTCTCTCTCTCTAATAATTTTAAAGTTTATTTTATTTTATTAAGAAACTAATGTTTAGAAGTCCTGAAAGGCAGAGGGACAGATTAATTAGCACCTTAGCAAATTTATCAGTTCTTCAAACCTGTAGCTGGTTTACTAAAACCATGAGAAAGCATTAGTACCCCTAAACCCCTTTTTACAGGAAGCCACAGGACATGAGATGTGCTATATATTGCCTTACTGGTGAATAAATAATGTCTTTCCTCCTTTACCTTCCCTCTTTACCCACTGAGCCCCTGGGTAGTCATAACTGTTTTGGCCCACTTTAGAAAAGAAACACAACTACTGAATATAATGGTGTTTCATGCTCCTCACATGCAAATGAAATGTATGTATCCATGGCACCATGCTAAAGGCAGAATCATGCGGTGTGAAAGTTATATTCTAAACCCTTCTGGGCTGATTCTGTCTCCATTTGTGACTAAGACAAATTAAATACCAATTGTATGAGACAGTCTTTTGTTTTCATGGAGAACTAAGATGTCTTTTATACATGAACTGATGTTTTATTATCTTGTGCTCTTGCACTTTAAATTAATGGCCTAGTTAATTATGGTTGAATTCAAGTCAAAATTCTATACAAGTGCTAGTAAGTGGCATCCATATTAATACTGAAGAGTTCATCAGGATTCATTTTCTTAGAGTAAATACCAAGAAAATTAACTATGATTAGGTCATTACTTTAAAGTGTCCTAATTTCAACATTTTGTTGAAATTCTATTCTGGACAGTTGTGTTTTATAAGAATTGGGTAATTTGGACATATTAGATAGGCTATTGCAATTACAGATTAATAAAATAGTAAGAAAGCACATGGGATTTCCCAAGTTGCAGACACTCCAAGATACATGTATGAAAAATAGTTGAGGTCTGAAAAACAATAGGTTGCTTTGGTTGAATGTCCATGGATTAAAACTATTGAATGGAATTCCATTATCACCCAAGTTAGTATCAGTGTTGCCCTGGGCAAAGACAATGGGCATGGGGAAGAAAATTTAGGGAACATTATGATTACTATAGAAATAGATCTTATAACAAGCCCCACAAGGCTAACGTGGAATGAAATTGCCTCTCCCGTATACAGCATCAACAGTCACAGCCCTCTGCCAGAGTTCAAGAAGGAGCTCAACACCGATGCCTCCAGGAATGTTTTTTGTGATAACTGCTTCTGAGGGTCCATGTGTCAGATGTGCATTTAGCATTGGTTCTATATGTGTAAGCAACATTGGCAATAAAGTGAATTTAGCTTTCCATGTCATGAGCATGATCTCTTAATGTCCTTCACGTCCATATATTTGGTTTATACTCTTCCCACTGTGGAAAGCAGTTACTATGAGGGATGTGTACACATGAAAGGAGGTGAGGAGGAAACCAGGACAGTAGGGCTTCCTGCTGTAAACATCCATTTATGCCTCACCGTTCTGTGTACAATTGCATTTGGAAAAAAATTTTCTGCTGCTAAATATAATGGTAGTTCATATATAATATATACAATTATTGTATTTATAATGATAATAATGTATAGCATATATATATTTTTAATGTATGTTTATATATTCACATAAAATAGTGCATAATATATTATGGCATAAAATATGTTGCATATTATATTATTTCCAAGTATATACAAATATAAATATATACATATAAACATATATACATATGTATATATAAACACATATATGCATGTACGTATATATAAACATACATACATATTTATTAAGGAAGATGTTGGTAGACTAATACATGTGATTTAATTTCCCCAACTCAAGCTGCTTAAAACAGCATGAAAAAATGATATTTAAAAATAATTCAGCCATAACTCCTGAGGAGGGACAGGAGGTCAGGATGCCAACAGCAGAGCAGAGATTGTGAGAAATTTTTGTAAGACAAAAGGCAAATTGGTAAATTTATTCCACCATTAATCTTACCTATCTAATGAATTTTTCCTATCTAATGTATTTTTCTCTTTTACTCTCTTCGTCCACCTAATAGAAAAAGCATGTTGGGGCACCTGGGTGGCTCAGTCGGTTAAGCGGCCGACTGCGGCTCAGGTCATGATCTCACGGTCTGTGAGTTCAAGCCCCGCGTCGGGCTCTGTGCTGACAGCTCAGAGCCTGGAGCCTGCTTCAGATTCTGTGTCTCCCTCTGTCTCTGCCCTTCCCCTGCTCATGCTCTGTCTCTATGTCTCTCAAAAATAGATAAACGTTAAAAAAAATTAAAAAAAAAGAAAAAAAAAGAAAAAGCATGTTATATCATTATTATTTCACTTTGCGTGTTCTTTGTTTCCCTCTTTCCCTTCCTCTGTCCCTCCCCCTCTCTCTCTTTTTCTTCCTTCCTGCCTTCCTTCCTTCCTTCCTTCCTTCCTTTCTTTCTTTCTTTCCTATTTACTTGTATTTCCTTAAGTTAATTGTTTATTCAATCCTCTTAAAAATTGGAATCTTTGGGGCTTTCTTAAAAGTGCATCATAAAAGATATGAATTATTTGTCCACCAATGATATTCGCCCTCCCCCCTTTTCTCCTTCAGTTATTTCCTTTTACTGTTTGTCTTTAAATTTCATTTTATTTATTTATTTATTTATCTATTTATCTATTCACTCATTCATTCATTCATTCATGCATTCATTCATTCACGCATTCATTCATTCATTCATTCATGCCAATCTGTAAAATGATTCAGTCACTTTTGAACATATACTCTACCTATTGTCTGTGGTTTTAAGACACCTAACAAGCTAAAAGTAATAAGCGTTCACAACTTGATACTGGGAAGGTACATTCTAAATTCATGGTGTTCACAGTTATTTTATCAATAACTTCAGTGAATCCCAATAGTACTTATTACTGTATCTGATTCCTAAATTGTATAGAAAGATTAAATTGATCATCTTCTTTTTTAACATTTCTATTGCATGCTACTATCCAGATTTTGAATACCCCATATATTATAAAGAAATAGATTTAATAGTTTAGACTTCGTGAACCTTCAATTTGACAGTATCTTTCATTTTTTAAATGAATATAATTATCTTCGGCTATGAAGTGTGATAATTCACTTACACTGTACTTTGGAATTAAAGGCATTTCAAGACAGTTGTGGGCAGCTCGTTGGTTATAAGTGGGACGTCAATAAGAGGAGTAACTTAATTTAATCATTATTGTTTGAATTACTGCACATAGATTATATTATTCTTCTATGAAAAGTGCTATAAAATGCTTTCCGTTTTTAAGGATCTGAAGAAAATGTGAGAAGCACATTTTCATATTAAGAGAAATTTTCGTATGTTTAGAAATGGTGATCTTACCTTTGCAGTTACAACCAATATTAGTGACTGATAATTTCGGTTCCACCTATGCTAGAATCAGCCCCAAATTATTGTTATTATTATTATTATAATATTATTATTATTATTTCTTTTTGCATATTTTGAAGAACTGTCTTCCAGATAAGTGACTTCTATTATTGTCCTTAATATGAGCATTGATTTTTAGCCATTATTTTTAATATAATATTATGACTAGGCTTTGTATAAATCAATTAAACATAGTTTGTATATCTCAAATATTCATTATAAGTGAAATTTGATAATGTCATGTGATATTTTTATAGGTTTCTAATTGAATTAGAAATTATTTTTTCTTTATGCATGTATTTTCTTTACATGTATATTAGTTGAGTTAGGTATCTACTGTTTATAACTAAAATAATTCACTCTATCTTAAACTAAAAATGGAATTCATTGGGAAAATTCATTTTTATTTTTGAGAGAGAGAGAGAGAGCATGAGCAGGGGAGAGGCAGAGACAGAGGGAGACAGAATTTAAAGCAGGCTCCAGGCTCTGAACTGTCAGCACAGAGCCCGACATGGGGCTCAGACCCATGAACCGTGAGATCATGACTTAAGCCAAAGTTGGAAGCTCAGCCTACTGAGTCACCCAGGTGCCCCTGGAGTAGTTTTTTCTCCATCTTCACTGTTTTCCTGTGCTGGCTTTATTCTCAAGCCAGGTGGCTAAAATGGCTTCAAGTTTACATCTAACCTTTTAAGTGCAATCCAGTGGAAGAAGGAGCACCTCATGTTGGAAACTTTGGGAAAAAATCACGAGAATAGTTTTGAGTCACATGCCTATTCATAAAACTATCACTGTGGCCAAAGGGATATGGTATTTCGATTATCCAAACCTGCACTTTTTTCTGAAGCCAAAGACTAGTTTCATGTGAAGAGACAGTGAGTTCCCTATAGGAAAATCAAGGTACAGATACAGGAAGAGGCAATAGATACTGAGCAGGCAAAAGCACAAAATATTCTCAATAGTCATTCAGGAGACTCCCACCTGGTACCGTGTGCTTTAATTGTATTTCTCCTTCCACAAATTGATGAGAAAATTTATAGAGATATCCTGTCCAGGAGTAATGTAACATACACATGTGGGTCAGAGACTATGTCATTTTTCTTTTTCAAAAAGTCTTGTTGAAATATTACTCAGGATGAATTCTAGACTGCATTCCTATACATAGAACTGAGTAAACTGTAATATACATGTTCCTCCGTTTTGCAGTGGGCAGGGGCTCCAAAGCTAGGGCTTGTTTGCGGTCAGAGTATCCAAGCTCTTGTGACTGTTATTCTCAGCTATCTGGCCTGGTTGGAAAACAATGTCCTGAGTCCTGGTTCCAGGTCTAGGACTAGGGAGGGGAAGATTGACCAGAGAATATGAACTAGAATCATTATTTGGATTATCATATAATAATGGGAAAATATATGATCTAACGTATATAAGTTGTCCAATAAAACGACTGTATTGGCCCTCAATTTTCAAAAATTGGAATTTCATCTTCAAGGACTTTCCAGCTTTAACTTTCTATTTTACTTGAGGTGATAGCCTTCTTTTCCCTTCCAGACTCATCCAACTTGATGTTTCCACTTCTCTAAAGTCACCCTCCCCAGTCAACCAGCACTTACCTTGCATTTCATTGATTGAGTCTTCTACTTTTTCTTTTTCTTTTTTTTTTCTTTTTGCTATTGAGGGCATTTGTATTTTCCTAAAAGGTGTTCTTTGCATCATATATTACACTTATCAGATACTATCCACATGTCTATGCTGACTTGAAAAACCTATCCAGTCAGGTTTCCTACTTCTGCCCCATAAAAATAGTCTGAGATACTTGCTGACCCCCCACAACACCTTTTACTTCTCAGACTAGAGCTTTCTGGAGGTGGGGAGGAACCCATTGAACTTTCTTTTAGGGATAGTGGATTAATTCACTTTAAGTCATAACCCCACCCCCAACACCACCCGCCCCACAGTCTCCAAGTTTGCCAGCATTTGAGCTTTTATTTTGATGATGAGATTGGTTCTCAGAGAAGTCAGGGCACATTAACCCGTCTTTATGGGCCACATTATTACCTTAAATTGCCACATAAAGACCTGGTTTTCTTGCATTTTTCCCCAGTGATATTTGGATTTTATCTCTTTCTTTCTATGCTATAAAACTTTAAGTGAAGAGTAAATATTTCTCCTTCCATAATGAGGCCCACAGATTTCAGGAATCTAAATGATCCAGAGGAAAATCAATCATCCCAATTTAGATTTAACAAGAACTACCTTTATTGCCTATTGATTTTCATCTTCACAATCAACCTCACATGGAGAAAGGGGATTGGCTCCAACATAGGTCCTATCACTGCTGGCTTTATGAGCCTCTGGAAAAATCTATACTGCACAACTTAGAAAAACAAACATTAGGTAACAGGCCTTACATTCAAGTCCTCTTCACCCTAACTCGGCCACATCTCCTATACCTGCTACACTTACATGGACCCTCTCCTCCAACCATTCTGATCAACACACTGCAACTTAAGCACACCATATTTGTTTTTCAGAGCAGAAATTTCTTGAAGTAGAAAAGTGACTTTGAAATCAATCTTGAAAGATGGACTAGATTCCAGTGCTCAAACATTTCCCGAGGCATCTGGGTCGCTCAGTCAGTTTAGCTTCCAACTCTTGATTTCAGCTCAGGTCATGATCTCAAGGTTCTGGAATTGAGTTGCACTGAGCATGGAGCCTTCAAAAAGATTCTCTTCTCTCTCTCTCCCTCTGCCCCTCTCCACTACTCATATGTGCTGTCTTTCAAAACAAACAAACAAACAAAAAACAAAACAAAACAATAATAAAAAAAAAACTCTGCCCATACCTCAAAGCTTCCCGAACACTCCTAGTAGTGGCCCCTTGCCTTTTTAAACCAGATAGAACAAGTGGACAGCCGTGAGACACCACTCCCAACTCCAGACATCACTTATAGATTACAGCATTTTTTCTGCTAAGCTCAAATGTATTTGTTATTTATTTTGCTTATTTATCCTTGTATTGGCTCTCTTCCTCACTAGAATGAAGGCAGGGCTTTTCGACATTTTTATCCACTGCTATAGCCATACCATATAATAGTGTCTCACATATAGTAGGAAGTCACTAGAAGTTAGTTGAATGAATGCAGCTCAGAATCCTTCTCAACCCAGAACTACTGTCCAGCACTATGAATTAATGGGCATCACAATTCAAAATTGAATTCTATATTCTGTGGAATTTGCCACTATCTTAGGCTATAATATATTTCATAATTTGTCATGATTGTACCTCATCTCCCCCGTTACTAGACACCCAATAAAGCTCTGTAACTAAATAATATTAGTCATAACTAATTTTTTAAAAGAGAGAGTCCATATCACAAATAATTTATATATACCAGTACTTTTCCGTTAATGGGTTCATACTTCGGTTGATTTGTAATATGTCTACTTAACTAGACTGAAGTACATCTCCAAAATTTTCTCTTTTGTAGGTTTCTGACTTGGGTGGGACATAAAAGAGATTTTTTTAAATGAGATTTGGAGGGAAGAAGTTAAGCAGCAATTATCTGATAGTCAAACATATTGCTGTTTGTTGGCTTGCTTACTTTTTGACTTGAGTCCAAAATCGGCGCCAATAGTCCCACCTTTCCCTGCTCCTCCTTTGGCTTACTGAGCTCCTGGGCCAGGTGTATGTGTTCAACTCCATGACAAGTTCCATGTGTGTCTAACTTCTGTAAGACACCCACACTACTGAGACCACAGTCAATAGAACTGATACAAGGTTTTGTTTGTCCTCCTAAGTTCCAGCTCTTGCTTTTTGGTTCTAGTTTGTTCTTGTTATCCTCAGCTCTACATGTATCCGCTCTCCCGGCGTGCCAGCATTATGGACTGCAAGCTTCAGCACCAGTCATGAGGACAGCAATCTTAAAGAGATTGCTTAACCAACTCCCAGGATGATTGCCTAAGGTCAAATCCTTTTCCAAGTGACTTCTTGCTTTTCTATCTATCTATCTATCTATCTATCTATCTATCATCTATCTATCATCTATCATCTTTTTATTAAAGTTTATTTTTTTTTATTTTGAGAGAGAGAGAGAGAGAGCATGTGCTTGCACAAGTGGAAGAGGGACAGAGAGAGGCAGAAAGAGAATTCCAAGCAGGCTGTGTGTGCTGTCTGTGGAGAGCCCGATGTGGGGCTTGAACCCACAAACCTGTGAGATCATGACCTGAGCTGAAATCAAGAGTCAAATGGTTAACTGACTTACCCACCCAGGTATCGCATCCATCATCTATCATCTTACTGGACCTTTACTGAAACACCTGCTATATGCCAGAAACCGAGTTGGGCACCACTGTCTTCAGCACTTTCAATAGCTCTGTATGTTATAATCATCCCCATGCTACAGAAGATTCAAAACCACATCTGCTTGATTCCCAAATCTGTTATCTTTTCATGCTCCATATAGTCTTCTTAACTACATATTCCTTTCTCAAAATATTTATAAAATGAAACATTTCTGCATCATAAATATATTAACATGATTCCACCAGCTCCTGCCAAAGCATTTTGCATTTTGGAGCAAAAAAATAAGAAGTTGATGGAAAACAAAACATAAACAGCAGAATGTTTCCACTCAACAAGGTCCATCTAGGAACTTTTCCAATGTGAGCTTTGAGAACTTGGACGAATTTTTACTGAAGCACCAATTTTAACATAAGTTTGGGCTCTTAAAATTGAAAGGCTGGTCTATAGGATTGCCCTTGACTATATAAAGTAAATACAAAGCCTAACTGAATAGGTTCACTATTTATACTTGGACAATGGCTTTTAATCTGAGAGTTCCCTACTTTGTTTTTAGGAAGTATTTATTTCTGAATCTTCAAGTTTGAAATAGAATCTCTCTTCTGAAGGTAATAGTCTAAAATTGATGCCAAACAAAACATTCCTTTGTTGTTGTTGTTGTTGTTGATATGAGACTGAACAATGACTTCTTCCTTACTTCACACCCCAACCCAAATTATAGTAATCTATTACCAGCCACAGAGAAATCTCAATGGGAAAATGCATGTAAAATGCTTGAAATTATGCTTGGAACACAGTTAGTTTTGACAAATATTAGCCATTATTATTTTTATGTTAATTATTGTTTTCTGCCATCATTTTGCTGCAGCTGGTAAGAGACTCTTCACTTAATCTCCACTAAATAAATTCTGCATCCCAAAGGCCCCATGTGATTTCCATGTTCCAACCATTATGAATAATGAGACTTCCAATGTGTGTGTTGTACTCCATACTGCCACCAGAGGGAGCAAGGAGTTCTTCATAAAAATAATCTTTTCTGCCTCAAGTTGGCAGAACAGTGATAAAATGTTCATCTTTGGGGTAGGGCAGCATTACACAGACTAACTTCACAGAAAAGCAGTGTTTTCCATTTCCAACTGTGGAATGGGGAAAAGGTGGTGTCTCCTCATCTTCCATTTCATGGGCCAATGCTTCCTCTCCATGTCTATAGACATTACTGAAAAATTTACTTCACCACAAACTGTTCATTGCTTCACTACAAAACTTATTCAACTAATAATTTATTTACACATTCACCGTTCATTCATTCATTCACAAAGATAGGTATTTAACGAAGACTTATCAAATGCTAATTGTGTGGTTGAAAATATGAGTTATATTTGGAGGAGTAAAAGAAAGATTGAGTCAAATAATAAAAGAGAACAGAAATGAGAGAGGTTTGGATCTATCTTCTGGGTGCCATTTTGAAGCCAGCTCCGATATGATGCTAACGAACTATTTAATGATCTGACTTTTCATTAATGATAGTTCAAGTGCTCATCAATGTTATACTTCTGTTAATAACCTCCTGCATATGGCTCCCTCTAGAGGACAACGAGATTTTTAATTCTCAAAACAGCTTTCATTCTTTTCTTTATGAATTTTCTTAACACCTTGGGCTTATGCTTCTCAAAGGAAGTTGACACAAATAATAACATCTAATTCTTGCAGTGGACCTGAGACTCCCAAAGAGTCATTACTGTTGACTTTATCTATATACTTGTCCTCTGTTATCTATTGAGTAGGGAAAGTTAGGTACAGGCTGTGGTTATATAAACTAGAACTGGAATTTACCATCTTGATTTCCAACCCAATTTGATATTCATGGTAGAACTATTCATAGTAGGTGCTCAATAAATACTTGCTAATTGCATGTCTGGTGCTATTCTGTCTCACTTTGTTTCATGGATAGCCTCTGATACTTGCTGACTATCAATTAAATATTGAGAAAGAGTGGAAGGAGAAGAGAGAAAATGGAGGGAGAGAGAAAGAGAGGAATAGACATAATGAATATGGCCTTAAAATTAAATGGAATGGTGAAAAATCCTGGAACTAGATAGTGGAGATGGTTGCACAACACTGTGAATGGATTTAATGATATTGAACTGTGCATTTAAAATGGTTTAAATGGTAACTTTTATGTTATGAGTATTTTACCGCAATTTAAGAAAGTGGTGTCAACAGGGGGTTATTTGCGTTCTGACCACAGAGAGAACAAAAGACAGGGAAGGGTACAGGTATACTGAAGTCTCTCTCTCTCTCTCTTTTAGTGTTTATTTATTTTTGAGTGAGTGAGAGAGAGAGAGAGAGACAGAGAGTGGGAGAAGGGCAAAGAGAGAGGGAGACACAGAATTTGAAGCAGGCTCCAGTCCCTGAACTGTCAGTGCAGAGCCTGATGCAGGGCTCAAACTCACAAATGGTGAGATCATGACCTGAGCCAAAGCTGGATGCTTAATAGACTGAGGCACCAAGTCGCCCCTATACCGAAGTCTCTTTAAAGTGCATTCCTACTCTGAAGAATAACTGGCCTTGTGTTTATGTGGGTATCAGCTATGGATAGTGATGCTTGAAGGCACCCACTAGGCTCAAGATGAGCCCCCATAGACATTTGCTCAACTGGAACCATTGTTGTAGCTGGACTGGCCCTTGTGATTCTAATAATGACTGCCATTTGCACCTCAGCAACAATGATCAGGGAACTTTGAAAAACCAAGGTTTATTACAAACAAGTACAGAGGGTACATGGCATGCCTGGGCCACACAGTGAGGTTGCAGGTTGAGGGAGAGAGAGAGAGCAGACTTAGGGTTCTAGGATGAGGTACCTAGGGTTTCACAGTTCTAATCTTTATTGGTGAATTTAAAAAATTAGAGCAGGAATTAGGACACAGAAAGATAAAAACAAGTGGCCAGGTTTTTAGGTCCCTTAAGGATTTCTTCATGGGTGGACTGCATGGCTCCTTGTGGAGTATTGTGGCCAGCAAGGTGTTTATTGGAGATGCATGTCTTTGAAATGGAGGCTTTGGCAGTCAGAGCTTGATGTCAGGCACCTATATTATAGTCAAAAAAGCTGTCAGGCACTGACACTACACCTAATGATTTTTCATAGTCTTTCCAAAGATTGAATTTTGTTTCTGATATTCTAGTTGATCAGCATGATGAATTAGTATTACATTTTTTTTCTGAGAGAATATTTCCTCTCATTTTACTCAATCAATTTTTTTTATCAAAAAGAAATATTAAAACCTTGACCTCGTTCTTAAAGAGGTCATCCTCCTTTGGGACTGAGAATATATTCCCATATAAATAAATACAGAAACAAAAATAGACTCTGTCGGGAGCCAGGCATTTGTTCATTGGAGAATTCACATTCTCCTTAAATTGGCTCATAAGGTCGGTGAGAGAAGAGTCATCATATTGGTTTCCAAACACTCCTGACAAATGTATTAGAAGTCATCGTATTGGTGTCAAAAGAATCCTCATGATTTTCAAAACATTTTGAATATTTCTGTGCAGCCAGCTGAAGAGAACAGTTCTTTTTTCCTTAACCACATTTATCTAAGCTTTCCTCTGCTCTTCTTTGTCCTGATATATGACAGGCAGGCCACTTCCCAACCTATAATCAGCTTTCTCTGGAACATGAAAAAAAAAAATCATGCCATGTGCTAAGGAATTCAACTTTTACGGTTACATTTTGTTTTCCCTAATTGATAAGATTCCCTACTTTAAGCATGTAAAGGCCTTGGAGCAACTTCCCTGTAGACTGTTTGAAATGTTCAATTTTTTAGGTGTGTGGCCATCTGTGCACTGTTCCTGTGGTGAGGTCTGTTCACACACAGAGCAACACTCATTTTTGAAGTCCAGGCTTGGTCAGGTCTGGAGAATGGCTGTCATTTCTTAGACTCACCTGTGAATCTAACTGTAAGAAGTGACCAGAATAAATCAGACAGAAACCGATGGGATTAACTTCCTTTTGTAATCTGTTAAATTTACTAGCTTTGTTTTCCTCTTCTCATGAAAAATTATTGCTATTTCGCATACTGTGTGTTCTTAGAGCCATGGAAATTAGTGTCTCATATGATTAAAAGTCCCTGTAGTCCTCAATGAAGGGAGCCAGTTTGTTGGTCAATTAGAAAAGAGCCAAAGTACATACCTGGAAAGGAAGGTATTCAAATCCATCCTTTGTATCTCAAAATTTTGTGTCCCCAAAATGTTCATTTCCAGGGATGCATGAGCGTTGAGGTACTCAGCCAAAGTTGGAGTCCACTAGTGGACTTCAGATTGCCTGCTAGACTCTCTATGGCTTTCCCAGAAGCTTATATATCCCATTCAGAAGCTTACGTATCACTGCTTAAAGACAAGCATTGGCATCTCCTTATGCAATGGACTCCTCAAGATTCAGCCATAGTCCCAGCACCTCATTAGCTACATGGACTTGCCTTTCTTCTTCCCATACCAGAGCCTTTCCACTAAATTGCATGAGAGGAGAGAAGAGGAGTGAGTGGAGGATAATAAATCCTGACAAACTTGCGGATGAACTAACCAACCTGTGCACAAAAGGAGCAGGAGGATGTGAACAGGCTACAAACACACATAACATGAGGCTGGTCTTCCTAATCTGAACAGAATCACAGCATCATGTACTGGACAGTCTTTATTCAGATTGGTTGGTGTCTTTGCCATAGGATTGGTTAAATGTTTTTTTTTTTTCTCTTTTACACGCTTTCATATTTTTCCACTGTTACAAAGATATACTTTATGTATATAACATTGTGCAAGCTTAAGGTTTACAATATAATTATTTGATATTTGTGTTTATTGTGAAATGATTATCACAGTAAATTTAGTTAACATCCATCACTTCACATAGATACATCTATTTTTCTCATAATGAAAGCAACTTTCAAATATATAATACAATACATTAAATTCCCAGAACTTATTTCTCTTATAACTAGAAGTTTATAACTGACCACATTTCCCCATTTCCCCATCCCCTTACCCTAACCTCTGGTAACCACCAATCTTTTTTTTTTCTATGAGTTTGGGTATTTTTTTTAGATTCCATACATAAGTGGAATATTTGTCTTTCTCTATCAGACTCATTTCACTTAGAACGGTACCCTTACGGTTAATCCATGTTGTTGAAAATGGCAGAATTTCCTTCTTGTTAATAGCTGAATAATATTCTATTATATATGTACCACATTTTTTTATACAATCATTTGTCGAGGACATTTAGATTGTTTCTGTGTCTTTGCTTTTGTAAATAAGGTCACAGCAGACATGGGGGTTGTTGGTTTGCTAACTCGAAATTTCCTGGGTGAAATCTGAAGCAGGACCCTATATTGAGGGCAAGGAGATGCCAAAGAATGAGGCAGGCCACTCCTTCCTGGTAGGTGGCACGTTTAATAACCAAGGGAATTTGCAATGCAAGGCTTGTCTTGTATGGTCACAAGACAAAAAGATCTCCTGACTTGCTCAACAGAACCTTAGAGTTTATGCAAACTCCTTAACTGGGTTCAGTCAAGTATTTAGTCCATTTGTCTCTCAAAGCTGCATTCTTGAAACAGCTCCAGCTATGGGAATGGTAAGCAGAGCGTACATTCCAAGGACAGGGAAGGGAGTGAGGAGCCTCCAATCACCAAGGTTTAGTATGGGGGTCTACCAGAAGTCACATCTTCTTAATTACCTCTTCCAACAGGGATATAGATAGCTCACTTGAGGTAGAGATTTCATTTCCTTCAGGTATACACCAAGAAGTAGAATTTCTGGATTATACGGTAGTTATATTTGTATTTTTTTGAGGAACCTCTGTAGAGTTTTCCACTATTCCCACCAACAGTGCATGAGGATTCCCTTGTCTCCATGTTAAACAAAACAAAACATCCTGTCAACCTAGTTGGAAATGCTGTCCTTCAGAAATGAGGGAAAATAAAGACTTCCCTGAACAAACAAAAGCTGAGGGAGTTCATCACTACTTGCAAGGAATGTTAACAGAAGTGCTTCGAGTGGAAAGCAAAAGGATGCCAATTAACATGGTGAAAAGTTATGAATATATTTATAAAACTCACTGGTGATGGTAAATATAGAGTCAAAGTCAGATTCTCTGATATTGTAATGGTGGTATATAATTCATTTATAGCATAATTTAAAAGTTAAAAAATCTGAATTAAACATAACAATACTAACAATAATTTGCTTTTGATAAAATATTTTGAGTGGTCACCTCAACTACTGTCATTTGGTTGAAATGCCATGTATAATTTCATCATTTTCAATAACTACAGGAAACTTTTTCTCAACAAAGGTGAACAATCTGAGATCACATTATATTGTGGTCATTAATTAATTAGTTAAGAGGCTTAGGACAAGTCACTTTCTCTGTGGTCTAGTTTCCTAACCAAAAATACAGGGATAGAATTAGATACCACTGAAAGCTTAATGCAAGTCTAAAGCTGTCTTTTTCTGGTTATGTATTTACCAAATACAAAAACACAAGTTTCTATTGCTGACTATTGAGGGTCGTTCTTCATGAAAGGTCACTGTGCCCCATTTAGGAGATGCTCATGTGTACAGAAGTATTCATTCATTGATCAGCTATTTATTGAAAGTATCCTAAGTATCAGGCACAGAGTTAGATGCTAGGACTTAAACAGCGAGTAACAACATCTATGGACCAAAATTAAGTGAGTTTAGAAGATACTGGGCAGACTGATCTTCTGCAAGAGACCATAGGCTTTGGTTTCAAATAGATCTAGCTTTGAATTCGAGGCCCGTCTCTTAGTAACTGTCATTCAGACCTTGACACCATACAAGATTGACATGGGATTATTCAGTGTGTTTGAGAGGCTAAGTTTCTATATGGGGAGCTATAATAAGACACTTGTTCATTTGCCTTTTGCAAATAAGCTCTTTTAGCTAGAGATTTTCATTACTAGTCTCTTCCTTGTGGGATGAAGTTCTAGTAAGTTGGTAATTGCATCATACCTCTAAGCAGGAATAAGTAAGTTAAATGTATTCCTGATCTATAGATTTGTTAACATTTGAGTCCTAGTTAATTCGAGCAGCCTTTGAAACTATTCTTAGGAAACTCAGGGAAATTAAGGAGAAAGGAGGCCTGTTTGTGAGCAGGTGGCAGGAGCAGGTAGGAAGGAGGGTGAGATTGAATATGTAATGAACAAATCCTCCTTTTCATTATATATTAGCCAAACAGCTTTATTACTAGATGAAATTACTTGCTCCTTTATATTCTTCTTTTCTGGTATTTAATAACTGCATTGAGCATTGCTTCAGTAGTATAATATGTCTAGAAACTTCAGTCCCAGAATTATAAGCGTCTGTGATTGAAGGGGTAGGATAATCAAGAATAGAGCCCCCATATTCTAGTCCATCTCTCAGCAATGTTCTCTCCTCAGGAAATGCAGATGAACTGGAGAAGGAGAAGGTGGACAAGAAGAGAAGAAACAAACAAACAAAAAACCCACAAACATTTTGTGTTCCAAATTATTAACACATATAATTAATGGTTTGAGAGAGAGAGAGAGAGACAGAGAGAGAGAGAGAGAGAGAGAGAGAATACTGTAACGGTCAAAAATAAATTAAAATAACAACAAAGCAGCCTGAATCCTAAATGGTTTGGATCCTAAATCCTGGATCCCAGTGTTTTTGTCCTTTTTGTTTTCTTTTTAGTTTAATTTCATTAATGTAAGAGTACTTAACATGAGATCAACCTTCTTTAATTTTGAGTGTACAGTACATTATTGTTGACTATAGTTACAATTAGTGAGCACATTTATCTTGTCTTATTGAAACTTTACGCTCATTCATTAGTTACTCCCTTTCTCTCGTTGCCTAAGCCCCTGGCAACTAGCATTCCACTACTCGATTCTATGAATTTGACTATTTAATGCATGATATAAGTGGAATCATGCATGTTTGTCTTTCTGTGATTGGCTTATTTCACTTAGCCTGTCTTCAAGGTATATCCATGTTGTTGCATATTGCAAGATTTCCTTCATTTTTAAGGCCAAATAATATGCACTGTATGTATATACCACGTTTTCCTTATCCATTCATTCCTCTATAGGTTTAGGTTGTTTCTAGAACTCAGCTATTGTGAATAATGCAGCAATAAACATAAGAGTTTTCATACCTCTTCAAGTTTCCAATTTTCATTTTTCTGGAACAGTACCCAGAAATGAGATTTCTGGATCATACAATAATTCTATATACATTTTCTGAGAAGTCGCTACACTGTTTTCCATAGCAGGAACACCATTTTGGATTCCTACCAATAGTGTACAATGGTTCTAGTTTCTGTACATCTTGGCTAACACTTAATTGTCTTTCATGTAAGGTGTTATCTCATTGTGGTTTTGATTGTTATTTCTTTGATGATTAGTGATGTTGAGGACTTAAAAAAACACCTTTTAGTCATTTCATATCTTCCTTGGTGAAATGCCTACTCAAATCCTTAGGCCATTTTGTGTTTGGATTATTAATTTTCTCACTGTTGAGTTGTACAAGTACCTTATATATTTTGAAGACTAAGTTCTTATCATAAATATAGTTTGCTTTGGCTATTCTCTGGCTTGTAGTTTGCTTTTTTCAGTCCCGATTATTTCTTTTGCTGTAAAGAAGCTTTTAAGTTTGATGTAGTTCCACTTGTTTATTTTTTATTTTTGTTTGGTTGTGCTTTTGTTACAATATCCATGGAATCATTGCTGAGACCACTATCATTAAGCTTTCTTTTTGTTTTCTCCTAGGAGTTTATGATTTCAGGCCTTGTATTTAAGTCTTCAATCCATGTTGAGTTTATTTACATATATAATATAAAGGTCTAATTATATTCTTTTTTCCTATAGATATCATTTTCTCAACACCATTTGTTGAAGAGATTATCCATTCCCCATTGTATATTCCTGGCACCTTATTGAAGATCAGGTGACTGTATGTAAATAGATTTATTTCTGGACTCTATTTTGTTCCATTGGTCCATATGTTTGTTTTTATGCTGACACCATACATGTTTTTTTATTACTGTAGCTTTGGATATATGAAATCAGGAAGTGTGATGCTTCCAGCTTTGTTTTTCCTTCTCAAGATTAATTTAGCTATTCATTATCTTTTGTGGTTCCATATATATATATTTTTTCAATTTCTATAAAATATGCACTGGAATTTTTATAAGAATTGAATTAAATCTGCAGATTGCTTTGGGTAGTGTGGACATTCTAACAATATTAAGTCTTCTAATCTACAGAATGTTTCCATTTTTTTTGTAGCTTATTTAATTTCTTTCATCAGTGTTTTATAATTTTGAGTCTGCAGAACTTTCACCTACTTGGTTAGTTTATTCCTAAATATTATTTTTATATTATTGTAAATGGGAATGTTTTTCTAATTTCCTTTTCAGATAGTTGATTGTTAGTGTATAGAAACACAAGTGAATTTTGTATGTTGTATGTATGTACGTATATTTTATATCCTCTGAATTTACTGGATTCATTGATTAGTTCTAATAGCTTTTTGGTGGACTCTTTAGTGTTTTCTCTATAAAAGATCTTGTCTGCAAACGAGAACAATTTTACTTCTTGCTTTCTGATTTGTATACCCTTTATTTATTATCCTTGCCTAATTGCTCTGTCTGGGACTTCTGGCAATATATTGAATAGGAATGGTGAAAGTGGGCATCCATGTCTTTTTCCTGATCTAAGAATAAAAGCTTTCATTTTTTACAAAGTAGCTATTAGCTATTAATGATGTTGGCTGTTGGCTTTTCATATATGGACTTTATTATGTTGAAATAACTTAATTCTATTCCTAGTTTACTGCCAGCTTTTCATCATGACAGGGTATTGAATATTGGCAAACATTTTCTGCATCTATTGAGACAGTCATGTAATTTTTAGCTTTTATTTCATTAATGTGGTGTATCACATTAATTGATTTTCATATGTAGAACTGTCTTTGCATCCCACAAATAAATCCCACTTGGTCATGGTGTATGATTCTTTTAGTATGCTGTTGGATTTGGTTTGCTAGTATATTGAGGATTTTTGCATATGTATTCATCAGGGATATTGGCCTATGGTTTTCTCTTCTTGTGATGTCTTTGTCTGGCTTTTGCATCAAGGTAATGCTGGCCTCATAAATGTGTTGGATGAGTTCTCTCCTCTTCAATTATTTGGAAGAGTTTCAGAAGGATTGGCATTGATTCGTCTTTAAATGTTTCGTAAAATTCACCATCGAAGGAAGCCATCTGGTCCTGGGCTTTTCTTTGTTGGGAGCTTTTAGATCATTGATTCAATCAGTATTTTTGTTTGTTTTGTTTGTCTGTTTGTTTTTCTCAAGCATTTTGGAAATACAGAAATGAGCTGAGGATGAATTTCCTATGAGAAAAAAGTGTTTTGGAGTTAAATATTAGTGTTTGCTCAGAAGAATGGCTAATAGGTAACTCTAGCATTGTCCTTTGACCCACTCCAACACATACATGCACATACACACAGACACACACACACACACACACATGCTCCCTTTTTACCATACTAAGTGGAACCTTGTGCTTACACTTTTGAGCCATCTCCTCTAGTTAATCCTCCAGGCACATGGAGTACAAGTACAAGACTTCTTTTATCTTGTATATTTAGAGTAGTCACTGACTTGAGATGATAAAGCAGAATGTACACAGCTAGGGAAGTGTTGTGGTCTGGCGAAATTTGTACCCACCTAAGCTAGGAAAGTTTATTTTTGCATATATGAAAAAATGCCTTACTCTGTCTGGAAGGGGTCTTTGTGGTTTTCATCAAAGAGACAGAAAATAGGGTACAATCCAAGGTGGGTGAAAGTTCTCTGAAGATCCAGGATATGCTTCTTGTTCTCCACCACTGTGTAGAAGAGGTGAAAGTTAGCAGAGTGAGGTCAACCCACTTGCTCAAGGCCACACTGGCAGAGGGTAGAGTTAGAACCAGTATTTTCAACTTCAAACCCTATTTTGGTTTTTCTACTATACCATTCTCAAAGCCATCAGAGAAATACATGCTGTAGTCCCAAACCCCTAATCTGCTAATGTATGAAGAGAAAGTCCTTCAATCTCAAGTGTGTAAATGTGGATAATATGCTCAGTGTGAGTACAGAGCACTGACCTCTGGCATGTAGAAGTATGACATAAGATATTGTCTAATTGTGATAACATAGCTACATAAAGCTGCCTATAATTATTTGCTCAATCTCCAAAGAGGCCAAAGATGCTGGCAATAGTTCAACCAGCCAGACAAAAGGGTGCCTTTTTCTGTCATTACACACAGGAGTGTTCAGCCGGGCATTTTGACATCCCTGTTTGTCCCTGGTTAAATGTTTTTCAGTGCAGGCTTTGGAAATTAGTGCAACCTGTGGGCACTACCAGAGAAAAATAAACTACATATAGTATACCACTAAACAAGAAAAGAATGTCACAGAAGGGGTATGCAGTCAAAACTGAATGGGAAGTGGGGAGAGAGAAGACATTTGGGCTGTTGCTCAGAAAGCAGTCAGCACAGGCTCTGGATTTAGATTGTCTGGGCTACATTTGTACCTCTGCCTCTGTTTTACTTAAATTGCCTGGGGACCACATTCTGATACAGGGATATGATTGCACTGTTGAATCAAACATATAGGGGAGTAAAGGAGTAGGATTAGGCAGAAAGAGTAGTTGAATAGATACAATACAGGGGCAAAAGAGAGTCCCACAGGTTTCTCTGGAGTTATAATAACATACTGGGATCATTCTATGAAGCAGGGGTGCCAAACCTTTATATTTCTACACTAATCAGCCATTTGACACAACAGTTCCTGGAGATGGTTGTATTCTGGGACTACGTGATCTCTTTCCAGCTGAGGAAGTTCCCAAGGAAGTCTTAGCTGATATCCGTCAGCTGTCAACACTTCCAAGAGCTGAGGGAATGAGTACATTAGTTGTGAAGGTGGAATCTTGGTGATGCACAGTGTCCTCTATGGTCCACCGCTTGTACTACTCAGAGCCAATTGTTCAATATAATTTGTGAGAATAGCACAATTAAGATTATGTTGTTCTCTTCTACTAAGTTTACTAGAAGAGAGTAATTTACTGGAATAAACTATAGGCCCTGTTGCTACAGCTGAACTTGAAGGCACAACTAAATCTCATCTTGTGTCTTCCCTACTGTCTATTCTCAACTCTCTGCACCCTCAGCTAATACTCTGGTGATATAAGAGCTAATTTTGTGTGGTGACTAATACCCTTATCAGATTTGAGGGATCTGAGTCCTTGGTAACCATGATTTTCTTAGGCTATGGCCACTGTTCTTCTGTCTTTACCATCAAAATTAACAAGAGGCACTATATTGGGTGATCTGGGTACCTATAATATTCTTCCCTGTTTATAGTGTACAAGCAGCTATGTCTATCAACAAAGACCAGTTTATGTGTTTATTCTAGTCAAGATGAATCTTTGTACTTTCTAGGGTAAAGGAAGTCCAGTTATAATCAACTTGTCATCAAGTGGCTGGATTTTTTTTTTAATTGTTTGTTTGTTTGTTTGTTTTTGGTTGGTTGGTCTTCTTGAGAGGGGGTGCCGTACTGGAGGTTCAGTATTGGTCTTTTGTTATGGTGGTTTGGACATTTGGCATTAGCAGTAACTAGGACAGCCCTGGTGAGTTAAAGCCATGCTCTTGGGCCCATGTATAGATTCCATTCCTACCACTATATCTACTTTGTAAATCATTGTGCTATCACAGGAATGATCAAATATAGAGTCTGGCCAAGTTATTCTGTCCACTTGGTTTTTTGGTGTCTGTTTTATGATAGATGCTCTCTGGTTAGTGTTGGCATTAACACATGATATGAGGATCATTACACTTCATGCCTACTCTCATAGGTCCATCCACATTTCTCTTACTTTAATTCATTGTTTCCAATATTTCAATCATTTTTTCTCCAAAGTCTGAGCAACAAGACAAATTAGTTGTTATTTTCCATGGTTACATGGTATATATTCTTTCCCTGGATCACTACTCTATCCATACAAAGACGGAAAAAAAAATACACTGGCCAAAGCTTTGCCCACTGAGAGTATTTTACTTCCCTATTCCCTTTTAATATCACTGATGAGTGTGGATGAAACTTGGCTTTGTTTCTCCTCTATCAGCTGGTCATAAGTGATTAGCCCAAGTAGCCATAGAGCTGAGCTAAAGGAGAGGAACCCATGAAACATTGGCAGTTGATATGGGGGTCCGGACTACTTGCTTGTGCAGTTTATTTATGCCCTCTCCCAGAGGTATTTGTCCTATCTTATGACTTGTTGGGTCTTATAAACTCAACTAATGATGAATAATTATGGACGCAAGTTTACTTGAAGCCCATTTTTCAGTATATCAGAATATTACTGGTGTTCCCCCAAACTATATTATGATTCTCCTATTGTATCTACAAAAAATTCCCTGTGACATCTTTTTCCATCATAGATATTTCTAATATCATAGGATAAGCACAATATATAGCCCAAGTACAAATACTTATATAATAGCCTAAACCTGTTCTTATTTTCAATCCCAAAGCTGATAATCTTATGTATCACCTGGAAATGGTTCACAACAGTATTTCTAAATATGAAATATTCTACCTCCAGAATCTGAACAGCCTTAGCAGGATGCCATGCTCTATGAGCCACTCTCATATCTTTCTATATTGTAAGACCATATAGTTGCAGCCTAGGTGTCATTGTTATGGACTAAATTGTGTCCCCTCCAAATTAATACATTGGGGCCCTAGACTCCAATGTGACCAAGTTTGAAGATATAGCCCTTGAGGAGGTACGTAATGTTAAATGAGGTCATAAGAGTAGAGCCGTAATGTGATGGGACTGGTGTCCTTATGAAAAGAGAAAGAGACACCAGGATTGTGTGTGTACAGAGGAAAGGCAGCAGTGAAGGCCCAGAAGGAATATCCCTGTAAGTCAGAAAGAGAGACCTTACCAGAAACCAGCCCTGCTAGTACCTAGAGTTTGGAGACTCCTGTCATTAGAACTATGAGAAAATGAATTTGCTATTTAGCACCCAGTTAATGGTATTCTATTATGCAGCCCGAGCAGACTAATATACTCATTATGGTATTTGTGCTTACCTTGCTTTTAATGAAAATTCTACCAACTAGCCTCTATTATTGCCATTACAGAATCCAGCTGTGTAAAAAATCTTCTACTGTAAGCCCTAGCCTGTGGAGAACAACCACCACTGAGCTTCTCAGTGATACTTAATGATTCTTCTCTCTAGTGTGGTAGAACCTCTCCCTAAGGAATGTGATAAAAACCTGAAGACAAGGGAAGGCAAACTGGCTACGTGCACGTGCGGGACACATAGACCCCCCCATTCAGACTGTATGTTACCATATATGGGAGACAAAGGAGAAAAAATTGAACAAAAGGCTACACCCTGCTGCGCTTGGGGCTGAGCAAACCCACTGAGCCCATGCCAGCATGACTAATAAAGTTGCTTCCTGGAAAGGGAGCCTCAGTGTCCCATTTCTCTGTGCAAGAATCCTACTACTTTTCTTGGGGGCTCATGTCTGGGATTCGGAGACAGTGCATTTCCACCTCCTTTGTCACTGGGGTGTGAACCTTGGAGCATCAGAAGTAACCTTGCCTGGCACCAGAAGACTGCTTGATCCATAGGAGATGAGCCCTTCCTGGTATGCCAGGGCAAGGGCCCCGGATGTACAAAGGAACCCGGTGAGGCCCAGGAGCTAGCTCAGAGAGCTCCACCTGTCAGACTGGTAAGAACCTAGCTTTATTTTGGAAGACCAGCCCTTAGAGGCAGAAGGGGAGCCTGATCACCTCCCAGAGTTACCCTGAGTAGTTCTATAAGGAACAAAACATCAATTCTAAGGCACTGGGCAGTGGGCTAGAGTTGTGTGACTGTGTGTGGATGAGATGGACACTGATAAGTTCCTACCTGACCAATGGGCCAAAGCGAGTATTGAGTCCCAATCTCTGGTTCCATGGCCACCTCATATGGCTTAGGGCAGCGTCAGACTTCCTCAGGAGTCTTATCTGGGTCACGGGCTTGATACTGAATCTGCCAATGCTAAGAGGTGCCTGAAATATCTCCAAGAAGAGAGCATCTGGAAATGGACACAGTGAATGTGCATCCTCTCCCAATTAGTCCCTCCTCTCCCCCCTTTTCCTCTCTTGTGCATGAAAGTTGTCCATTAGGGGGAGGAAATGGGTGGAAAGCAGAGTAAACTAACTCCCCTAATGTGTGTGTTGAGGAATTTCATGAAAGGATATTCAGGAGACTATTGTGTGAAATTAACTCCTGGAAAGCTCCCGACATTCTGTGAAATTAATTGGCCATCGTTCAGGGTAGGCTGGCTCTCTGAGGGCTCACTTGATAAGGAACTAGTTGGCTTAGTGTTCAGGGTCATTGTGAGGAATCCAGGACATCCTGACCAATTTCCTTACATTGACTGTTGACAAGATCTTGTCCTATCCCTGCTACCTTGGCGAAAAGTCTGTATTGAAGAGAATTGTAAAATTATGAGGACTCATGTCATGGCTTCCTCCATATACCGACCAAAAACTGAAAAGCCCATACTGTAGGAAGAGCCTGAGGGGAACCCACCATCATATGTCCCACTGTACTCCTCACGGCACCTGTGCCTCCAGCAGCCCTGACCACCGAAAACCAACTAGAGCCTGCCACTAGTTCTGAGTCCTCACTACCTCTCTGGATGTGACCAGCTCTCCTGGAGCACCAGTCCTAACCCCATATATCCCTCCTGGAAGGCAACCACAAGATCAGGCCATCAGAGATAGTCGTTCCTGGCAGCAACACTGGGGAGCCCTATTGATGCCACTGAGGGAAACTAGGGGACCCATTATTATGACCAGGTAGGCCAGATCCCAGGAGGCCAGCATATTTTTGTGTACCAACCCTTTACCACCATGGACCTCCTACATTGGAAGTATCATATTCCCTCCTATGACTGAAGCACCAGGCTATGATTGAACTAATGCAGTCTGTAATTCAAACCCATAAACCTATCTGGATAGACTCTGCCAGCTCCTCCTGACCCTCTTTGACACGGAAGAGCATTGCTGAATTACCCAGGCCACCCTAAAGTGGTTAGAGAATGCTCTGGCTATTAGATACCCAGGCCTATGCTTGAGTTTAGTTCCCTGGGGAGGACCCCAAATGGACCCAAATGACTCAAGTGTAGATGGAGGGCTTGCAAGGACTAATCAGTATCAAGAAGTGCTTCTAAATGACATGAAGGAAGGAGGAAAAAAGTCTATAACTACAAGTAAAACATCTGAAATTCTCCAGGGACCTGAGGAGAGCCTAAGATAGTTCTATGAGAGACTGTATGAGGCTTTTTGTCTCTACACCCCTTTTGACCCAGAGGTGCCTGTGAACCAGCAGATGGTCAATGCAGCTTTCATAGGTCAGGCCCAAGGAGATATCCAGCATAAGCTACAAAATCTAAAGGGTTTCACTACCAGGAATGCCGGTCAGTTGCTGGAAGTAGCTACTAAGGTGTTTGTCAACCTTGACCAGGCGGCACAGAGGGAAGAACACCAGAAGATGCAGAAAAAGGTGGTCTTGTTAGCTGCTGCCTTGGTGTAGTGGTCAAATGCTCCCAGAAAGGTACCCCGCAGGGCCAGGTCTGGGACCAAAAAGGGAAATGGAAGGGAGGATCATCTTGTCTAGGACCAAAGTTAGGATGGAACCAGTGTGCTCACTGTCATCAGGAAGGCCACAAGAAATATGAGTGCCCCCTGTGGCTGGGTAATTCTCATCAGGGCCCCAAGCAGAAAGAAAGAGGCCGTGTGGTCTGGGGCCAGTACCAACCAGCATCTTGGCCTCATGAGGACCCCAAAGATGATCATGTGGGGCTAGCCACCATGGAAGACTATGAGGAGGACTAGGACAGACCTGGCTCTGTTTTGTCAGGCCCCAAGAACCTATCGTCTGAATTAATATGGGGGGCTGACCCATCAACTTCATGATAGATACTGGGGTGGAAAACTCAGTGGTAACCCAATCCATGAGCCCCCTCTCACAGAGAAAATCCACCATTGTGGATGTCATGGGCAATCAAATATGCCATCCCTTCTTGCTGCCTTGGCAATGCAATTTAGGGAGCCATGAAGTCATCCATGAATTTCTGTAACTCCCTAACTGCCCCGTTGCTTTAATGGGCCAGGACCTGTTGGGAAAGCTGCAGGCCCAGATAACTTTCAACTCCCACAGACAAGCTGCTCTGACACTATGAAAGCCCAAAGCAAAGATTACGACTCTCATGGTTCCCCAAGAGGAAGAATACCACCTTTACAGTCTTGGGGAGGAGCCACAACAGGGACGTGAGCTTCCTTTCAGAGTACCTGGGCTGTGGACTGAGGACAAACCCACCAATACTGGCCCAGAACATACCTACAGTAATTGTAAAACTAAAGCCAGGGACAGAGCCCATCCATCAAAAACAATATTTCATTCCTCGTAAGGCACAGATGCAGATGCAGAAGCACTTCGAGAGACTTCTAAAATACGAGATTCTCCAACCCTGTCAGTCATCTTGGAACTTGCCACTCCTACCAGTCCAGAAGCCCGGCACCAATGACTATCAGCCAGTCCAAGACCTCCATGAAATAAACCAGGCTGCCATCACTCTGCACCCAGTTGTCCCAAACCCATACACTCTCTTGAGTCTTATCCCTGTTGAAGCTGCCTTTTTCACATGACTAGAACTCAAGGATGCTTTCTTCTGCATCCTCCTGTTCTCCCATCCCCAGTCAACCCATCTTTGCCTTCCAGTGGAAGAATCCTGAAAATGGTGACAAGGGCCAATTGGCTTGGACCAGATTGCCTCAGGGGTTCAAAAACTCCCCAACTATTTTCAGCACTGCCTTCGCCTCAGACCTAACAACTTTCCTGGCAGATCAACATGGCTGTGTCTTGCTTCAGTATGTAGATAACTTACTGCTGACAGGAAGGTCTTGGGAGGATTGAATGAAAGAACTTGGCAGCTCCTTGCCTTCCTATGGGAAACTGGCTATAAAGTCTTAAGGGCAAAGGCCCAAATCTGTCAAAAGAAAGTCAAGTACCTTGGCTTCTACCTCTCCCAGGGGCAGTGCCAATTCATCTCAGAGAGAGAACAGGTCATTTGTTTGATCCTGGTTCTGTCAACCCGACCTTGGATTCAGGAGTTTCTTGGGGTTACAGGTCTCTGTAGAATCTGGAAACCTAAATTCCTGGTCTTGACAAAACCCCTTTATGAGGCCACAAAGTGGGGAGAGAGGGAACTTCTGTTATGGGAGCAAGTACAGCAAAGGGCCTTTGAAGAGATCAAATGGGCCTTCACCAACACACCTGGCCTGGGGCACCCAGATACGTCCAGTCTTTCTTCTTGTGCATTCATGAACATATGGGCATCATGGTGGGAGTCCTAACCCAGATGTTGAGGTCATGGCATCATCTGGTGGCAAGTCTCTCCAAGCAGCTTGACTCTGTTGCTCAAGGCAGGCTACCCTGCCTACGGGCACTTGCACTCACTGGCCTCTTAGTGTTTGAGGCTGACAAGTTAACTTTGGGACAAGAACTGACAGTCACAAGTGCCACATTCAGTATTGACATTAATGGAATAAAAGGGACAAAACTGGCTAACCAATGCCCGGATAATCAGATATCAGGCAATGCTATGTGAGAACTCACGTATTCACTTAGAAGTAGTGCATACTCTAAACTCTGCAACCCTACTGCCTGTTGGTCCAGGTCAACCAGATCATGACTGCACTGAAGTCATGGATGAGGTGTTCTCCAGCTGACCAGACTTGAAG
The DNA here is from genome assembly GCA_030068075.1 of Paguma larvata. Classification (NCBI taxonomy): domain Eukaryota; kingdom Metazoa; phylum Chordata; class Mammalia; order Carnivora; family Viverridae; genus Paguma; species Paguma larvata. The sequence continues at coordinate 37,578,694 of CM057837.1, read as the reverse complement.
GACCAGCCCCTCAAGGACCCTGATGCTGAGTATTTCACTGACAGCAGCAGTTTTGTGAAAGAGGGTGGATACCTTACAGGGTATATCAAATGGGGAGATACCAAGGCCACATAGGGAAACCATAAGGCAGACCAAGAAGCAAAGTTTGCGGCCTCCAAAGGGATAGTGGAATCAGTGACTTTAACTATTCTCTAGTCCACTGGCAGAATGGGAACCTACCTACTCTCAACATGAGAGTACCTGGTTTAAGGCTGAAAATGGAAGTTACCTCCCAGGTGCATGGTGGAAATTTGAAGATGGCTGAGTAGCAATTCCTGAGTCCCTGGCTCCACCTTGTGTCAAGCAGTTTTATCAGGAAACCCCTATTGGCCAGACAGCTCTCAAGACTACATTGGGCCAACATTTCTACACCCCTCGACTCTCCAGCATAGCATGAGCAGTATGCAAACAATGTGAAACATGTGCCTGAAATAACCCATCTGTATTAGGAAACCAACCTACACTGGGACTAGGTGTTGCCCATCACCTTATTAGTCCCACTAAGAGTGCGGTTCTCCACTTATGAAATCCTTTATGGATGCCCTCCCCTCATTATCAAGAGCCTAAGGGGAGATCTAAATGAGATAGGCAATATAACCCTAATGCAACAGAAACGGGCCCTCAGCTCTACCCTAACCACTTTACACCACTGGGTTAGGGAGCAATTACCTGTGAGTCTCACCACAGACCCTCACCCCTTTAAACCAGGAGATGTTGTATGGGTGAAGGAGTGGAATGTCCAACCCCTAAAATCCCTCTGGAGGGGCCCGTTCATCATCATTTTGTCTATTTCTACTGCAGTAAACGTGGCTGAAATGGGTCCCTGGATTCACTACAGCAGAGTGAAGCTGGATCTCTAAACTGGGAGTGCATTCCTGATCCATCAGTGTCATGCAACCTGACCATACGGCAGAAGCAATCTACAACTCCAGAGGCTCTGGGAGACTGCAGCCTGGCTTTAGTCACTCCAGAAGCTGACTAATCTACACTCAGCAGAAGCTTGAGGAATTGATGGTGCAGTGAAACAAACAGACTGACCTTATCTTCTGTATGTTTCCTTACTGTGATGCACTGTCACTCCTTGTTTCTCAATGTTATTGTGATTCTTGCTCTACTTTTCACCATAGGATTGGCAGAGGCTACCTGGGCCAGCTGTTAGCACTCACCTTCCTTCCAATACCAATGAAGCATCCTATCGGTTGCTTCTAATCTGGACCCCTTTTGTAGACCTAGATTTCTCATCATGTGACCCATGTATTTTCATAACCAAATCTTTCCACGGAGTCCTTGGACCTTAATGCTCATGCCCATACCCACTTCTCATGCCAGGGAAAGATCCTGGGGACCTGCATACACATTAAGACCACTTATTCTATCTGCCAGATAGTGTATTGACTAGTTTTGACCCATAGTATTCTCTGAGAAAGAAATGGCTAGAAGTCCAGAGCCACCCTTCAGGCAAGAGCAAAATTAACCAAAGGATACAAGTCACTAACCTAAAACAACTGGAGTCAGTACTTTTTGATGTGTGCCCAATCATAGTTGATGCCCAGTCGGCTTTAGCAAGGCATGGGGAGGACTATCTTTGGAATGAGAATACAGGCTAAATAAGTACATATGTGAACTGCCCTCGACCTGGGCCTGTTTTGGGTGTGTCCTGATGGCCCGGTCTTACTGTCCCTCCTCAAACTGCATATCATGGGCCAGGGAGAAGACAAAATGGCACTCCTTCAAAAGGGGACAACTACACAAAATCGTCAACTGGCGACCTATAACCTGGAAGACCCCAGATGGAGCGGTAACTGGCGGATCAGGGTATATATTCATGGGCAGGGTATAGACCCAGGAAACATGTTGTATTTTAAGAGAGTTGCTGTCACACATAAGACCATGACTCACCAGGTCTTTAATTCCTTTTATGAAGAAATGGAGAAGGATCCTCTTCCCGTCTCCATCACAATGAAAAATCTATTTCTAGCCCTAGCAGAGTCTATAGCCCAGACTCTAAAGATATCTTCTTGTTATTTATATGAGGGAACCAACATGGGTGAACAATGGCCATGGGAGACTAGAGAATTAGATCCCCGTGAACCTTATAATGCCTCAATCCTACTACTGGAATTTGACACCTCAAAACCTCAATTATTGGGACAAACTGCCATGCCTGGTGGGGAAGGAAATTCACTCTCTGTTGGAAGCTTAACATGCCTAGGCCAAAGATTTATAACTCAACCGCCCCGGGAAACCCTATGGTGGGGGACCCCAGATCACCTTGAGCCAGATTCCCACCCCTTATCTAACTTCTCTCATCTCCAAGAGGCCTGGGACAATGTCGATGCAGGCATTGAATGGCAGGCCCCAGGTGGATGATACTGGATATGTGGAAGGACAGACTATATAGTACTTCCTCAGATGGTCAGGGTCATGTATGCTTGGGAACTACTCATCCATCTTTCTTCCTGCTCCCACTTGCCAGAGAGGAACATTTGAGAGTCCAAGTGTATGAGGACAGGAAGTTTCAATGGAAGTGATGTGACCTGCACATTGGCAATTGGAATGATAATGAACGGCCTTCTGAGTGTATAATCCAATATTCTGGCCCTGCCACTTGGGCAGAGGATGGGTTCTGGGGCTACCACACTCCCATTTACATGCTAAACTGCATAATCACACTGCAAGAAGTTGTAGAAATTATAAACAATGAAACTGCCAGTGCTCTTAACTTACTAGCCAAGCAGCAAATCAAAATGCTCAGTACTATCTACCAAAACCATTTGGTCTTAGATTACTTGCTTGCTTCTGAGGGAAGAGTTTGTGGAAAGTTTAACCTGATCAACTGTTGCCTACAGATAGATGATGAAGGAAGAATCAGGGAGGAGATCACAGATCAAATGAGAAAGGTTGCTCCTGTCCCAGTTAGACCTAGAAACGTTGGGCAACTGGGATAGATATGGAGGAGCAGTAGAAAAATATTTATTAGCTATTATATAATAAAGAGAAGCAGATCGTTGACATTTTAGGAATCAGATTGGCTTGTTTGTGAACCCCAAGTCAGATTCTTAGATCTAAAGGTTATCTTAATTTGCACAAGCTTCTAAAGCAACTACTTGTCATGAATTGTTAAAGGAGCATAATAATCCTGCCTAACTCATAGGTTTGTTGTAAGAATTAAATAAGACAAAGTATTTAAAGTGCTCAGCACAATACTTGGTACATAGTGAATATAAATATTTATTGGTTATTAGAATTATTATTAAGCATCTATAAGAGCAAGACCATCAACTCAAGCAATGGTGGTGATAATGATAATAAGTAATACAGCATATAATTGAGAAATACCTAACCTAATATTTGTCTTCAAGCAACTTGCCTCATATGTCTTAGGGCACTTAAAACAGTCTCTGGACTTACCTTGATGAAAGTTCATAGTCACACTCTGTACTTAGACCTTGGGAGAAATAAAATGGTACATATTTCAGATATAGAAAAATGTTTAAATGCTTGCCTTTTAACCAATCCTTTCTAGCTCCTGTGTTCCCTCTTTTGCTTGTCTCTTCCTTTAGCAAAGTGTTAAAACCCTTTTTGTTTAACGACAGGCAGTAAAAGGACACTGTGTTTCTGCAGGACCCAGCTAAAGTCTGTTGGCATTCAGCTAAAACTGGATAATCCATTCATTATTTATAGACCTGCTCACATAATGGAAGATGTTTCTTTTCCTTTTTTTTAAACAAGCCACACAATAAAAATGTTTAATTAATGGCATGTGCAAGTCTTAAGCAAAGATTTACTTGTTTTGTGGATTTAGCAAATTCTTTCAGTTGCTGCCTCCCAGATGCTGGCAAGCCTGTTTGTTTATATTCATTAGCTCTTTTAAAACCCAGCCAAGTATTAGCATTATTTTTGAAGAAGCTAAGGTAGTCTCTAAGGTAGGGGATATAGGTCTTCAGAATCTCACCTCCCACAAACAGACCTGTTTATGAAACATCTCCTGGTCTTCAAAGGAGGTATTAGATGAAAATGTCCCAGCTTGCTGGAAGATAGAAACCAATTCTCCGTTAAAAAGAAACTTTTATCAGTTACCCATTTATAGACACATCAAAAATGGGTTCGTTTGTTTGTTTGTTTGTATATTGTTTTTTGTTTTTTGTTTTTTAATCTTTCACTGGAGTGCCTGGCTGGCTCAGTTGGTTAAATGTCTGACTCTTGGTTTTGGCTCAGGTCTTGATCTCACAGTTTGCGAATTTGAGCCCTACACCTGGTTCTGGGCTGACAGTGTTGAGCCTGCTTGGGATTCTCTGTCTCCCTCCCTCTTCGCCTCTCTCTCTCTCTCTCTCCCCCTCCCCCCTGATTGAGATTGCATTGAATGTGTTGACTTCTTTGGGCAGCATTGACATTTTCACAGTATTTGTTCTTCCAATCCATGAGCATGGAATGTTTTTCCATTTCTTTGTGTCTTCTTCAATTTCTTTCATAAGTTTTCTATAGGTTTCAGCATACAGATCTTTTACATCTTTGATTAGGTTTATTCCTAGGTATTTTATGATTCTTGGTGCAGTTGTAAATGGAATCAATTTCTTGATTTCTCCTTCTGTTGCTTCACTATTGCTGAATAGAATGCAACCTATTACTGTACAATGATTTTGTATCCTGCAACTTTGTTGAATCCATGTATCAGTTCTAGCAGCCTTTTGGTATAGTCTTTTGGGTTTTCCATGTAGAGTATCATGTCATCTGCAAAAAGTGAACATTTTACTTCTTATTTGCCAATTCGTTGTCTTATTAAATAGCTGAGGCTAGGACTTCCAACACTATGTTCAACAACAGTGGTGAGAGTGGACATCCCTGTCATGTTCCTGATCTCAGGGGGAAAGCTTTCACTTTCTCCCAATGAGGATGCTATTAGTTGTGGGCTTTCCATGTATAGCTTTTGTGATGTTAAGGTATGTTCCTTCTATCCTGACTTTATTGAGGGTTTCTATTAAGAAAGGATGCTGTATTTTGTCAAATGCTTTTTCTGCATCTATTGTCAGGATCATATAGTTCTTATCCTTTCTTCTATTAATGTGATGTATTACATTGATTGATTTGTGAATATTGAACCAGCCCTGCAGCTCAAGAATGAATCCCACTTGATCATGGTGAATAATTGTTTGAATGTACTGTTGAATTTGATTTACTAGTATCTTGTTGAGAATTTTTGCATCCATGTTCATCATGGATATTGGCCTGTAATTCTCCTTTATGGTGGGGTGTCTGGTTTGGTGATCAAGGTAATGCTGGATTCATAGAATGAGTCAAAAACTTTCCTTCCATTTGTGTTTTTTGGGGAGCAGCTTGAGAAGCATAAGTATTAACTCTACTTTAAATCTCTGGTAGAATTCCCCAGGGAAGCCATCTGGCCCAGGACTCTGATTTGTTGGGAGATGTTTGATAACTGATTCCATTTCTTCACTAGTTCTGGGTCTGTTTAAATTTTCTATTTCTTCCCTTGAGTTTGGGTAGTGTATGGGTATCTAGGAATTTGTACATTTCTTCCAGGTTGTCCATTTGTTGGCATATAATTTGTATTTTTATATAATTTTTTGTATTTATGTGGTGTTGGTTGTGATCTCTCTTCTTTCATTCATGATTTTACTATTTGAGTTCTTTCTCCTTTCTTTTTGAGAGGTCTAGCTAAGGGTTTATCAATTTTGTTCCTTTTTTCAAGAAAAAAAAAGCAACGCTTAGATTTATTGATCTGTTCTACCGTTTTTTTTTATTCTATTTTGTTTATTACTGCTCTATTCTTTATTATTTCTCTTTTTATGCTGGCTTTGGGGTTTCTTTGCTGTTCTTCTTTTAGTTCCTTTAGGTATGTGGTTAGGTTTCCTATTTGGGATTTTTCTTGTTTCAAAGATAGGCATGGATTGCAATGTATTTTCCTCTTAGGACTGCCTTTGCTGCATACCAAAGGGTTTGGACTATTGTGTTTTCATTTTTATTGCTTCCATATATTTTTAAATTTCTTCTTTAATTAAAGAATGGGCCTTCTTTAATTAAAGAATGTTTTCATTTTTATTGCTTCCATATATTTTTAAATTTCTTCTTTAATTAAAGAATGACCCATTCATTCTTTAGTGAGTTATTCTTTAACCTCCATGCATTTGGAGGTTTTCCAAAGTTTTTCCTGTGGTGGATTTCAAGTTTCATAGCATTGTGAACTGAAAATATGCATGGTATGAACTCAATTCTTTTATATTTATTGAGAGCTGTTTTGTGACCCAATATGTGATATATCTTGGAGAGTGTTCCATGTGCACTTGAGAATAATGTGTATTCTGCTTCTTTGGGATGAAAAGTTCTGAATATATCTTTCAAGTCCATCTGATTAAGTGTATGATTCAAGGCTATTGTTTATTTATTGACTTTCTGCCTAGATAATCTGTCCATTGCTATAAGTGGAGTATTAAAGTTCCCTACAATTACTGTATTCTTATCAATAAGATTGCTTATGTTTGATATTAATTGATTTATATATTTGGGTGTTTCAATTTGGGGGCATAAACATTTAAATTTTTAGCTCTTCTTGATGGATAGAACTCATAATTATGATATAATGCCCTTCTTCATCTCTTGTTACAGGCTTTAGTTTAAAATCCAGTTTGTCTGATAGAAGTATGACTACTCTAGCTTTCTTTTGACTTCCAGTGGCATGATAGATCATTCTCCATCCCCTCACTATTAATTTGAAGGTGTCCTCAGGTCTAAAATGAGTCTCTTATAGACAGCATATAGATGGATATATAATCCATTCTGATTGGGGCATTTATTCCATTTACATTCAGAGTTATTATTGAAAAATATGGATTTAGTATCACTGTGTTATCTGTAGGTTTCATGCTTGTGGTGATGTGCCTGGTCCTTTGTAGTCTTCACAGCATTCCACTCACACGTCCCTCTTAGGATCTCTTGCAGGGCTGGTTTAGTTGTCATGAACTCCTTCAGTTTTTGTTTGTCTGGGAAAGCCTTTATCTCTCCTATTCTGAATAATGGGCTTGCTGGATAAAGGATTCGTGGCTGCATATTTTTTGTATTTGACACATTGAATATTTCCTGCCACTCGCTTCTCACCTGACAAGGTTCAGTGGACAGGTCTGCTACCACCGCTATGTATCTACCATTGTAGGTTAAAACCCATTTTTCCCTAGCTGCTTTCAGGATTCTCTCTTTAACTTTGTGTTCTGCAGTTTCACTATGATATGCCATGGTGAAGATCTATTCTTATTGAATCTAAAGGGAGTTTTCTATGCCTACTGGATTTGGATGTCTGCTTCCTTCCCCAGATTAGGGAAGTTTTCACCTGTAATTTCTTCAAGTAAATGTGCTCCTTTCTCTCCCTCTCTTCTTCTGGTACTCCTATGATGTGGATATTATTATGTTTCATTGAATCACTTAGTAGATCTCTAATTCTCGCCTCATGGTCTAGTATTTTTTTGTTTCTCTTGGCTTCATCATTTTCTATAACTTTATCTTCTATTTCATTTATTCTCCCCTCTGCTTCCTCCATCCTTTCTGTCACTGCATCTAGTTTATTTTCCACTTCATTTATGGCATTTCTTAATTCGTTGTGACTATGTCTTAGTTCCTTGATCTCTGCAGCAATAGATTCTCTGCTGTCTTCTATGCTTTTTCCAAGCCCAACTGTTAACCTCATGACTATTATTCTAAAGTCTTTTTTAAATGTTTTAAATATTTATTTATTTTTGAGAGACAGAGACAGAGCATGAACGGGGAAGGGGAAGAGCGAGAGGGAGACACAGAATCTAAAGCAGGCTCCAGGCTCTGAGCTGTCAGTACAGAACCTGACGTGGGGCTTGAGTCCATGAACCACGAGATCATGACCTGAGCCAAAGTTGGAAACTCAACTGACTGAATCACCCAGGTGCCCCTATTCTAATTTCTTGATCAGATATATTATTTATATCTGTTTTGACAATTTTCTAGCTGTCTTTCCTTCTTGGAATTTCTTTTGAGGATAATTCTTTTGCTTTATCAGTTTGGATAGTTTTCTGTCCTTTGTGTGATTTAATAGCTTGTTATGTGTCCCAAATCTGCAAGCACTACTATATTATAAACAGGTCATACACTGTCCTGGGCCTGGCCCTTCATGGGGTGTTTTTGCAGCATGTTGTGTGTGCTCTGCTGTTGCGACTCTGGGTCCTTTATCTCCCTACTTGTAGTGGTGGTTTGGACCTTCCATCAGATGTGCTTTGTTTTGTTCATTGAAGTCACCCGGAAAAAAAAAATGGAGTGTTGGTGGAAGCTTTATCCCGTACAAAGAGAGAAATGACACGGGCATGGGAAAAAAAATGACCAGGCTTAATCTAGAGAGAGAGAGAGCGGAAAAAAAGAAGAATATACAGAAGAGGTATAAAAATAATAGATTAAAAATGTCTGCTTAAATAAACCAACAACCAGAATAGAGAAGGGAAGAAAAAGAGGAATGAAGAAAAAAAAATTACATACATATATATTATGTGTGTGTGCATGTGTGTGTGTGTGTGTGTGTGTGTGTGTGTGTGTGTGTGTAGAGAGTGAGAGAAAGAAAGGAATTGACCAGGAATCAAATCAGAAAATGCAAAACTGTTGGACCAATATTTGATGGTATCTTGGAACCAGTGACTGTGCTGGTCTGAAGGAGAGGCCATCTGGTTTGGTCAGTGTAAATCTTGCTCCGGTAGATACTAGTTACCAGGCATGGAGGGGTGTGGTTTGGTGTAGGCTGGTGTCACCTCCATTGTGAGCACACTGTACTGTTCCCTGAAGTCTCACCTTGTTGGTTATGGGGAGAAAAATGGTGACAACCCAGTCTCTCCCCAGACTGGATGTCCCAAACCATTCTATTCAGGCTGTCTTCAGAGTGTTGCACAGGCATGAGCGGAATGGCTTGTCCTGCTCCACAGTCTCCTGTGCCTCTCAGGCACTTGGCTAGCATTCAAACCCCAATGTCTTAAAAGATCCTGCTCCATACGTCCAGGTTCTGGGGTTGTTCCATTCTACCCAGCTAACAAAGGGCCTCTGGCTGGTGGGCACCTGCAAGGTCTTTTGTCCTTGGAGCAACTATGTACCTTCTGCCCACCCAAGGCAAGGACAGTTCTCTCCAACTGCTTCTCTGAGCTACTGAGCCCAGGGCTGTCTCACACTCCCCTCCAGGTGCACGTACAGGGTGGCAGACTCCAGTCCAGAGATAACACACAACTCTGGATTGTGTTAGAAATTGGTTCCTTCTCCTTTCTTCCCATTCTCTGGTCCATGTTTTTTTTTTTCTTGTCCAAATACAATCCTACATTTCCACAGCCTCTCTTTCTCTTCCTTTTGTCTCTCCATGGAAGGGGATCCCTCCTCTCCATACCTACACAGCCTGTTTCATCTTTCCCAATTTGAATTCACACACCTATGGCCAGCCAAGTTGTCCCTGTGAGGCCCTGGAAATGTTTCTGTTATTTGTAGCCCAGATTCTAGAATTCCAAGTCTTCTGCTCGCAATATGGCTGTGGTTGAAGGACCAAGGAACTTTAGGTCCCCCTATTTCTCCACCATGTTGACTTCTCTTCATACCATTAGAGAAGTGTTTTGAAATCCTTGAACAGAGAATACTCTTAAATAGGTGCCTGAAATACTGCCATAATTACAGTGATTTCTGGATGCCACTCTGCTACAAATCTGCCGTTAGATCACCAGATTATTATAAAAGGGTATAACTCAGGAACAGCCAGATGAAAGAGATGCATAGAGTGAGGTAGAGGGAAAGGGCAGGGAGAATCCATGCCCCTTTCATGGTGTGCTCTCCATCATTAATTTTAAATATTTCTGTTCACATTTCAATTTTATGTTTACTAAATATTTCCATTGTCTCAAAAATTAGAGACCTACATATTTTAGGTCGGCAATATAAAGCCAGTTGGTTATTGGGATAAGATTCCCAAACGTTTTTTACTACAGAGGGAAATACAATGACACTATCAGAGAGATAGGGTCCTGGAGATCATCATGTCTTTATAGGTGGGGCCTCAAATAAGAAATTAAAGATCCTGTCATAGCTCACTTTTGGATCTTTCTTATTGAATTTATGTTGCTGTGTTCTCATAACTCCTTTTTTCTGGATTGATATTCTTTGAAACCTCTACCTTTCTAACTCAACATTTTAGCAACCAAGTTAACTTCTCTGATTAAGTTTATGGAGTACTTGAAAACCACAACATTTAATGTTTTATTCACATATTTCTCTTCCATACAACAGATTTATTTTCAATAATAATTATGAAATGACAAAATTAGTCAGAAATAATATTAGCTGGAAGGGGAGGGAATTGAAAACTAGAATTTTCTTCTATTTGAATTCATACATGTAATCATGCTAGTTAACAAATAATTAAAAATGGGATAGTGTTAAAACAGAACAAAAGTAATGACAATTTTAAGTACATTAGTTTATGTTTTTAGAAAAAAAGGAGAAAATATACCTACACATTGGACACAGTAATGAAAAATAACATGCCAGTCTGGTTTTATACCTTACCTTCTACAACTTAGTAAATAATCTCGTCCAAACTGATCCTTTTCACACATTCTTATTCAGTAGACAATATAGCCAGTCTTGTTAATCTTAATCAGTCTTTACTGATAGTTGAAAAACATATTTTTTTAAATTTTAGTTTCAAAATTTTTTCACATGAAGTAATAGACAAATAATTAAGAAAAATCTTGGGGCCCTTGGATGCCTCAGTCCATTAAGCATCTGACTCTTGATTTCATCTAAAATCATGATCTTACAGTTCCTGAGTTCAAGACTATGTTGGGCTCTGAGCCAACAATTGGAGTCTGCTTGGGATTCTCTCTCACTCTTTCTCTGCCCCTGTGATTTTGTCTGTCTTTCTCTCTCTATCTCAATAAATATTATGAACATTAAAAAAATAAAAATCTTAAACTCCAGGGTAAGTTTGCCAGAGTCATAAAATTCCATTTCATAATAAATGCCAGAAAGTATCATAATTTCCATGTCTTTTTCTTTCATATTTATTCTTTCAGCTTTTTAATTAAATTTTTTTAGTAGAGAAATTTTGAACACACAGAGAAAATTTCCAAGTGGTCAAATACTATGACAGAATTAAAGTAACTCAGGTTCTGTGTCTTGGTCTTTATAATCACTGCACTATTATTATTTTGAATGTACTTTTTAAATGCCGAACTAAATAGTGCTATAGAGCTTAGACATGTGCCATGCCTGTAGCAGTCTTAAACTATTCTGAATTTTAAAAACACAGAACAAATGTGTGTAAGTTCATGTGATTGCCTTTCATGTAGAATACAGTGTTTATTAAGGAATAAGTAATAAATACACACTAATTTGGATCTTATAGCTATATTTTAAATAGAGCGATAACCGAAGCAATTGTTTAAAACTTAGTCTAACAAATTATGTATATTTTTTTTCTGTGAAGGAGTATTTTATCAGCACCATTGTTTAGAATTATTAGTTCACAGTGATTATAGAAGGTAGATTGAGAGATTCTACTACACACCAATTAGAATGGCCAAAATTCAGAACGGCAACACCACCAGATCTGGTGAGAGCATGGGCACAGGAATTCTCTTTCGTTGCTATAGGAATGCAAAATGGGAATCTTCGGAAAACAGCTGGGCACGTTCTTATAAAACTAAACATACTCTAGCTGTACAATCCAGCAATAATTCTCCTTAATATTTATCCAAAGAAATTGAAAGGTAATGTCCATACAGAAGCTTGCACAGAGATGTTTATAGCAGCTTTATTCATAATTGCCCAAATTTGGAAGCAACCAAGAGTCCTTCAGTGGTGAATGGATAAATAAACAATGGAGTATTATTCAGTGCAAAAAATAAATGAGCTATCAAGTCATGAAGAGACAGACTGGAACCTTAAATTCATATTGCTAAGTGAAGAGCCAATCTGAAAAGACTACATACTGTATGATTCAAATTATATGGCATGCTGGAAAGCATAAAACTATGGAGACAGTAAGAAATTTTAGTGGTTGTCAGGAACATGGTAACGGGTTGAATAGGCGTATCACAGAGGAGTTTTAGGACAGTGAAAAGTTCCATGTGATAACCATAATGATGGATAGATCTTTAGATATTTTTCTGAACCCATAGACTACAACACCAAGAGTGAACCATAATAGGAACTATGGGCTTTTGATAATTATGATGTGTCAGTTTAGGTTTAGTAGTGGTAACAAATGTACCACTCTAGTGGGGATGCTGATAATAGGGAAAGCTGTGTATTTGGGGGGTAAGAGGTATATGGAAAATCTCTATACCTCCCCCTCAACTAAGCTTTGGAAATAAAACTTCTCTAAAATGTAAACCCCTAATTAAAAAAAGTAGACTAACATTATTTGATAATATTACTGTTTTTAAATCCTCAAAAGACAAAACCCTCCACCCCCATTTTTATCTGCACTGGACTAGACCGCCACTACCACTGCCCTTGTGTTGTGCCAAGTGGTACTGCCCTGCTTCCTTCTGGAGTTTCGTTGCTCACCATCTCAGAACAATTTCCTGTAAGCTTAATGATTCTCTATCACAAATACACCAGAGTTAATACAATCTACTCTAAGCCATTCTCTACATTTTCTGATAAAGTACCATGGAAGAGGACTGTGGGCAATTTTAACTTTTTTTAAAGAGAATGAAAAAAAATATGCCTAAAAGCTATAGAAAGTAGATGAGACTCAACAATAAATCAGAGACGGAACTGCCCCAGCTGATTCAGTCAGAAAGGAGTAAACAACTGCAGAGGCTTGATTCAGACTATTACCTTTAATGCATTAGGAACAAGAGACAGAAGAGAGAAAATGACTAAGTAATACATGTGAATTTCGCACTTCACACTTTGTCACTTAGCATAGCGTCTGCCTTGCTCCTATCATCCTGCACTGATACAACATCTGAACAATAGAGAGAGGCAGGAATAATGGGCTCCTTTTGGGAGAAATTAATTCAATGAGACATAGATAAGCACACTCTTCTAAAAGAGAGATTCAAAAGCAAATGTGTAGAAAACAACTTGAGCTAGAAGGGGCAGCAGAAAGGCAAACACTGGGTGGGAAAAAGAATTTGAGTCCTCGAACTGTGAATTCACTGCTTGCATCCACTCACTCCTTTCAACAAAATATATTAATAATTTATTAATGTCAAGTATTGTTCCAGATGATGAAAAATACAAGTGTAAACTAATATCTATGATCGGTGCTCTGACCCACTGATGAATTCACATTGGCACATTTACACAAAATACCAAATCTCCATATTCTTTACCTCTAGCTATCTGATTAGGAAGCAGTCCAGTTTTCCCAAGGACACCTCCTCCTCTTTTTTTGTCTTCAGACATCTCTGAGGTGGAGTGGCCATGGGAAATTGTCCTGCCTTTACGAAGCCCATTTTCCTGAAGGATTAGTCAAAGTTCATATCATAAATACTTTTCATGCCGTGCAAAGGAGTCTGGAATACTTGGGGGAACCACTGAAGGACTTCTAGCTCACAGCAGTAACAGAGAGATTTATATTTTAAGAATTTAACACTGATGTAGTAGGTTGAATGGTTACACACCACCCCATTCCAAAGAAAAATATAATATGTGTCCACATCAAATCCCTAGGATCTGTGAATGTGATCTTATTTGAGAAACTCTTTGCAGATGTAATTAGGTTGAGGATCCTGAGAGGAGTTTATTCTGTATTATCTAGGTAGGTACTAAATCCAATGACAAGAGTCTTTATAAGAGACAAGGAGAAGAGACACATACAAGAGAAGTCAATGTGAAGGAAAGCAGAGAGATATGGCTACAAGCCAAAGGGGTCAGCAACCTTAAAAATCTGGAAGAAGTAAAGAAGCGATTCTCTCCTAGTGTCCCAGAGGGGATGTAAGATTGCCAACACCTTGACTTCTGGACTTGACTCCAGAACTGTCAGCGAATAAATTTGTCATGTCTTAAACCACCAGTTTGTGATAATTTGTTATGGCAATCACAGGAAACCAATGCAACTGGTAGCAACTTTTAGGCTATGTTTGATATAGGAGTATGGTTGGGGACAGGCTATAATGGAAGACACTATAACTACAGAGCATACTTAGAAGAATATAAACCCAAGGTTAACTTTGGATGATGGAACTCTATATAACTTTTATTTTCCTCTTTATTTTTATTTATGTTTTCTTGTTTTTATAGAACTATATGCACAAACTACTGTAGCTGAATACAGAAAAAATAAGCTAAGTGAGATAATAAGGGCTTGAACCAAGGCAGTAGAAGGCAGCATTGAGAAGAGGAAATGTTCCCTATCTATCATCTATCTATCTATCTATCTATCTATCTATCTATCTATCTATCTATCATCTATCTATCTATCTATCTATCTAATAAACATTTTCTGGATGCTCACTGGATGCTGTTTTAGGCTTTGTACAGACAACAGTGGACACTACAAAGAAAAACGTAGATATCTGCCTTATTCATCTTACATTCAAGGAGAGAAAGCCATGGAGTGTTTTGAGCAGAGGTGACTTGGTTTCAAAAGGATCACTCTGGATGCTGGGTATAGTGACTGTTAAGAATAAAATGAACGCAGGGAGAACAGTTTGGTGGCTGAATTCCTTTTATAGTGAGTGGCTTGTGCTAGGACATGACTTAGGAGGCCAGGGTTTCTTCCTGTGACTGGCTCGAATAGAGTCTAAGGGAATAATGAAATCTCCTTGATGCTTTTCAAGGCATATAGTTACAGTGAAGCTGCAAAGGTGGGAGTTGAGGAGGGCTCTTGGTCTGCATCCCAGCTCTTCACTGGTGCATATGGAAGTTTGGAGACCAGTGTATTAAGAGTCAATCTTTTGAGCACCTTGGGCTCTCTCTCAAATCCTACTGGTATAGTAGCCATGTTACTCGAAATGAAGTGATCCAGTGCAGCTGAAACAGGATGGAAGCCCTCAGTGATGGGTAACATCTCTGGATCTGGTCCTACTCCTCCACTCCATTTCCGAGGACTGTGACCACGGTACATGACTTGTAGAAACTATTCCCATTAGGTGGCATCTTTTTTTCACACAATAATATGTTGAAATGAATTAAGTGGTTAGAAATCACTTAATGTGTTGTTTTAAGGCTGGGGACTATCTCCGACTGCTTCCTAACAAAATAAACACAGGAAAATCACTTGTGATATTTTTGTGGTTGATTATCAGGCTATACTAGGGAAACAGTTTTAATTACTGGAAATTGTCCAGCTAGCTGACAGTACTGCTCATTGAGTTAGCTAATGAAAAAAAATCACTTGCCCTCTTTTCTCAAAAATAGTGATATAATTGAGAAGTACACTGATTCCACACAAACTTTTCCCTGCACAAAGCTTTATCATTACCCCAGATCCACACGAAAAAAGATTTGCTGTGGACTAAAGCTTAGTCCAATTCCTAAAATGGTGCAAGGAAATTAAAGCCCTATGTAGAATGTTAAAAAGTGAGACTGAGATGTTTAATTTTTAATTGAGAACTAGAAACAAAATAAACTAATCAAATAGCTAATGTAAATGCTTCAAGCAGCAGGGAAAGAAGTTTTGGGCTTAGACTGAGTTACAGGTCATTTGGGTGGCCCACACAAGAAGGGTAGATGAGATAAATATTACAATACTCTCAGTTTCTACAAACCACCACCATACTTTCTGCAGAAGTATATTTTATTATGCAAGTATTCCCACCCCAACTTGTTTTACAATGCTTTCAAATGCCACCATCCATTTGAAGCCTTTTAAAAATCGCAGATCCCTTGAGCACACTATTACAAGGTATGCTAGTGGGATTACGTGTACCCTCTATCACTGTCTCTTCAGGACTTCAGATCATCCCAAATTGTAAGAGTACTCCAATTATCCCTAACATCTATATTTAGGATTTATATTTTAGTCGTGAAAAAGCAACTAAATTGAATTAAAGTTTTGTTTCTGAGAGAAGAAAGTGTTACAGCTTGCTTTACAAAGAGAGAAATAGAAGAGATGTCCTGGAGAGATGGATAAAAGCAATCAAGAGATTCTGCATCCACAGGAAGGAGGAATATTATGACTAACATGTTAGGAGCATAAACACAGCCCAGGTACCTCGGCCTAGGGACTAGATTAGAGTCTAACAAGCTACAGTCTGAAGAGATTAGCTAAGGGATTAGCATACCCGTGTGACTCAAAGCTCAGGGTCGTAGAGATTAATTCTAAGGGGGATGGTCTAGGATCTTCTAATTCTTTGTTATTTTTAGAGAGAAAGAGTGTGTGAGAGCAAACAGGAGAGAGGGGCAGAGAGAGAGAGAGAGAGAGAGAGAGAGAGAGAGGGAGAGAGTCTTGCAGGCTCCACACTCAGGATGGAGCTCAACACAGGGCTCGATCTCATGACCCTGAGATCAGTTCCTGAGCCAAAATCAAGAGTCAGATGCTTAACAGACTGAGACACCCAGACACCCCACAATGTTCTATTTTTGAATCTTGGACTTAGCTGGCTCTTCTAATAATTATCAGTCCGTGTAGAAAATGCATCAATAATTTTTTTTTTTGAATTTCTTTTTTTTTTTTTTAATGTTTATTCATTTTTTTTATTATAATAGTTTATTTTTAAATTGGTTTACATATAACACCCAGTGTTCATCCCAACATGTGCCCTTTTTAATGCCCATCACCCCCTCTCCCCCCTCCCTCATCCCCCTCACCCTCAGTTTTTTCTTAGTCTTTGACATCAATAATTTAATTGACACCAACAGATATGGATCTAGTCTCATTGAGCCACTTGCTTAAGAGAGGGTTTTTGTAAGAGGAAAGCATAATAACGCCTTCTCTACATTCCTCAAATAATACCTCTTGCTGTGTGTTGTACCTCTCTCTGTGTTGATGGATTTCTACTACACTTTGTAACTTTACAAGTATTATAGCCTCTTATTAGACAATAGAAGCTTACACATTCTACTTATGTTTGTATCCAACAAAACATCTGATACACTGTTTTGCACATAGTAGGAACACAGGTTGTATGTATAAGTTTGAAAGAGAAAAGAACAAGGATGAAGAAATAAAACCATGCTTCCACAAAAACTATGCAATGAAAGTATCCCTTTCTAAACTACTTGAGTGGTGCAGATAAGTGTAAGAGTAAAGCTCTGTTTAGGAACACCTGCTTTCTATTTGTCCTTTAGCCCTTAGCTCAGAAAGCTCTCTTTAATATGTACTCCATTTTTATTTCTATTTAGGATAGTTTGATAATCAAGCTATGATTATATATGCCCAACATCAGTTCCTCTATGGCAGATGTGTGATTCATTCCAATCATCTTAACTCCTTATGCAGATGTTCCTACATTATTCCATTTTCTTAATTACATAGTCTCGAAGGGCTACACCTGTGCGAGGATTCAATCCACAAATCTATAGAGTTTAAAGAGAACTACCTTTCCCTGAGGTCTTCTCCCCAAATGTTAGGAAATGTAACTGATTATTTTAACAAGTGGAATTTCTTCCACCTCAAGTCATGACCTGGTTATATCAGATAAATTCAAAGCTTCTGGGCAAGCACCTTAAGGCCATATCTTTTTTTTTTTTTCCTCTCACAAGTTTTTGGCTGCTTGCCTTTACACTGCAGGCTGGCAGACTTCATCCTTTAAAAGCTTAATTACCTGAAAACCCACTGGGCACCTGGAATACCTATAGTTCTCAGCCCTAGAGCTTGAGGACGGATGGAATAAAAATCTAATTCACTTGACCTTCTCATCTCCTGCTCATCATCTATACCCATATTACACCCACTCAAACCCTCACTGAGGCCAGAAGTACTAAGGACTTATGGGCAGATGTTTCTAGAAAAGCTACTGTGCATCTCAAGGCAATTGGGCCCCCTAGGCTATAGGTCCTCAAAAACATCATCCCCATACCTACACTAGCAACCTCAGCAGCATTAGGGTGTGGGAAAATATGTTCTAGTTACATAAATGTGTTAGAAAAAAGCTTAGGGCAGAAACCCGTCACCATGGAGTGAAAGCCCCCAGGGTTAGCTAGTGAGATATTGTAATGAGATCACAAATAACTTGTTACATCACCTGCAGGAAATTACTTTCCATCTGGCACCAGTGTACCTTGATCACAAACTCCACTTGCACCCCCCCACCCTTTGCTTCTCACACAAGTTAATAATTATTTCTGATTGTTTTCTCCACATTCACGTGTATAAGATCTTGTTTTCTTCACATTCATCACATGGGTAATATCTTGTGAGCTCAGTAAATACGGAGAGGAAACCTCTGTTAAGGGCTCTTATCTCCTCCCGGATATTAGCCTCTCATATTTAATTCTGCATTCCCTCACTTGCTCGACAAGAGAGAAATCCAGGCTCCTAGTCTGTAACACCAAGGAATTTGTTGAAATGAACTTCTCAGGTCCTAGTCTAGACCTCTTTAATAAGAAACCCTGGGGATGGAATCCAACACCCTGTGTTTTAACAAGCCATTCCAGTGATTCTGTTTCTTGCTGCAGTTTGAGAACTTCTACACTGGGTAGTTGAATCAATGGCGTTTGGCTATAACTTTGGAGTTACTATCTATAACACTATGGGGCCCTCAACTAACCTCAGTCTCAAGAATTGAAGAAGTTGGTAAGCTCATTTCAAAGCAACGGTTCTCAACTTGGAAAGTGCTTGAAACGCTGGCTGGCCGTATTTGGAAATACAGGATGTTCTCCTCTCGTGTGGGCCAAGGAAGCTGAAGAAAGTCAGAAATTCAGAGGATTCAGAAGGTGAGTGTGTAAAACTTGGGGCTGGCAAAGAAGGGATGGAGCACCACAGAGTTAATCTATCCTTTTAGATTTGACCATCTGCGCTATTATTTTCTTTCATTCTATCACGTAGATTTTGCTTTTCAGTGTTACTCCTATTGAGGGTGATACAAAACAAGGGCTTATGAAGTCCTACTACTGTAAGGTGCAAATCAAAAATACACATATCAGAAGGTGTCAAGAGATGCAGAAAAAGCGTTTGACAAAATGTAGCATCTATTTTTGATAAAACCCTCAAGAAATCAGGGATAGAAGGAACCTACCTCAAAATCATAAAAGCCATATACAAAAGACCCACAGCTAATATCATCCTCAGTGAGGAAAAACATCTTTCTTCTAAGGTTAGGAACACAACAGATGTCCATTCTCACCACTGTTTTCAACATAGTGTTGGAAGTCCTAGCCTCCATACTAAGACGACAAAAAGAAATAAAAAAAAAAACATTCATATTGGCAAGAAAGTAGTCAAAGTTTCACTCTTTGCAGAGGAGTGAAAGAGAATTTCTCTTCTCTGTGTATATGTCTCTCAATCTCCATCTCTGTGTGTGTGTGTGTGTGTCTGTGTGTACACACACACGTACATACGTGTATGTATACATAAATATATACATATTTATAATATGGTGTGGTGGGGGGGTTTAATTTGACCTGAAAATACAAACTTTCTTCTGAGATTTTCTTAACTGATAAACATAGAATTTAATGCCCACTTCAAAAGATTATTAGTAGGACGATCTAAAACACAACTGTTCTATCAGTATCAAAGTATTGTGCCAATGTAAAGAACAGGAGGAAATCTACTGATTTCTTT
Organism: Paguma larvata; assembly: GCA_030068075.1. Lineage (NCBI taxonomy): Eukaryota > Metazoa > Chordata > Mammalia > Carnivora > Viverridae > Paguma > Paguma larvata. The sequence continues at coordinate 37,558,977 of CM057837.1, read as the reverse complement.
AAATTTTCTGCTGTGATCCATTACAGCCCATGCCCCCTATCCACAGTCCTATCTTTGCTTGCTCAGAAGAGAGGTATGGGGTTTGGAACTCTTTATAGTAAGCACACACCCAGTAAAGTTTTTCATTTTTATTTTTTATTGAGGTATAACTGTCATACATTATATTAGTTTTAGGTGTACAACACAAGGGTTCACTATTTGTATATATTATGGAATGATCACTATAACAAGCCAACGTGACATCCCTTACTCTACAGAGTTATGTTTTCTTTGTTGAGATAAGAACTTTTAAGATCTATTCTCTTAGTAACTTTTAAATGTATAATACAGCACTATTAACCATAGTTATCATGCTATACATTATATCCTCATAAGTCATTTTAAAACTGCAAGTTTGTACACCTTGACCACTTTCACCCATTTGTTTCACACTCCACTCTCTGCCTCTGGCAACTGCCAATCTGTTCTCTGTATCTGGGTTTGTATTTGAAGATTTTACATTTGAGAGCCTAAGGTATTTTTCTGTCTGACATACTGCATGTAGCACAGATGCCCTCAAGATTCATCCCTGTTACTGCAAATGGCAAGAATTCCTTTTTTATGGGTGAATAATAGTCCATTATATATACAGGTGTGCACATATGCATTTATATATAAATTATTCTTTATCTGTGTATCGATGGACACTTAAGTTGTTTCCATAACTTGGCCTTTGTAATAATGCTGCGATACATGGGTGTATGTATCTTTTCCAATTAGTTTTCACTTTATTTTAGATAAATACCCAGAGAGTGGAATTGCTCCATCATGTAATGCTTCTATTTTTAATTTTTTATGAACCTCCGTACTGTTCTCCACAGCGGATGCACCAATTTCCCTTCCCACTAACAATACACTAGAATTATCTTTTCTCCCCATTCTCACCAACACTTAGTTCTTTTGTTGACGGCCTTTCTAACAAGTGTGAGGTAGTATCTAGTGGTTTTGGTTTGCATTTCCCTGATAGTGATGTTTAGCACTTTTTCATGTACCTGTTGATACCTCTTTTTTAGAAAAAAAAAATTGTCTCTTCAGATCATCTGTCCATTTTTTAACCAGTCCATTTTTATTACTATTGAGCTATAGGATTTATTTTTTAACTCATGACTATTGGACCCTTATCAGATACATGCTTTGCAAATATTTTCAACTATTTGTTAGGTGGCATTTTCATTGTGTAGGTTTTCTTTTCTGTGCAGATGTTTTTTAGTTTGACTTAGTCCCAAGTTTAACTTTATTTTGCTTTTATTGGTTTTGCTTGTAGTGAGAAATCCAAAAAATTGTTGGCAAGATCAGTGTCAAGGAGGCTACTGCTAATGTTTTCTGGGAGTTTTACAGTTTCAGGGTTTATGTTTATCACTTCATGAATTTGCATATCATGCTTGCTCAGGAGCCATGCTAATCTCTGTTTTATTCTGATTTTAGTACATTGGCTGTCCAAGTGAGCATAGCAAAGTTTCCTTTAACATTTCAATGTATGTATGCACTTGTTTATCTAGGTCTATTGGGGGCCGTGGGGATTAGAGATATACACTAATGTCCTGAATGTGTTGCTAAATGAGGAATGTTCTACCTTGTTGGAATGAATAGCTACCAACTTGTAAAATTACCTAATATTGGAAATGTTGAGTTAGGGTCACGGTGTAAGCTATGGGATTCTTGGGCTTTCTCCAAATGTACACTTGCCCCCAAAGAGAGATTTAGGTTGACCTCATCATTTAAACTGTAATCGTAGCTACCTCTCTTTAAGCTCAGGGCTGGAGTGGAGAATTACTTTTCTAAAGACCATGTTTCCCCCAAATACATTCTGTATGCTTATCTACAGAAGAATGTGTGGGATATCCTTCCTGAGAACAGTGTAGGGGGATAGTACTTGGATAGTACTTCAGCCTATCTGTGGGGTGGACCTCTGTACAAGGCATTTCAAGGGTCCAAGTGCCCCAGTTTGGGGCCAACATAAAAGAAACCACCTCCTAAATCCACCATGGAGACTGCAGTGACCATGAGGTACTGGGTCAGTCCTGCCAGGATATTACCCCAGCTGTTTTCCGTTCACAATTTGGTTCTGAGAATACCAAGGAAAACATAGTATGAGGCTGTGCTCAGACTCCATTATATATTCACATTGCCTGTATTTAAAAACCCCTAAAAACCATAATGGCTTAATTACGCTGGTAACTTTATGGCATGCTTCTCTTGACAGTCTAAGGTTTTCTCTTTAATGGAGAAGTCGGACAATTTTCCTTGCTGGGCTAGCTATCTTCTGGAAGGAGGAGGGGCTCCAGGATGGGAAAATGAAGAACATGCATCTTGGTGGAAGCTTCACTCGCCTTGTGGCAGATGGTCCACAGAGCTCCAGTCCTTTGGAGTACATAAAACAGGGCTGTGAGGAGCAAGTATGCATTAATTTAGGATCTAGGAAGAAAAGGTTTAGTTTTCACATGGTGAAACTTGCCTCAAATCCACCAACTAAAATGCAGGTTATGACTTGGATGTTATTAGAAGGGAAAAGACATAAGAAAGCATTGTAGCCCCAACCTTGATTTAGTTCTACCACTTAGCTCTTTCTAAATGGCAAATTTCCTACTTTCCATGATTTGTAAACTTGGAGGTGCATTGTAATGTCCTTGAATAGACTTTGAACCTTCATCTAGAGGTGGTTGACCTCTGTTGAGCAGGGCCGTTCTTCTGAGCACCACCATCTGCTGACAGGAAGAGTTTGTTAGAGCTGCAACAGTTTTGATACCAAAATACTCTTGTCTCTTGATTTCGTTTGAGAAATCCTCAATTTAGAGAAATGTTGAAGCATTTGTCCAATGCAAGAGTTCACTTTAGAAAATTGTTGATCACTTTTATTTTTTTTTCAAGTGCAGCTAAAGCTATAAGGTAAAGAATAAGACTGTTTGTTCCTTAAAAGCACCTGTTTTACTAGTAATGGAGATTTAAGTTAGCAATTTAATTTTCCTTATCTTTAAAATGGGATAAATCCTGGTTCTAATCTCCCAGGTTTGGTAGGATTTGATAAAATCATACATCGACAACACTTAGCACAGCAGCCGGTTCTTAATCACTCACTGTTACCTTACCATATTTGTTATTCATTAATTTCACCAAGCTCACATTCTATAGCATTGGTACTTAAGATAATACCCAGCATTTATATACCTGATCATGGATGAGATAAAAAGAAGAGACCTATTTGCTCCCCTGACTCCTCAGGGTTACAGAGAGGTGATGAGTGACCCAATTTCACTAAGTTTGACTTATTTGGAATTCTGCTGTCTGCCTTTTTATTTCTCCTTTAACAGCTGCTTGCATTAGCCTTTTGGGAATTGAGCAAAATAGTTTTTCATTTTTAGGAAGCCACATGTTCTCTATCTTTAAATCAAAGGTGAAATGCAACGTGCCATGGCAGCAATCCAAAGTTTGGAGGCCACATGGACTTTCTGGTTTAAACTCATTTTCTATGAAGTCAAAACTCATCCTTCTCTTTTGAAATCACCAAAAGCGATGAGCTGAGACAGCAGTGAACAGACACGAGAAGAAGGCCCCTGGTGGCCAGAATGAGGCTTCTCCCTCTCCGTTTCTTAATGGCATGCAAAAGGCATTAATCCACACTTTCATTTCCTATTAGCCAAATAGAAATGTCTTGAGATAATGTGAATACCTTATGGCATAAGTGACTTTCTAAAGTATCTTATTAGAACTCCTTATCTGTGTAAATGAGGCAGCACTGGGGCTTGACAGCCAGGAATACACTTCTTAAAACTGACTATTGGGAGTAGCTCACAAAGAAGTTAGCCCAATACCACTGGGGAAACTTCCAGGGGACATGGCAGCTCTAGCCTTTTCTCAAGTACAGTGACTTTCTGTCATCTCACATGTAGGTCACTTCATTGTGTGGCAGCTTTACCCAGAGATGAAGTGAGGTTTCCCAAATGCCTCTCAAGAACCATTAGGACAAATCATGCTGCCGCGTATGAAGGTTGGGATATTCCTGCAGAAAGCAGAGAAATACCATCATTGAAGGGTATCCAGTGAGATTTTTGAGAACGATGTCCGAGGTTTCAAAAGCACGCCTTTTCAAAAAGATGTTTGTAGACGATTGATTCTGCTTGGCTGATTTTTAACATAGAAGAAATAAAGTAGATAAATGTTGGGGAAGAAAACAACCAGCCCCTTCCCCCGCAAAAAATACCACATCCCTCAAAACAAAAACCATCCTTCTGAAACCTCTATATCTTCAGAAAGGATGGTTATGTTTTGTTTGAATAAAAGTCTGAGGATGTACAAGGCAGAGCTGGGAACTATATTATCTAACCGCATCTCTACCTCCTTCCACTCCACTTGCCCTGCTCAACCTCCCACGGGCTATATCACATTAATCCTTACAATAAGCCTCTTACTATTCTGGTCAGATTTACTTGAAATGAAGAGTCATTTTCTTCATGTTCCCAGGGAGACTCTGTCAGAAACCCACAGAGTCCAACATTGACAGTGTTTTCCTTTCTTTACTTGTGTTTTTCCCTTTATAGGACTACCTCCCAGTATTGTATCTGCTGATATGATAGACACTTCCTTTGAAAATGGGTTCATTCATTTCATAAAGATTCACTGACCTCTACTGTGAAGATCAGCATATTTCCAGCATAAAGGTAAACTTTCTGTATTCAGATTTTTCTTGTATATTGTTTTTTTGTTTCTGTTGGTTTCTGTGTGGTCATCTGAGTTTTATGATGGAAGCTTTTTTTTTTTCTAAAATGCAATTACGTTTCATTTTTTAAAAAATGTTGACCATTTATCTTGCTATATAAATCAATTTTTCTGCTCTTCTCAATAATAGGATTGCTTTCAATTCCTCTAACATATGTCGGGTAAATGGTTAAATCATTGTGGCCCCAGTTAAAGACACATCAGACGTCTCCTGCTGAGACAGAAAAGATGAACACAGTTAATATGTAAATGATAGGCCAATGCTGAGGTCAATATTTACCCCACTCTACAATAAATCTTGAAACTGGATAACTACCAAAACAAGATGTCAATAATCAGTATAGTATGCTATATGTTTCCAGAATAATTTCATTAGAAAGGTATGGGAATTCAGGTAATAAAGATGGAAAAAGTTTTGCAGTATGCTTTTCATCCTAAAAGGCAATTATTTCTAAATTAAGGTAAAGATGTTGAAATCATTGGTTTTTAAAACTTTAACATAAATTAGAAGCATTGAGGGACTTTTAAATACAGATTCCTAGATTCCACCCATGTTCTGATGAAGTAGGAGTGGTCTTACGATCACCTAGTGTTTTAAAAAACACTAGAAGAATCTGATTCAGACAAGCTGGGGAATATTCTTTAAGAAAAACTGATGTAAATTCTACTTTGTGCTTGAGAGGTAAGTAATTATCAACCCATTAACTAACCAACATTTATTTAGAGATAACTAGGTCTCAAGCAATATGTGTGTATACTCATAGTAATCTGAAGTACTTGGACTTTTTCTCTGTTGCTGCTCTGTTCTGCCTAGATAGATTGTAACTTTTTTCTCTTACATAGAGGATTGGATAAGGTTAAAAACAAGGCTTGATGTAATTTATCAATTATAATTGCTGAAGACTCTCTTGAAAAAGCAATTCCTCATACTTGGAGACACCACCTTTATCCTAAATGAAAATGCAAAAAAAAATCATTACATTACCATTTCATTATCAAGTAGTAAATTATTGCCAAATTTTTGGGGGAAATAGATAAAAAATAATAAACTAAAATCAGCAAATGTATAATTTTGTGATGGGGAAACACTTAGCAGTAAAACACTTTTCTAATTCCAAAGTTGCCAATGCATTGTTTATTATAGACTGTTCAACTGTAAAAATTTTACTACAATTGTGTACATTATGTAGTAGGAACAATAATGTAAATTTAAAATATAACTAGATTTTCAATATTCCCACATACCAATAAATCCTAAGTGTTATATTCTCAGCTGTCCTATTAGCCCTATTTCTTTAGCCTGACTTTGTATATTTTGACTGTCTTTGGTGTAAATTAAAGTACTTACTTGGTACATAATTAAAATGATTTTTTTTTAAGTGGGACAGAACTTTCTTTTTCAACCCTGACAGAAGCTCATTTTCTCAAAAGATAATCTTTGGTAATTTTCAGATACATCTTTAAGGCTACCTTTCCTCCAAATGACAGAGGGGAATTGAACTAATGGATAGACCATCCTCAATTTCAAGTTTGTCACTCATAACTTGAATTTAAACCATTGCTCTCTTACTGTTGCTCATCTTTGATTATTTCCAGAGTGTGTATATACCTAAAGATCCTGTTTTCCCTTGATTAGAGTTTGATTGTTATTACTTGTTTTCTTTATAACTAAAGTTGAAATTAGAAGACACCTAGAGGGTCTTCTAAGCTCCTCCAACTTCCCTGGCTTCACTGAGCAATACCTCCAAGGAATAATCTTGATGTGTGTTTGAAAGTATTTTCAAACTTTAGGTACAGAGGAATCACTTAGGAATATTGGGAAAAAACAGTTTCTTACTTACTGAATCTGAAGGAGCGGAGTTTCTGTATTTCTAACAAGCTTCCAGGCCTATGCCTGGTGCTGCCAGTCTGTGAACCTAAAGGACTTGACCATATATGTGGCTTGTACCAAGTGCTACGATCTATTATTATCAGTGCAAGACACATATCCTATATACTCAGCTGTATGTATTTCCCATGAGTATAGTAGTCTCCCCAGCAAATTCTCATTGATGCCAAGAATGTTGTCAGCAACTTCGTAGTCATTATAACATTTTTCACCTCTAAAATCTCCCAAGAAAGCATCTTGGTTTCCCTCTCTCTTTCTCTCTCCCTCTCTCACTCTTTGTCTCTCCTTTTTTAAAATTATAGTTAATTAACATACTGTGCAATACTGGTTAAAGGAATAGATTCAATTGATTTGTCACTTACATAAAACACCCAGTGTTCATCATAACAAGTGCCTTAACACCTGTCATCCATCTAGCCTATCTCCCAACACACCCCCCTCCATCAACCCTCAGTTCTCTGTTGCTAAGTCTCTTGATTTATTTCCCTCTTCCGCTTTCCCTCATGTTGATCTGTTTTGTTTCTTAAATTCCACATATGAGTGAAATCATATGATATTTTTCTTTCTCTGACTTATTTTGCTTAGCATAATACATTCTAGTTCCATCTACATTATTGCGAATGGCAAGATTTCATTCTTTTCAATGGCTGAGTAATATTCCTTTGTATAGACACTTCACATCTTTATCCATTCATCAGTCAATGGGCATTTGGACTCTCTCCCTAGTTTGGCTATTGTTGATAGTCCTGTTATAAGCATCAGGGTGCATGTGTCCCTTCGAATTTGTATTTTTTGTATCCTTTGAGTGAATGCCTAGTTGTGCCATTGCTGGATTTTAGGGTAGTTTTATTTATAGTTTTTTGAGGAACCTTGATACTGTTCTCCCTAGTGGCTGTACCTGTTCGCATTCTTCCTAGCAGTGCAAGAGGGTTCTGCTTTCTCCATAGCCTCACCAACACCTGTTGTTTCTTGTGTTGTTAATTTCAGTCATTCTGACAGGTGTGAGGTGTTATCGCATTGTGGTTTTGATTTGTATTTCCCTAATGACTGATGTTGAGCATCTTTTCATGTGTCTTTTAGCCATCTGGATGTCTTCTTTAGAAAAGGGTCCATTCATGTCTTCTTCCCATTTCTTAACAGGGTTATTTGTTTATTGGGTGTTGAGTTTGATAAGATAGTTATAGATTCGGGATACTAACTCTTTAGCTGATAGGTCCCTTGCAAATAACTTCTCTATTCCATTGGTTGCCTTTTAGTTTTGTTGATCGTTTCCTTAGCTGTGCAGAAGGTTTTTATCTTGACGAAGTCCCATTAGTTCATGTTTGCTTTTGTTTCCCTTGCCTCTAGTGAGTGTCTAATAAGAAATTGCTGTGGCTGAAGTCAAAGAAGTTGCTGCTTGTATTCTCCTCTAGGATTTTGATGATTTTCTGTTTGACACTGAGGTCTTTGATCCATTTTGAGTTTATTTTTGTGTATAGTTAAGAGAATGGTCCAGTTTTATTCTTCAGCATGTCATCCAGTTTTCCCAGCACCATTTGTTGAGAGACTGTACCCGCCCCCCCCCTTGGATATTGTCTCCTGCTTTGTCGAAGATTAGGTGGCCTTGCATTTCTCGGTCCATTTCTGGGTTTGCTATTCTGTTCCATTGATCTCTGTTTCTGTTTCTGTGCAAGTACCATGTCGTCTTGATGACTATAGCTTTGTTATATCGCTGGAAATCTGGATTTGTGAGGTCTCCGGTTTTTTGTTTTGTTTTGTTTTGTTTTGTTTTGTTTCCAGGATTGCTTTGACTGTTTAGGGTCTCTTGTGGCTCCATACAATTTTAGGATTGTTTGTTCTAACTCTGCAAAAAAAAAAAAAATGCTGTTGGTGTTTTGATAGGGATTGCATTAAATGTATAGATTGCTTTGGATAGTATAGACCTTTTAATAATATTCTTCCAATACCATGAGCATAGATTGCATCTCCATTTCTTTGTGTCCTCTTCAATTTCTTTCATATGTGGTCTATAGTTTGCAGAGAACGCTAATAAAGCATCTTTTAATCATGATTTGACTGACCTTGGAAGAGTGTCAGAATGATCAGCGTGGCAAATCTTTGTTATCTTTCCAGAGATTTTTATACTATTTGAGACTTTATTGTTGACATCCAAAAGCATTCAATAAACATGGGAAAACAAAAAGGGCATAAGATACCATACACTGAAATTCTATCCACCAAAATGTTGAAACAGCATATTCCTAGGAGTTCTTACAATAGCAATTGTTAGTTTCTTTTTATTTTGTTTTTTAATTTTTAAATATTTCTCTAAAAGTTTAATAGTTCATATGTATTACTTTCATAATAGAGCAATTATTTTGAATTTTCATTTTTTTAGTTAATTAAATTTTTAAAATTATTCTGAGTTTTGAAAAACCTAGAACTTAAAACTTTTAAAAAAATTTTTTCAATATCATGGAAAATACCCACAATTTGCCTATTTGCCATGATGCCTCCTTCCTGGCTCCCTTACTTGTCACATTTTGCCTGTTTGTCTAGCAGTATCACTAGAGGGATAGGTTTTATAATTTCACATTCCTAGTACTTGGTTAGGGACAGCAAAGTGATGGGTCCTTTGAATCTACCTGTTCATTGATTATCAATCTTCTGGCTTCATCGAACTTCCATACAGATTTTATTAAAGGAGTTTAGCACACCAAATACTTGCTTATAATCACCAAGCTGTCCAATTTTCTCATAGGTTTATACAAATACTGATAATTATGTCCCTAATAAGAGAGAGCATGATCCTACAGATTAGTACAGACCAAGAGGAAGTACATGGCAAGATACCCATGAAAGACCACATAGAAAAATTTAGTGGCTGTTACTGATAATTTCTCATCTTTTAACTCACCTATCTTCACACATAGAAAAAACCATAATTCTGACTGGGCCAGAATATTGATGTTCTGGCACTGAACAGGTTCTGGAATGACAAGTTAAATGGTGTTCCCACACTGGAGAAGACACTAGAGAAAAAAATGGAAATTACTCGGGGTAGTTGCAAATCACACTAACTATCCCTTTCTTTGTTTCTGCCAAAAGTCTGCCAATATGTTTGACTTGATTTAAAGAACATATGATGAAAATGGAAAACAGTTTCTAATCACAGCTATTAATTACCAAGGACTAAATTCAAAGAGATTTCCTAATTAAAATTTCAAAGTATCCTAAATATAATGTAAAGCTTGAATGATGAGGCAACACAGGATTTCTCAACCACCTATAAGGCATCAAGGAAGGAAGCTGATTCCTAAGGGTACACAAAAATAGGTCCTTTTAAAAAATGTTCTCAGTTTCCATTCGCTGAAACGAACCATTCTTGCCCTAGTTGTAAATCCAACAAAGTCTAACTTGGAACTGATTTCAGTGATTGAAGCATGGTGAATACCTATTCTGTGCAGAAATGCAAACAAACTTGCAGAACATGATATGGGTCCGTGGGATCCGAGAAAAACCAACCAAACATTTGTCAGCTGCATATTCTGTGTCCGGTATTTTTCTAAATGCTTGGTACACATCAGTTACTAAAATGGACCGTTTCCTGTCTATGTGGAGTTTATATGCAAGATGGTAGAAAAAGATAAATGGTGTATCAAATATGTGCATTATATTGTTCATATGTGTAAAAATAAGAGCTAGAGATAACAGTGAGTGCTGGGAGGTGGGATGGGCATGGGGTGGTTGAGGTTTGAAGTCAAGGTTTGAGGGCCTCATTGAGAAGGGCCACTTGAACAAAGACTCAGGAAAGGTGAGGTAATGGGCAATGCTGTAATCTTCGTCTTCCCTAACCCAGAACCTAAGGTGTGCTTGCTGCATTCAGGCACCTGCGAGAAAGCCTGTGTGTCTAGCAGGGAGTGGGCACAGGTGAAAAATCCTGGGACAGGAGTTTACTAATGTACATAAAAAAGGCCCAGCATGTAGGTTGCTGTAATCCATATTAAGAATTTTGGGGGCGCCTGGGTGGCTCAGTTGGTTAAGCGACCAACTTCGGCTCAGGTCATGATCTCACGGTCTGTGAGTTCGAGCCCCGCATCGGGCTCTATGCTGATGGCTCAGAGCCTGAAGCCTGCTTCAGATTCTGTGTCTCCCTCTCTCTCTGCCCTTCCCCTGCTCATACTCTGTCTCTGTGTCTCTCAAAAATAAATAAACGTTAAAAAAAATAAAATGTTTAAAAAAAAAAAGAATTTTGGCTACGTGATACAGGGTCAAATTTCAACACTGATTTTAGTCTCCATTCTCTTTATACTTCCCTTTATGATTTCTTTTTAATATGACTTAAAATATGTTAGTCCTGTTCCTACTGTGTCCTTTCTTACAACCTGTATTCCTAAAAATCAGCATCCTGATTTTGGTCCCTCCTCAGTTCATACTAACTCTGAATTAGTTTTGCTAAGATCCATGGAATTTTTCCTTGTTAAAAAAACAAAAACAAAAACAAACAAACAAAAAAACAAAAAAAAATCTCCTCTAGGCTTGCCATTGCTTCTAGAATTAAGTCAAATCTTTTCTTGACCTTGTGGGAACTGGCTCCTACCTACTCTTCAACTTAGTTTCTTGTGTGCCATTTAATTGTTCCCTCTGATTTCTATCCCTTTGCACATGCCATCTTGTCAACACTTTTTCTACTCTTCATATCTTCCTAAATGACATACTCCTCTTTAGTATCACCCCTAATCACAACAACGAGTGATTTCTTAATTTTACAAAATCTCCAGCAGTTTTTTACATCTCATATGACAAATTCTGTGTTTTCAGATAAAATTGTAAGTGGACTCAAAACACTTGGAGAGTCAAATCTGTGTCTGATTCATGTTTTCATTCCTCCCGAGAACTAGGAATCATCGTGGCACTGTTAAATATTGATAGAATAAATTTTAGCACTCAATCTGTAAGGATAGGTAGGGAGCTTTAGCATTATTGACCCAAACTTATTCTGGACATAATGGTCAGTTCTTCATCATGACCCATGGGCATTTAACTTTGTGATTACAGATACCTCTGTACTCCTTATGACTGCTCATGCTTCAAGCATAAGACAAGGAACACAGGATTAATTTAGGAATCCATCATATTTTTAAAGCCATGACAACTAGCTGTATCATAAATATAGCAGATCACCCAGCAGCATAAATAATGGAAACACTGCCATGGGGGCAATAAAAGTGATTGATGCTCTGAGTTGCTGTTAACCCTGGTTATACTTGTTCAATGTGGATCTTTGTAGCCTTCCTTTGTGCCTGATATTGGCACTTAAGAAGCAGTATTGGCGGAAAAGAAAAATCAGATGTCACACATGTAGTCTCCTAGTTTGAATTTGCAAATGAGGAGGAAGGTATCTGATCGAGAATAAATGAAGTCCACACATACAGATCTGTGGGGATAAGGAAAATTAGACCGTTCTAGTTTTACTGTTATTTAAAATAATAAAAAATACTTCTAAAGAACTTGTCCTAGGTAAGAATTTTTCTTTATGTTCTACAGACACATGTATGATGAACTGAATTTGGCTTTGACAAGCTAAAGAGAAGGTTTGCTCAAAATTGGGTCTAGAGCAGCATCATTTTAGAATTCCATCTGCGGACCAGAAAACCCAATTCTCCTTGTATTTTCACTACTGGTTAAATTCATTAGTTGTTGCGGGTTTCTCAACCTCATTCATTATTGTCTCCATCTTTTAGATACATTATGTTGGATAGAAAGGGCACAAGTATAAGAACTAAGGACCAATTTTATACAACATGGTTTACCAAACTTCTCTGCTAATAAGCTTTTTAGTCATACAGTATTATCTCTATGATAGGTGAAAGATTTGGGGTTCAGAAAGGCTGTGTGATTTTTCCCAAGATTATATGGAATAAATGGCAAATGTGAACCCTGGTCAATCTGAATCTAAAGTTGTATACTCTAACCTCATATACAGAAGGTTAAGAAATAGATAACTAATAACTTCTAGCATTCTGTGATTCTGCCCTCCAAAAGCCCTGTGGAATTTCCATATAATGGCAAGTTTTATGACCGGGCCAATGGTTTTGGAAGCTCCCAATCTCTATTTGATCTCTGATTCTCTTGTGAAACAGGACAAGTCTGCTCTTAATATGGTTTCCAAATAGGGGTGCCCGGGTGGCTTAGTCAGTTAAGCATCCAACTCTTCATTTTTGGCTTAGGTCAAGATCTCATGGTGGTAAGATTGAGCCCGTGTCCTGTTCTGCCCTGGGCATGGAGCCTCCCTAAGATTTTTTTGCTCTCTCCCTCTGTTCTTCTTCAGTTTGTTCGCGCGCTCTCTCTCTCTCTCTCTCTCTCTCTCTCTCTCTCTCTCTCTCTCGTTTGCTCAAACAAAACAGAAAACTGCATACAGTTGTCTCTTGTCTTGACACAAGAAGGGATAATTATTTATTGGCAGATCTAGAAGCCTACTTCTATTTTAGGTTAAGAAAATAAGGAGGGAAAGGATCCTGGGTGGCTCAGTCAGTTAAGTGTCTGACTTCGGTTCAACTCGTGATCTCAGGGTTAATGTGTTTGAGCCCCACATCAGGCTCTATGCTGACAGCATGGAGCCCGCTTTGGATTGTCTCTCTCTCTGCTTCTTCCCCACTCTCTTTCTCTCCCTTTCAAAAATAAAAAAACATTAAAATAAAAGGAACATCTTAGAAGAATCTTCAGTTGCATCTATGTGGGTTCATTCACTGGGGTCTTTGTAGATTGAAATCCTAATGATAAAATTCTATATCTAACATCATAGGGATTTAGAACTTTGTATTTTTGGAGGGCTTTTAAAATGGGTATTGTTCTCTGTTCGAGCAGCAGCAGACCATGTGCTGTTCTGTCATTACGTCTGTATCATGCCTGGAGTGGCATGCCTTACCTTACCCCTCAATATCCAAAATATTTACTTATCTCCTGGGTCTCTATTCATTGTCCTCTTTGTAGATTATCTATGGGTACCAAGTCTATTATGCCATTCTAGTCCTCATCAGTTCTGTTTTACATTACAGTTACCGCTACCTTTATTAAATCATTGTACAGTTGACACTTAACACATGAGACAGGGGCATTGAGCACCCCACCCCACGGTGCACTAAAAATTTGCATATAACTTTAAATTTTAAACTTCCACCAAATTTAACTATTAATAGCCTCCTTTTGACTAGAATCCTTACCTACAATATAAGTAGATGATTGACACCTTTTTTAATGTTACATCTATTATATACCATATCTTACAATAAAGAGAAATGAAAATAAAAAATCATAGGGAGGAGAAAATAAATTGACAGTTTGGTGTTGACTGAAAAAAATCCACCTATACATGGCCCCATGAAGTTCAAACACATGTTGTTCAAGAATCAGATCTATTCCCATAAGGAACTAATGCTACATTTTATAAAGACTAATATTTTTAAAAAATAATGTTTATTCTCGAGAGAGAATGAGGGATGAGGGAAACACAGAATCTGAAGCAGGCTTCAGGCTCTGAGCTGTCAACACAGAGCCCGATGTGGAGCTCAAACTCATGAGCCATGAGATCATGACCTGAGCTGAAGTCAGACACTTAACTGACTGAGACACCCAGGTGCCCCTATGAAGGTTAATATTTTAATTTTACGGGGTCCCCTGGGTGGCTGTCAGTTAAGCATCCAACTCTTGATTTTTGCTCAGGTCGTGATTTCACACGTTTGTGAAATCACGCATTGGGTTCTGTGCTGACAGTGTGGAGCCTGGTTAGGATTCTCTCTTTCTCCCTCTTTTTCTGCTTCTCCCTCACTTGCACTGTCTCTTTCTCTCTCAAAATAAATAAACTTAAAAATTTTTTTTAGAAATATGTATACAAATGATAGAGGCCTGGGATGGAAGTTTCCTTTTACAGTTTTATCCTTTACTACTCCATTCCATCCAGAATATTTTTTTGTTATGTATGTATGTATCTTTGTAGACTCCACACTCAATATGGGGCTTAAACTCATGACCCTGTGATCAAAAGTTGCATGCTTTACTGACTGAGCTGGCCAGGGACCTGACCCAGGATATTTTTTTTTTTAATGAATGAGGGAAACATTGGGAAAAGCTGATTCTAAAATCCAGGCTTTGAACTCAAGATAGGACTAGAATTGGTCCTTAAGAACCAGGCTATAGGTTAGTATCTTATACTCTGTTCCCCAGGAAAATAGGCTGTGAGATAAAAATTTGCATGCATATAGTTAGTTACAGAATACTTTCAGTAGCAGCACCAGGGGATTTTGGGGGTTAAAGAAGCAGAAGCGGACAAAGGGAGAAGTTACAGAATACAGTCACAGCAAAGGTCTTGACTAATCCCACTAGAAAACCAAGAGTTAAGATGATCTTTTGGAGTTGTCTTGAGTTAAAGTTACTGGATGCCTTCATACTTGCTTATCATTGAATATAGGCTAACCACAAGGGATGGGCAGGACCCCGGGAAGGGCGGCACCTCTCCAACAGCCCAGTGACTTAGACTCAGCCATGAGCTGGCAACAGCTGCTCCCAGTTTCTGGAACATAAAAGTCTTGATCCTGAAGGGGTGGGATCTGGGTGATGCACCCCAGCATCAATCACTATAAGGAAGGAGAGCTGAGTATTTTCTCTCACAACACAGATGAATATACTTCTTGGTGTGTATTGATGTGGAAAATTCTTGTTCCCCGATGTTCACAAACATGAAGCAGTAGAGGGCCTGTACCAGGATTGTCAGGGAAAATAGACTGTGTAGTCAGAAGGAAAAGACCCCCAAATCTCTGGAAGGACATATTTATAAGGGTCGTCAGTTCTACAGCACAATTCTGAGCAAGAAATAAAAGGAAGCAAACTGAAAGACTGTTTAATACATTCTATCATCCATCTTCTGTCTTTTATGTACTGGGAATTTTTGGTTGGTTAAAAATTTTCAGAATTGGTTAAATGACTTTAGGGTTCCCTTTGTGGAACACTGAGCCCAAGTTTCTTGAGGTACCTGTTAAAAACATCAGTTCCCAAGCCCCATACAAATTCACTGAATGAAACTTTTTACATAATAATCCTGGAAATAAAAATTAAAAAAAACCACAGTGGATGATTTTAATGATCATTAATATTTGAGAATCTCCACTTGAGAAAAATTTACACAATCGAAAAGGTAAAAGGAGAATCAGTCAGGCAGAATGTCTTCTGCAGAATGCCCCACCCTGAGAAGTTGATAGAATTCTTTCTCATACATCTGACCCTGGAAAATAGTATATATATATATACTATTATATATATATATATATATACTATATATATATATACTATATATATATATAGGCTCTTTATAAGGCATAGAGGCTCTGTCGTTCATGGTTTCTGGTAAAAATACTGCATGATTTTTCTGGATGTTAGATGTGTAATATTGTTGATGGCAGTGTTAATCATCTACTCTCTGAATGGTGTGAGGGACAGACATGGCCAATGTATAAGGAAGGCACATGGGGTTGGATTTTCTTCATTATGTTTCATATCTAAATCTATTAGCCTTCTCTTTCTTCACAACCATGAGGTTTGTGCATTGCAGTATATTGGTGAAGCAGCACTCCAAAAATAGATACAAACATACATATGCGATGTCTGTATTAGTAGTGTTTGCTGATTTCCATGGTATAAATGCTCAAGTCATGGCAAATTTCAAGTTATCAATGGTTTAACATTGGCTTGCAAAATTCATGAATGTAATCAATTCTTCTAATCCCAGGAAGAACTTATTCCACCAAATACTGGAATGTCTACTTTAATTCTTATACTACCCCAAATTTCACCTCAGTATAATTTCCCTGTCTTTAGACAACTTACTTTCATATTTGAATTAAATTTGTAAATCAGAGGTCAGCCAACTTCACCTGAAATGGGCCAGATAGTAAATATTTAGGCTTTGTGGGCCGTAGGGTCTCTGTCAACTACTCAACTCTGCTCTTGTCGTGCAAAGGCAGCCATAGACAATATGCACACAACTGGACATGGCTGTATCTCACACTTTGTTTACAGAATCATGTGGTGAGCTGGATTTGGCTTGCAGATTGTAGTTGGCTGATCCCTGTTCCAAATCAATTGGGCTTATAGAGTTTCTTGAACAGTACCTATTGCCCCTGGACCCTTAGGGTTTCTGGTGAAGTGGGAATTATATTTTAAGTGTGGTACCCATACCTGCAGGAGTCACATTTAGACTGAGTGTTCCCCACCAGGAGGAAGGAAAACAACAGCAGAGACTTTTTCCCTTCTTAAAATGATCCGAGAAACGAATAGACATAAAGGAAGATTACATGATGGGGGAAGGCACTGCCTTAGCTTCACTAACATATGAGCTCAATACAAGTTCAGCTGTGGCTCAAGCTTGACCTGCTAAATTATTTTCCCATGCTCATTTCTATCATCTGGAAGATTTTTCCCAATCACTATAATTGCAGCTCACAAACCTACGTGGACAATAAAATTAGACAATATGAGATAAACTAGATGTCTTCAGGAGGGAGGCAGACCCATGGAAAAATCAGTTGTCCTTTGGATGTCTACAGACTTAATTAGGCTAATCACTTCATCCATCTTAACTGGGGAGGTCTGTTTCATGACATGAAGGCTGGGGAGGATATTGTTTTGGTAACAATGCTTACCTTGCCAGAATGGGGATGTCAGTCTTCTCTCTGCTATAAGATCTGAAGTTCAATTTCATGGCATTTAGAGATGATCTAAACCAGTTTGGACAGTCCAAGCTTTCCATGTGCTTCTGTCACATGAAACCCACTATTTAGCCATTGAACTTTATGTACCAATACACTGAAATATAAGAGTATACAGAGACCCACAAATGTCTCTCTGAGATCAAAACAGGAATGAGAGAGGAAAGAGGTGGCTCATAAACTCAGCATTAATGTGCTGCTAGCAAGTCTGCATACTCTTCCACATTTTCCCCTAGTGATTGCTCAAAAATAACATTTGAAGAAATGATTATGGAAAAAATTAAATTAAAAATAATAAAAATTATTATGATTTTTAAGCCATTTTCAATTAAGCCGCATGTGAAAGGCAATAGTTGGTTTAGGTGAATACTTTGAAAAATGTTTATTTATATTTATCAGTAATAAGTACCAGACAACTGCATGGTTCAGAAGATCTGAGATGGGATCGAACAAACCCTTATGAATTCTATCCAGCGCTCTGGAAGGAGTGCTCTCTGACATGGTTGTTTTCCTTCCTCTTGGTGGGGAACACTCAGTCTAGATGTGACTCCTGCAGGAGGTGAATTCTGAGACCCCACGAGTTCCCTACATGTGCTACAGGCCAGATATCAAGAAATGAATGCCGTTTTAGCACATGTATCATGTGATAAGCACAGAGGGACCCTTCATGGCCCTTTGTTTTTTCCCACCCCCATGAGTCAGGGGCAGTTTGTGGAGCAGGAGACTCAGGGAAGTAGCAAGTGGCTGTTCGAAGTCCATGGAGTTAATAGAAACTACTACGGGTGAGGTGGACAATGAGGAATTATGTTCCAGTTAGTCAGCCATGCTCTTGGTCTCAGAGGGTCCCTGAAAATCTGTTGTAGAGACAAAACCAAGGGGAGGGGAATCTCCTCTGTCATACTTCTAGGAAGCAAATGTTCTATTTCATTGAAAGACTGCTAGTCATGCAGTCATGGGTGGCTCAAAATAAATCTATGTCTATAGTGGCTCAGTCAGTCCAGGATTCTAAAATGTCTTTAAATTTGTGAGATAATCTTGGTGTTTTTTTTCTCTTATTTTGGAATTTGTTGTTTAGTGCATGACACAGAAGTAGTCCACAATCACCGATAATAAATCTGCTTACGAGTCCAGATTTTCTGGACTAATTTGTGTCCAATTTGTGAAGTCTGATTAGATGCAATAAACTTTTCTCCAGAGGGATTTTCTCTACACACCAGAGATGGAATTGGAACAACTTGCCTGACTAGCTTTGTAACTTTATAGGAGTCTGGGAAGTTAAGTTGCCTCAGAACTTGCTATATTATCCTGGGATTAAAGTGTTTCCAGATCAGCTCACATTAAGAGCCAATAACAGAAACAGGCTCCCGATGTCTCTCTGGCCTTGAGTAGGTATCCATTTACATTTTTAGACTAGGGAGGAAAATCCACCATTCCTCGATAAGAGGAATTTAAAGGATTTCCTTCTAATACAAATATATTGAATTTCAGAGAAGTATTGCCTTATTTAAGATTACGTATGAGCAGGTTAAATTCATCATCAAAAGGGCATTCTACAAGAGGAAATAAAAAATCAAAACAAAAACAAAAAATAATGGGAAACATCTATAAAGCCAAGTTTCAAAACCCATTTGTTGAATAAGCTACTAATGTAGAAGAGGAGCATGGAAAATAGGAATTCCTTCCTAAGTTTATTTAGGCAGAGAGATTTATCTGTTATATAGGAGGCCTCTTGGAGATAAGCAAATAAAACAGTTTCTCTAAAGAGCAGGCAACTACCTTTTGTCTTTGTTGGTTCTTGCATGTGCATGACTCTTGGCATAGTGTGGATATTCTGTTTGATTGGCCATGCATTCTATAATTCCCTTGCCTGTGATGTAAGCATTTCTTACATGTCTTGCAGTAGCTCATTAGAAAATATCTCTCATTAATAATAATGAGATAGACCAAAGTGATTATCAAGTATCCTTATAGTGGTACTTCATAAAATGCTGTAACGGTTCAACAACTTTCCCTATTTTTGCTATAGCTATGTATAGCCATGTGCTATATTGCCTAATATTTACCTCTAAACCAGCTTACATAAAAAAATTTAAAATACTATTTAAAATACTATTTAAACTTTACCTTCAATAATACCTATGAAAATAGGAGTTTAATGGACTGGCTTAACTAAACTATATATATATACACATATATAGTTTAGTACAAGCATACACACACACACACACACACATACTAAAATATTTCAACTTCATTTTCCCAATTTGTTGCCTAGGTCACATTAATCTGCATCACAGCAATTAAAAATGAAAACAACTAAGTCCTATAATTGGAATGTTAATTTTGTGGAAGATTTTTTTTTATATTTCTGAGTGTTTTTAACTTTTTTAAAAATTATTTTGAGAGATAACGAGTGGGGGAAGGGCAGAAAGTGAGCACAAGAGAGAATCTCAAGCTGGCTCTGTGCTTTTACTGTAGTAATTAAAGTCCTAGGCAGGGCTTGATCTCACAAACCAAGAGCTCATGACCTGAGCCAAAATCAAGAGTCCGATGCCCAATCCATTGAGCAACCCAGGTGTCCCACCAGTCCTGGTATTCTTAAAGTAAAAATGCAAGGAGAGTTACAACCCAGAGAATGGGAAGAAATGTCTGCCACAAAGTTGCTTTGTTCCAGTAGACCAACAAACCAATGAAAACCGAAGCAGCCGCATTTGCTGATCACCTGTATAAAGGTTAGAATCTCTGCACTTTAAGAGATAGGATTTGACAATCGTGAATCTTAGGAATCTGACCTTCCCTTTTCACTGTTTTTCCTTAAGCAGTTTCAAAAGGCGAATCCCAAATTTCAGCTCCAGATTTAAAAACAAAAAACAAACCATGATGTTTCAGAGGGCAGCGTTACTTAAAAAAAAAAGAAAAAAAAGGGGTGGGGTGGGGTAGGGTGGAATGTATACACTAATAACTAGAGACATATAATGAAATTGCTCCCTCAACCAGAGCTTTAGTGAGCTTGTTAGATGCTATAATAAATCCTTTGTCTGGAAGGGTCCACCTCTAATTACCAAAAGTTGCAAGAACATTTACTATAATAATTAAAGTCAATTACCTTTACTTCAGGATCAAAAACATTATCTACTGTGCTTACATATTCTAATTTCCACAAATCTAACAATCTCACATTGCCATAGTGACTACTGGATCCATGGTTACCCCCCTGCACACCTGAAGAAGGAAATTCAATCATGCAGTGTCTGTATGTTAGGTGGTTGTGTTCTGCAAAATCACCAGGTCTCCTGCTCACTGTGGGCTGGAGAGTCTCCTCTCATGAAGTAAATGAGAAAAACTGGAACTTCCCTCTTCGTAATTAGTTGACACTTAGAATTTGGAGGGGAGAAATACAGCTACTGGTGACAATATTCTTAACTGAAAAAATATAAACCTTAGTTTCAGCCTAACAATCTGGCCTATTGAGGTCAACCTGCCTATTCGAAGTTACGAAAGATATTTAGAAATCCTAAACTGATTTTCACAAGGATGATGAATTTCTGAAATCCATGTCCTAGAAGTAATTTATTTTGGATCCATAGCTCCATTTGATATGTCAAAGCAAGATATCAACTTATTACATCTTCAGAAGGGTGTGTGTGTGTGTGTGTGTGTTGGATTTGATTTATTTATTTAATTTTTTTTTTGCAAATAGTCAGAACAGCATGCACAGTACTACTGGATTACCCAGAAAGAGAGAACAATATTAGGGAAATGTAATGATATCTCTAATGATACTAGAGAAATCTAAGTTCTATCACCCATTTGTTTGAAGGTAGATGTGTGATGGTCATGATTTTTCCAGGGCAGCAGTGTCAGCCCTTCTAAAAGGTAATTTTTTTTGCAGATAATGAATTTTGTAATAATTATTTATGGATAGGTATTGAGGGATGTATAAACATTGGGAAGGTTTCCGTTGGTTAGACCTAGGACTCTTTCGTTAAGAACACAGTAATGCTGACCCTAAGTGTTTAGTTCTGGAAGGAAACTCAGAAATCAGTTAATCCATAAGGTTTCTTGTAACAATAAGAAAACAGAAGCCTGTAGAGGTTTGGTGAATTGCCTGAGGTCTCATGACCGAACCCTGAGCCAGGCCTTGAGCTTACATCTTTGACAAATGATCTACATTTTCGAGTTCAGTGCTCATGTTGTACTTTGATTTCACTCTGATTTACAGAACCAGAAAACACAATGTAACCAACATGCTCATGACTATGCTGGAAGAGCAAGGAGCCTTTTTACTGCTTGATTGAATCCTAAGAGAAAAACTCTGACTTTCCCAAGACCTGCTTAGGAAAAGATAGTCACTCTCACTGATCAGAAGAAAAACTATTAGAGATGCTTTGGTTGTCATCGGTCTGTCCATCACAAGTGACAACATATGGGAAAGCTGCTTATGTGCTGATTGGCTGCTCAGAAAAAAGCGCATTCCTGATGAGTGCACCCCCCCTTTCTTTAGGATCCAGATTTAGCGTCCTTCCTTTCCTAGTCTTTCAGATTAATTTTCAAGATCTAATTTTTGGTTCAATGAAAAAGTTTGACCTAGAATATCAAATTAGAAATTTATAATGTGACTCTCATTTTCTAAAAATGTGCACATTTATTAGTGTTACATATTCCATATTCAGGATATGCTATATATTCATTTATCGGATAGTGACTCTTCAAAATAAGTAAGTTTGAGCATAGCAAAATAAGATGAATTCTTGAGTTACTAACCCTTTTTCATTATAAAGCTGTGTTGAAGTATATTCCTTTTGGTCTCTGACTTCACTGTACCCATCTGTAAGTGTGTCCATCCATATAAGTTGTTTGAAGATATTTTTTCTGCCTTAGGAACAAAAACTGTATCATTGTTTTCTTTTCCATATGAAATTTTATATGTGGAGATTTCTCAGTAGGAATAAAAAGGGATTCCAGAAATATTTCACATTGTATATGGCTTGAAACTTGCACTCCAACATTGAGACCTGATGTGACAAATACCCTTTGGAAGAATGAAGCTATCAGCAAAATGCCCTGGAGGATAATAAAACTCAGGAAGTAAAGAATAGTGTGTATATGAGATGATGGATCTGTGACCTACAAAGCAGACTCTATAAATTCTGGCCATGAATACTGGATTAAGAACAGTTCTCCTTCCCTAATGAGCTTGGTGCCCTCTTATGAAATGGCTGGTTCTGCTCTCCATTAAGGAGCATTAGGCCCCTGAAATGCAGTTCACACAGTAGAAGCAGCTCACCCATGGGACTGATTGGTCTCCAGAGAAAGGATAGAAGGACACATTTGAACTACAATCTCAAAGATCATTAAAGAAAGGGAAGAGGTAGGTAATTGGGGATGGTATGATAGAGGCACAGGGATGGAACCAGGAATCCCTAAAGAATTACTGTTTATCACTTGAAACACACAATGAACTGAGTTGACATTTGTATTTGATTATTTTTAATAGAAATGGAGACTCTAACTTCCAGATTGTATTAATATACTAGATGTAGGTTTATCTTTCAATCATATTTTATTTGATCTTACATAGAAAAGTTTATAAAAACAAATTCAAAAGAACTTAAAAAAATACTTTAAGGAAAATTTGAAAGTTAAATTAAACCTCCTCAACGAGCACCTCATGTATACAATTCAAATTCTAAGATACTTGCAAATGAATATTAATAATGTACATGAAACAGATAACTGTATTAATAATAAAAATTAGTCCATCTGCCTCCTAGTCACTTAATGAAAATTAGTATCACCAAAACATCTACCCCAATTTCTATTTGTTTTCACATGAACTTTGTGTTGATTATTCCATAGTTTAAGAATTGTTCCATGGATATGATACCATAGCTTACTAGGTTTCACTCTCTACATGTATACATATATGAAATCATTCACTTCGTATATTCCTAAATACTAGTTTCTTTAGTTTCCATTTTTTATACCTTAAGATGGAATCATTTTACCACTTGATTTTACTAAGCCTTAATATTAAGGAGTTTTATCTATGTTGATACATGTAGCTCTCCTTTTTCACTTCCTGAATAGAATTTTGTGTGGATATGTCCTAGTTCGTTTGTTTACCTATTCTGCCATGATGAACAACTCGTTGGTTCCCAGTATTTTTTGTTTTGCTTTGGGTATGTGTCTATTTTAAACACATCAACTATAAGTTTTCTTATATATATTTCCATGGATACATTTCAAGACTTTTTCTAGCATACATACCCAGAGGTAGAACTGCTAGAATATAAAGTATGTGCACCCTCAAGTTTAGGAGATAATGCCAAAATACTGAGAGAGTTCTATACTGCCCAGAACTATATAAGAAATTGTATTCCAGGGCACCTGGGTGTCTCAGTTGGCTGAGCCTTTCACTCTTTATTTTGGCTCAGGTCATGATCCCAGGGTCATGTGATTGAGCCCTGCATCAGACTCCACACTGAGTGTGAAACTGCTTAAGATGTTCTTTCTCCCCCACTCATACACACACTCTCAATCTATAAAATAAAAGAAAGAAATTATATTCTGAGTCCTTGCCAGCAGTTGGTGTTGAATTTACCATTTTTTTGACAAAGTAATGTAAAATTGTTTTCTTGATTTTTGAATTCACTATTCTTTTTTTTAATTTTTTTAAACATTTTAATTAATTATTGAGAGACAGAGAGAGACAGAGCATGAGCAGGGCAGGGGCGGGCAGACGGGGCGACACAGAATCTGAAGGAGGCTCCAGGCTCTGAGCTGTCAGCACAGAGCCCAACATGGGGCTCGAACTCACAAACTGCGAGATCATGACCTGAGCCGAAGATGGATGCTCAACCGACTGAGCCACCCAGGCGCCCCTGAATTCGCTATTCTTAATGCTAAAGAATTTAAGGAAATTTTCCTCTATTTTTTAGAATGTTTATTTTTTGAGAGAGCGGGAGACAGAGCATGAGCAAGGGAGGGGCGTAAAGAGAGGGATATAGGCTCCAGGCTCTGAGCCATCGGCACAGAAACCTACGTGCGACTCAAACTTGGGAACCATGAGATGATGACTTGAGCCAAAGTCAGATGCTTAACCAACTGAGCCACTCAGGCACCCCAGAACTTTTCCTTTATTTACTCATCATTTGTGTTTATTATTCTGTAAATAGGTTATTCTGTAAATTCTATTTACATATTTCATTGACTAATTTTCAGTTTTTCACTCCCCTGTAATAGAGTTCTACTTTTGCATCCTTGTTAGGTATAAACAGCCTCTTGGTGGAAGGGCTGAGTTTTCCTCTTGACTGTGGGCTTGGCCATTTCACTCATTTCGGACAATGAGTGAAATAAGACCTGAGACAAAACAATGTAAACAGTGAATTGAAATGCACTTAAATGTGGGGATTTCAGTCATGCCTTGAAGAAAAAAACTATAGGTAGCTGTTATTTACCACTTCCCAGCTTGGGCCCTAGCATGAGACACAAAGTACAGAGCTGCTCAGCAGAACAAGACACATGAGAAATAAACAGTTTTTCTGGTATACCGATGTGTAACTGATAGATATTTGATATTTTTATTGGATTTGATATATTTTCCTTATGGGTTTGTAGGAGCACTTTTTTACTCTGATTTCTAATTCTTTGTGCTCCCAAATTATTGCTGGTTTTCACTCCATTTGTTTTACAAATAGAAATTCTTAATATATTATAATTTATTGATCTTTCCTTTTTTGTTAGTGGTGTGTGATTGTGTGTGTGTGCGTGTGTGTGTGTGTGTGTGGTAAGAAATCCTTCTCTACTCTCAAGTTCATGGAGACACCATCTTCTATTTTATTCTAATAAATTTTATGTATGCTGTGGGGTAGGTACTCAATCTTTTGCTCCTTATTCAAATAATCAATTGTTGCAATATCATTTATTGAAGAGATGGTCTCTTCCCACTTACCTGTGATGACATTCTGAATCTGTCCAGTTTCTATGAATGTGTACTCTATCAGATTATCTTCATAAAAACAGGCTGTCTTGGTACTTAGACATTTATAAGTTTTGTTATCAGAGAGGACAAATCATTCCACCATATTCTTCATCATCAGAATTGTCTTGGCTATTTTTGGCCATTTTCTTTCTAATATAAATTGTGATTCTAATTCATATATAATTTTCTACCATTCTCCTTTTACTGAGATACCACTGTAATTTATAGTCAGCTAGAATACAAATCTGTAAATAGTGAAATTAAACAAGTGGAGATACTTCTCATTCAAGAAGGCTATGCTTTATAAGGCTATCATAAGATAAATATTTCTAATACAGATTATAAAGATCATCTAGGGAGAGAATCATGGTCTCTATCCATTATTTAATTACCCACTTCAAAAAATTGATTTATATTTTTACCTGTCTTTTTTTCTTGATCCAATTCTTTGTTGCAGATATCCTGTTAAAGAAAACAAGTTATATTACCTTAAGGAGCTCACAGTCTACTAGTTGTTGATGAACTGATAGAAGATATTACAGTGAAAGGCCCTGAAAGAGATTGAGATTGATATTGTTGTGTTTAACTTTTTGCTGTAGCCAGGCAGTTATCAGATATTTGCCTTGATCATTTGGGAAATGCAATCATAACTTCCAGCCCTAACAATGAGTGATGGTCTTGATGCTATAATATTATTGGAAGACAATGAGAATCTCTGTTAATGGGAATATAGGCAAAGAACTCTGTTGTCCTGAAAATAGAGTCTAACCATTTCTCTTTGACTTTGAAAATTTAAGACAGGGAAACATCCAGACTGAAGGCACTAAGGCAACTGCCTTTAGTATTAAAGAATCCAAAGAGAAAAGATCCCATGTCACTAGGAAAGGTAAAGCAATGGGTAAATATTTGGGGTTGTGATACCAAATAAACATACCCAGACCTCAATTTTGAATCCCATACCTATTGATGCAGTCAGTTGTCTTGTGAATAGAGGTCGAGTGCTTTTGGGTAGGTACTGAATCAGTAGCATTGGGACAGGAGCAAGAGTAGATAAACCAAGGTGACCTTGCTATACGTGGCTATATATTACTGGCCAAATGCTGTAATCATCAATAAAGATCCCTCTTATAGTCACAGCTAATCATTAGACACTGCATGAGATTTTATCTCCCCTGTAGGTCTTTGGTTATAGCTTTCCTAAGTCAGCTGTGATTCAGCCCTCTGTACTCCCTAACACGTATACAGCAGTAGAATCCAGGTATCGATCTCCTGGACACCACATGTATGAAGCACTTGAATGTATCATAAAGAAAGAGCAACTAATACTCCCTGAAAAGAGTCAAAGAAACACTTATGGAAGAGGTAAATCATGAGCTAATAATTGAAGATATAGTAGGGGTTTTGAGGTGGTTGAGAGGAAAAGATTCTTGGTAGCCTATGAAAAGCACAATGGTAGAAGTGAATAAATATGGAGCAAATACAATTTAGTAAGAATAGTGAACTATGAGGATTACTAAGTAAAAAAGCTAAATTATGAAGTTCCTTGAGTATTATATGTGCTAGGATAAGCAACTGAAGAATTTTGCACATGGACATGATTGTTTATATATTACATTTAAAGAAGTCTACTCTACTAATGGTTTGGAGAATAGAGAAGAATGAGGGGTAGTATGGTAGGCAGAATAATGGCCACCGAATGATGTCTGCATCTTAATCCCCTGAATCTTTGATTAGGTGTACCTTACATGGCAAAAGGGACTTTGCAGATGTTATTAAAGACTTTGAGGTGGTCAAATTATCCTGGAACATCGAGGTGAACAGAATAGGAAGTCAGAGTTATACAATTTGAGAAGAGTTCAATCTACTGTTGGTGTATTTTAAGATGGAGCCGAAGAGACATGAGGCAAAGAATGCATGTGGCCTCTAGACATTGGAAAGGGCAAAGAAATGGATTCTTCCCTAGCATCTCCAGAAAGGAAACAGCCCTGCTGACACCTTGACTTTAGCCCTGTGGACCCATGTTGGACTTTTAATCTAGAGTGTAAGAAAATAAATTTGTGTAGTGTTTTTAAGCACTTCATTTGTGGTCATTTGTTACAGCAGCCACAGACGACTAATGCTGATGGTGAAGTGACTGGCAGAGAGATGAATGAGGAAGCGACTATAATCCATATCAAAGAATATATTTCATGGAAAGTGGTCATTCATTTTGACAAATGTAAGGTTTCCCCAGAAAGAGTAAATACAGGCAGAATTTGTCCTAATGATTAAATTTTTCAGAGGGACGTGAAACATAATTTGCTTTGAACAAAGATGAATTACTCATTTGCGGTCGATATCTTTCAATGGAGAGCAATGCTCCTTTAGGATATAGAATGAATGGGGCAGCAGGAAAAAATGACAAGCTGTCTAGACTTGAGCCCTAGAAAGAAATGCTTTTTACTCAAATTAGTGGACACTTTACCTGATCTTTTAAGAATCTATTACTTGTAATTAGCTGTGAAGTAGTGACATGTCATTATTAGTTGATAATCAGTCCCTAAAGGATAATGTTTTTCATAGCTCGACTTTAAGGGAGCTTCTGTATATCTTCTGGTGTCAGGGACCTTGGGTTGTGGACCCCAATTTAGTTCTTCTAATGAGTATTTTATTGATTCAATTTACAAACTGTAGGGAGAGTAATGTAAAGGTTAGGAATTCCCACAACTTGGATTCAAATTCTGGCTTTACTAACGAGGAGCTATGTGGCTTTGCTTGAGTATCTGTGTCTTCACAGGCTCTTTCCCCATCTGTGAAAAAGGATGACCAGCTATCTTGGGTATTTCTTATGGCATTTAAAAAAGATAGTTAAATAGTGAGTGTGATATCTAGCACATGGAATAAACGTACATTAAAATGTACTTAATACCATAATAATATTTATTATTTACATTCACAAGCACATGGTGGGGGAGGTGCTCCAAAGTGAATGGGCAACGTGAGAAACATGTATCGCATTCCGAGTATTGTATTATAGATATGTGTAATGTTATCCTCCTTTCCTGCTAATCTTTACACTCCTATGTAGCAGACGAGGACTATATGACACCGGCAGTTTGCTAGATAGCCCAGAAAGGTGAAGACTATGTTTTCTGTATATATTGGTAAAAAGGGTAGGGGAAGAAAGACTTCCAAAAGGGCCTATAATTTGAATTGTAGTTTGAAATACAGTAACAATTTCAGAAACTGAATAGAATGTTCAAGAAAAAGAGAAGGGGAAGGGGAAGAGCAGTAATATTGTTAACCGTGGGGATAGGGTTTAGTTTGACTAAAGATGTAGGATGTTCTTATGAGGGAAATGGATGGCTTATCAAATTTACAGATTTCAGAAAGCACTGAATCTTTTTTTAAGGGCTTATTTATCTTCTAACTGAAATCTGGTATCTTTTGCCCACCTTCACCTGATTTGCTCATCCTCCACCCTGTTTCTGGTATCCACCCATCTGTTCTATTTACCTATGTGTTCATCTATTTTAGATTCCACATATAAGTGTAATAGTATGGTGTTTCTTTCTCTGACTTATTTCACTCAGCATAATGCCCCAGGGTCTACCTCTGTTACTGCAAATGCCAGGATTTTCTTCTTTCTTGTGGTTAAATAATATTACTACATGTGTATGGGGGGGGAGGTCTGTGTGTATATCTCACATTTTCTTCATACATTCATCTATTGATGGACACTTAGGTGTTTCCATGTCTTTGCTATTGTAAATAATGCTGTAATGTATATGCAGGTACAGATATCTTTTTGAGATAGTGATTTCATATTTTTGGATAAATACTCTAAAGATAGTGATTTCATTGTTTAGATAACTACTCTAGGAATTGATAGATTATATGGTAGTTTTTTTTTTACTTTATTGATGAACTTTCATACTGTTTTTCATCGTGGCCATATCAATTGATATTCCCATGAAGCAGTGTGCTGGGGTTCCCTTTACTGCACATCCCAACTAACACTTACTATTGTTTTTTTTTATCATAATCCTTCCAGTTGTGAGTTGATACCTCATTTTAGTTTTTATTTGTATTTCCCTCATTAATGATAATGATCACCTTTTATGTATCTACTGACCACGTATATATTTTCTTTGGAAAAAATATCTGTTCAGTTCCTCTGCACAATTTTTAATCAGATTTTTTTTTCTGTTGAGTTGTATGGGTTGAAATAACACTGAATTTTACACTGGGGTACACACATCACTTAATGGTGAATGAGAAGTCCTTAATTAGACTGGAGCTCTAATAGGATGATCTTGGTAGACATGTGCAGACAGAATGGAGAGTAAGATGTCTGAGGTCAGATCAGCAGGAAAAAGATAACTGATCATGAAGTAATGCCAGTCTGAACTAGGGGACAAATGTAGGGGACTAAATCTAGAAACATTAAAATGTAAAAAAGACAAAGAGTCTATTAATAAGTGACTTGAAAAATACATGTAGTTACTATAATAGGAAGAAACACTAATCATCCATTAAAAATAGCAAAAGAATTCCTTCTACATTTACTGACATGTCAAGAAATTCATCATTTACTATTAAGAGACAAAAAGCAAGATACAAAATAATATGTATCCTATGCTATCATTAGTATCAAGACAATATACAAACATTCTAATAAAGATTACTTATTAGAATGGAGATAAAGAGAGGACTATTTTTAATTTTATAATAGTGTGGTACTTGAATTTTTTTTTACAACAAACATACATTATTTTAACCATAAGATTTCAATGTAAAACAATAATGAGGTTTGTAAATTAGACTATCAATAAGATTATAAATTTCCAACTCCCCTTGAAGGCAAAGCAATTTGCACATAGCAGATTCTCAATACTTATTTGTTTGGCTGAATGAAAGACTAAAATAAGAGACCATATCCTGTAGAATTCTGAGATAATGGATCAAATTTTTAAATTACTCTGGATCATGGGACCTTAAAATTGATCTTCCGATGACAATCCTCTATAAATTATCAAAACAGATTGTAGTTAATACCTCAGCTTTTTCCGCAGACAAATGGGAGTTGCTGTTGCATTCTGTTAAAGAGATGTTAGGGAAAAATCCGATTTGTGGGAGGACTATCTAATAGTGAAGTTGAGCTGCTCTAAAGTTGCCATCTATAAATGTTTAAAGCATAAGATTTAAGAACTGGTGTTCTGTTACTCAGTTTTCTACTTCATAGTGGGACTTAACTTCTATAAACCAAGTGCTGCTATAGTACAAGTGCTGCTCAGAAGCACAGGGCTCAGGCATGGACTTGTTAGACTGCCGTAAATCCGCCTCCCTCATGGGTACTAACGCAGAAATTCTGCAATTCAGGTGCCTCGTGGTTTTTCACACATCCGTGTTTTAACAAAAGTAAGATTAGAATTATTCTTCCAGTAAATTTGACTTTATTGAATACCAATCTCTCTGGGTCTACAGTCATAATAAATTATATATAATAATTATAGATGCAATTTTTGTGGTCTCTATTTTCTTATGAGTCTGTGAGTGTGAGGATAGACATCCTGTACCTCCACATCAATTAAATTTACCACACACTCCTGGCACCAAAGCTGTAGTAACATACATTATTCATGTTGCCAAGAGTACCTCGAATACGTTCTTGAAAATTAATCTTCTGACCACTGCCAATCACATTTACTAAAAAGCCATCCAATTTTGTCAAGATGCAGAATGATAGCTGTTCCCAAACATTGTCAGCCAACCTTCTTAAAATGTCTGGAGGGCAATTCTCCTGTATCCAAAACCAAGTTTAAAAACCTTAAGGAGAACACCAGAATGAATCTGTCAAAGAAATGTGAAAGAAAACCATTTTGCCCTCAAGAAAAAGAAAATCCATGAAAAAAATCAGAAGTAGACAGCTAAATTAAACGTACTGTTTTCTCCATCTGTCCCCTACAGGAGAAAATGAAATGGCCCCTTGCAGAAAGCAGCTTACTTTCTTATTGGCTGTAATACATACAAGCACTTTTGAGTTACTTGCAGTCCATTCTTTTTGTCAGTAAGCACAAAAGGAGTATCTAGGAAGAAAGGACTCTGTACTCTTGAAGTTTGCAGTCAAGCAGAGCATGAGAGCCATTGATACATGTAATAAAAAGGCAGGTTTAGCTCTAAGAACCTCTCTAAAAAGATCAAAAGAAAAGATTCCTCCTCCTCCTCCTCATCATCATCATTGTTGGCATCACTGTTATTATTGCCTCCTTCTCTTTCCCACCCCCATTATTTTTGCTGTCTTTTTCATCACCATCATCATTGTCATGACTGATATTCTCTTCCTCCTCCTCTTTGTTATCTTTGCCCCCACTACCATGACAATAATCACTCTGTTCAGGGCTTTAAAGACATGACTCCTAGAATCTCAGTAAGGTAAGTGCTATTATTACCATTTTAAACATGAAACGATGAACCTGAAGCAGAGATGAGTTCAGCCACTTGTCCAAGTTCACAGGGAACATGAAGTAATAGAACCAGGCCTGACAACAAAATATAATTATCCTGAACAGGTTAAATCCTTTCCAGAGTTTCTAATTGGAATTAGCCCTTTAGAACCAGAAAGACTGCAGGAGACCATGTATCTTTCTGCAAGCTCGACCCAGATAGAAAGAGCCATGTGGAAAACGTTCTCTGTGTCTTGCTTCTTCCTCGTGATCTGCTACCCACGTCTACAACTTTTACGTGGAACTCAACTCCTGATTCACAGCTTGTAGCACACCTCCCAGTTGGATTGGACCTGCCTACCCAGAAAGTAACTACAATGCAGTGAGCCTTATTTGGGAGTTTCTAACCTCACGTGATTTCTTTCTTCAATAAGAGTCCTGGGGCCATAGCTTAGCTCTGCTGTGAAATCTGTGACTCCAGGAATATATCTGTTCTTAAAGCTTTAAATTATCTCTCTGTAATTGGCCTGCGTGAGGTGACTGATGCAGTGTAATCATTTTAAATTTCTTTTCAGAGTTAAGATATTTTTTTAGTTTATTTATTCATTTTTAGAGAGAGTGCATGAGCAGCGAAAGGGCAGAGAGATAGGAGAGGGAGAATCTCAAGCAGGCTCCATGCTGTCAGCTCAGAGCCTGATGTGGGGGCTAACTCTTGTGAACCATGAGATCATGAGCTGAGCTGAAATCAAGAGTCAGATGCTTAACCCACTGAGCCACACAGGCATGCCCAGAGTTAAGATTCTATATGCTATTAACTATAATTAAGATTTTATATGTCAAACATAAATTTCCTTAGTTTATATCATAGGCGAATTAGTTATTTAAAGAAACATTCAAGTTCTTCTACCCAATAATTATATTATTTCCACTAAAATGGAAAAACACTACCCATAGTAGTGCTCCCCACAGTAACAATTGGTAAGATTTTAGAAGTTTTCTTTCCCACTTTTTTTGTTCTCTGGATAGATTTTTAGATAATAATGAATATGCTATATATATAACTTTGTACCTTTATTCACTTGCTGAAAAGCATAAACAATTACTGTGGTTTTACAGGCCTGTAGCAACACAAATAACTGGCAGCATAATAATAATTGCATGTGAATTGATGTACTGCTTTTAGCACAAGTGATCCTAGACTACAATTTCTTAGGCCATTTCCAATTTCTCATTGAAATACAGCAGTGAACATCTTAACATGTAGATGATTCTGGAAATACACCGTAATCAAAAGTCTAGAAAATACACTAAGGATCGCCAAAGTGCATTCACATTTCGTCAGACATTTTAAGTAACTCCCTTGTCAAGAAGGTGGTTGACTCTGTTGAAAAATACGACCCAAGGCCACGGATCTAATTAATGGCAGAACTTGGCACTCAAACATGGACTTTCTGATCCAAGTCATGCTGATAATGCTCTCTCTCTCTTTCTGTTCTCCCTGAGGAAACCTCATCCTTCATTGGGCCCTTGTAAACCAACAACACTAAAAACCAATGATTCCAAGTCCCAGCCTCCTCCAGAGTTCCACACCCATATTTTTTACTGCCTAGAAATGTGCGTGTGTGTGTGTATGTGTGTAATTTTTTTTCTGTAGATATTCCTGTGGAATTTCAAATGTAATTCTTCTCCCACTGAACTTTCTTTCATCTGTTTCTCCTCTGGTTTCCTCTGTGCCATTATTGCAACTCCAAATCTTTCTTTCCACCTTTCTGACAGTAAGTCATAGTGTAAGCCCAGCAAATTATTTTCCTGAATATTTTCTTTAAAAATATGGTCTTCCTTCCCTATTTTCACAGCCAATGTTCAGGCCACCATCGTTTCTACTCTGGATGACTGAGACAAACTCCACTTATTATCCTGGCCTTTTTCCCCCTGATCTACTCTTTACACTGTATCCAAAAGTCTATATCTAAAATCATAATATCCTTTTCAGACAAAAACCATCAATAACTCCTTACCATACTCCTAATCCTTACATATATGCCCAGCTCTTCATGATCCATTACCAAACCAACACCCCCAACTTCATCTCTCTCCTTCCCCATTTCATCAATCATGTCAAATTACTAATGGAGACCCCCATATTTTCTGAACATTCAGGCATTCAGGCACTCCCTCCTCTCCCAGATTTTTAACTAGCCCTGTTGTCTTTTTCTCCTTCAGTGAAACTTCTACTCCTCTTCCAATATCAGCTATCTCTTCCCCTTAAAATCTGTAATTGTCTCATGCAAAGGTGTTACAACTTCGTATATGCTCATGTTGGTTTGTGCATCAGTGTATTAACCCAGAAATTCTACCCTTTCACCTCAGTTTGCTCCTGCATCTCTCTCTCCTTATTCTCCTTTCTTCACTAAATATGCTTCAGAGCATATTTCATTCATCCATGGGACCAAAACAGGAGGCATTTTTTCCCAACATCTGGAAGTTAGTAACTGTACTTTGTGCTTTTTTTATGGTGCCACATTGTCTATAATACAAAGTTTACTTTCACTGTCCCAAAACAATCCTTCATGGAGGGGATTCTCTGATGTTTATGGAAGAAATTGTGTTACTCACAAGGATATGTTATACAGACACATGGT
This sequence comes from Paguma larvata, assembly GCA_030068075.1. NCBI lineage: Eukaryota > Metazoa > Chordata > Mammalia > Carnivora > Viverridae > Paguma > Paguma larvata. Next base: position 37,524,547 of record CM057837.1, on the reverse strand, counting down.
CAGAGGGAACTAGGCATGGCTCAGAACCCAGAACGTTAAAGGTGAAAGGGTGCCAATAAATAACTCAAATTTTATTGTTAGATTTCTTTGTTTTTCCAAGATTCAAGCATTAGACTAGCTCTAATAATTATTTCTCATATGAGCAGTTGGCATGATTTGAACTGTAAAGAAAATGAGTACAGACTCCAATGTCTATTAAATCATCAAACCAGCAGCTTTATATATGTTTTTATAACTTTTATTTAATTATTTCTCTCCATAGACTGTGTGAAATATATTGAGCGGGGTTGTTCTTTTGGTGTGAAGTTGAATTATATTTCTTTATATATACATATATATATATGTATACATGTGTATAATTATATATATATAATTTGTAAGCAGCACCTAATTTAAAATAAGGAGACTTGAAGGAATTTGTAGATAATTTCATATTTTTAAAAATATATTGACATCTAGTTTGTAGGCTTTGATATCTCCATTTAAAAACTAGAAGGAGGGCGCCTGGGTGGCTCAGTCGGTTGAGCGTCCGACTTCGGCTCAGGTCATGATCTCACAGTCTGTGAGTTTGAGCCCCGCGTCGGGCTCTGTGCTGACAGCTCAGAGCCTGGAGCCTGCTTCGGATTCTGTGTCTGCCTCTCTCTCTTCCCTTCCCCCACTTGCACTCTGTCTCTCAAAAATAAATAAACATTAAAAAAATTAAAAGAAAAACTAGAAGGAAAAATCTATTGCTTCATTATTGGTGTAAATGGATGCAACCAATTTCTGTACGTTGATTTTGTATCCTGCAACTTTGCCGAATTCATGGATCAGTTCTAGTAGGCTTTTGGTGGATTCTGTTGGGTTTTCCATGTAAAGTATCATGTCGTCTGCGAAAAGTGAAAGTTTGACTTCCTCCTTGCCTATCTTGATGCCTTTTATTTTGTTTTGTTGTCTGATTGCTGATGCTAGGACCTCCAACACTATGTTAAATAGCAGTGTTGAGAGTGGACATCCCTGCCGTGTTCCTGATCTCAGGGGGAATGCTCTCAGTTTTTCCCCATTGAGGATGATATGAGCTGTGGACTTTTCATAAATGGCTTTTATGATGCCTAAGTATGTTCCTTCTATCCCGACTTTCTTGAGAGTTTTTATTAGGAAAGGATGCTGTATTTTGTCAAATGCTTTTTCTGCATCTATTGACAGGATCATACGATTCTTTTCTTTTGTTAATGTGATGTATCACGTTGATTGATTAGTGAATATTTAATCAGCCCTGCAACCCAGGGATGAATCCTACTTGATCATAGTGAATAATTCTTTTTATATGCTGTTGGATTCGATTTGCTAATATCTTGTTAAGAATTTTTGCCTTCATATTCATCAAGGATATTGGCCTGTAGTTCTCTTTTCTTGCTGGGTCTCTATCTGGTTTGGGAATCAAAATGATGCTGGCTTCATAGAATGAGTCTAGGAGTCTTCCTTCCATTTCAATTTTTTGGAACAGCTTGAGGAGGATAGGTATTAACTCGGTTTTAAATATCTGGTAAAATTCCCCAGGGAAGGCTGTAAATGTAAAATTAGTCCACACTCATTTTCTCTTTCTAGTTTTTAAATGGAGATAATCAAAGCCTACAAACTAGATGTCAATATATTTTTAAAAATATGAAGTTATCTACAAATTCCTTCAAGTCTCCTTATTTTAACTTAGGTGCTGCTTACAAATTATATATATATATATATATATACACATATATATATATATATACACACACACACATACATATACATATATATAAAAGTATACATAAAGTATACACACACACACACACACACACATACAATTATATACATTTACAGTTTCTTATTTTAAAATTTTTTTTAATGTTTATTTATTTTTGAAAGACAGAGACAGAGTATGAGCAGGGGAAGGGCAGGGAGAGAGGGAGACACAGAATCTGAAGCAGGCTCCAGGCTCTGAGCTGTCAGCACAGAGCCTGACGCGGGACTCAAACTCACAGACCATGAGATCATGACCTGAGCCGAAGTCGGCTGCTTAACCAACTGAGCCACCCAGGCGCCCCTACAGTTTCTTAATTCTAGATAAAATCCAGGAAATAGCTGCGAACTCAATCAATCTGTAACAACAGTGATAGGGTCTAAAAAGAGCAAAACTATTTGAGCAGTTTTATTTTATTTTATTCATTTATTTTTTATTTTATTTATTTTATTATCATTTCATAGGTTAAGAGAATTCTGGAAGTTGCGTGTCTAGTATTTAACTTTCAAATCCAACTTTTGATGAGAAAACAATGAGATACTGTATGAATGAGGGTCCTGTATTCTTGCATATTTGTATTTGTGAAAATATGCAAAATTATTTTTTGCTATAGGAAAATAATAGTTGAAAGGTAGAATGAATTGCATTCAGGCCATATTGAATGCAATATGAATTCAAGCCATAATTAAAACGTTCAGTTGTACTGGTGTGTCTGGGTGGTTCACTCGGTTGAGCTTTCAACTCCTGATTTCAGTTTAGGTCATGACCCCAGGATCCTGGGATTGAGTGCCATGTCCGGCTCAGAGCTGAGCTTGGAATCTGCTTGAGATTCTCTCTCTTTCTCTCTCTCTCTCTTTCTCTCTCTCTCTGCTGTCTCACCTGTGCATACACTTTCTGTCTCTCTCCCTGTATCTCTCTCTCAAAAAAAAAAAACATTTGTATTTATTAACATTTCTTTTACAAGATAAAACTCGGTACTGGAATTTTTGGGTAAAATATCTACATATATTCATTTTAAATCTTGAAGATGAATACAAATTGTTTAGAAATAAATGAATACATAGCCAAGGTTATAAAGATGCTTATATACAGCAGTCCTGCAATTTTCCGTCCACAGAAATAATGTATTTCCATTGAAAAAAGATATATATTAATTGTAGTATTTACTGAGGTGGCACCTAAAGAAAGCTTGTAATCTAAGTATCAACATATTGAGGTTCATCAACATTAAAATTGTAGTATGAAAGCGGGGCGCCTGGATGGCTCAGTCAGTTAAGCATCTGACTTTAGTTGAGGTCATGATCTTGTGGTTCATGAGTTTGAACCCTGTGTGGGGCTCTGTGCTGACAGTTCAGAGCCTGGAATCTTCTTGAGGTCCTCTGTCTCCCTTTCTCTCTGCTCCCCTCTCATGCTCTGTCTCTGTCTCTCAAAAATGAATAAATATTAAAAAAATGTTAAAGTTTGAAAAAATGAATAAATAAAATTGAGTGTGAAAGATTCCTGAAACACAAGGATGTGTTGTAATATTACTGAAATGAAAATACATTTACATACAAAAAAATGAAAAGAAAGTTCAGTTTTAGAATTGTGGGTTTGAGTTATTTAAAACTGTCCTAATTATATATTTATTAAAATATACCCAATGTAGCCATTTTTAAAATATGTAAGTATATTTTTTATTTTAGAATAAAATACAGAAAAATTGTGATGACAATGCAGTTACTGAATATTCAGTACCCAGTTTCCTCTGCTAACATCTATTACTATGGTACCTTTGTCACAACTAAGAAACCATCATTATCATCTTATAACATTGATGATTTTGAGAGCAGTGGTCAGGTATTTTGGAGAATGCTCATCTTGTATATTCTCTACGCTGACCCTAGAATCAGCCACTTTTTCTAAGGAGCCCTTGTTCCTTGTATTGGAAAACTATAATAGAAACAGCCAGGGACTGGGCACTGGGTGTAGCCACTTTTTAAACAAATGATTTGCTCAAGGGCTAGCACTCAGCCAATGACATGATAAGAATCATAACCCTGGTGCCCTGAACCTCCACTCTCTAATATTGTGCCAATATGGCCATCTTGTCTCCATGCATTCGGTCAGATAATTGGTCTATAAATACATGGATTTATACCCTCTGGAGAATTTTCACATCAATCTACTCGACCAATTTTAAATTATGCCTTAAATCATATGCCTTTACACTTTTAAATCACATGTAATGACAGAAATGAGTTTTGGTCATTATATATGTCTTTCTCAGCTCTACAGTTGCACAATTACCTTACCACTAACTCCTAAAGAACAAGTAGTTCTTTCTCCTTTAAATTTCCCTGGCCATCAAATTGCAATGTTCCCATTCTTGTGCATGAATAATCCATGAATGAACTTCACATGCAGTCTGACTCTTGACCCTTTCTATATTCCTTGCTCATTCTGAAAGAAATGCTTGACCAATATTCTCCACTATTAATTTGATAGTCTCACCTTTTGCATAGAAAATATTCTGGGCCATTTTAAAATTTCAAGTAGAAGGACTTGACTCTGATTTTATGCTTGGTTTAAACAGCAGGGAGAGTACTTTGATAATAGACATGGTTAAAACTTGTGTTTTATTTTTCTTTACTCAGAAAGTATTTCTGTTTGGTCTTAGAGAATGTTAAACCTCACCCCCCACAGCAAACAACAAAAAACTGGATTGTTTTCCATTTTAATTGGTTTTCAAAAGTTGGGATAAAATGCTCTCAGTGCTTTGCAATACTGAAGTGTTTCTACTAGTTGGTTTTCTTAGACCAGCTCATCACTTCCTATCAAAGGTTAAGAAATAATTGTTTGGGCACTGAATAAACTGATAAGGAACATAAGTAAGGGGGAAAGAAACAAGATTGAAATGTCTAAATTCTATGTTATTTCTAAAGGTTAGGAAAGAATGCATATTTTCTTTCTAAATGTCAATTTAATCTGAATGGCAGTGAACCTCGAATAACATTTGAATTTAATGTAGAACTTTTGAAAATGAAGCAATTGCCTAGCTAACTGCCTGTTTTGCTTTTGGGTGAACTTCACGTTTGGCTTTCAGTTGATGGATAGCTGAAGTATCATTTCCTGTTTTAAATATAAACATAATAGTTGGCTGTTAGAAGTGGGGAGAGAAGCTTTATTTTTTGGCCAGTGATCAACCTGGGATTTTATTTTAGAGGCTCAAAGGGCTGCATAGTGAATGGATTTATACAGTTCATCTGACTGGTTGCCTAGTTAGGATTAGAAGGGACCAAACACTGAACAATATTCTTGACACTCAAAACTGACATTTGGAAATCCTATCCTTTGTCTCCAAACACAATGCTTCTCTCAAGGTGAGAGTCACAGAGGAGGTAAGTGTATTGCAGAATTCTCCACAGGCCCTATATAAGTGAGAAGGGGTTACGAAGACAGCAAAGACAACTGGCTAATAGACTTGAACTTCCTGCTAATCCCCGGGATGACTTGAATAGTTTTGTTTCAACTTTTTAATCTTGACCAAACTATCAACTGAAGGGATCTGGACTCAGTGTATACAAAGTGGGCTCTGGGAAGAGTCAGTGGTCAGAAACGCAGAAAGTCAAAGGAACACTTGGGCTATAGCTGTAAAAAGTTGAATCCAAAGAGATAGTATCCCAGATACTGATAGAGGATTATGGAAGGCAGTCTATGTAGTACCTTGTGCATGTTGGTGGACCAGTCACTCTCTTTGTGTGCTAACTACATGAGTCACTACTAATCTCTGACTCTCAGGAGGTGTCCAGTGTTTCTAATACTCTAGTGGAATTACCAGTTCCTATTTTCTTAATATTTCTGGAATTGTAGGCCTTATTCCTGATAAAATGTCCACTGGATGACATTTCAGAACTCAAGGACATGTGGAAATCATACTGGTCCCTAATTACTGAATAACTTTGGGGAAAGAACCTACTCTCTACTTAGCAGAAAATGATGAAATTATACTAGATTACCAAGGTGTTTAGGATTCTAACATTCTGGAAGCAGAATTGTTTAATATATCAAATATCTAAGACTGAAAAGACCGTATAGTTAAAAACCCCATATACTCCTAGATACTCTCAACAAGCAAACTTGCTAACAAATGTTTAAAAAAATTTGAGTGAAGTTAAATTATTTTAACATGGAATTAACAAAAATCTCCTTCCTAAATTATTCACTAGTGTGTGTGTGTGTGTGTGTGTGTGTGTGTGTGTGTATCTATAGACAGACAGACACACACACACACACACACATCATCTTAGATAATAGTCTCAAAATAGTTCCTTTAACTGCCTTTGTTCTAACCATTTCAAATAGAAAGTCCATAGTTTATGTATCTTGTAGCAAATAAAATTGGAAAGAGAGTTAGGAGGAAAGGCATATAAAGTACACTAATATTAAATTATACTCAAGAGCTGGCTATCCTTAATTGTAATTTCCTTTTTAGTGCAGACAGAGAATGTATAGGGCCTATTTTTGGTCCTATAAAGGAAACTCAACACCACAGTAAGAATAGAACCTCTGGCTAGATCCATACAATGACACTAGAAATAGCTACTTCCCATTCCTCTACTTATTGTAGAGTCAAAATCTCCAACCTGTCATAGGTTAGATCTTCTTAACTGCACATAAAGAGAAGAACAAAAGTCACAGGATGAGTCATTACGTTATGGCAAAACTTTTTTCGGAGTTTGGCAAAGTTACCAAGATGACTTTGACAAATTCTTTATTAGATTTTATCAATGACAAATGTTCATTGCTGATCAATTCTCACATGAATCCAGCACATTGTTCCTTCTTATCTCTTTTGATAATATCATATCTCATCAATGACCTGTCTTCTTTATGTACTGATGCATTATTAGCTTAGCAAGGTGATTGCATTGAACGATTCTCCTCTCCCCTTCTCTCCCTCTCTATCCCCCCCTCCACTCTCTCCTCCAAATTCCATATCCCAGTTTCTGCCATATCTCCCACCAAGAGGAGAAAAATATATCCTCAGACCTAGTCTGCTTTGCCCTTTGGAACAGTTGGGTTTTTCTAGAATGTTTGCAATAGGATCTCTGGATTTAGATTGGAATGGGCAAACAAATAGCTGCTGACTTCTCCTCCTTGAATATGAATTGCCTGTCATCTATTTTGCATAGATCTGCTTGGCATGGTTACTTTTTTAGCAAGCCTGGTGTCCAAAGCTATTGCTGGTCCTCTCCCCTAAGAAACCTAGGCTCAGAATAAAGATTAGGATCAGAAAGGATCTCCATTCTCTGAATCCTCCTGTTCCCTGGTATTCAAATGAACCTAGTGCTTAAAGGTTTCACTTGAGCTAGAGTTGGTAGAAAGCCATCTGTGTTTTTTTCCTCTTTCCTGGATTTTTTCTTTCCACGTATGATAGTCCTGAGTTTGCTGGTTAGCTATAGGCCAATGGAATTCTTGAAAATAATTTTTAGCAGATCATCAAAATCCTGCTTATTCTGGAATATTTAATTCTATGGATCGATTGCTTGTGTAGCTACCAAAGTTCTCATGGTCTTTAGTGATTTCATGAACTATGATGATTCTATTCTTAAGACTCAGTCCCTAATGAATGTAATCCCAATGACACAGGTAATTTTCTTGAGGATATAGTTCTGACTGAACTGATCTACTAGCCTTTTAAGATCAACAGCCATTTTAACTCTTTCAACCTCTAAAAATAATGAATTTTTTTAACTTTGTACAACTTTGTCCATATTACACGTTACTGTTCAAGCAAGAAACTGATGCAATGGGAAGAAAATGTTTTTAATTAAAATATAAAACACTAGTTCTCTTAAGACCATAGAAGTAGATTCTTGCAGAGGAAGTCTTTACAATGATGATTTTAGGAGATCTGAGTTCTAGGCAGTTCTATCACCAATTCGTTTCATACAAGTTCTTCACAAAAGTTTTTACAAAAGTTCTTTCATATAGTGAACTAAAGGCACAGAGAGTTAAATCCTTTCTCCAGCAGCATATAGTAACTAGTTTGACAATACATAGAATTAGCATGGTGACCTAAAAAACAAACCAAACAAAAAACAACAAACAAACAAACAAAAACAAACTTGGGCTTTATGAGTAATCAAAAATGTCCTTCTGCATATATTTTGTTAGATCTATTTACTATCAGGACACAAGTAAATACCTGCCACTCTATCTCTGCTTTAGACAACATCTTGAGCAAGGACCTGAGCTTCTGACAGTCAGGTCTGCACTAGTTTGAACTTAGACTCAGTGATTTGGGTGTAACACTGCTTACGTGATTTGTCCCTCCAGCCCAGGAGTGAGTGGCTTCCTTATGATTAACTCTAGGCTGCCTCACTGCCCTCTTTCTGTCCTTTTGCTGCTTGTGCAATTCATTCTTTGTGTTCTAAATTATCTAAGTTTCTGAGGTGGCTAGGTGGGTCATTTGGTTAAGCATTGGTCTCTTGATTTTGACTCAGGTCATGATTTCACAGTTTGTGAGTCCTAGCCCCATGACAGGCTCTGTGTTGACCCTATGGAGTCTGCTTGAGATTTCCTCTCTCTCTCCCTCTCTCTGCTCCTCCCCTGCTTGTACTCTTTATCTCTCAAAATGAATAAATAAACTTAAAAACAATTTAAAAATTGTCTGGGTTTCTATTTTTCTAATGGACCTATGCCTGATTCACTAACTGCATGATTTAGAGTGAGTTATTAAAGGAGGTTATGCCTCAGAATTTTTATTTTTGCTTTTGTTTTGTTTTCACTTTACAAATGAATCTAATAATGGTTGCCTATTATACTATTGGTAAAATGAAAGATAACTTTCTCATTATCAGTCAACATGGTGGAGAAGTAGGGTACCTGAAGTTCCCTTGTCCCTCAAACACAGTAGTATTGAGGCCAGAACACTTGGTATTCTAGGAATCTAGGTTAAAGAGTGACAAACATTTCTAGGGGCCCACAGGGATAACTTGGAGGGCCACAGGTCCATGATTATGAATTGGGAAAAATAAAATGGGCAGTGTAGGCATGGAGAGGAGGGATCACCTTCTGTGGAGACAAAAAGTGAAAGAGAGGCTGTGGAAGTATAGGATTGTAATTGGACAAGAGAAAAACTATGGACCGGGGAATCGAAAAAAAGGAGAAAGAATGAATTTCTGAAACAATCCAGAGTTGTGGGTCTTTCTCTGGACTGCGGACTACCACCTTGTATGTGTACCTAAGGAGGAGTGGAGCCAGCCCCAGGCTCAGTAGCAAGCTCAGAGGAACATTCAGAGAGAGCAGTCCCCTTCCTTTGGCGTTGTAGGAAGAAGATACATAGCCACTCCAAGGACAAAAGACCCCACGGGTGCTGCCAGCCAAAGGCCCTTTGTTGGCTGGGCAGATTGGCACTACCCTGGAACCTAGGCACACAGAGCAGGATCCTTTAAGACATCGTGGTTTGAATCCCAGCCAAGTGCCTGAGAGGCACAGGAGACTGTGGAATGGAACAAACCAGCCCATTCATGCCTGTGCAACACTGTGAGGATGGCCTGAACAGAGAGGTCTGGGACACCAAGTTTAGGGAGGAGAGTGTCACCACCAGAATGTCACCATTTTTCTCCCCATCACCAACAAAGTGAGACTTCAGGGAATAGGACAGCATGCCCACAGTGAAAGTAGGACCTACCTACCCCAAAACACATACTTCCATGCCTGGTAACTGGTATCTACCAGAGTAAGATTGACACTGACCAAACCAGAGAGTCCCTCCTCCAGACCAGCACCGGTTCCAAGATACCATCAGATATTGGTCTAACTGTTTTGCATTTCTGATTTGATTTGCATTTTCTGATTTGATTCTTGGTCAATTCTTATTATATATGTGTTTATTTTTACATATACATATATATATATATGTATATTTCTTCATGTTATTCCTCTTCCTCCCTTCTCTATTCTTGTTGTTGGTTTGTTTAAGGAGACATTTTTAATCAGTTATTTTTACACTTCTTCCATATATCCTTCTTCTTTACTTTCCTCTGTTTCTGGATGAAGCCATATAGTTTCTCTAATTTTCTGCATGGTCATTTTTTTTTCCTTTTTCTACCCCTGTATTTCTCTCTTTGTGTGGGATAAGTCTTCTTCCATCACTCCCCCATTTTAAAACTTATTCAAGGGTTACTTTAACGAACAAATAAAAGTGCACTTGGTAGACGGTCCAAACCACACTACCAGTAGGGAGATAAAGCAACTAGAGTCAAAACAACAGAGTACATGCAACACACTCTAAAAACACCTCCTAAAGGACCAGACCCTAGACAGTGTATGACCCCTTTTTAAAATAGTAGTGCTCACAGGTGTAGGACACATAATCAGCTATTAAAGCATGCAAAGGACAGAAAACTAGCCAATGTGATGTAATGAAAGAATTCTCCTCAAAAGAAATTCAAAGAAGAAATGATAGAGAATTCTCAAAATAGATATAAACAATATATATGATCAAGAATTTAGAATAGTAGTCATAAAATTAATAGATGGGTTGAAAACAGCATAGAAGACAGAGAATCTATTGCTGCAGAGATCAAGGAAGTAAGAAATAGTCACAACAAATTAAGAAATGATGTAAATGAGGTGCAAAATAAAATAGATGCAGTGACAACAAGGATGGAAGAAGCAGAGGGGAGAATAAGTGAAATAGAAGATAAAATTATGGAAAATGATGAGGCCAAGAAAAAGATAAGACAATACTAGACCACGAGGGTATAATTAGAGAATTAAGTGATTCAATGAAACGTAATAATATTCATATCTTAGGAGGTCCAGAAGAAGAAGAAAGAGAGAGAGAAAGGGACAGAAGCTTTACTTAAATGAATTATAGCTGAGAACTTCGCTATCAGGTGAAGGAAGAAGACGTTCAAATCCAGGAGTCACAGAAAACTCCATTCACATTCAACAAGAATCTTCGCCATGCCATATCATAGTGAAATTGGCAAAATACAAAGCTAAAGAGAGAATTATGAAAGCAGCGAGGCACAAATGGGCCTTAACCTACAAGGGTAGTAGCAGACCTGTCCACTGAACCTTGGCAGGCCAGAAGGGAGTGGCAGGAAATATTCAATGTGGTGAATAGAAAAAATATGCATCTAAGAATCCTTTATCCAGCAAGGCTGACATTCAGATAGAAGGAGAGAGAAAGGCTTTCCCAGACGAACAAAATCTGAAGGAGTTCATGACCACTAAACCAGCCCTACAAGAAATCCAAAGGAGGACTCTGTGAGTGGAATGATGCAAAAACTACAAAGAATCAGACACATCACCACCGGCATGAAACCTACAGATAACACAGTGACAGTAAATCCATATCTTTCATTAATAACTCTGAATGTAAATGTACTAAATGCCCCAAAGACATAGGGTATCAGAATGGATTAAAAAACAAACAGACAAAACAACAAGACCCATCTATTTGCTGTCTACTAGAGACTTGTTTTAGACCTGAGGACACCTTCAGATGGAAAACCATCTATCATGCTACTGAAAGTCTAAAGAAAGGTGGAGTACCAATACTTCTATCACACAAACTAGATTTCAAACTAAAGGCTATAACAAGAGATGAAGAAGGACATTATATCATAATTGTGGATCTACCCATCAAGAAGAGCTAGCAATTGTAAATGTTTATGCCCCCAACTTGCAAGAACCCAAATATATAAATTAATTCCAAACATAAGCAATTTTATTGATAAGAATATGGTAATGCAGGGGACATGAGTACTCCACTTACAGCAGTGGACAGATCATCTAGACAGAACATCAATAAAGAAACACTGTCCTTGAATGATATACTGGACCAGATGAACTTGACAGACATATTCAGAACTTTTCATCCAAAAGCAGCAGAATACACATCTTCTCAAGTACACATAGAACATTCTCCAAGATAGGTCACATATTGAGTCACAAAACAGCCCTCAATAAATATAAAAGAATTGATATCATACCATGCATATTTTCAGATCAAAATGCTATGAAACTTGAAATCAACCATAAGAAAAAGTTTGGAAAGCTTCCAAATGCATGGAGGTTAAAGGACATCCTACTAAAGAATGAATGAGTCAACAAGTCAGTTAAAGAAGAAATTTAAAAAATACATGGAAGCAAATGAAAATGAAAACATGACAGTACAAACACTTTGGGATGGAGAAAAGCAGTCATAAGAGGAAAATAGATTGCAGTCTAGGTCTATCTCAAGAAACAAGAAAAATCCTAAATACAAAACATAACCGTACACATAAAGAAACTAAAAGCTGAACAGCAAAGAATCCCCAAAACTATCAGAAGAAGAGATATAGAGTAGAAATAAACAATATACCCCCCTCAAAAAAATAACAGATCAATTAATCTAAGAGCTGGATTTTTGAAAAGATAAACAAAATTTATAATCCCCTAGCCAGACTTGTCAAAAAGAAAATCATGAATGAAAAAGGAGAGATTAAAACCAACACCACAGAAATACAATTGCTAGAGACTACTATGAAAAATTATATGCCAACAAATGGACAACCTGGAAGAAATGTACAAATTCCTAGATACCCACACACTACCAAAACTCAACCAGGAAGAAGTAGAAAATTTGAACAGACCCAGAACCAGTGAAGAAATGGAATCATTTATCAAACATCTCCCAACAAATAAGAATCCTAGGCCAGATGGCTTCCCTGGGGAATTTTACCAGACATTTAAAGCAGAGTTAATACATATCCTTCTCAAGCTGTCCCAAAAAGTAGAAACATAAGGGAAGCTTCTGGAATCATTCTATGAAGCCAGCATTACCTTACTTATTTCCAAACCATACAGAGACCACACTACAAAGGAGACTTATAGGCCAATATCCCTGATAAACATGGACACAAAAATTCTCAAGATAGTAGCAAATCAAATTCAACAGTATATTAAAATAATTATTCCTCATGATCAAGTGGGATTCATTCCTAGGCTGCAGGGCTGGTTCAATATTCACAAATCAATCAATGTGATACATCACATTAATAGAAGGAAGGATAAGAAACTTACGATCCTGTCAATAGATGGAGAAAAAGCATTTGACCAAATACGGTGTTGTTTCTTAATAAAAACACTCAAGGAAGTCAGAATAGGAGAAACACACCTTAACATCATAGAAGCCAAATATGAAAAAGCCCACAGCTAATATCATCCTCAATGGGGAAAAACTGAGTGTTCTCTCAGAGATCAGTAAGAGAACAGGGTTGTCCACTCTTACCACTGTTGTTTAACATAGTGTCTCATGTCCTAGTTTCAGCAATAGACAACAAAATGAAATAAAAGGCATCCAGATTGGCAAAGAAGAAGTAAAATTTTCACTGTTTACAGAAGACATGATACTCTACATGGAAAATCCAAAGATTCTACCAAAAGCTGCTAGAACTGATACATGAATTTACAAATGTTTCATGATACAAAATCACTGTACGGTAATCAGTTGCATTTCTATATAGCAATAATGAAGCAACATAAAGAGAAATCAAGAAATTGATCCCATTTACAATTGTACCAAGAACCATAAAATACCTAGGAATAAACCTAACCAAAAACGTAAAAGATCTGTATGCTGAAACCTATAGAAAGCTTAAGAAAGAAATTGAAGAAGACATAAAGAAATGGAAAAACATTCCATGCTCACGGATTGTAAGAAGAAGTACTGTTAAAATGTCAATACTACCCAAAGAAATCTACACATTCATTGCAATTCCAATAAAAATTGCGTTGGAATTCTTCTCAGAGCTAGAACATACAATCCTAAAATTTGTAAAGAGGCACAAAAGACCCCAAATAGCCAAAGTAATGTTGAAAAAGAAAACCAAAGCAGGAGGCATCACAATCCCGGTATGTAGCCTCTACTACAAAGCTGTAGTCATCAAAACAGTATGGTATTGACACAAACAAAACACATAAACCAATGGAATATAATAGGGAACCCAGAATTGTACCCACAAGTACAATTAGTTGTATGGCCAACTAATCTTTGACAAAGCAGGAAAAAGTATCTAATGGAAAAAAAATACAGTCTCTTTAGCAAATGGTGCTGGGATAACTGGATAGCAACATGGAAGAGCACTCTCTTATGTCATACACAAAAATAAACTCAAAATGGATGAAAGACCTAAATTTGAGACATGAAACTATAAAATCATAGATGAGAAAACAGGCAATAACCTCTTTGACCTCAACTACAGCAACTTCTTACTTGACCCATCTCCACAGGCAAGGAAAATAAAAGCAAAAATGAATTATTATGGCCTCATCAAGATAAAAAATTGTGCACTGCAAAGGAAACAATCAGCAAAACTAAAAGGCAACAAATGGGATGGGAGATGATATTTGCAAATGACGTATTGGATAAAGTGCTAGTACCCAAAGCCTGTAAAGAACTTACCATACTCAACACCCAAAAAACAAATAATCCAGTGAAGAAATGGGCAGAAGCCTTCTTTCCAAAGAAGACATCCAGATGGCCAACAAACACATGAAAAGATGCTCAACATCACTCATCATAAGGGAAATAAAACAAATCAAAACCACATTGAGATACCACCTCACACCAGTTAGAGTGGCTAAAATTAACAACTCCGGAAACAACAGATGTTGGTGAGGATGTGGAGAAATGGGAATCCTCTTGCACTGTTGGTGGGAATGTAAACTGGCACAGCATCTCCTGTAAACAGTGTGGAGTTTCCTCAAAAAATTAAAAATAGAATTCTCTTATACCCCAGCAATAGCTCTACTAGGAATTTATTCAAAGGATACAGGAGTGCTGATCCATAGGGGCACAAAACCCTAATGTTTATATCAGCACTTTCAACAATAGCCACATTATGGAAAGCACCCAAATTTTCCATCAACTGATGACTTGGTAAAGAAGATGTGGTTTATGTATACAATGGGATACTACTTGGAAATGAGAAAAAATGAAATCTTGCCATTTGCAACAATGTGGATGGAACTGGAGGATATTATGCTAAGTGAAATAAGTCATTCAGAGAAAGATATTTTATGTTTCTGCTCATATGTGGAATTTGAGAAACTGAACAGAACAAGGGAAGGGGAAAAAATAGATTCAAACAAAGATGGAGGCAAACCATAAGAGACTCGTAAATACAGAGAACAAATTGAGAGTTAATGAGGGGTTGGAGGAGAGGGAAAATGGTGATGGGCATTGAGGGGGCATTGTTGGGATGAGCATTGGGTGTTGTATGTGAGTGATGAATCATGGGAATCTACTGCCAAAGCCAAGAGCACACCATATACACTGTCTCTTAGCTAACTCGACAACAAATTATATATTCTTTAAAAAAGATGACTTTATCTGATATATAATTAACTTAATATATAATTAACTTGATTATGACTGTTATGATGGTGTGAGTGTTTGTTAGTGATATATGCAGTTCTTGTTACTAGAATGAAAATTAACACTTAAATCTCTGGTGTGTTTTTTTCCACTGCCATACCATGGTTGTGTCCAAAGAATTCAAGACACTCCTAACCATATTATCATTTAAAAGCTCAGTGAAAAACCATACAAGCAGGGAAGCTTGTTCATATATTTTTTTCAACCAATGAAGTCATCTGTGAACCTTAAGTACTTGAGAATATTATTTGTAGAAAATTTAGGGTATAAGAAATAATCTAATTTGTGTATATGTTATGAATAGAAAACCCTAGTAGAAATGTGTTAACTGTAGAGAGGAATGTGAAATTTTGTGAGAAAGTATAAAATCATTTCATTCTATTTCAATGTTGGTTATATTTCTACAAAACAGTATATCATATTGTATCATATTAAAATTTCCAAAAAAATAAAAATTCTAGCATGCCCTATTTACAACTATTGAAGAACCAACTCTTTACTTTTCTGTGGGGGATTTTTAAGTTCTAAAATGTCCGTATGCAAGGTGGATAAGAAACCTAGGTCACATGGTGTCAAAAATACCTATTTCTAAGAGTCCTAGAGTAATCTCATCCAGCTCAGCCACTGGAAGACAACCCCTCCCTGAGACCTAAGAACATTTCTATTTCCCTAGTTAATTTGAGTAGGAAAGCAAATTTTTCACCGACACCATGGGGTAGAAACATCAATGATGTTGAAGCCAGAAAAGCTTGAATTCTAGTTTGTTGTGGCACATCCTTAGCTATGTGATTTTGGACAGTTTACATAACCTATCTAGCCGTCACTTGCCTCATTAAAAAAAATAGCTGCTGTAGGAAGCACAAGATGGCAACCTTCGCATGTCCTCAAAAATATAGAAATATAAGTAAACTTTGCCTCTGAGAGCTAAGTACTTAAATCAACTCTTAATCCTCCAAATGTTATATACTCGGACTCTTAAAACGCAGAGCTTGATTTTTACTCTGATATCCCCACCTAATACTTAGCATTCTTGAGGGGTTTATTCAAATTCCTGGACTCAGTTTCCTCATTTGTACAGCAGAAATAAAAAGTTACTGTTTAAAGGTCGTGAAAATTAGATTTTATAAAAGGAAAAAAAATAGTACGATGCCTGGTTTATTACTGAAATGTCAAATTACTGTGATGATTTAAAAGAGAGGCCCTCAAAATTGACACTCTTGGGGCACCTGAGTGTCTCATTCGGTTGAGTGGCCGACTTCATCTCAGGTCATGATCTCACAGTTTGTGAGTTCCAGCCCCGCATCAGGCTCTGTGCTGAGGGCTTAGAGCCTGGAGCCTGCTTCGGATTCTGTGTCTCCCTTTCTCTGCCTCTACCCTGCTCATGCTCTGTCTCTCTCTGTCTCTCAAAAATAAATAAAAAATGTTAAAAAATAAAACAAACAAACAAACAAAAATTGACCCTTTTGAGGACACTCTTGGGCAGCAATATGTAAATAACCTGACTGGAAGATAGAAACATATCAAGAGAAAGACCGTGTCAGTCAAAAGTGAATAGATCTTCAGTGAAAGAATAAATATGGAAAAAGTGAATGACAAGGTAAAATGTTGGCAATGCATATTCCAACTGGCCAAGAGAAGAGGAAGCCCTGTTAGACTGAAGTTAATATCTAGGCTGCCTGGCAGACCCACTAGAACCCAATGCCATTAGTTATAGAGACTACATTATAACTTCTATTTCCTTTTGTCAAATTTTGATCACCAAGTACACTTCTTTGGCTTCTAAGTACCCTATAGCGATACAATTCTGGTCAGACTGAAAGTACTGTTGACTGATCCAAAATTTTACATGTCTCTTTGAAAATTAGCAAATTATCATTCTGGTTGTAACATAGTGATTTGTGTCTTGTTACCGTGAGCCAGCAGCTCTGAATCCAAGCAACTCTGTGGCTCTCATGAGACCATCCACAAAGACAGGTGGGTTTAAGAACACCTTCTGGAGAGCTTCTTGTTAACTACTGAATATTTGCCAGATTAATAGAACTCTAATAGGTTGTTATGAAAACTAAGTGCTCTAAAACACATAGCAAAATAAGTATCACTAAATACATACTGTTCAATAATAGTAATGACACCAAAATTATGAAATACTTGAACTTTGCAAAATAGAAGTATTCTCTACATTGGGGTGAAGGAGTTAAAGGAATATAGTCTTTGGTATGTACTAGTACCTGTTTTCTTAATTTTTTCAAAAAATTCTGTTCAAATAAGCAATTAGGTAACTGCCAAAAGGTAGTATAGCTTTTCCTCAGGTAGAAATGTAACTCCTGATTTTGCATATTTTTTGTTAGAATCAACCAATTACTAATAATCAAAATTCATTCTTTTATTTACTCAGTCTATAATCAAATATGTAATTTGGTCATTTATCATTTAATGAATACATACTGCATGAGAGTGATACTCTAGAATACTGAGACTATAAAAAATAATGGTATGATTTGGCTCCTCCAATAGTCAACCTATAAGGGAGAAGTATAGAATAAAATTTTTATAAAACACATAAACATAAAATTAAAATATAGTAGGATAGATTCTATAATGAAGTAATGAACTTACCACTCTGAAAAAATAAAAGGCATGAACACAAGTAACATTTCAAGTGGATATTAAGGCTGACCTTAGACTAGATATCTCAGGGAAAAAAGTGGCAGATACCTATGGACAGAATTCTGAGAGGGCACAAAATGTTAGAGAATGATCATAAACTCCGAGTTTTCAAAGCACTGTATTTTTAGGCATAAATGCTAAGATGAGTAGAGAGAGATAAACTGGGGAAAATTTACATGGGATTTTCCTTTGTCATGCATGCTAAGAAGTTGAACATACTACAGATAGGGGTGTACCAGAAAATATTTTTTAAAATACACTCAGACTATAATATATATGTATAATATATATATATATATTATATTAAAAGCATATAAAATAGCTTTTTTTATTTAATTATATATATATTTTATTATTTAATTATATATATATTATATTAAAAGCATATAAATATAAGAAAGATAATTTTTATGTGGGATATATTTCTCAGTGTACGAAATGGGCAATATATATTGCTCATATTGATGCACTTTACTACCACCATTCTTTAAACAAATAAGACTAGGCCAAGTTGTATTAACACAAGTATGTAAACGTGGTCACTATTTCTTACTATCTTAGCATTTAATGTCAGCTAACTTTTTTATTCCAAACAAGATGAAGCAAATTGCATTGAAAGATTGTGAAAATAGCCAGAAAAAGTCAATCACATTTGTTTCAATGAATGCAGTGGTGTCAGAAAACAAACAAAAACAGATTAGATATAAATTAATGAACCATTCAACTAAAGGGAAAATAAGAGTAGACATAATCTTTCTGGATAATTTGTGTAATATTAACATTTACACCCAAATTAGAAAGTTGAGTAACCAAAATATTTCTACTTTCATACCGGTCTATTAGAAAACTTTGGATAGCACAAAAAAGAGTCTCCAAGGATATCTTGTCACCATCTTTTACAAAAGCTGCACTGACCATTGCCATCATTAATCTTGGCTTTCAACACTTCAACACAAGAGATAAATAGACTATGCGAATTTAGAAGTAATGATTGATTAGACTAGCACCCTTGGTAGGAAGACCTTGAAAAGCAGTTGTGTATAGATCCCCTTTTCTCATATGTAACTTCTAAATTATCCACACACATTGTTCTGCCTGACTGACTTGTTCGTCACCCAAAGAACAAGCCATTCACATGTGTGATTTGGAAAACATCGGAAATACTCCAGGGAATTGCATGTCACAGTGGCTGTTCTGATAATTAACCTCTCTCAGAAGCAGAGTGGAATTCTATTAAGCAAAGCATCCTTCCAACTAAAATTTAAAAAGTATGTCCAATCTCCATAAAAATTCTTCAATGGAAATTATAAAATGAGAAATAATAGAAAACAAAAGAAAATTTGACTATGATCCATAATGTAGAAAGGCACATGTATGTTGGGTTCAAATTACTTGCACTTCCTTATTTCTGAAATTTCACTCAATGTGCTTTCCAAAAAAACCTTAAAAGTAGAGAGAACTGAATGAAGATTTATCTGAAAAAAAAAATGTGCAATATGAAATGGAGTCCACTGCTGTTAGTAAATTTTTTTTATTAAAATCATTGGAAAATATACAGATTCCCTACTAGTACTATCTGAGGTCTCATACTATAGGGAAAGAGGATAATAAACTCCTACACGAGACCCACTACATATTCAAGGCAGAAGTTTGCTTTTTGCTGTGGAACAAGGGGTAAGAATGCTGAGAGAATGGTCATAGTTCAGAAATAAAGGGCATATCTTACACTCATGCTGCTCCTGTCTCCCACCCAGCTTAACAAACATTATTTGGCAAGAAATAGAGTAATTTATCACTCACAAAAGGTGAAGAGCATAGAAAGAAATTCTTTTGAAACGGAGATGTACAGTGATGGCTGAATGGCAAGGGTGGGCCAAAATCACTGAGAAGAACTCAGCACTCACAGCCATGTTTATAAACACCAGGCATGATTAAGGGAATTTGAAGTTTGTGGTTCACTGAAGGTAAACAGAACAACAATAAAATTTACCCAGCTAAATTCCTGATGTGATTGACTCCACAATTGAGAAGAGACAGGTGTATTTTTACACACAATCCCACATATGTTATTTTCTAATATACTCCAGGGATGTTACAGAAATTTTAAGGAAGAGAAAATACATTTCAAGTACAGTACTATGAAACAATCTATGTGTGCAGTTCAAACCCATGTTGTTCAAGGGTCAACGGTATATCTAAATATTTTTTGGAAAGAGAAAAAGAGTACAGTATTTTAAATATGAAAGTCTAATTGTGAATTGCTGGTACATAGGATGGCAATTAACTTTTCTGCAACTGTAATATAATCACTAATTGCCAGAGGTTTCTTTGTTGTTGCTTCTTCAGGATTTTGTACATAGACAATCATGATCCCTGTAAACAAAAAGTGCTTTATTTCTCCATTCCTACTCTTTGTTCCTACTACATTCCTACTTTTTATTCACTTTGTGTCTTATTGCATTAGCTAGAACTTCTAGTATAATGTTGAATAGGAATGTTGAGGATGGATACCCTCAACTAGTTCCTGATCTTAATTGGAATACATCTTGTTTCTCATCATTGAGTATAATTTCAGTTGTAGTTTTATCTGTAGATTTAAAAAATCAATTTGAAGACATTTCCTTCTGTTTTCAGTTTGCTAGTAGTTTTGATTGTAAATGCATCAGATGGATCATAAATCCATTGATCTTTTAAAATTTGCATATTTCTTAATTCTTTGTTTTGTTTTTGTGATAGACCAGGGGAGGGGCAGAGGAAGAAAGAGAGAGGATCACAAGCAACCATGGATACTGACAAGAGCTCAGTCCTAGGACCATGAGATCATGACCTGAGCCAAAATCAAGAGTCGAAAGGCCACCAACTGAGCCAGCCAGGTACTCCAAAATTGGCATTTTTGATATGTATATTTCTTTAGCTTATACATATGATAGAATGCATTAACTGATTTTAGTATGCTGGACTAGCTTTGTGTAATGGAGATAAATAATATGTGGTCGTGGTATACAATTGTCATGCTAATATTTTGAGGATATTTGGATCTATGTCTATATATTGGCTTGTAATTTTCCTTTACTGTAATGTCTTTGTCTGGTTTGGGTATTAAGATAATGCTGTCCTCATAGATAGAATTAGGAATTGCTCCTTTTGTTTGTATTTTCTGGAATACTATGTGAAAAATCACTATCACTTTATTAAATATTTTATAGAATTTACTAGTTAACTCATCTGGGCTTAGAAGATTATTAATCATTGAATCAATTTATTTAATAGGTAGAAGTTTATTCAGCTTGTCTATTTCTCTTTGTGTGTTTTGGTACATTGATTTTTCAAGGAATTGGTTTCATCTAGGTTATCAAATTCTAGAACATAGACATGTTTTTTTAAATTATGTGTTATTATCATTTCAATGTCTATGGGTTCAGTAGTGATTATTTCTTTTTCATTTATGATACTAATAATTTATATCTATATCTGTTTTTTGGGGGGAGGGAGGGTGGATAACCTGGATAGAAGTTTTTCAATTTTATTGATTCTTTGAAAGAGCTAACATTTGATTTCACTGATTTCTTCTATTGATTTACTCTTTCAATTTCATTGATTTTTGCTCTAACCTTAAGTATAGTTTTTACTTTATATTGGGTTTGATTTTCTCTTCGTTTTCTAGTTTCCTTAGGTGGAAGTTTACATTATACATGTAGACCTTTCTTCTTTCTAATAAATGCATTCAGTGCCTTAAATTTCACCTTAAGTATTGTTTTCAGTGTATCTCAAATGTTTTGATATGTTGTATTTTCATTTAGTTTAAAATATCTTAAAATTTCTCTTGAGACTTCTTTGATCCCTGTGTTATTTATAAGTGTGCTGTTTAATTTCCAAATACTTTTGGGATTTTCCAGCTGTCTTTCTGTTACTGATTTCTAATTTTATTCCACTGTAGTCTGAGAACATACTTCTTATGATTTACCTTCTTTTAAATTTGTTAAGATGTGTTTTATGGCCCAGATACTGATATATCTTGGTGAATTTTATGAAGGCTTGGGAAGAATGTATATTCTGCTGTTATTGAATTGAATATTCTATTAACATTAAATTAGACCGGATTGATTGATGGTAGTTTCAGCTCAACTATGCCCTTTCAAATTTTCTGCCTGCCAGATGCATCAGTTACTAATCAGTTGGTGTTGTCTTCACTCCCAACTCTACTAGTGGATTTGCCTATTTCTCCTTGCAATGCTATCACCTTTTGTCTCAGGTATTTTGGTGCTGTGTTGGTAGGTGCATACACACTTAGGATTGCTATGTTTTGTTGGAAAATCTATTCCTTTCTCATTTTGCAATTCCCCTATGTTTCCCTGATAAGTTTCCTTACTCGGATGTCTATATTTGAAATTAATGAGGTAACTTTAGCCTTCTTTTGATTTGTGTTATCATGGTATATGTCTTTCCATCCCTTTCCTTTTAATTTATTTCTGTCTTTACAGTAGTTGTTTTTTAGCCCAGTTTGATTATATATTTAAACATTAATATTTATAGTTATAATTGATATAGTTGGTTAAAATCTACCATATTGGTAGCTGTTTTCTATTTGCCTTTATGTTTGTTTTTATCTCTTTTTTTTTTTTTTTGGTCTTCTGTTAGTGGGTTTTTTTTCTCTTTTAGTTATATATATATATTTTGAAGTTTATTTATTTTAAGAGAGAGAGAGAGAGAGAGCATGAGTGGGGGACAGGCAGAGAGAGAGAATCCCAAGCAGGTTCTGCACTCAGCACAGAGCCTGATGCAGGGTTCAATCCTAAGAAACATCAGATCATGACCTGAACTAAAATCAACAGTCTAAACCTTAACCAACTGAGTCACACAGATGCCACATTTTCTCTAGTTTTAAAAGAGTATTTTTATGACTGCATTTCCATATTTTCTTTTTCTTAGCATATCAATTGTATCTTTTTTAGTGAGTAGTAGTTAAAAACAATTTATTGAGGTATGCTTGAAGTATAAAAAGGGATACATATGTAATCTATAAACTGATGAGTTTGGAGATAAGAATACACTCCTAAAACCATCACCACAATCAAGGCCATGAACATATCCATCAATTCCCAAAGTTACCTCATGTCTCCTTTGTTGTTATTAGTGTGTGTATGGTAAGAACACTTAACATAAGATTTACCCTCTAGTGAATTTTAAATATGCAATCAAGTATTGTTTGCTATAGGCACTATGCTGTATTGTAGATCTCCAGAACTTATCTTAAATAATTAATGCTTTTTATACTTTAAACATCACATCCTTATTTCCCTCTCTCATCATATCAGGATACCTAGAGTAGTCATTCTTTACTCTCTGCTTCTACATATTTGACTAGTTTATAATACCCATATAACTGAAATCATGCAATACTTCTCTTTTTGTGTCTGACTTGTTTCACTTAGCATAATGCCTTCCAGATCCATCCTCATTATTGTATATGGCAGGACTTCCATTTCCCTTATTTTAAGTCTGAATAATATCCCGCTGTGTATGTATCTACCACATTGACTTTTTTCCATTTATCCATCTAAGGCCCAGTTTTTTCCATATCTTGATTATGGTGAATAATGTAATAAACAAAAGAGTGCAGATATCTCTTGGATAAATATACAGCAATAAGATTGCTGGATCATATGGTAACATTTCTTTATTTTTTTCTTTGAGAAACTTCTGTGCTGCTTTACATAATGGCTGCCCTAAAGTACATTCCTACTAACAGTGTACCAAGCTTTCACTGTCTTCACCTCCATGCCAAATTTGTTATTATTTTTTAAAGTAATTGTCCTCCTAATAGGTGTGAGGTGATTTTGATTTGCATTTCCCTGATGATTAGTGATGTATTTTCATACATCTATTAGATATTAGTTTGTCTTTTTCGGAGAAGTGTCTATGTAATTCCTTTTCCCATTTTTAAATCAGGTTATTTGTTTATTACTATTGTGTTATATGAACTCCTTATATATTTCTGATTAATAATCCCTTGTCCAATGTATGGCTTATAAATATATTCCCCCATCCCATTGGTTGCCTTTTCATTTCATTGATTGTTTATTTTGCTGTACAGAAGGTTTTTAGTTGGTGTAATCCAACTTGTCTATTTTTGCTTTTGTTGCGTTGCATCTGACATCATATTCAATAAATCATTACCCAGAAAAATGTCAAGGAGATTTTCCCTACCTTACTTTTAGGAGTTATAAGATTTTAGGTCATATATTTAGTTCTTTAATCCATTTGACTTGATTTTTTTTGAATGGTTTAAGATAAGAGTCCAATTTCATGTTTTTTTTAAAAATATATTTCTGCAACATCATTTATTGAAGAGATAATCCTTTTCTCTATTGTATAGTCTTAATGAAGAATAGTTGGCCATATATGCATGGGCTTCTTTCTACGTTCTCTATTCTGTTCCATTGGTTATATATTTGTTTTTGTGCCAGTACCATATTATTTTGATTACTTTATCTTTCTAATATAAATTGAGATCAGGAAGTGTGATGACTTCAGCTTTGTTTGTCTGCCTCACAATTACTTTGAGTATTTGGGGTCTTTGTGATTCCATATAAGTTTTAGTTTTTTTCCCCCGTCTCTGTAAAAATGCCATTGGCATTTTGATAGGCATTGCTTGAATATATAGATTTATTTGGGTGGTTTAGATATTTCACCTTATTAATTCTTGAAATCCATGAACAAAGGATATCTTTCCTTCTTGTGTTTACTTCCATTTCTTTCATCAATGTTTCATAGTTTTAGATGTATATGTATAGGTCTTTCACCTCCTTGGTTAAATTTACTCCTAAGTATTTTATTCTTTTTAAAGGCATTTACAATGGGGATGTTTTCTAATTTCTTTGTTTTTTTTGGACAGTTGATTATTTGTGTATAGACACACTCATTTTTTATACATTAATTTTGTGTCCTGCAACTGTATTGAACTTGTTTATCAGTTGCAATAGTTTTTCAGTAGAGTATTTAGAGTTTTTTCTATACAAGACTGTGTCATCTGCCATTAGAGACCATTTTACTTATTCCTTTCTGATTTTAATGCCTTTTATTTGTTTGTTTTTCTTGCCTAATTGCTCTGGCTAGGACTTTCAGTTCTTTGTTGGAAAGAAGTGGTGAGGCTGGGCATTTTTGAATTGTTGATTATCTTAGAAGAAAAGCTTTTATCTTTTCATCATTGAGGATGACGTTACCTGTGGCCCTCACATATGGCCTATATTAAGTGGGAGTCATTCCATCTATGTTTAATTTTTGAAGCGTTTTTATCATGAAAAATGTTGAATTTTCAAAATTTTCTGTAACTATTGAGATAATAAAATGATTTTTCTCCTAAATTTTGTTAATGTGATATCCTATTGATTGCATATATTGAGCCATCCTTGCATCCCAGGGAGAAATCCCAGGTCATGATGCTGTATGATTCTTTTAATGTGCTACTACATTCAGATCGCTAGTATTGTGTTGAGAATTTTGCATCTTTGTTCATAAGGTGTACTGGCTTATAATTTTCTTGTAGTGTTCTTTTATGGCTTTGTATCAGGGTGGTGATGCCTTCATAAAATGAGTTTGTAAGTGTTCTCTCCAGTACTCCACTTTAATCATTGGATAGATCATCCCGACAGAAAATCAGTAAGAAAACAGCAGACTTGAACAACACTATAGGCCAAATGGACCTAACAGACATATATAGGATATTGCATTCTGCAGCAGCAGAATATGTATTCTTTTCAAGTACACATGAAACATTCTCCACAATAGATCATGAGTTAGGGCACAAAACAGGAAAATTTAACACAAACACAAAACAAATTTAAAAGGAATGAAATATACCAAATATCTTTTCTGACCATAAATGTACAAACCTAGAAGTCAATAACAGGATAATTGGAAAATTCATAATTACATAGTAATTAAACAACACACATCTGTAATTCTCAAATGTATTAGATTAAGTGAAAGAAGCTGGATATAAATGTCTACATACTACATGATTCATTGTATGTGACATTTTAAAAAGCAAAACTATAGAGATGGAAAACTTACTATTCATTGTTAGGGAGGGCTGGAGCTGACAGTAGAAGATTAAGTGTGAAAGGAAATGAAATAACTTTTAGGGATAATAGGAATGCTTATGTCTTGATAGGGGTCATGGTTATAAAACTATGCATTAGTTGGAATTAATTAAATTGCTAAATTCTAAAAGCTAAGCAAGCCCTTAACCAGGTTTAGGACCAAATGTATTTCTCAAGGACCCAGGGACCATGTCTTTCAAATGTAATCATTAAGGAATATAGTTACCTCCCAATTTCTGTGTGAGAATAATAGCGTACATTTAGCAGTGCTGATGCCTTTACCTAAAACTATTTGTTGTTATAAAGATGTGTTAAGTTTGTTTGTTTATTTTTGGAGAAAGCCATTTAGCGAACACAGGTAGGCACTCCAATTACCACATAAGTCTACAATGAACTATGTGTGACAAATGGTGCTGACAAATTCTCTTACTTGAAACTAGTTATTGTTTGTCTTGAGATGTATGTAATGGGTTGTATCTGCTTGGCTCTATAAAAGGGTGAGATTTTTTTGTCTTTGCAAGTCTCCTTAGCAATTGCCTGTGATGCACATCTGGCTTAATGCTTATTCAATAATAAAATTAGGTTCTCCCTTTTTGGAAATCTCTTTGTGGAGAGGTTTTACTCTGTTTGGAGGGGCTTCTGTTTCTAATTGTGGTTTGCAAACACTGATTGCATCCCTCTTGTTTGTCAATAAAGCCACTTGTTCTTCCTTTCCATTGTGGGAGAAATCACCGGCTGTCTCCTTTAGCCCTATCCTGTGTAAACTTGGAGAAGGGGTGATGTTTACAAAGGTATATATTTGCTAGAATTCACTACTGACACTATCTGAGGCTAAGGTTTTCTTAGTGAGATGATTATTACAAATTCAATATTTTTGATAAATAAAGGGTTATTAAAATGTCCTATTATCTGTGAAGTTAGTTTTAATGATTTTTTTTCAAGAAATGTATCCATTTAAGTTACACTTTTATTGATATAAAGTTGTTTATAATGAACCTTTTATACTTTTAATATTTATTGGATATTTCCTCTTAGGATGGGAGACTGGATAGTAAAGAAGGAAAGAGGAGAAAGGGGAAGAAGAGAGATCAAAAAATGCACCTCAGTCATTATAAACACTATAAAAATAAATACATTGATACCCAAATAAATAATCAAGCAGACAGATTCATACATACATATAATAGAAAAACAGTTTAGGCAGAAAATAGGCAACACACTCCTAGAGCTCACTCAACAAAACAAGTCGCTTTGAAGTGTTTCCCTAAGAACATTTTTATTTTTCATCTCCTATTTGAGGTAGGAAGTGGGGAGATGCGGATGGGAGAACAATTCACAGAGTTCTTTTAACACTCACCTGATGCTTCTCAAAATAGTGACCAAATTACACTGAGAAAAAAAATACACGCTGGTTTCAAGGACACTCTATTTGGGAAAGCAGGTGCTTTCCTCTTTCACAAGGATCTCTAAGGGCATTTGATTTTTTTCTTTTCTTTATTGTTCTATCTCAGGAACTGTCCAGAGGATCTCACTGTTCTTGAGTCCATCATTGGGAGGTGTGGGGTTTAGTTATTGTACATGAGAATATGGATTGCAGTGCATTCAAAGTGTGAATTCCATTAAGAAACTAATAATATTCATGTGAATATTTTCTAGACAGCGTCCCTTTAGGAACCCCTTAAGGAAGTCAATTTCTGGAGAAAAAGACAAGATGAACCAATACAAACTGTAAAAGAGTACAGCTCGCAGAGAAATATGGGCAAATAAGACTTTAATTCAATGAAATACTTTGTATTTATTTTAAGGACAGAAATATTAGAGTACTTCTCTGAATTTAACTCACTAAGATGAATGTTATTATCTGGAATATCTTGGAATTTTACCAACTTCAAATTTAAAAAAAGCAAAGATCTATAGCAAAGCTATAATCTTATGAAAATAAAGTTAACATAAAATTGAATAGTTTATTAAATAAAAAATACCAAATTATAGAAACATTTCAAACATAGATTAATTAGGAGACTCACTTAAGCCTATACGGCCCAACACTCACCCCAAATTCAGGTAATTCTACCCTGAATACTGCCCTACACAATTGCCCAAAGAGAAGTCCAGGCTTCTAGTACTGTTCAAAGTCTCTCCACAATCTGGTGTTTTAATTTGGCCTTATCTCTCAAACTGATGTACTCTATACCAAGGTTTCTTAAACTTTATCATGTATCACAATCACCTGGGGAGTTTGTCAAAACATAGCTTTCTGACACCTACCTGTGTTTTTAACACGTTCTGCTTCTTCTTCTGTTTCTTCTTCTGCTGCTGATGATCCTTCTTCTGCTTCTGCTTCTGCTTCTTGTGCTTCTGCTTCCTCTGCTTGTGCTTCTGCTTCCTCTGCTTCTGCTTCTGCCTCTGGTTCTTTTTCCTCTTCTTCTTCTGCCTCTGCCTCCTCCTCCTCCTCTTCCTCCTCCTCCTCCTCCTCTTCTTCTTCTTCCTCTTCTTCAAGAGAGAGAGAAGGAGAAGGGAGAGAGGGGCAAAGGAAGAGAGTAAGATAAAATTCCAAGCAGGTTCCATGCTCAGCATTCAGTACAGAGCCCAATGCAGGGCTCAATCTCATGACCCTGGGATCATGACCTGAGACAAAATCAAGAGTTGGTCACTCAATCGACTGGGCCACCAGGCACCAGCTCTTTTTTTTGTTTTGTTTTGTTTTCTTATTATTTCCCCTAACAAGTTATTAAGTAATATAGCTTGCTTACTTAAGTAATGCAGGTCCTGCTACAGCTGACTTGTGAGATACTTGTTCTATCGCCAAGTATGCCTTTTGTCTTTGCGCTTTTGCATCTGTGGCACCTTCCTCCCTATCTCCATGATATAGTTTATACACATCTTAGAGAAAATCTGTACTTTCAATTCAATGTTCTCTTAACTTTGTGTCATTATTCAGCAGACATTATTGAGATCTGCTCTTCGCAATTTAGAGTTTCCCTGTTAATAGAGGCTTCAGTCCCAAAATATGCCATATCCTAAACACCTCATTTTAAGAACTTAAAATGTCCTAGAGTAAAATCAGCACTAATTGTTTTTTCTTCCCTGGATTGTCAGTATAATAACCTATAGTTGCTTTCATTTGAAAATTTATCTCTTTGTTGATATGATCTATTCATGGTTGATATTTTTCTTATTTTTTTAATTCAGTTCTTGGAGAAGGACACTAGTGATATCTCTGTGGTCAAGATACTAAAGCTTGAAACCATAATTTGTAATAGGCAATTGCTGAATGTCACAATATTTAAAGAATTTCTAACAAATTCAAGGGAGGCCTGAGTATTGGGTCAAGGTCTCAGTAGCTGATTATCTGTGTATACTGATCTGCTAAAACCTCTTATTATTCTGGTGTGTGTGTGGGAGTGGGGAGATAAGATTTAATCTTAAGATTTGAATGAATTTTGGAAAATATTTTATTTTTTTAAATGTTTATTTTTGGGAGAGAGAGAGAGCAAGAGGGGAAAGGGGTAGAAAGAGACTGAGACAGAGGATCTGAAGCTGGCTCTGCGCTGACAGCAGAGAGCCCGATGTGGGGCTCAAACTCATGAACCTTGAGATCATGACTTGAGCTGAAGTCAGACATTTAACTGACTGAGCCACCCAGGTGCCCCAGAAAATATTTTAAATCACTCAAGAAATTCATATGATAATAAGTTCCTAGACTGCCAGGCTTTGTCTAGGTGCTAAAGACATAGCAGTAATGAAAAAAGTTCACTCTCTGCTATCATGGAGCTTGCAGTTGTGTCAAAATATATCCTTCTGGACTAGATAAGAACTCTTCTAAATCTGATTTTTCATGGTTATGAAGATGTCATGACATCAGTGAAAAATTCCTTACAACAATTCCTTACAACAGGTCCTAATTTCTGAAAAGTGGGTCCTGAAACAAGGAATAATTTGGAAGAGAGGATAGATTCACAAATGCACTAGATGTCTACCCCTACCATTCTTCCTATCTACCCTAATTTCTTTGAAGAGGCCTCATCTCTCTTAAACGACACCAAAATGCAAAGTAATTGATCAAAACAGAGGGGGATGATCATAATCACATACTTGTCCTAAAGTTCCCTCCCTTGATTTAATGGCAATCAGTCGGACAAAATGAGACAAAGTGTATCCACCAACTCCTGATGTAATTACTTTGACTTTAGTCAGTGGATGATATTAGAAATCTTTAGTGCCTCACAGCTCTTGAGTTCATAGGCTCAATAAAACCACCTCAACTCATAGCACAGGACTTCTCATTAAAATCTTACCCCATCATTTATTCATTGTACAACCACATCCTTTAGCTTACTGAAGAAGAAATAACTAGATTAGTGCTTCTGAAACTTGAATCCATCCAAATCTTAGGGAGATTTATTAAAATATAGAATATGACTCAATAGTTCCTAGGTTGGGGTCCAAACTTTTTAATTTCTAACTTCCAGATAATGTCAACAGTGTTGGTTTGTAGACAACATTTTGAGTAGCAAGTTCTAGACCATGTGTTGTTTCTCCCCACATTCAGTTTACTTAATTTGCTTCATATCTCACTATAACACAGTTAACATAAGAAGTGGTTTTCATAACAAAGACCTTGTAAATTATATCCTGGTCTTGCCTGGACCTCTTACTCCACTTGTTTAAATTCTATATACACTATTGACCTGCCTTGCTTTGGTAGTCAGAGGAGTATGAACACTTTATATTCTACCTCTCTTTGGTCCATGGCCGTATATATCTGCTCTGAAATTGGTGACCTCAGATGTTGTATTTTTAACAGCTATACCCAATACATTACCTTTTTCAGTATATAAAATTTATTGTCTAATCACTTCTACCCAGAATTTCAGCAAAAAGAAATACTTATCCGAGTTTTCCTGTATCTTTTTTTTCCTCTGGGAATTTCCCTTGAATAGTGTAAAGGATATCTTTTTCCATTTGTCCTTCTGCTCTTCTATCTTTTTAATACTGCTCTGTGTACACAGCATATGCCTACATGTACTACACCATTATATTTTTGTGACTTCAAACTTGAGTTAATAGGGAGATAAACAGAGGAAAATTGAGGAGTAGGGCTAGAAGAAATTAAATCTGGGGCATCTACTTCTCCAGTTTTTCTCTGCCCACTTGTTATGAAAGAATCCCTTACATATAGCTAAGCAATGGGAGTTAATTTTTGCTTCTTTCACTTGCCCAATTAGGTGTAAGAATGTTAATGTTTATTTAGCTGATACTGGCACTGGGATATTAATCTACCCCTTGTTGGCTTCCTCTTTCTCTGCTCATGACTTTATAAATAGTCTCTCTGATAAACTCTTCTCAAATTATTCCAGTTGAAATTGTCAGCAGTTTGTACTGCAATCCTAACCACTGTAATCAATAACATCTTTCCTCTGCATTTTTAGATAACATTATAGGAAAAACTCTATGAGCAGTATGGAGTAGGGAGACAGTCTTCATAATGTGTCTCAAATCACTGAGAAATCTCTAAACTCTTCCATGGTAAGAAAGAACCTGAAACATAATCTGGCAATGGATAAAGTTCCAGCATGTAGATGATAACCACCATGATTTTATTGGAGCTAATAGAGGCCCTGTAGTCTCAGCATTTGAGACAACAGACTTGACACCTGGGAGTACTGATCTAAGGGACACACATACCTTGTAAACACACTAAATCTTAATGGGGACCAGAAATAAAATATAAAGATTTAAGTTTCCACTTAGAATTTAGGATGTCAGAAATTTCTTTTGGTTCTAGGTTCAGACAAATCATCTCTAATATCTCATCTCTAATTTGGGGAGGAAGAGTGGAGACCTTCCAGTGGTAAATGCCTTCATTTCTGCTGATCAACTTTCAAACAAGTATTTAATTTACTCAACCATGAAGTTACCTTTAATTCCTATAATATGATATGATTTGTAAGACTCAGTTTCTACTCCACAAAAATTAAATAGTAATGCTATAAATGTGGTTTTGAGAATAGACAAGATATCTGGACAGAATTGTAGAAAGACCAAAGTGACTGGGCTATCCATTACACAGAAACTTATATGTGTATCATTTAGTCTGATTTCCAATGATAAATGAATGGTATCTGTTCTTCAACATTGTCTGCACAAGTTAAAATGCCTCTACTGATAACACAACTTTTTACTTCCAAGATAATATCCCGGGGTCGGTCCTTGTTCTGGCGAATCAAGGGGTCCACGAAGGATGAACGGTTAGGCGAAATGAGGTGAGAGAGCCACGAGAAAGATGGAGTCTGATGACCAAGCAGGCAGCCCTGGGAATTCTGGCGTCTCTGCCCTGCCGGCCTCAGTGTCTTTATTTAAAGGTAGTGAGTTACATTACAACAATGAGTGACAGCCCATCAGTAAGCATAGTTTGAACAATAATGTGTTATATCGGTAAAGCAACGAATCTTGCAAGTTGTTTTCAAGTTAGTTAGCATATAAATTTAAGGCTGGGGGAGAGGACAGGAAGTTACCTGGGCCTGACTATGTTAATTATCTATAAACAGGCCAGGAGTCATTGCCTATTCTTCCAATTACAATGGGGGAGGTCCAACCCGTCTGGCAAGGACAGAATTCCCAATGCTTTTCCTTTGCCCTTGAATGAGTGAATTTACATAATAGGAGCCTAACATTTACACAAATCACACCAATATTCAGCCAGCTCACAACTGCTATCAATCTATGCAACCCATCCCCAAGATGCAACTTTAAGGTGGTCAGGCTACTCTCATTCAGATGCAATCCATCAAAGCATCCTGCTCCAGGTCCTTCCTTTTATCTAAATGCGGTAAAACAAAAGAGCATTACATTCCTTAGGCCAAGGAGAGTAGTTGTAAGACTAGGCGCCAGTTTGGCTGGGAGCTTTTGCTTCAACCTTTTCCACACAGGGAGGGGTCTCAACCTGTGAGCCCAAACGGCTCCCAACAATAATAGCAATTACTCTAGCACATATTTATCATAGGCTAATTATGAGCACAGATCTTCACATTTATGGACTCACTTTTTCCTCACAATACTTTGATAGTTTAGGAACCATTGACATGGCCAATTTATAGATGTGAAAACTGTGTTAGAGAAAATAAAGTGACCTGTCCAACAATATAACTAATAAACACTAATGCTAAAATACAACCTGAGGCCCTTTGGCCTTTAAAACCTTGTCACTTATTCACTTCACCAAAAAAGGCAAGGCATGCAAATGTCCATTTAAGTGTCTTTTGTTTGGTTTCTGACATAGGTCCAACCTAGCTGTCTCCACAAAATGTAGTGTACTATAATTCTCTTCCGTGTTAACCATGCTGCCTTGCTCATTAACTAATCTACCTTTGGGACAGCCTACAATGAGGAAAGATGTGAGTTCTCCCCAGTAGATTCTGAGTCCCTATCCCTTAGTTGTTCAGGGAAGAGAAGGAAGGAAAGAGACTGACTTTTGAGTGCTCACTGCTTGAAAAGACATTAACTCTCCCCTATTGACAAAAGCACCACAGTATTCACCCACAAAAAGTAGTGATGTGTGAATTGAGTAGGCAAGGAGTGCTAGGCCACTGTAGTTCTCATTCTATTTTGATTAGTAATGCATCCTGATCTCTGGGATTAGGCTGAACCAGGATCTCATGACATATGTAAAACAGCACATGACTGAACTCATTTAGAAACAAACAGCCTTTGGAAACCCTCTTTCTGTTTTTTCTTATTTTGGTTCCGTCTGATATTTCTTTCTTTCTTTCTTTTTTCTTTTTCCTTCTTTTTTCTTTTTTTTTTCCTTTGGCCTATATTTCCATCATCATAGGCAACAAAAACCCCAAGGGAGAGTTCTAAAGAGCTTCATAAGGAAAGGAAAGCTTTCTAGTGTACAGAAATTGGAGCTATACATCAGAAATTGTGGGTTCTCTGGATCGACCTGCCAGTAAGTGGAGGTATTCCATTTGTTATCAATGTGCATTTAATGCAGATACAGCATTCAAAGGGAAACAGACTCCCCTGATAGAGCTCATGCATTTGCTTACTGATTTTATGTCTTTATTTTCACTCTTTCCTATTCCTTCTGGGTAAATCTGCTTACAAGCTTTCTTTTTCCAAGAACTAGAGTTAGATCCATTGTACACACTTACAAGTGCTGGAATCTCTTTATTTTCATTTATTTAAATTTATATAAGAATATAAAATGAATAATGGTAGTGTTTGCTGCTATATGGTTTTAGTCGTGTGCTTGACAGGTGAGGTGCCATTTCTAACATCTCCTGGTATATACTCATGAAAAATATACTCATGAAAATTCTTTGACATTAAATTCAATGCCCTTTGTAACTAGGTTTGTTCTTTCTTCTTCATCCTCATTTATTTTCCCCCCATCCATTCTTCGTGGATACGCTTCACATTTCCCAAACACAGCAGTTAATTTGATATCCTGGTGTATTCATGCCTATCTTATTCTATCTTAGAAAAATATGAATCTCCTTTTCTCCGTCACATATCCATCTGGCAAAACTGAAACTTAGTTTTTGATAACCAGTTCAGTGTTACCTTCTGGTTTTCTTCCTGTATAAAATATCCCATTCTCCCTTGTCTTCAGACAAACTTGTTTTTCTCTTAGTTAGCCTACCTGGAATTTATTTAAGCTCTATTATAGCTTTGTTTGTATTATAAGAATTTACCTTTGATTTTTTTCATTAGATTGTGAGCTCTGTAAGGACAAGTCATGTCTTCTTAATATCTTATCTTCAGAGCAAAGCAGAGTTACTGGGTTACAGAATATATTCATTATAGATTTGTGGAATTAAACACAAAAACAATAATGCCCTATAAAATGGATGCATGTATAGATGAATAATCATTGCTGAGATGCACAGATTTTTATGTCACAAGAGGGTCAGTCACTTCATGGAGGTAACTTGACAAAGTACTATATCAATCAGGGACCTATTTTCAATTGGATGGTGACAGGTTTACTCTCTGGCTATACGGATATGAAATATGTTGTATGTATAATTTATTGCATTTCATAAAAACTGGAGCTGAAATTCCCTGACAAAATAAGATACACTTGCCAAGCATCAGATGGACTAACATAAAGGATGCTTACAAGGAAATATTTTTAATGCAGATAATGTTATTGGGAAGCTTTTGTCAGTTGAGAAATTTCAAATCTAACATAAATATACTTTTAGATTTGCCCAAACTTTTAGAGAGGAGAAAATGTGTTGCTATTTAGGCAGGACAGAGCAACAATTATATACTATACCAAGAAATAAAACTCAAATTTCCCTATGGGGCAGTCAAAATATAAAAATTCCCATATTGTCTCGAGGGGAAAATTAGTAAATAGATATTTTTTTCACTAAGAGATATAATGAAGGAACTTCATATGTAGCTTTTTATCTTCCCAGTGGAACTTCTTTTGTCCCTTGGTCCTGCTCCTTGGGTATCAAGTCTTTTTCCTCCAAGGGGGAAAATATAGTTGCATGCACATCTTTCCTCGGTTTCCACTTTGAAGGAACCTAGGCTAAGACACCTATGTAACAGTTGCTATATATACATATATATGTGTATATATATGCATATGTATCTCATAGATGTGTATATGTATATGTATATCATATACCATGCATGCATATATATGTGTATGTGTATATGTATACATGCGTGCATATGTATATATAAAGTATACATATGTGTATATGTGTGTATATGGAATAAGCATACATGTGTGCATATGTATATAGCAAGTATACGTGTGTCTATAATATGCATGCATATGTATATAATATGTATACATATGTATATGTGTGTATATATTATATGTACACACGTATATGTGTGAATATAATATGTATACACATGTAGGCATGTATATGTATGTATACTCTATGTATAACATGTATTTATGTATATATACTATATGTATACACATGTATATATGTATATAATATGTATACATATGTCTATATGTATATGTGTATATATAATATGTATGCATATGTATAAATGCATATGTAATATGTATACCTATGTCTATATGTATATGTCTATATGTATATGTGTGTATATAATATGTATACATTGCATATATATATACGTATAATGTATACATATGTATATATGTATATGTGTGTATATATATATTACTTTAAATTTATATTTATATTTCATCAGATGCTTTACTTGAATCTGTTTCAACCTGTTCAGGAGACGTTATCAATTTTTTTTCTTAAACTAAAGCTCCCACAAAATTCTTACACGGGGGTGGTCTTATTCATGGTTGCGTTCATCACTGACAGCACACTGACCACTGTCTTCTTTCTTCTTCAAGATTGGACTCTAGTCAGGTTGCCATAGGATGCTATGATACTCATGTACTGAGATTGCACACTGCTCCAAGAAGAATTTTAGGGAATTTCAACTTAGATCAGAAATTGTTTTTCTTATCAAGTTCTTCCTAGTTACTGAGGCATCAAAAAATGTTTTCTATTATATGATCCTTAAAACAGTCTAATAGTTAAAGTCTATATCTTAGAACTAATATTTGAAATAAATACATAAGACATCTAGTATATTTCCTTTATTCTTGGTAGAACTGCATTAAAGCACTCCAGACACCTTACATCCAAAGGAGAATTAGATCTCCAAAAGCGATGCTTTCCACCTTCCTTATAAAATTATGTCTAAGGAAAGTCATATATTTTTTAAAAAAGTAAGTGTTTCTGTAGAAAAACATTAACATTCTATCTGGTTTTAATGTAGCAGCACTTGTTGTTACCATTGTTGTCCTTACTAGACAAAGAAAAAACATGCTAAGGGCAGTGAATGGGAAAGTACTCCCACTTCCACAACCTTGACTCCCAGTTTCCTTTCTTTCAAGAGGACTGAGATAAAGCACTGTGTTTTAAAGACTGAGTTCTTCCTAATCCTAAAATGAAAAAAAAAAAAGTAATCACTAGCAATTCAGGTTCTGGTTCAAACGAGCTGATTTTAAAAGAAGAAAATGTTTTTTTGGGTCAAAGGATGGGTCCTTTTTTGGGTCACTAAAGTGAATTGGAGGAAAAAAAGTTTTCAGCCGTAGATTTTAATTGAGACTAGAGGGTATAGGAGGTCAATCAAGGATGACTGGACTCAAGAACTAGGTTACAGAGTGGCACACCATTTTACAGTCCCACCGGCAGTGTATGAGGGTTTCTGTTGCTCCACATTGTTGCCAAAACTTGGTAGTATTTGCATTCTTTTTCATTTCAGCCAGCAAAATTGACTTGTAGTTGTATCTCACAGTTTCAATTTGTATTTCTCTAATGAC
The DNA here is from genome assembly GCA_030068075.1 of Paguma larvata. Lineage (NCBI taxonomy): Eukaryota > Metazoa > Chordata > Mammalia > Carnivora > Viverridae > Paguma > Paguma larvata. The sequence continues at coordinate 37,487,267 of CM057837.1, read as the reverse complement.
TACTTATGTTGAGTATCTTCTTTTCATGTGCTTATTTGCCAACCATATATCTTCTTGGGTGAAGTATCTGTTCAAATTATTTGCACATAATTTCCTTGGATTGTCTTCTTATTGATTCTAAGATTTATTTATATATCTAGATATAATTCCTTTGTCAGAGAGATGCTTTGTTGTTGTCGTTGTTGTGGCTGCTGCTGTTGTCATTGTTGTTTTTTGGCATAACTTTTTAACCTATTTACAGTGTTTATTATGTTTATAAAGAAGACACTGTGAAATATGATTAGGAACAGTGATATGTAAAGTCTAAGATAAAATATTAAGTCTAAGTAGATTTTAATAAGTTAAAGATTCATATTGTTAGCTCTAGAGTAATCATACACACACAAAAAAAAAAGAAAAGGAAAAGAAAGATGGCACAAAGAGAAAGAAAAGAATAAGATGTAGACTTAAACCCAACTATGTCAATAATTATATTAAATATTAATAAAAGAAAAATTATAATTTAATAGGCAGAGTTTAGAGATTATCAAACTGAGTAAAAGTAAAATGACAAACCAAAATACATATGTGTCTATAAGAGACACACTTGAGATAGAAAGATTCATATAGGTTGTAAAGATGAAAAATCTGTATATGTGATAAAGCCATGCCAACTTCATAAGTATACAAAGTTGGCATGGCTATATCAATATCTGACAAGTAGATTTCCAGACAAAAAATTGACTAATCATAAGAAATATAATTTCATAAAGATAAGAGAAATCAGGATGATATAAGATCCTAATTGTACTTGCATCTAATAACAGAGCTTCAAAGTAGTTGAAGAGAAAAATGAAAGAAACAGGAGAAAAAGCATTAAGAATTATAATGATTTTTAACCTCCCTCTCTCAGTAATGAATAAAATGACTTGAACAAATACCAATAGTGAATACAGAAGGTCTAAACACTGTCAAACAGTTTGACCTAATTGACATTTACAGAACAAAAGACCCAACAATGGTAGAATATATATAGATAAATATTTGAGTGTGTGTGGAGCATTCATTCACTGAAAGAGTCCATATAATGAACCGTAAAGCAAATCTCTATAAATTCAAAAATCTGAAACATTACAAGGTATTTTCTCCAATTAAAACTGTATAAAATTATAAATCAGAAAATAAAATAGTATAAAGTATCTTAATATTTTTTTTAAATTAACAGGTTTTTAACCAATGGATACGGGGAGTAAAAACAAAAAAAAAATGCTTAAAACTGGATTAAAAAAAAAACTGGATAATATAACACAGTAATATAAAATTATAACTGAAACTAGAATAGAGCTGAAAGGGAAATTTACAGTCCTAAAGATGTGTTTGAGAAAAACAGGACAGTGTAAAATCCATGATCTTTATTTTCTCCATAGGAAGCATAAAAAGAAGACCAAATGAAGTCCAAGATAAGTAGAATGCAAGGAATAATAAAGATGATCATAAATCAGTAAAATAAAAACAAATAAAAGTGTAGAGAAATTCTATATATTACTTACCATTTACACATTAAAAATTAAATTGACATCCAGTATTTTCAAGAAAAAATAGAACTCAAAATTACATTATCATGTTGGGAGATGTGATATCTCTCCAGAGCCAATAAATATTAAAACTATAAAAGGTTCATTATAAACAACTTTATATCAATAAAAGTGTAACTTAAATGGATACGTTTCTTGAGAAACCCAAATAATTAAAACTAACTTCAAAGGAAATAGGAAATTTGAATAACCCTATGTTTATCGAAAACATCGAGTTTATAATAATCATCTCACTAAGAAAACCTCAGGCTCAGATAGTGTCAGTAGTGAGTTCTAGCAAATATATACCTTTGCAAATATCACCCCTTCTCCAAGGTGACATCGGATAGAGCTAAATGAGACAGTCTGTGATTTCTCCCACAATGGAAAGGAAGAACAAGTGGGTTAATGCCTATCTTCTCTAACTATGTGGGATGCTGCCAAAGAAACTCACTTGTCTTTCACAACATTCAGAGTGTTAAATCAGGACCTCCAAGACTAGAGAAGAAAGCAGATTGCGAGACCAGCATGTAAACTTCCCAGAGGAAATTAAAGGGATGTGGCTCTTGCTGACTGCAATCTGGGCTCCCTCAGGATGTCCACCCTTAAACTTGTGCTTTAGAGAAAATCTCATCTGTGAATCCACCCAACTGGACCTCAGGAACTTCCAGCATACTGTGCCAAACCCACAAAACCCTTACACAGGTAGTCTCCCTGTGTCCACTCCTATGAGTTGTGGTCAGAGCAAGATTTGTAGGAGGCTAGGAAGCATATACAGAAAACAGGGCAGAGTCTGTGGGCAAAACAAAATCTACAAACTTGAGATATGTTGTAATCTTCAGGAAACCAAGAGAGGGGCTCTCAGCAGCCAGCCTGGTGTGTTCTAGGATCATGTGAAGACCTTTCTTCTATGAAAGAGAGAAAGAAGCTTGGAAGAGTTGAATCCATACAAGGTCTGAGAAAGCCTCAGAATCTATAGCAGGGCAACGAAAGTTACTTCTACCCTGAAAGTAGTTAGCAAAGATTGGAGGAGGTGACTACTGCTTCAAGTGCAAACAAAACAAAATAAACAAAAAACAAACCAGCAACATAAATATTCACGGAACATGAAAAATCAAGGAAACCTGACATCACCAACAGAGCACAATAATCTTCTAGTAACTGAATTCAAAGACATAGAGAATCCAAAAATAGCTGTTTTAGGGCAATTCATTGAGCTACAAGAAAACACAGACAATTCAAGGAAATCAGAAAAATAATACCTAATAAAAATGAGGAATTTAACACAGATAAATAAATCATAAAGAACCAAACAACTTCTAGAGCTGAAGTATTCAATAAATGAAGTGAAAAATGCTGTAGGAAACCTCAACAGCAGAACAAACCAATCTGAAGAAAGAATCAAAGAATCAATGAGATATAAAACAGGAAACTTAAATAACCCAACCAGTGGAAAACAAAGAAAATAGAACAAAGAGAGTTAAGAAAGCATTTCTGATCTATGAGACACTGTTAAAAAAATCTGAATAATAATATATCCAGAAAGAGAAGAGAGGGAGAAAGGAAAAGAAAACTTATTAAAGGAAATAATGGTGGAGAACTTCCCAAACTTGGGGAAGAGATTTGAACATCCAAATTCATGAAGTTACTAGATCATGCTATTATGTGAATCCAAAATTATTTTCTCCAAGACATATTATAATAAAACTGTCAAAAATTAAAGACAGAGAATCTGAGGCAAAAAGAGACAAGAATATTGTAAGCTACAAAGGAACCCTCATTAGGCTATCAGCAGATTTCTCAGAAGAAACTTTATAGGCCTGGAGAGACTAGAACGATGTATTCAAAGTGCTGAAAGAAAAAAAAAATACCAACCAGTAATAATCTATCTGGTAAAGTTATCCATTAGATATAAAGGAGAAATAAAGACTTGCCTACAAAAACAAAAGCTTAGAGAAATTCTACTACATCTGCCTTACAAGGAATACTGAAATGAGATTTTCAAGCTGAAAAGCAAGGACACTATTTAGTAACATGAAAATAAGAAAATAAACAATGTACTGATAAAGGAAAATATAATCAAATTCATAAAACTCTAATACTTTAATATGATAGTGTGTTAGACGGTTAACTATAGCATAAAGGTTAAAGGACAAGAGTATCAAAAATAACAACAGCTATTCTAGTTTGCTAATGAATTTATAATATATAAAGAGATAAAATATGACCCTAAGACATTTTAAAAAGGGACAGTGAAAGGGTAGAGTTTTTTTTTTAAATCAAAGTTGTTAACAATGTAAAATGACTCCTTTATCTCTAAGATGTAGCAACCACAAAAGCAAAAACCTATAGTAGATTCATAAAAGAAAAATATAAGAGAATTAGAGTGTACAATCATAGTATATAACCAATTCACACAGGAAGACAGCAAGAGAGGAAAAAAGGAACAATGGAACTATAAAACAGCCAGAAAACAGTAAGTTGGTATTAGTAAGTCCTTACACAGCAATAATTTCTCTAAATTGGATTGAATTCTCCACACCAAAGATACCAATTGGTAGGCTCAAAACAAAACAAAGAACAAATTGTATGCTGCTTACAAGAGACTCACTTCATCTATAAGGACACACATAGTCCCAAAGTCAAGGCATGAGTAAAGGTATTTCATGCAAGTGGAAACCAAAAAATAGCAGAGGTAGTTGTACTTTTATCAGAAAAAATAAAGCATAAAACAAAAAATGTTAATAAGAAAGAAGGTAATTATATAATGGTAAAATAATCAACTCATCAGGAAGGTAGAACAATCATAAATATATACTCAACCAAAATTGGAGCACTTAAATATATTAAGCAAATACTAACAGATCTGGAGAAATGGATAGCATCGTAATAATAGTAGGGGACATGGACATAATACATTCAGTAGTGAATACATCTGGGCAGAAAATTAAGAAATATTTTATTTAAACCATACTCTAGACAAAATTAATTCAAAAGATGTATAGTACATTCATTAAAATAGCAAAATAATGCACATTTCTTTTCAAGTACACATGGAACATTCTGCAGGATAGATCACATGTTAGGCCACAAGGCAAGTCTTAGCAAATTTAAGAAGATTGATCATAATACCAAATCAATATCAAATGAATATCAATATCAAATATCTTTTCAGAATACAACAGTTTGAATATAGAAATCAAATCAACAACAAAAGAAATTTTTAAAAATTATGAATATAAACAACATACTCCTGAACAACCAATGAAGCAAAGAAGTTAGAAGTAATAATGATCTCTAATAAAAATAGGAACACAACATATCAAAACTAATAGGATGTGTCAAAAGCAGTTCGAAGAGTTAAGTTTATAGCAAGAAGTTACTATATTAGTAAAAAACTAGATCTCAAATAAACAACCTAACTTTGCACCTCAAGGAACTAGAAAAAGAAGAATAAATGAACCCCTAAATTAGCATAAAAGAGGAAATAACAATAATCAGGGAAGAAATCTAGACCAGAAAAACAATAGAAAAGATCATGAAACTAAGAGTTGGTCATTTGAAAAGGTTTTTTAAAATGAGAGACCTTTAGAAATGAAAGAGGAAACATTACAACTGGTACATAAACAGACAGGATCAGAAGGGCCTACTGTGAACAATTATATGCCAACAAATTGGATACCCAGAAGAAGTAGGTAAATTCCTAGAAACATACAAATGATCAGATTGAATCATAAAGAAAGAAAATCTACACAGAGTAATAATGAATATGGAGATTGAATCAGTAATTGAGAAACTCCCAACAAAGAAAAGTCCAGGACCAGTCAGTTTCAGTGGTGAATTCTAGACATTAATTCATGCCAATCTATCTTTTTTTTTAAATTTTATTTATTTTAAGAAAAAGAATGATCATGAGTGGGGGAGGGTCAGAGAGAGAGAGAATCCCAAGAAGACTCCATTCTCAGCACAGAGCCTGACACAGGGCTCAATCCCATGACCATTCCACACCCAACTGACTGAGCCACCCAGGCACTCCAATGCCAACTTTTCTTTTTCAAAAAGTTTGAAGAAGTAATAACACTCCCAAACTCACTTGTTACAAGGACAGAATTTCCTCATATCCAAAGTCAGATAAAGACACTACAGGAAAACTTCTTGAAAAGTATCCCTGAGGAATATTCATGTAAAAGTTATCAATAAAATAGTAGCAATTGAGTTCAACAGCACATTTAAAGGTATATAAACACCATGATCAAGTGGGCTTTATCCCTAGGATATAATAATGGTTCAATATACACAAATAAATTAATGTGATATGCCATATTAGTAGATTAAAAGAAAAATCATATGATCATCAAAATAGTTGTAGAAAAAAACATTTGACAAAATACAAACTTTTTATGATAAAAACTTTGAACAAATTGAATATAAAAGGAATATAGTAAAGACTGGATAGAAGTCCACAGTTATACTCGGTGTTGAAAGTTTGAGAACTTTCCTATATGATCAGTCATAAGACAAGGGTGTCAACTCTCACTACTGTTACTCAACATAATACTGGAAATCCTAGCTAGAGCAATCAGGCTAGGAAAAGAGATAAAATACATTCAAGTCAGAGAGGAAGAAGTTAAGTTGTCTTTTGGCAGATGATATGATCTCATATATAAAATATCCTAGACTACACACACACACACACACACACACACAAAACTATTAAGACTAATCAACAAAGTCAAGTAAATTTGCAGGATATAAAATCAACAAACTGAAATTGGTTGTGTTCCCATACGCTAACAATGAAATATCTAAAAAAGAAATAAAACAATCTCATGAATACTACCATGAAAAACAATAAAATACTTAGAAGTAAATTTAACCAAGGTGAAATATCTATACACTGAAAACTACAAGATTCTACTGAAAGAAATTGAAGAAGACACAAACAAATGGAAGGTGTCTTGTGTTCATGGATGGGAAGAGTAAATAATGTCAAAATGTCTATTCTGCCAGAGTCCTCTTTAGATTCAATGCAATCCCTATCAAACTTCCAATGATACTTTTCACAGAAATTAAAAAAAAAGAAATCCTAGGATTTTATAGAACCACAAAAGACCCTTATAAAGGTGACTTAAATAGAATAATACAGACATATCTCAGAGATCTAGCAAGTGCAGTTCTAGACCACTGTAATTAAGTGGGTCGAATGAATATTTTTTGTTTATTTGTTTCCCACTGCATGTAAAAGATATGTTGATACTATACTATACTATACTATACTGTAAAATATAGGTTGATACTCTATAGCCTATTAAATGTGCCATAATATTATGTCCTTTAAAATAAGATGATTTTAAATACTTTCTTGCTAAAATGCTAACCATCATCATCTGTGCTTTTAGTGAGTCATAATCACTTATCACAGATCACCAAAATATAATAATGAAAAAGTTTGAAATATTGCGAGAATTACCAAAATGTGACACAAAGACGCAAAGTGAGGTAATGCTGTTGGGAAAATGGCATCAATAAATGCTTGACACAGGATTGCCAAAACCCTTCAATTTGTAAGAAACACAATATCCCCAAAGTCCAATAAAGCAAGGCGCAATAAAACAAGGTATGTCTGTACAAAATATTCATAGTTGGAAAACAATGTTAAGATTTCCATTCTCCTCAAATTGATCTATAGTTCGAAGACAATCCTACTCATAATCAGAGTAGGTCTTTTGTAAGAAATTGATACACTACTTTTAAAAGGCATATGAAAATGCAAAGGACCTAGAATAGTCAAAACAATTTTGAAAATAAAGAAAAAATTTGGAGAAGGTACGCTACAAATTTCATGACTTGACTTACTATAAAGTTACCATAATACAGGATGTCAAGGACACAGGGAATCCAGAAATAGACATGGATATGTATGGTTAAGGAAATTCAATGGGAAAATATAAACTTGCAGCAAATAGTAATAGATATTGAATATCAATGCCAGAAGAAAAAAAACCCTGAAATTCCACTTCTCCCACACAGAATGTACAAAAGCTCTTTGAAATGCATCAGACTAAATATTAAAAATTATAAAATATCTTGGAAAGTATAAAAGAAAATCTTTGCAATAAAAATTATTTTTAATAATTTATTTTTGTAGTAAACAAAAATAGTAAAAAGTTTTAAATAATGTATAAAACTTCAAAAATTCTATTTTCATTTTTTTGAGGAAATTTGAAAATAAACTATTAAAAAAAAAAAAACTTAAAAAATCCTTTCCCTTCCTGACTCTAAGATAATTCAGCTATTATTAAACCAAGAGTAAGATGAGTTTTTTTTACCTTACAATATCCCATATTTCTCTATTGAGAATGCAATACATTTTACTTTGAACCTGATTCTACCTCTTTCTAACTATGGTTTTGGGTCAAGTATTTAACCTCCATCTGGTTCAGTTTCCTAATTTTTAAACCATATACAGTATTTTCTAATTTTTTTCAGGTTTAGATAAGATAATATATGCAAAGCCCATGTAGAACAGTGCTTGGTCTTGTTGACACATAATATACATTCAGTGCTACTGTTGATGTTTTGTGGATGATGAGAATATTATCATTCCATTTATTATATTATGAAAGGCTATATTATGTGTAAGTAGGAATATATAATCTGGAGCCAAAGTACTTTTGTCCAAATACCAGCTTTGTCACATACTAGCTGTGTGACTCGAGAAAGTAACCTTAAATCTTGGTGTCTCTATTTCTTCCTTTGTAAAATGAACTTCCAATGATGAGTTCTTGAAGTCTATGAGAGATGATATTTATAAAGTACTGAGGAAAAATGTTCTGATATCGTATGTGCTGTAATATTTGCCATAAGTATTTCCAGTATTCTTTTTTTTTACTTTTTTTTTAATGTTTATTCATTTTTGAGAGAAAGAGAGACAGAGGATGAGCAGGGGAGGCGCAGAGAGAGGCAGAGACACCAGGCTCTGAGCTGTCAGCACAAAGCCTGATGCAGGGCTTGAACTCATGAACTGTGAGATCATGATCTGAGCCGAAGTCAGATGCTTAACCAACTGAGCCACCCAGGTGCCCCTACTATTGTTGATATTCTTAATATTAAAATGTCTCTGTCCTCTGTAATGGAAGATTAATTCTAAAAGAGGGAATTAATCCATTGCCAAGAGAATATTCTCCCCCTTTACCTGTGGTGCTATTCTGTTAATATCTGAGACTCTTAACTCTTGTCCCACAACTAAATTTAACCATCTACTTGAATAAAAAATACAGAACCAAAAGGAAATTTTCACAAGTCATTAAGATAAGCTATTTGCTCACACTTGTTGACTGAGGAATCCATGAAATTATATCCATAAGCTGATTCATTATCTCTTCATGGACACTTTCTTAGATTTGGTTCCCCAGAAATAAACCCCGAAATGAGAATACATGTGTAAGTGCCTTATTAGAGAAGAAGGAATTGTCAAGAGAAAAAAGTAAGGGAGGTGGAAGCAGAATCGGAAAGGGGAAGAAGCCAAGCCAAGGCAGTAGTCCACCTCAGTGTTTGTACTTGCCTTGAGTCAGGTGGCTGTGATTTCATATCTGACACTTCTTTTTTTAATTGAATTTATTGTCGAATTGACTAACATACAGTGTATACAGTGTGCTCTTGGTTTTGGGGGTAGATTCCCATGATTCATTTCTTACATACAACACCCAGTGCTCATCCCAACTGCCCTCCTCAATGCCTACCACTCATTTTCCCCTTGCTGCTCATCAGCCCTCAGTTTGTTCTCTGTGTTCAAGAGTCTCTTAGGGTTTGCCTTACTCCCTCTTTGTTTGTAACTATTTCTCTCCTTTCCCTTCCCTCATGGTCTTCTGTTAAGTTTCTCAAGTTCCACAAATGAGTGCAAACATATATCTTTCTGTGACTGACTTATTTCATTTAGCATAATACCCTCTAGTTTCATCCATGTTGCTGCAAATGGCAGGATTTCATCCTTTCTCAATTCCAAGTAGTATTCCATTGTATATATAAACCACATCTTGTTTATCTGTTCATCACATCATTTGATGGACATTATTGACACTTTTCCATAGAAGACATCCAGATGGCCAACAGACACGTCAAAAGATGCTCAATGTCATTCATAATCAGGGAAATACAAATCAAAACCACACTAAGATACCACCTCACACTGGTCAGAGTGGCTACAATTATAACAACTCAGGAAACAATAGGTGCTGGTGAGGATGTGGAGAAATGGGAATCCTCTTGCACTGTTGGTGGGAATGCAAACTGGTGCAGCCTCTCTGGAAAACAGTGTGGAGGTTCCTCAAAAAATTAAAAATAGAAATATGACCAGGATAGCACTATTAGGAATTTATTCAAACGATACAGGAATGCTGATTCATAGGGGCACATGTACCCCAATGTTTATGGCAGCGCTTTCAACAATAGCCCAATTATGGAAACATATTCTGACACTTCTTACAACAGAATGGAAGATATGTAAGTACAGGGAACATGTCTTATTCATCTCTGCATTTCCTGTGACTGGCACAGTAGCTGCTTAATAAATATTTTTTGAATGGAAACAAAAGGAGATATTTGTATTAAAATATTAACAACAATCAGATAAATAAGATCTTACAGAGCTTTCTGTGTGAATCTGTCCATTTGCTAAGACAAAGGTGGCATTAAGCATGCCATCCTGCAGTCAGATATTTCTGCTGTCCCAAGAGTCTTTAGCCAGTTCTGAGCCATGGACCGATCTTGTCTTGGAAGGCCATAACTGATAGAAATAAGTAAGAAAGGCGTCAGGAAAGAGGATTTAACAACAACAACAACAAAAAAAAAAACAATACTAACCAAGGAAAAGATAAACAGACAAAAAGAGGGAAATAACACAAAAGGAAAAAAAATCACATCTGTGTAATTATTCACAGCAAAATAATAATTAGAATTTACTGACCACTTATCTTCTGCCACATGTTTTCTGAACATCTTTGTTAAAAATTATCTTGAATGCACTCCAAGTGCTAAGAGACATGGAGTATTATTTTTATCCTATACCTCTAGAGGCACCTGGGTGGCTCCAATAGTTAAGCACCCCACTCTTGATTTCCACTCAGATCATGATCTCACAGTTCATGAGGTTGAGCCCTGTGTCCGGCTCTGTACTGACAGCTCAGAGCCTGCTTGGGATTCTTTGTCCCTTTCTCTCTGCCTCTCCCTCACTCATTATCTCTCTCTTTCTCTCTCAAAATAAATAAACATTAAAAAATGTGTATATCTAGAAACTGGAAAACATTACTCAAATCACATTGCTTTTATGCAGTGGAGTTTGGATTTAAACCCATATGGTTTTATGCTAGGTCTTGTGCAATTAAACACTATACTTTGCTGCCCTTTATACTTTATGCCTTACAACAGGCTTTCATGGACAACATGCTTGTTTAACATATTTGAATTTTACTCTTTACAGATAAGGCAACTAAAGCTAAATGAGGTAAATTGATTATCTCAAAGTCAGTCACCTGGTAAATGATACAGCCTGATATAAATCAATGTCTTAGTATTTCACAGCTTCCATTCTTTCCATTTGAGATACTGGAAATTAGAAAAAGCCTTTTGTTTCTCTGAACTCAGATATTAATGTATCTGTCAAGGTATGCTCCGTAGAGGCAGTGGTCCCTACCCTGAGAAAATTAGACATAAACTCCAAGGCTTCTTCTCCAGCATAGTGACCAATATAAACAAATGTTCTTGAGGGTTGAAAAGCATCCTTTTTCTTTTAGTTCCAATTACGGTGACAGTGTGTGTGTATGTGCATTGGCATGAAAATAGTTAGCATGGATTCGCAAACCCTGTGAAGAGGTACTGTCGCTTGCATCATAACCCAGGGATCACTGTGAGGCTTTTAAGTCCTGCATTATCACTCTGGATCTTTCCTCGTGTATTAAAATCCCCTTTTAAGTACTATGGCTATTGTTTGTCAATCACAAGTCTCATTACATCCTCAGCTTTCTTAGGAGTTTGTGCAAATAAAATTCTGACCATCATACCATCCTCTATAAGTGTAGTCAAAGGAAGTGCATTGGAGTTTATGTCACTATGGGCAAAAAATACCAGCAATCTCCTTAGTAGTTTAGTCTGTATTTGGTGCTCTCTCCTTCTGAGCTATAGGCTATTTTCTAGGATACGAAACTGGTGATCATTGCTTCAAGTGTCATGTCAACCACTCCGTCCCAGTAGCTAGTTAGTCCTAGAGGTTACAGCCAATAGATTTAAGATTTTAAAGTTCCTCCCATCTCCTGGGCAGCAGCATGTTCTATTCTAGCTAAAAAATTTTTAAGTTGGATTTAATATGAGATCCAAACAGAATGAGGCTTTGTAGAAAACTTGGATGTCATAGCGTTGCACACTAGCTCATGCATGCACATAGTTCCAACGGGTTCCTTTTTCATTTCCAGAAGGAAGCTGTTGTCTTATAAACCACCAAGTTTCAACAGTCGCATTTTCCTCCTCATTTGAGTCCATTTTTGTAATGTTTTTGAATCCTCGTAAGAAAATCGGATCAAGATCTCAGATTTCTGTGCTGGTCTGTGTGCACAGGTACATCGAAGCTTCCATGGATACTCAATTTATTCCTGACAGGAGATTTATTCAGTGTCATCAACTAAAACCTAACATATTTTGCCAGCCTTACCCAATTACATCAGTAATACTCCACTCCAAGCACTGAACAAATCTATTTTCTGATTTTGCAGAAAGGCATATGTCACTTAGAGACAAAAATTCATAAAACACTCAACTTTCCGAATCCAATTCAGAGTCTCTCTAAATTGCATTTGGGCAGTCTCTTGGGGAATGCATATGTGTAAAAACAGACTTTGGAAATAGGCAGGAATTTTTATGGGCCCTTTCTATCATTATGTTCTCTCTGTAATTATTTTGTTCGATGTTTTTCGCCCCATTTCTATTCCTCACATAAAGTTTCCTAATTTAGAATTCTATGTGAATATGTATACATAGTTGTTCATTCTCAGAAGTGCAGTCTGTGAAAGTAGACCAAGTCATAGGTTGTTGGTTGGATGGGGCCCTGGAGACAAGTTGACCAATCTCTGCTATTTCTGTGGTGAGAAACAAAGGTCTAGACAATTAGGTAGATTCATCTAACGGGTTCGTAAAGATAAAAGCAGAGCTGATATAATCAAAGTAGCATCCTAATAAAAGCAATGACATTAAAGATCTTATTTGCCAGGGACTGTGATAACCATGTTAAATACATGATTATTAAGTACTGTAATGTAGTTTTATTATTATTATTGTTATTTTACTTTAAATCTCACAACAATCATATGAAAAAGATACTGTACATGCACCAAGTATTTAAATGGAGAATAAAATCCTGGAAGATAAAAGGCTATGAGATGTGCCCAAACCACATGAGTAGTGAGGTGAAGCCTGCAGTTGAAGCTCAGTCTCCATTTTTCCAAAGTCTAAGCTCTTAATCACTCTGCCTGTTTCCTTCTTCTCTGCTCTAATTTTTCTTCCCTGTTTGTCCTCACAAGCTCTCCTGATTTTATTCCTGAGCAGTACCAAAAACAAGTCTGATTGCTTTCCTTACCTTGATTTCTTTTCCTATTCTTCTCACTTGCCTGGGTCCAGTGAACCTTCAAAATGGCGTACATTTTCTGAATGAACTGCCTAGTTAGTCAACACTACACTGTGAGTTCCAGGAATCTCCTGCCGTCCTCCAGCAGCTTGTAGGGTGCCTGTTTCCTATATGAGCTAGTACAGCCTTAGATCTCCAGAAATGCCTTAAAAGCTAGATCACGTTGTAACAATAAATACTAGGGATGAACCAAGACAAGGAGCTTGGTGGCATCATGGCCAACTTTCCTTCATGCCTGGAAAATAACCAATATTGTGGTAAGAGTTACTATGAGAATAAATTTTCTTGACTGGAATCGAGTTCAACTTCTTCTTTAATATCCTGTGTACTTCCCCATTTTGGCTAGTTTATAGTCCTTGAGGACCTATGGGGCCCTCAGAGGCTGTGAGTATGTAAACTTGTTCTGCTGTTCTAGAAATGTGTCAGTGAGACTTGCCTGCTTTTTATTTTGAGATGGTTGGTAGTATGGAAGGTAGTATTAAAGAGAGGCTAATAGTTACTGAATTTATACATTTCATGAATAAAACCTAAGTTGGTTTAATTTTTCATGTAAGAATACCTGTGGGGATAGGACAACATCTCTCTTTCACTTTCTTCATCCTATAGATAAATATCTTTAAAACTTTGTATACCAAATGAAGTGATAACTTTTCAAGATTTTACTCCTGACTATATGCGAAGAAATACCATTTTTCCCCTTTCAAATTACACAGGATAATATCCTCTCTCTCAGCGTGAATCATGCACATGCTCTGTGCTGTTCTCTTAGAAGTAATTAATCTTTGACATTCATTTTTCAAAATTCACAATATTTCAAATCTGTATAGTTCCTCATGGAACTACAGTGGGTCACAGGGGGCAAAAAAAGCCCTACTTTTATGTTTGACACCAAAAATTCATTTGCCCAACAAATGTTAACTTCTGTATTATTGCAATGCTGCTGAATGTGCTAATTTCTGTTCCTGTGAGACAATCAACTCCTCAATGCTGAATCACATAGCTTCAGATAAAATATTTCAACTTGTATCTACTCCCCGCCCTGCCAAAATTTCTGACTTATGCCCATCACTAGTTGTAAAGCACCTATCAGTTCTGATATGTTGAGTTCATTTAAAGGCTAAATGCATTTGTTATTGTGCACACTTTATCCAGGAAAGTCAGAGGGGAGTTTTATTTCAAATATGCATGAAGGCACTATGTTTCCAATGATCATTATATGAACTATGAAAGAAATAAAATATGCAGGACCCACAGACATGGTGTATTAATATTCCTTGTTTTTTTTTTTATTCATGTTAAGTATTTCCTTGGGGGGTTATAGTTTTTTTTTCTGCCTAATGTATGAGATCAATCAACTTCACCGTAAGATATTTAAAACTACTGTGGAAAAACTTTATTTTTATATTTCCATAAATGAAGCTTGGTCCGAATGTTAATACTGAAGTTATTTTGATACTAACAAATCTTTGATTAGCTAAAAGCTACTAGTTTTTCTCAGCTTCTCCATAGGTGACCAGGACTATAAGGTAATGTGATTCCATCTCTATTGGCTTAATCATGACTGAACCAAGCCTTTCAGTATTTTTAAGAGTTCTTTCAGTACTTTTCAAAGTAGACAGGAAAAAAGCTCTGAAACCTAAATTATGATTGCTGTAAAAACAATCTCTTCATTTATCACTTGATATAAAACAGCTCTCTGTTGTCTCTACCTGCTGAAAAAGAACTTAAAATGAAAAATTATAATTTAAATATGAATCTGCAAGGAAGAGAATAGAGATGCACTACCTGAACGTGTTTTTCATATCTTTTCTTATACAAGTCATTTTGAAGCAGAGAGCCTTTGCTCTCTGGATTTTCTAGAGACTCTCAATGTCTCTACCCTGCTTTCCTCAGCCCCCTGTGCATACCTGTGTCTCAAATATTGTCACATCACATTGTAATAGCACATGCACTTATCTGTCTTCCCAGATAGGTTTCTTAGGAGACAAGAGTTTATTCAACTCTGGGTCTCTGGAGCCTATCACAATATTTGGCATGGAGGATAAACTTGGTAAATATTGTGAGGAAGATAAGAGGTGGAGAGAGATGAGAGGCATGAAGGAGGAAAAGAGGGGAAGGGAAGGGAAAAGGGAAAGAGAAGAAGAGAGAAAATTATTTGACTATCTAAATAATTGGAATTTTAGTTTTTAAGAAAATGAGAGGGAGGCTGACCATAAGAGACCTTGAAAACAGAGAACAAACTGAAGGTTGATGAGGGGGTGGGGAAAATGGTTGAGTACTAGGTGTTGTATGTAAGTGATGAATCATGGGAATCTACTCCTGAAGCCAAGAGCTTCACTGTATACACTGTTAACTAACTTGACAATAAATTATATTTAAAAATATAAATAAAAAAGAAATTTGAAGTTCCAAAAAAAAATACTAACACTTCTGTAGTAAACTAATTTGAGAAAGATTATTTAGTATGCAAATACATGTTTTCATGATGACAAAATAAAACATTCAGGCTGATTCTAACACTAATATCTAGTGGGTACTGTCAGAATTGCCAACTTCAGATTTAATTATTAACTTTTAATACTGAATGTGATGACTGGGTGCATATAAATTAGCAATAAAAACAAAATTCTTAATTTGTTTTTAGGTAGTCTTAAATCAAGACAAAAATATTACAAATATTCACTGATATATGAACATTGCATTTTTTATCTTTTTCCAGCTTATTCTATATTTAAAAACTACACAATATTAGTTTCCTAATATTATGATCAGCATAAGGAAACATATGATACTGTGATAGGCAAAAAAAAAAAAACAAATATTCACTGATATATGAACATTGCATTTTTTATCTTTTTCCGGCTTATTCTATATTTAAAAACTACACAATATTACTTTCCTAATATTATGATCAGCATAAGGAAACATATAAAACTGTGATAGGCAAACAGAAAAAAAAACATAAATTCACACTGTAATACAACCACTTGATATTTTACTGAAAGCCTTCTAGATCTTTGTCTCTTTGCATATATGAATAAGTTTATTTAGAATTTTTTAAAGGCATTGTATATTGAACACTTATGAGACACAATTTTTAACAGTATTTTGCTATCAAAAATATGTCACTGATTTCTGATAATGGTGGAATAGCTTAATTACACTAAGTCTCCCATAGATAATTTTATATATAATTATATAATCTAGCACAAAAGCACAGCACACTGTTTGAAGGCAGAAAATAGAGTGGAGACTACCTTAGTCTATTTGGACTGCTGTAACAAAATACCATAGACTGAAAGGCTTTAACACTAGACATTTAAGGTGGGACAGGCATAGAATGGACATTACCATTCCAAAAAGGAAAAACAAGAAAGAAGAGGTGAGAGGTCTTCAGTAAGTCCACAACTTGGCAAGATAAATTCCATTGGATCTTAAAGTTCAAGAATAATCCACTTAGGGGGTGGTCCCTGGGTGGCTCAGTCAGTTAAGCATCCGATTCTTGATTTTGGCTCAGGTCATGGTCTCACAGATTGTGGGTTTAAGCCTGGTGTCAGGCTCTGGACTATCTCTCTCTCTCTCTCTGTCCCTTCCCTGCTTCCCTGCTCTCTATCTCAAAATAAACAAACAAGAAGAGAATAATCCTCTTTGGTCCAATGTTCTGCCCTACTGGCCTAGTGGAGTGGCATTATTACCACTGTGGCTTGGCAGGGAAGGCCCATTCTTGAAGCCTTTGTGACCTCTGCCAGGACTCTATCCCCTTTAGTCCCATCTGTCAGTGCCTCTGTTACATAATGCTGTGTCTCCTCCTGACTTCTATTAAAAGAGCTGATTAAGTCCCTGAACCACACCCCAGAACTCTTTATTCAATGGCAGTCCAGGCACACATTTGAAATTCTCTTTGAAACATGCTTTATTATTTGTTTTGCCATATGGGCATGTTGAGAATTTTCCAAATCTTTAAGATCTGGTTCCCATTTGTTTAAATGTTTTTTTTCCATTTCTCTGTCTCCTTGTATTTTAACTATAAGAAGTCAAGAGGAATCAAGTCTCTCTTTCAACCACTGTGCTCAGAAACCTCTTCCACCAAATATCCATTTTCATCATTCATAAGTTCTACTTCCCATAAAACACAATAACACAGTTTAGCCAACTTCTTTGCCAATTTATAAGGATTATCTTTCCTTCAGTTTCCAGTAATGTGTTTTTCATTTCCATTGGAGCTTACTGTCCATATATCTAGAATGTACCTCAAAACTCTTTCAGCCTCTACTCTTTATCTAGATCCCAAGCTGTTTCCACAATTTTAGGTATTTGTGACAGTAACATCCCACTTCTTGGTACCAAACCCTGTCGTAGTTTGCTTGGACTACCATAACCAAATACCACAGATTAGGTTGCTTAAGCAGTAGGATTGATTTATCCCAGTTCTGGAATCTGGGAAATCCTAGATCAAGGAGTCAGCAAGCTAATTGCATTCCGAGGTCTCTTCTCTTGGCTTTTAAGTGGATGCTATCCCACATGACCTCTTTGTGTGTGCTCAGAGAGAACAAGTTTCAGTCTCTCTTTTTTTATAAGGAAACTAACCCCAACGTGGAGGCACATCCTATGATATAAAATTGATGAACTCCCAAGAGCTCCACCTCCAAGTGCCATCACACTGAGGGTTAGGGCTTCAATATATGAATTTGGGGGAAACATAAGCATTCAGTCTGTAATACTACCTTGGAAGATAGGAATTGCACCTGGCGGGTATTGCCTATTGGTGCTTTTTTGAGGAAATATCTCAGATTGTAGGTGGC
Organism: Paguma larvata; assembly: GCA_030068075.1. Taxonomy (NCBI): domain Eukaryota; kingdom Metazoa; phylum Chordata; class Mammalia; order Carnivora; family Viverridae; genus Paguma; species Paguma larvata. Next base: position 37,469,241 of record CM057837.1, on the reverse strand, counting down.
TTGAAGTAGCAGATATCAGCACTCTAACTGATCTGAGATGTCACAGGGCAGAGTTCATTGCTGGTATAAGAGACTCAAAGTTAGTTGGGGAGATCCTAGAAGGAAGGGAGGGACATATATAAAATCTTCCCAAACTTGACTGCTGAACAACACAGGAGTCAGAAAGAACCCAGGAAGTCAGTTGAAGAAACTGAAGAAACTGAATGTCTCCCAAGCCCAGGAGACAGAATACACAGGTTAAGTCTCATTATATTAATTACCTGCTAGGACAAAAACCACTTTTCCGGGGAATATAATAATATCCAGAATCTCTCCAACTATAGTAGCTTTGTACAAGTAAGCTTAGCTAAACTGGGATTAATTTCCCAGAATTCTCTTCCCTCTGTGGCTCTGAATTAGTGTTTGCCACAAAGAAATTTTATGAGATCTGGAAGGCAGAAGCGAAGGAGCAGCTATTTTATTCTCTGTCAGTCACAGTAAGGCAGGTGTTGTTGCAACTCAAACACGTTGTCACTGATTATACTGGCCCACCTTGTAAAGTGAGGCAGTGAGATGGACTCAGAGTGCGTCCAACTACAACCAGATTTCTTCCTCACCTTACCTGAATCCTGGGGCAGGTGTGCTCACACCTGCAGTGAAGGGTGCTTATTTCTCCTAGAGCTCATCCCTATCAATGAGATTGGGGGAGTTGATAGTCTTCTTAGATTCATATTTGTGTCTGGAATTCCCCACTTGATGGTCATCTCCCCTTACTGACTGCTAGCCGTGCTGACTTCAGCCTCAAAGAAAACAGACTTATAACTACCATTTAATCAACTCCCACAGAAGAGTTATGTCTAAAATTAAAAATTTTCTGCCTTATTATAGGGATAAAATAGGGATAATTGTATCTTTGTTAGCTGATACATAAGGTAGTTGCAAAAATTAAATTAAACCATACTTGTAGGCACCCAGCCTATGTTTTTCAAGTGCATCTACAGTTATACTCTGTCATACATGTTCCCATCACAGTGGACTACTCACCCCTATTGCCTACATGCAAATCGGGCTCTTCTTCTATGCCTTTGACATGTCAAGATATGATGTATAGCATCCCAGTGAAGTCAGAGACTCTAGCAATGAGCTATCTATCATTTAAGGTCGGGCTCAAATACCAAACCTTTCAGAGACATTTTCTTGAATGTTTCTTGGTTATACTCCATCTTTCTTTTCATATAATTGCATAGCACCATTGACAGAACTCCAAATTAATTATCTTACATAACACTAATCACTGTAGAGAGCCTGAATTATACCTCATATTGCTACTGGATTGTGCTTTCAATGAAGACAAGGATTTAATATAATCCCTAATGTTCACAGTGCCTACCACTGTGTCTTTATCATCAGTGACACTCCAGAAGAGTTCAACTCTAAGTGGGCTTATCACATCTGCAGTATTTTGATTGTATGAAACAATCTAAAGAGTAAGGATTCTACTTGAGGTCTCTATTTTATTTTTGCCCCCAAGATTGAAATACCTGAATATTCATGTTAAAATAAGGAAACTTTATGCAAGTAGTTAGACAAAGGACCACATGTAGACTTTTACACCAACATGAGTTTCTTTAATTCTCTGATAGGCAACTTTTATTGTGGGAACATAAGCTGTTAGAACTGAATTCTTGACAACCTCATACCTTTTCCTTTATTGAGAAATAGACACCTTTCACCTTGCCGGGATTTTATTATCACTACTAATTACAGGAACCCCAGAAACAGCTACTCTGTATTTCCTCTCCTTCTGTAGAATCAGGACTTAAGATGTGTTTGTGTGTATGTAATATTAAGCACATATTATATCAGTGAAGTCCTCTCTTAGGTGCTTGATGTTAACGAGATTGTTCTGTATTCTTTGCATACAAAAATAGTATAATAACCCTCCTACTGTTAGTCCTCCTCACAAGGACTTGTGTTTCATAGTGTAATTCAGAAAGCAAAGGTAGTATTGAAAACTTGAAGTTAAGACATGTCTCCTCTCAATATGTTTTCCTCAAGCTGGGTATGTCCTTAATGCACTCAATAAAAATTTAAGAATACCTTAATTTAGGATCTACAGCCCCTCCTTAAAGCCTGAAAAAGTCATTCTTCCCTTTCTCCCTCTACCTATCCCTCAGCCCTCCTTAATTTTTCATCCTGAATCTATTGAAATTACTTATTGCTCTTTTTTAACGCAAAAATATGAAATGCAGGAAAGACCATCTATTTTTCTGCAAATCTAGAAGCTAATTCTCTTCCATTACCTGATAACTTTTTGTAGTATAGTTAACTATAAGGTAAAATGTTTTTTTTCCATTACTTACCTAGGCTGAGTTACTCCACCAGTGAGTTTAAATATTCTCAGTTTCTGCTTAGAGTAGATTCACCATGATACCACTGTAACTGGAATAATTACTTTGATTTCAGCAAATCCTACAAAAGAGTAGTTATTCCTACCATTCAAGTATCCTATTGACATAACCTTAACCACACCATTACAAGAGACATGATAATAACCCTCCCGGGAGAAGATTTTCTTAGGGAGAGTATGCATAATGGGCAGAGAAATAGAGACCTGAAAGGAAAAGCAAAGCTTTGAATCAAACAGAACTGAATAAACAATTTGGGGCAATATATACTAAAAGCAATTTAAAACAAGAGCTTTAACTGAATTTTATGGAAACAAATTGAATAATGTAGTTAGAAAAATGGATACAGTGTTCAGAAAAAAGTTCATATTGGCACAGATAAATCAGGCTTGTCACATGTGGTTTCAATTTTTGATCTCTTGCTTATAGAGATGAGGTGTGACTTTTTCTTTTATCCTCTTAGCTCACTGCAGGGGAAGCAGGGAAGCCTAAATAGTCTGGCCATTAAAGGAAGCGGATATCTTTTAAGCCTGCATACATGATGATATTTAAAAGGGTTTAATGTTGGAGAAGGATCTTTAGCCTGTTATAGAACCTCAAAATTCTAGCCCAGGTGGAGACTCAGTGGCCCTTAGTCCCAGTACAAAGGCCACATCTGTACTCCTGCCAGCGAATAGTATCAGAGCTGGTCCTGCCTGAAGCTTAAAGGTGGAGTTAAACCAAGAGACTGATTTTCACTAGTTTATCAATGACTGGGGATTGGAATGTGGAATTGGTGGGTTTCTTTGCAAGTGGCCAAGAAACTCCATTCATCAAGGAAGTGTTTTTTGGACATGTGTTTTATTTATTTTTCCTCTCATTTTTAGAAATTTGCTTGGTTAGGAGTTAGATCTAATGGGTCTTCTAAACCCATTTGCCTTACACGTGCAATTTAATGGATGAGACTGAAAGAATTTAACAGTTTGGGAGGTAATTGTGTTTCACCCAGGGTGTATGAGTGGAATAGTGATTGAGTGCTAAGCATGATATGTTGACCAGCAAGATCAGCATTCACCTGGGATGTGTTTGAAATGCATTCTCAGGACGCACCTTATACCCACTGGATCAGAAACTCTGGGACTAAAGCCCAGAAATCTGGGTTTTAACAAACCCTCCTGATGGTTCTGATACACAAGAATTTGAGAACCACTGATTTGCAGTAAGCATATACTTGAGCATGTAAATCCACCACTGTCTCAGTCATAACTGTCCTGTTCTTTCATTGTGAGATGAATAAAAGTCAGCATTTGAAGATCAATTTTACATTTTCCATGCAACATGGCTGTTACATATAAGCCAACTATTTTGAGAGATATTCAAAGTAACAACAACGTGTTAAATGTTAGAGAAGGAAATACTTGTATATACTTACTTAGAAAAGGTATGTTTAGTATTTTATCCAAAATCAAAACAATTTCCAAGAGCAATTTTTGCCTTAGAAAGTGACTTTAAAATTTACCATCATCATGCATAGAAAAGGTAATTTCATGTAACCGTTTCCTATATTTTTCTGGAGAAATTTCACAGAAGAGAAGAGAGAGAAAATGGGAAAAAAATGGGAAAACATTTTTGATATTTTCACTCATGTGCTACTCCCTATAGTCACTTAATAGGACTCAGCTAATACTCACAACAAGTATGCAAAATTGTTATATAGGGTGAAACTTAGTATTCGGAGAGCTTACACACAGATTTCAGACAGTTTTTTGATATATTTTGTTGTGTGAAAAAATCACATAATATTTACCATCTTAACCGTGTTAAGTGTACAGTTAAGTAGTGTTAATTATATTCACATTATTGTGAAACAGGATTTTTTTTTACACACTCGGTAACTATTGTTTTGTTTCTATGAATGTGATTACTTCAGAGATGAAGATTATTTAATCAGGATACGAATCTGAATCTTTCTAGTTCCAAGATCTGTGTTCATTGTCCTTCACAACATATTATTTGTCAAACTAAGTCAGAACATAGTCTTGCCATTTACATATTCTTTCTTTCTTACCAATCTGAATGTGTATGTATATTCAACTCTATCAAGGCTATTCTTTTGACAATTTCTTATGAGAACAGTCTACTTTTTCCTCCTTTCTCTCTTGGCGATCCTTAAAATGGCCTCAGTGTTCCTTTTTATCCATGAAAACTCTAACCTCCCTTTAAGTTTTTGCCCTCCCAATCTCTCCACAGTGGCTTCTTCCTTTCTTTGTTCTGAATTCCCCATAGAAATTAACGCTTCACTACACACCCTGTCAATAAGAATAATGGACCCTCCGAGCTTGTAAGGACCTTAAATTCCAGCTAAATCAACAATTCATCTTGTGCATGAATCCCTTCAACACTAAGTGTAGGCTTATTCACTCCCAGAAATGTCTGAGGCCCATCCTATTTTTGCACGTCTCTATTAGAAATGTCTTTATTATCTGTAGTTAAAATTTTGCACCTCTATAGCTTACATTCATCCTTTCTGGTTCTATTTCCTCATGCCATATGGGGTGAGCCTAATGCCCTTTCCATATAATATCCCAAATATTATTCACTACTTTCACAGATATTTTCTTCTTTAAGTTAAAGATTTCCCATATTAATCAATATTCATAATTTTCAAAAGTCTTTCTGTCCTGGCTACTAGCTTAAGCATGGCTGATTTCTTTCTCTCTTAAAAAAAAAATGGACACCACAGGGGCACCTGACTGTGCAAAGCCTGCTTGAGATTCTTTCTTTCTGTCTCTTCCCTTCCCCTACTTGTGCCCTCTCTCTCAAAATAAATAAACTTAAAAAATGACCACCACAAATAAACCAGTTCTGTAAGTATGTTCTACCCAGTGGAGTTGAAACATGTTACTTTCCTCATACATGCATTTAATTAAGGCTCAGGCATTATTATTATTATTATTATTATTGGCAGCCACTTATCTGTGATGTCAGGTCACTTTTGCTATAAACTCATTATATTTCAAATTTGAAATTATGACAGATGAGATCAATCCTGATTATATCCTTTTCTGTACCGTTTTTTTTCCTCCATCTTACATGTGTCTGGGTACATGATCCCAATGAAATAAATGTGGCCTTGTCTGGTATAGACATTGAAAACACAACTTTTATAGCTCCATCAAGAGAATAAGGTTGAGCATGCTTAATAAGCATATGTGGAGGTAACTATACCTGAATTTTAGTATTATTTTTAAATTGCCCTAGGTCCACTATGAAGCTCCCAAGTCTCACAAAACTGACACAAGGCCCCAAACTTTTTTTTTACATCAAAAAATAATAACTTTGGAAATTTCTATCTAGTTCTGAAACCAGGTGGGTTTTTAAAAACTATCCTAATTAACAGTTCCAGGAACCATGTCATTAAGTGTATTTAAAAGCAGAAAGCTCTTTCTCATCATGAGAACCAGTTGGAGAGATGAAGCCTTGGTGTCTATTTCTGGCTCTGTCACTGACTCACCCTTCATTGCAGTGGAAAGCCAATTAACCTCCCCCAGTTTCTCCATTTGTGGAAAAAAAAAATCACTAGGAGGTTGAGAAAATGGAAGTTGTGGAAATTTTCAATATGTGTAAATAAAAGGTGCTTTATAAATGTGAAATCTAATTCTTTTAGTGATGGAGGTACATTAAATTTGAGCAGAAATTACTGCCTGAGCTATTTTTTAGCAGGCAGCTATTTGTACTTCAATTGAACTTTTATACTGAAAATCTCCATTTTGTATTTATATACTGTCGTGATTCTTAACTCTTTCATAAAATGATGAAACAAGGTAAATTTTGTTACTTAATTTTCCTGGGAGATGTTTTCACAGCTTAATGCCCCAAATCTGGTGAAATTCAGATCAAGGGATGGCGAGTAGTAAAGTATTCTAATCTCCTCAACTCAAGATCTTGGGAGTTCTGACAAAGAGCTAACAATTTAACTTGAGACTGGCCTAAAAGAAGAGAATATTATGGCCAAAATTTCATTAGGAGGTGTGGAGAGAACTGTTCGTATAGCAGAATCTGGTGTAATTTCCATCTTTCATTCTGTGCTTATTAAAGAGTTAAATTTTCAAATGGAAAGTCTGGGACAATTCCTATGAGTTCTTTAATACTACTCCATTTCATAATTTAGTTGTTTGCAGGATCTTCCAGATTTGATAATATGGACTAAGTGACCATGAGTCCTCATCAGTATTCTCCTTCTGAATGCTTCCTCATCCTTTCAGAAATAAGCCCAAGACTTTAATCTCTGTATCCAAGGTTAGAACGATTATACATATGCATGTGCCTCTTTAAAATACAACTTTAAAACACCAAACAACCAGTTAAAATGTTTATTTACCTCTTAGTTGAAAGAAAATTATGAAATTAAATTCCATGAATAGATGAAGTGAAAAGTGACAAAACTAGAGGATTCATCCAATGTCCTTAATATAGTGATATTTTAAAAAATGAGTGATTTTAATTCTCAGGTATTTGTATAATATCACATACAAGTTCTAGTAAGTTGAATGATATTGGATTAGCCTACATCTGAAAGGAAACTACTGGAAAATTATGACAGTTTCTTATTCAAAGCAAATTTCTTTACCAAAAAAAAAAAAAGAACTGATAAAACTGATAAATAAATTTTTCTTGAATCAGCATTTATTTCTGTCTGTCTGTCTGTCTCTCTCTCTCTCTCTCTCTCTCTCTCTCACACACACACACACACGCACACACACACACACACACACACACACACACACAGCTCCAAATGGAATGTTCCAACAACCTTTGGAAATAAAATCACAGCACATATTAAATCCAAGGCAGTAGCTAATTAGAAATACATACTACTTACTGTTTTCTCCTGACTAACCTGAATTATAATAGTTTAGGTACATAGAACCAAATTTTCTAGGAAAGTTTCCACCTAGGAAATTCTACTTAAGTCTTGTCTCTTGAAAGTTCACATAATATACTACCCAAGAAAGATTTTCTTTATTAATTTAGAATATGAGTAGAATTCACATCGTATTGACTCAGTACTATAATTACTAAACACTGTAAGGCATTTCATTTGAACATCAAGTAGTCATTATTTCTAAACACTTATACAGCTTTATTTATATATTTTTCAGGAAGAGTATAAAATGTTGCCGTATATATCATAGAAGCATATAAAGCTTCCTGTTTCCTGTCATAACTGATCTAAAATCCTATTTTAACTTTTGCGGGGGGTCATGGGAATCTATTCTCACCCTAGATAAGGGAAACACAGGAGGCTACAGTTAAGCCAGATAGGTAAGAGTATGTGTTTTATTTTTTTGGGGGGGGTGGTTTTGGGGTGAACGAGAGTGACGGGAAGATACAATGGAAAGGGAAGTGAGAGTAAGAAAACAGTTTGGGTCTCTACTATTCAGAGTCTGTGCTGAGTGTAGAATTAAGTGAAGTGAGAATTGAAATATTCCAATGAGATATTAAAAAAATTGGAATAGTAGAAAAATGACGGTCTAGATAAAATAAGAAAAAAAATGGATGTGAGTGGGAAGGGGTCGAAGCCTAGGAGAGTTAAAGATCCTCATTTTACCTTAGAAGCCTGGTGCAGACTTAAAATCCTTCTCCAAAGCACACTCCAAACAGCCATTACTGATTGATACAAGGGTGCATTTGAAATGAAAAATTATTCGCTTCCCTCTTTGGATTTAGACACTTGGGTGGCAAAGTCTCCTGCCTTGGACGGCAACATCTCAAATGAATCAATTCTTAGCAATGGATGTCAAGCAATGGCATTTAAGAACTTGAGTGATTATATCTGCATCAACTCCCTTATATGAGAGAAAACAATACCACTATGAGATCTGTAAAAATCAAGACCATGGCATTAAGGGGGATCAGCATGAACACACTTCCTTGTGACAATATTTCATTTCACTGAAAAGAACATGCTTGGTTGTGTGTCTTAGGCACTGAAAGACCAGCCTCTAGTTTCCGTGAGAAAGAATCCTTTGGGCTGATGATTTAAGGTGACACCTACACTATTGTATTCCACCTTAGTTGTGTCAGCTAAAATGATAGGATTTGCTGGAACACAGCATGGGTCAACATCAACCGCACCAACTACAAAGAATATGTCAAGGTTAATTAGAAACAGGTGCTGTTGTCTTAGTAAGCAGAACCTCTTAATTTGCGTGGTCTGGCAGGTATGTTCTCATTTGGGGCCATCCCTTATAGTGCTCTTCCAAAATGGTTGTCTTTAGAGTGGTAGGATATGCACCAGGGGAATATTTAGATGTCTTTATTCAAAAAATACTTACTTACCATGTGAAAAGCAGAGATGGTAGCTATAGAATACAAATAAAAATTAAAACCCACACAACACATATAAAGTCTTCGAACAAATTCGGGGTGCCTGGGTGGCTCAGTCGGTTGAGCGTCCGACTTCGGCTCAGGTCATGATCTCAGGTCATGAACTCTGTGAGTTCGAGCCCCGCATCAGGCTCTGTGCTGACAGCTCAGAGCCTGGAGTCTGCTTCACATTCTGTCTTCCTCTCTTTCTGCCCCTCCCCCACTCATGCTCTGTCTCTCTCTGTCTCAAAAATAAACAAACATTAAAAAAAAATTAAAGTCTTTGAACAAATTCAGTATTCATTAGGGGAAATGCTTACATTCATTCATCCTTGATATCTTAACACAAATGTGATTAAGATAAGTTTTCCCATTGGTTCTTTTATTATTGAAGCAAAATTGACATAGTTTCAGGTATACAACGTAATGATATTTGTATACACTGTGAAATAATCACCACAGTAAATCTAGTTTTTTCCCATAATCATATAAAGTTACATAATATGCAATATGATATTAACTCCAGTCTTCATGTTACACATTACATCTCCATGACTTATTTATTTTATGAATGGAAGTTTGTACCTCTTGACCTCCACCCCAAATTTGCCCACCTTCCCTCCCCTCTGATAATCACCAATCTATTCTTTGCTTATATGAGTTTTGTTTCATTTGCTTGTTCTGTTAGATTCCACGTATAAGTGAAATCATAAGGAATTGGTTCTCTTCTTGGTTTATTTCTTTTAGCATTCACTATGTCCATTCATGTTGTCACAAATGGCAAGATTTAATTCTTTTTTAAAGTTAAATAGTATTCCTGTGTGTATGTATACATACATACAGATGTGTGTATATATGTATACGTATATGCATACACACATAGAAAAGTATAAATATCTATATGTATCTATATATATATATCACATCTTCTTTACTCAATCATCCATCAGTGGACATTTGGGTTGTTTCCATATCTTGACTAATGTGAATAATGCTGTAATGAACATAGGGGTGTATATACCTTTTTGGATTAGTGTTTTAATTTTCTTCAGATAAAGACCTAGAAGTGAAATTGCCTGATCATTGTGGTAGTTCTGTTTTTACTTCTTTGTGGAACAGCCATACTGCTTTCTATAGTAAGTAGCTGCACCAATTTACATTTCTACCAGTAGTGCACAAGTGTTCCCTTTCCTTCACATCTTAACCAACACTTGTTGTAGCTTATCTTTTTGATAATAGCCATTCTGTCAGGTGTGAGATGATATCTCCTTATGATTTTGGTTTACATTTCCCTGATGATTAGTGATGTTGAGCATCTTTTCATGTGTCTGTTGACCATCTGTATGCCGATTTTGGAAAAATGTCTTTTCAGATCTGCTTATTTTGTAATCAGATTATTTTGCTATTGAACTCAATATGAGTTCTTTAAATATTTTTGTAGTAACCCTTTATGAAATATAATTTCCAAATATCTTGTTCCATCCAGTGGTCACCTTTTTATTTTTGTTGTTGATTTCCTTTGCTATGTAGAAGCTTTTTAGTCTGTTGTAGTCCTAATTGATTTTAGTTTTGGTTTGTTTTGGTGCTTTTACTTTTGTTGTCATTGCCTTTGGAGTCAGATCCAAAAACAATATTCCCAAGAACCATGTCAAGGAGCTTATTTTCTATGTTTTTTTCCTAAGAGTTATATGGTGTACATTTAAGTCTTTAATCTATTTTGAGTTAACTCAAAATAGTGTAATGGTGTAAAATAGGGTACAGTTTTCCTTTCAACATTTATCGAATAGACTATCTTGCTGTCATTATATAATCTTAATTTCTTTGTTATAAGTTATTTGGACATATATGTGTGGGTTTATTCTTGGGTTCTCTATTATTTTCCATTGATTTATGTATCTGTTTTATGAATATACCATACTATTTTGATTACTATCGCTTTATAATATAGTTTAAAATTTGGGAAACCACAATGCCTCCAGATTTGTTCCTCTTTCTCAATATAGCTTTGGTTATTTAGGGACTTTTGTGGTTCCACACAAGTTTTTGGAATTATTTGTTCTATTTCTGTGGAAGTGCCATCAGAGTTTTGATCAGTATTACAATGAGTTTGTAGATTACTTTTGGTAGTATGGATATTTTAACAATACTAATTCTTTCAATCAATGAACACAGAATATCTTTCCATTTATTTGTCTCATCTTCATTTTCTTTCTTCAGTATCTTATACTTTTTTAGTGTACAGATCTTTCACCTCCTTGGTTAAATTTATTCCTAAATACTTTATTTTGATGTAATTACAAATAGGATGTTTTCTTAATATACTTGTGTGAAAGTTTATTGTTAATGTATGAAAGTCAAAAAATCTTTGTATATTGGTTTTTGTAGCATGCGAATGTATGAATTCATCTATTCTATTAGTTTTTTGATGTTGTCTTCAGGGTTTCCTATATATAAAATCATGTCATCCTCAAACAATGATAGTTTTATTTATTCCTTTCAAAGTTTATTTATTCTTTTTGAGAGAGAGGGAGGGAGTGAGAGTGAAAGAGAGGGAGAGAGAAAAATCCCAAGCAGGCTCTGTACTGTCTGCGCAGAGCCTGATGCAGGGCTTGATCTCATGAAGCATGAGATCATGACCTCAGCCAAATTCAAGAGTTGGATACTTAACTGACTGAGCCAACAGCTGCCCCTACTTCTTATTTTCAAATTAGAATGTGTTTTATTTGTTTTTCTTGCTTAATTTCTCTGACTAGGATGTCTAACACTATGTTTAATATAAGTGGTGAGAATAGATATTCTTGTTTTGTTCCTAATCTTAGAGGAGAAGCTTTAGCTTTTCACCACTGAGTATGATGTAAGGTATTGACTTGTCATATATGATCTTTATTATTTTGAGGTACATTCCCTCTATACCTGCTTTGTTTCATGTTTTTATCATAAATGGATGTTGAATTTTGTGAAATACTTTTTTTCTGTATCAAGATAAAATATGATTCTTATTTTTCATTTTGTTAACACAGTGTACCAAACTGATTGATTTGTAAATTCTGAATGATCCTTGAATCCCTGGAATAATCCCACTTAATTATGGTGTATAATCCTTTTAATTTATAACTGAATTTGGCCTGCTAATAGTGCACTGTGGATTTTTACACCTATGTATATTAGGAATATTGTCCTGTAATTTGTTTCTCCCCTCTTTCCTTCCTTCCTTCTTTCTCTCCTTCCTTCCTTCTCTCCTTCCTTCTCTCCTTCCTTCCTTCCTTCTCTCCTTCCTTCTCTCTTTCCTTCCTTCCTTCTCTCCTTCCTTCCTTCCTTCTCTCCTTCCTTCCTTCCTTCCTTCCTTCCTTCCCTCCTTCCTTCCTTCCCTCCTTCCTTCCTTCATTCTCTCCTTCCTTATTTCCTTCTCTCCTTCCTTATTTCCTTCTCTCCTTTCTTCCTTCCTTCCTTCCTTCCTTCCTTCCTTCCTTCCTTCCTTCTTTCCTTCCTTCCTTCCTTCCTTCCTTCCTTCCTTCCTTCCTTCTTTCCCCTCCTTCCCCCTCTCTCCCCCTTTCTGTTTCTTCCTTTCTTCCTTTTGTAATTTTGGTATAGAGTAATGCCAGCCTCATTAAATGAGTTCAGAGGTATGCCTTCCTCTTCAATTTTTTGGAAGAGTTTAGAAAAATAGGTATTAAATCTTCTTTGAATGTTTGCTAGAATTCACAAATAAAGCTATCTGTCCTGTATTCTTGTTTGTTGGACAGGTTTTGATTATTGATTCAATCTCCTTGCTAGTAATTGCTTTGTTTAGATCTGCTATGTATTCATGATTCAGTCTGGGTAATTTGTGTATATAGAAACATATAGATTTCTTCTATGTTGTCCATTGTTTTCGTATTTAATTGTCCTTAATGGTCTTTTATGATCCTTTGTTTTTCTTTGGTATCAGTTGTAACTTGCCTCTTTCATTTCTGATGCTATTTATTTCAACCATCTTTCTTTTTTCTTGGTGAATCTAGCTAAAGAGTTAAAAACTCTGTCAATCTTTTCAAAGGACTAGCTATTAGTTTTATTTTTTATTGTCTTTTTAGTGTCTATCTTATATATAGGCACACTGATCTTTATTATTTCCCTCCTCATTGGGCTTTGTTTATTCTCTTTTTCTAGTTTTTAGTTAAATTTAGATTGAGATTTATCTTATTCCTTGAGGTAAGACTGTATCATTATAAGTCACTTCCCTTTTAGAATTATTTTTGCTGCACCCTATAGTTTTAGTCTGTTGTATTTTCATTTTCATCTGTTTAAGGTATTTTATTTTATTTTTTATTCTTCAATTTCTTCATTGACCCATTTGCTATTGAACAGCATGTTGTTTAATTTCTACATATTTGTGATTTTTCTAGTTTTCTTTCTGTGATTGATTTCCAGTTTCATCATTGTGTTCTCAAAAAGATGCTTGATATGATATATATCTTCTTAAATTTATTGATAGTTGTTTTGGAGCCTAACATATGATCTATCCTGGGGAATTTTCAATTCACACTTTAGAAGAATGTGTGTTCTCTTCTTAGATATAATATTCTGCACATATCTATTAAGCCCATCTGCTTTAAGTTGTTGTGACTGTGTCCTGACATATTCACTGATGTAATTGGGAATTAAAATTCCCTACTATTATTTTATTACTGTCACATTCTCCTTTAGGTCTGTTAATAATGGTTTTTTGTGTTTTTTTTTTATAATTTAGGTGCCTCTATGTTTGGGGCATAATATTTATAAATGTTACATTCCCTTGGATTGACACCCTTTATCGTTCTCTAATGCCCTTCATTACCTCTTATTGCAATTTTTATTTTAAAGTCTATTTTGTCTGATATAAGTATAGCTACCCTATCTGTCGTTTGGTTTTTATTTATATGAAACATCTTTTTCCATTCCTTCACATTCAGTCTGTGGATGTTTTCAGGTTTGAAGTGAGTCTCTTATAGGCAGCATATTGAAGGTTCTTGTTTTTTATCCATTAAGCCACGCTATGTTTTGGTTGGAACATTTAGTCCATTTACACTTAAAGCAAGTATTGATAGGTTTGTAGTTATTGCCATTTTGTTAATTGTTTCCTGGTTATTTTTGTAGTTCACTTCTGCTCTTTTCTTCTTTTTTTCCCCATCTTCCTTGGGTTTTGATTGTTTAATTTAGTAAGATTCCTTTCTCTTTTAGTTTTGTAGATCCATGTTAAGTATATTCTTTTGTGGTTACCATGAACTTCACATATAACATTCTCTGTATATAAATCTCTTTTAGGTTGCTGAGTTAATTTTGAATACATTCGAAAGCTTTGCATTTTTACTACTTTCCCTTTCTATATTTTTGATGATACATTTTACATTTTATTTTATGTATCTGTTAATTATTATATATTTAATTAATTTTACCATTCTTTTACCATTCGTTCTTGCTTGGTAAGTGGTTAATCCACTACGTTTTTTTATTTACTACTTTGAGTGAGATTTTCACTTTTGTATGTTTTGTCTTATTGCCTTTTTAAAATCTTATAGAAATCTCTTTAACATTTCTTCTAAGACATATAGTGGTGCGAACTCTGAGCTTTGCCTTATCTGGAAAACCTTAATCCTTCCTTCAATTCTGAATGACAGCCTTGCTAAGTAAAGAATTCTTGGTTGACTGTTTTTACCTTTCGGCACTTTGAATATAGGCCAGAAGGGGTAGCATGACAAAGCTCCCACTGAAAAATCAGCTGTTAGTTTTATTGGAGTTCCCTTGTATGTAACAAGTTGTTTTTCCCTTGCTGCTTTTCAAATTCTCTCTTTAACTTTTGACATTTTAATTATAATGTTCCTTGATGTAGATCTCTTTAGGTTTATTGTATTTGGAACTCATCGGTTTCTTGGGATCTGAATGTTTCCTTTCCTGTGTTAAGGAAGTTTTCAGCCATTATTTCTTCAAACAGGTTTTGTGTCCCTTTCTCTCTCTCTTCTCATTCTGGGACCCATATTATATGAATGTCTATTTGATGTCGTCCCTGAGTTTCTTAAGGTATCTTTACTTTTTAAAAGTTATGGGTTTTTTGTTGTTTTGTTGTTGTTGTTGTTTTGTTTTTTTTCCTTTTACTTCTCTGTTTGGGTGATTTCTACTGCCCTGTTGCCCATGTCACTGATCATTTCTCCTTTATCTACTCTTCTCTTGACCCCCTCTAGTATATTTTACAGCTCAGTTATTCTCTTCTTCATCTCAGTGACTTCTGTTTGGTACATTCTTATTTTTTTCTATCTCTTTGGTAAAGTTTGGCTCTATTCATCTATTCTTCCCCTGAGATCAGTGAGCATGTTTATGATGATTATTTTGAACTCTGTACAGGTAAATTACTTATCTCCATTTCATTAAGGTGTTTAGTTTTGGTAGCTTTTTTTTTCCCCTCCACACCTGGGTTTTATCTTATTCTTTAATTTGGAACATAATAACTATTTCCTGATTTTGCTTTACTCTCTGTGTTCATGTTTTAGGCAAAACAGTTATCTCTCTGTCTTGAAAGAGTAGTCACAGGAAGACCAGGAGTTTGTTTCAGTCTTCTGTTTCTACAGTGTCTCTACCACCTGAGGGTGGTAGCCTACCGAGAACTACCTCTTCAATGTTTCAGTACCATTGGGTCCAGCAATGCAAGCCCTACTGGCTACCCGTCTCATTAGTTCTTATATGCTTCTCTCCTTCACAAAACATATGACAGTTCTACTAGCACTTTCCCACAGGTTTTTAAACTTTATGTGTCCCACTCTGAGTCTATTTTACCATTTATAACCTTAGTATAGTCTGACACATAGCATGTGCTCAATAAATAAAATCATTAAGAAAGAGTCAGCAATAACATGCTATGTTGGCACAAATTCAAAGTGCCACTGAAGTTTGGAGAAGAAAGAAGTTGTCACTGAATATACAGATCAGAAAAGTTCTTATTAAGCATTTTAATGGGCTATGAAAAGTAGAGACTCTTTGGATGTGTAGAGAAAAGATGAAAAGATGAAAAATGGGTACAAAGATAGATCTATTCATTTTGCCTTCTTCCTATCATGTATCAAACAGAGGTTGCAAAAGACTAGTGGAAGTAGAAACATAGACATGATTATTGGTTCCTGGCATAGAAATATGTCGTAGAATGGGGATTGAAGAAATTTTTGAGCCTAAACATGGCCAGAGTAATTTGTCAGTTGTATTAGCTATCAGTGGCATATAAAAAGTGAAGAGACTGAAGATTATGAATTCAGGTAGAAAACCACTGCTATAAAGACAGTGAAGATATGGCAATGCAAATAGGGATATACAAAGCCCTAGCTCAAAAGTATTGTGAAGGGACTTCGAAGCACTTATAAATTAATTGGATGTGGAAATAGGGATGAAAGAACAGAGAGGAATACAATAATGCTTTATTCAACTATGCAAATGAGCATTTAATATGTCCCAAACAATAGAGATTTTTAGCTGGAGAGATAAGTATTGGGTGGAGCAATTTTTTTTTAATTTTTCCAGGTTTTTTTTTTTTGAGAAAGAACTGACATATGGCACTGTATAAAGTGTAAAATACAATGATGACTTATGTATATCAAAAAATAAATACCACAATAAACTTAGTTAAAATCCATCATGTCATACAGATACAAAAAACACACACACAAAAATAACATTTTTTTTTCTTTGTGATAAGTTCTCTGTCTTAAAAAGAGTTGGTGTCTTAGGGACTTTTGTATACATCCTATAACTGGAAGTTTGTACCTTTGACCACCCTCATCCAATTTGATATCTTTTCTATGATTTTTTTAAATTCCATAAAAAAGTGAACTGATATAGTTTTTATCTTTCTTTCTCTGACTTATTTCACTTACCATCCATCTTGTCACAATGACAGAATTTCCCCCACTTTATGGCTGAATAATATTCTTCCCTCTCTCTCTCTCTCTCTCTCTCTCTCTCTCTCTTTCTCTCTTTCTCTTTTTCTCTCCCCCTCTCTGTGTGTGTGTGTATCACACCTTTATTTATTTATTACTCTACAAATAGGCATTTATATTTTTTCAATATTTTGGATATTGCAAATAATTTTTCTAGGAATTTAAGTGTGCAGATGTCTCTTCAACATAGTGTTTTCATTTCCATTGAATATATTCCTGGACTTAAAATCTCTTGATCATCTGGTAGCTTCCATTTTTAATTTTTTGAAGTATCTCCATACTGTTTTCCATAGTAGCTGTACCAGTCCACAATCCTATGAACAGTGCACATGTGTTCCCTTTTCTCTGCATCCTTGCCAATCTTTGTTATTTCTTTTCTTTTTGATGCTAGCCATTTTAATAGGCACGAGGTGATATTGTGGTTTTTGATTTGCTTTTCTCAAATTATTAGTGATATTTAGTGTCTTTTCAGGTAACTTTGGCCCATTTGTATATCTTCACTGGAAAATATATTCAGGTGTCTTGCTGATTTTTAAATTGGATTGTTTGTTTCTTAATGTGTTGTATGGGTTCTTCAAATATTTTAGATATTATTTCCATATCATATATAAGGTTTACCAATTTTTTTAATTAAGTTCAAGTAAGTTAACATAGAGTTTAATAATGGTATCAGGAGTAGAAATAAGTAATTCAACGGTTCTATATAATGCTCAGTGCTCAGCCCAACAAGTGCCCTCCTTAATGTCTATCACCTGTTTAGCCCATCCCCACCCATCCACCTCCCCTCCAACAACCCTCAGTTTCTTCTCTGAATTTAAGAATCTCTTATGGTTTGCCTCTCTCTTTGTTTTTAACTTATTTTTCCTTCCCTTCTCTTATGTTCATTGGTTGTGTTTCTTAAATTCCATGTATGAGTGAAATCATATATTTGTCCTTCTCTGACTTATTTCACTTAGCATAATACATGCTAGTTCTATCCATGTTGTTGTGAATGGCAAGATTTCATTCTTTTTCATCACTGAATAATATTCCTCGTGTGTGTGTGTGTGTGTGTGTGTGTGTGTGTGTGTCATATCTTCTTGATCCATTCATCAGTTGATGGTCATTTGGGCTCTTTCCATAATTTGGCTATTGTTGATAGCCCTGCTGTAAATTTTGGGGTGCCCCTTCCAATCAGCATTTTTGTAACATTTGGATAAATACCTACTAGTGCAATTGCCAGGTTGTAGGGTAGTTCTATTTTTAATTTTTTTGTGGAACTTTCATACCGTTTTCCAGAGTGGCTGCATCTATTTGCATTCCAGCAGTGCAAAAGTGTTTCCCTTTCTCCACATCTTCACCAACATCCGTTGTATCCTGAGTTGTTAATGTTACCCATTCTGACAGGTGTGAGGTGGTAACTCATTGTGGTTTTTATTTGTATTTCCCTAATGATGAGTGATGTTGAGGATCTTTTTAATGTATCTATTAGCCATCTGGATATCTTCTTTGGAAAAGTGTGTGTTCATATATTTTTCTCATTTCTTCACTGGGTTATTTGTTTTTTGGCTGTTGAGTTTGATAAGGTCTTTATAGATTTTCAATACTAGCCCTTTATCTGAAATATAATTTGCAAATATCTTCTCCCATTCCAATGGTTGTCTTTTAGTTTTGTTGATTGTTTCCTTAGCTGTGAAGTTTTTATATCGATGAGGTCTCAATAGTTCTTTTTGCTTTTGTTTTCCTTGACTCCAGAGATGTATCTAGTAAGGATTTGCTACGGCTGAGGTAAATGAGGTTGCTGCTGGGTTTTTTTTTTTTTCCTGTAGGATTTTGATCGTTTCTTGTCTCACAGGTATTTCATCCATTTTGAATTTACTTTTGTGTATGGTGTACGAAAGAAGCCCAGGTTCATTCTTCTTCATGTTGTTGTTAAGTTTTCCCAGCATAATTTGCTGAAACGACTGTCTTTTTTTCCATTGGATATTCTTTTTTGCTTTATCTAGGATTAGTTGGACATTTCTGGTCCAGGATTTGTGGGTCCATTTCTGGTTTTCTATTCTGTCCCATTGATCTATGTGTCTGTTTTTGTGCCAGTACCATACCATCTTGATGATTACAGCTTTGTAATAGAGCTTGAAGTCTGCAATTTTGATGCCTCCTGCTTTGCTTTTCTTTTTCAACATTACTTTAGCTATAGGGGAGTATTTTCTGGTTCCATAAAAATTTTAGGATCGTTTGTTCTAGCTCTATGAAGAATGCTGGTGTTATTTGATATGGATTGCTTTGAGTGTATAGATTGCTTTGGGTAGTACAGACACTTTAACAACATTTGTTTTTTCAATCCATGAACATGGAATGTTTTTCATTTTTTTGTGTCCTCCTCAATTTCTTTCATAAGATTTCTATAGTTTTCAGTGTACAAATCTTTTACCTCTTTGGTTATGTTTTTTTCCTAGGTGTCTTATGGTTTTTGGTGCAATTGTTAGTAGGATCGATTCCTTGATTTCTCTTTCTGCTGCTTCATTATTGGCATATAGAAATGCAACCAATTTATGTACATCGATTTTAGATCTTGTGACTTTGCTGAATTCATCTATCAGTTCTAGCAATTTTTTTGGTGCAGTCTTGCAGGTTTTCCAGGTAGAGTATCATGTCACCTATGAAGAGTGAAAGTTTGAATTCTTCCTTGCCCATTTATATACTTTTTATTTCCTTTTGTTGTCTGATTGCTGAGGCTAGGACTTCCAGTACCATGTTAAACAACACTGGTAAGAGTGGACATCTCTGTTGTACTCCCGGCCTCAGTGGGGAAGGTCTCAGTTTTTCCCCATTGAGGACTCTATTATCTGTGTGTCTTTTGTATATGACTTTTATGATGTAGAGTTATGTTCTTTCTATCCCTACTTTCTTGAGGGAGTTTATCAAAAAGGATGATGTATTTTGTCGTATGCTTCTTCTGCATCTATTGAGAGAATAATATGGTTCTTTTCCATTCTTTTTTTAATAAGTATCACATCCATTGATTTGCAAATATTGAACCAGGACTGCAGCCCAGAAATAAGTCTCATATGATCATGGTGAATAATTCTTTTAATGTACTGTTGAATTTGATTTGTTAGTACCTTAGGAGAATTTTTGCATACAGATTCATCAGGGATATTGGCCTGTAATTCTCCCTTTTAGTGGGGCCTTTGGTTTGGGAATCAAGATAATGCTGACTTCATAGAATGAGTTTGTAAGCTTTCCTTCCATTTGTATTTTTGAAACAGTCTGAGAAGAATAGATTTTTTTTATTTTTAATATAATTTATTGTCAAATTGACTTACATACCCAGCACTCATACCAACAAGTGCTCTCCTCAATGTCCCTCACCTATTTTTCCCCTCTCCCCCTATCTCCCATCCACCCTCAGTTTGTTCTCTGTATTTAAGAGTCTCCTGTGGTTTGCCTCTCTCCCTCTCTGTAACTATTTTTTCCCTTCCCTTCCCCCATGGTCTTCTGTTAAGTTTCTCAAGATCCACATATGAATGAAAACATAAGATATCTGTCGTTTTCTGACTGATTTCACTCAGCATAATATCTTCCAGTTCCATCCACATTGCTGCAAATGGCATGATTTCATTATTTCTCATTGCCAAGTGGTGAGAAAAACAGGTATTAACCATTCTTTAAATGTCTGGTAGAATTCCCCTGGAAGGCCAGCTGACCCAGGACTCTTGTTTGTTGGGATATTTTTAATAACTGATTCAGTTTCTTTGCTGGTTATGGGTCTGCTCCAATTTTCTTTCTTCCCATTTCAGTTTTGGTAGTGCATGTGTTTCTAGGAATTTTTCCATTTATTTCAGATTGCCCAGTTTGTTGGCATATAATTTTTCATAGTATTCTCTAACAGTTGTTTGTATTTCTGTGGTTATTTTTTCTCTACCTTTCTTTTAGGGTGAATTCCTCTGTCTTTTTACGTTAGCTAAGTTTCTGCCTTTTGTGTGTTTTAAAAAGCTTGTTCTGTTTCCTGTACATGAGAGTACTACTGTCTTAAAAAAAAAAAGAGTCAAATACTTTCCAAGGCATGGCACTTCAGGAAGTGTTTTCAGTGTGTGCTGTGTGCATTCTGCTGTCTCATTTGGCCTGCTCTTTCCCACTCGTCAATCCTTTGTAGAGCTCCTCCTTGCTTGCAGTGATGGAGCTTTTGGACCTTGAATTAGGTGTGCTTTGCTTTATTTGTTAAAGTAAGCCTCCTACCTGCCATGCAGTCTCCCTCCAACTGTGGAGATTCTTCTACCACTATGCAGATCAACTTCCTGGGTGTTCCAAGTGACCTGGCCTCTTTATAGCTGTATTTGAGGGACCAGAAAAGCCAAGTGTCCCCCTACTTTTCTGCCATCTTAATTCCTCCTTGGTTTGCAAATATTATTTCCCAATCAACAGATAGCCTTTTGATTTTGTCGAACATTCTTCTTTTGCTTTATAGAAGTTTCTAGGTTAATGGAATCACCTGTACCCATTTTTTTTTAACTTTTGATTTTGTTCTCTGCACTTTGGATATCATACTCAAAAAGCCCTTGTCGAGACTCATGCCAAAGAGTTTTTTTTTTTACCTATGTTTTTAGAATTGATGATTTCCAGTCTTAAAGTCTTTAATCCTATTCAAGTAGATTATTTTCTTAATTTTAATTCTAGCATAGTTAACATAGAGCATTATAATAGTTTCAGATGTACACTATAGTGATTCAACAATTCCATACAATACTCAGTGCTCATCATGATATGTGTACGCTTAATCACCTTCACCTATTTCACCCATACGTCACCCACCTTTCCTCTGGAAAACTCCAGTTCTCTATGATTAAGAGTTAGTTTTTTGATCTCTTTTTCCTTTGTTCATTTGTTTTTTAAATTCATATATGAGATCATATGCTATTTTTCTCTTATTTCACTTAGCATTTACCCTCTAGATTCATCCATGTTGTCGCAAATGGTAGGATTTCATTCATTTTTATGGCTGTATATATTCCATTTATATGTGTATGTATGTGTGTGTATGTATACACACATGTATGTATGTATATACACATACATATATCACGTCTTCTTTATCCATTAATTCGGACGTTTCCATAACTTGGCTATTGTAAATAATGCTGCAATAAACACGGGAGTGGATTTCAATTTAGTGTTTTTTTCTTTTCTTTGGGTAAATACCCAGTAGTGGACTAATTACATTGTATGATATTTCTATTTTTAATTTTTTGAGGAACTCCCATACTGTTTTCCACTGTGGCTGCAACAGTTTGCATTCCCACCAGCACTGCATAAGTGTTCTTATCTCCACATCCTTGTCAACACTTGATGTTTCTTCTGATTTTGATTTTAGCCATTTTGACAGGTATAAAGTAATATCTGATTGTGATTTTGCTTTCATTTCCATGATGATAAGTGTTGTTGAGCATCTTTTCATGTTCCTGTTGGCCATCTGTTTGTCTTCTTTGGAGAAATGTTTGTTCATTGTAAAGTTCTTTATATAGTTTGGATGCTAACCCTTATTGGATATATCATTTGCAAATATCTTCTCCCATTCCATAGGTTACTTTTGGGTTTTGTTGATGATTTTCTTTGCTGTACAGAAGTTTTTTATTTTGAGGTAGTTTTAAGAGTTTATCTTCGCTTTTGTTTCCCTTATCTTAAGAGACTTATCTAGAAAAATGTTGCTATAGGCAATTTCATAGAAATTACTGCCTGTGCTCCCTTTTAGGATTTTTATGGTTGCAGGTCTCACATTTAGGTCTGTAATCCATTTTGAGTTTATTTTTGTGTGAAGTAAGAGAAAGTGGTCTGGTTCCATTCTTTGGCATGTAGTGTCCACTTTTCCCAACACCATTTGTTGAAGAGTCTTTTTCCTCATTGCATATCCTTGCATGTTTTGTCAAAGATTTATTGATCATACAATCATGAGTTTATTTCTGGGCTCTCTATTCTGTTGTACTGATCTAGGCGTCTGTTTGGGTGCCAGTGCCATACTTTTTCTTTTCTTTTTTTTTGTTTCTATAGGTTGTGTATCTTGAAATTATTTAACTTCCATGTATTTGTGTTCTTTCCAGATTTTTTCTTATGGTTGATTTCTAGTTTGATAGTGTTGTGGTAGGAAAAGATGTATGGTTTTGTGACCAAATATGTGATCTATTCTGGAGAATATTCCATGTACTCTTGAGTGTGTATTCTGCTGTTTTAGGATAGAAGGTTTTAAATATAACTGTTACATCCATCTGGTCCAGTGTGTCACTCAAAGTCACTGTTTCCTTGTTGATTTTGCTTGGATGATCTAGCCATTGATGTAAATGGGTTTTAAAGCCTGTACTAATATTACTATTAACTAACAACTTTGTTATTAGTTTCTTTGTGTATGTTCCAAGTTAATTTTGTGAGTAATAAGAGATAGTTGTCCAGTTTCATTTTCTTATATATGAAAATACAATATATCTAATAATGGTGCTATTTATTGAAAAGACTGTCCTTTCTGCTTCATTGTCAAATATTAGTTGACTATATATGCTTGATTTTGTTTCAGGACCCTTGATTCT
Organism: Paguma larvata; assembly: GCA_030068075.1. Classification (NCBI taxonomy): domain Eukaryota; kingdom Metazoa; phylum Chordata; class Mammalia; order Carnivora; family Viverridae; genus Paguma; species Paguma larvata. The sequence goes on along the minus strand of CM057837.1, from coordinate 37,446,015 downwards.
ATTCATCTGGTTTGTTTTGAGGTTTTTATGCAAGCAACATTCTGTTTTTATTGCTATACCTTATAATATAGCTTGAAATAAAAAAAAGTATAATATCCCCTGATTTGTTAGTTTCCCACCACCCCCCCCCCTTAGGATTTCTTCAATAATTAGGAGTCTTTTGTGGTTCTGTGTAAATTTTAGAGTTTTTTTCTACTTCTGCAAAAAAAAAATGCCATTAGAATTATGATAGGGATTGCATTGAATTTATACATACCTTTTTGTAGTACAGACATATTAACAATCATACTTCTTCAATTCATGAACATGGAATACATTTCCACTTATTTGTGTCTTTGATTTCTTTCATCACTATCTCATAGTTTTCAGTATATAGCACTCTTGCCTCCTTGGCTAAATGTATTCAAAAGTATTTTATTGTTTTAGATTTTATTGTAAATGGAATCATTTTCTTGTATTTCAGAAACTTTGTTACTGTATAACAGTGCTACAATTTTTGTATGTTAAATTTGTATCTGGAAACTACTAAATTTATTGATCTAATATTTTTAGTGTGAGTCTTTAGGTTTTTTCTCTACCTATAAAATCATGGTATTTACCAAGAGAGACAATTTTACTTTTCTTTTTCCAATTCTGATGCTTTTTTCTTTGCCTAGGCTGACTACTCAAGTTAGGACTCTCATACTCTTGTGTAGGAGTGATGAGAGTGACACCCTTATCTTATTCCTGATCTTAGATGTAAAGTTTTCATCCTTTTATTTTTGAAGATGATGTTACTTGTGGGCTTGTCATAGATGCCCTTTATTGTGGTAAGATATGTTCACTCTATACCTAATTTGTTAGAAGATTTTATCATTGATGGATACTGAATTTTGTCATATGGTTTTTCTGGATCTATTGAGATGATAATATGATTTTTTCCTTTCATTCTACTAATGTGATTTATCACATTGACAGATTTGTGTATGTTGAACCATAAAGGATAAATTCCACTTGATTATGAATAATAATCTTTGTAATATGCTGATTAATTCAACTTAATATTTAATTGATATTTTTGTATCAATAGTCCTCAAAAATATGTATTCCCCTGTTGTCTGATAAAAATGTTATGTATATGTCTGACAGGCCCATTTTATCTATAGTGGTTTTCAAATCCACTATTTCCTTATTGATTCTCTATATGATCTATCTATCCATTATTGATATTAGTGTACTGAAATCCCCACCTATTATAATGCTGTTTATTTATCCTTTTACTTCTGTTATTTTTTGCTCTATATATTTGTGTTCTGTGATTTTGAGTATGTAAATATTTACAGTCATTATGTTCTTGGTGGATTGACCCCTTCATCAGTATTTAATGTTTTCTCTCTCTCTTCTCTCTCTTTATATTAAGGTCTGTTTTTTTTTTTCCTAATGTAAGTATACCTTCACTGATTGTTTTTCTTTTGATACCATTTTCTCGAAATAACTTTTTCCATCCTCTTTCCTGACTGTGTGTCAGGCATGTAGGACTTGCTATAAGGTTTATTTAGGGTTGAGGTCACTACCTGAGCTATGGGGTGGAAGGGTGCTGTTGGCTGAGAGTAATTGGCTAAGTTTGATATCTTGGTTCCCTTTCTACAGACAACTACTAGAGAGGTTCTGCAGTCACCTGGGTTTTCTGATCAAGCTTTTATCAGTCAAGACTGGATACTATATTCAGCAGTGAGTGAGGTTATGAATTAGCTTCTCTGCCCTGGCGGGTCAGCAGGAAGGGTACCAGGGACAGCACAATTTGTTCTGGGGGACCTGAAACAGGAAAGACTATACACAGAATTTTCTGATCAGATAGAGCCCCTGGTTTCACTCTGCAAATGGAAAGAGACGCAGGTTTGTTCTGTGCTTAAGTGCCACTGTATGTATGGTTGTTGGATGGGCAGTACAGCTTCATGTGTGCTTTGGTTAGGTTCTTTGGCCAGGCTGGTTGAACGATTTTTTTTTTTCAGCAATGGGTGGGGCCACACATTAGTTTCCCTGCCAACAGCAGTACAAGAACTTGATTTAAGGCTGATAAAGTTTTTGTGTATGTTACTGACTCAAGGCAACCTTTGCCTCAATTATCTTGGCCAAATATAGCCACTGGCTTTGCTCTGCAGACTCTCATCTCTGTTGCCATTCTTTCTGCTCAAGTGAGAGAGTTGGGCTTTAAAACTTTTTAGGTGTTCTGGCCAGGATTTCTGGTCAGGTAAGGTTCAGAGCTTCAATTAGCAACAGGCAGGGCAGAGCAGGCTCTCCAGCTGGCAAATCTCTTTATTTGAGAACGTAATTATACAGACTTGCACCCCATCAGATTCTCTAGTCAGACTGTACCACTGATTCTACATATAAGCAAAACTGTTGGTCAGGACTACTATTTAAGTGCTGCTACCAGTAGGAATTTGATCTGCTAAGATCCAAGTACTGGTTGTTGCAAATCTCTCCCCTCCTTCTCTGTCACAATAAGATTTCTAGTGGTCAAGCTTCACAGACTCTCCTGTAATTCCTGTGGGGGCAAGACCAGACTGGGTACTTCCAGTAAAGTGACCCACAACGCTGGGTGTTTGGATATGTTCCCTGGGCTGTCTTTTCACACTAGGGGAATGGCATGCTCAGAGGATACCTCATGGCATGACGCTGTGCTAGCCTAGAAGAATGGGAAATGTGGTCAGTGTGCAGCACCTCTTACTCTTCCTATGTGGTCTCTCTTGGTCTATGTGGTGCAGAGATGTTAAAGTTTTGTGATGGAAACTATCTATGTACTATATGTATATACATATATGTAGTATGTATGTGTTGAATAATAAGTATACTTATATATACATATGTGTGTGTGTGTATATATATACATACATATTATATACATATATATATATATATACATATATATATATAAAATACGTAAATATATAATTTTAGAGTTTGACATGTTCAAGGAGCATTCACATAGAGCTGTCTCCTGAAAAGGTGAAACAAGAAGCTAGGAGAGGTCAGGACTAGAAATGCTGCAGATTTGGGCAGAGATTAGATTGTAATAAAAGTATGAAGAGTACTTAAGGACAAAAGAGGAAACTGAATAGGATTGGGGTGTAAAGATATGAATTTAGTAAGGGACCTTTTCAGGTTCAAAAGAAGTTTAAGAATGGATTCACTGGCGGGTAAATTTTTTAACTCAAGAGAGAGGTCAGCACCAAAGATATAAAGTCATTGTTATAGAGGCTGTATCATAGAGCTATGTATGGAATGACTCAGAAAAAGAAAAGACTGGAAGCAAAGACTCCAGGAGAGCACTGCCAAAAAGGAACTTGGAGAGGGGAATGCAGTGTACTCTTATAGAAAGTGAGAGGATAAAGAGAAAACAAGAGAAAACATTCACTTCTAGTGAATGAAGAGAATTTCAAGAAAAAAATACATTGTCATCAACAGTGTCCTCTATCATGTTAATGTCTAGATAAGGACTAGGTTTTCCATTAAATTGGGCAGTTTAAAGGTCATTAGTATTCTTAGGCGGCCATTCCTGTTAGATAGACGAAGCAATCATCTATGTTTGCATAGAGTAAACCTGAGGTTTACTAGGCAACATTATAAAAAAAATAACTAAAGGAAAGTATTTGTACAGGAAAAATTGTTGGCCAAAATGGAAAATGCTGAGGTAATGGATGGAAAAGTGAAGGCACAGGGGAGGAAGGAGAAAGAGGCATAAACAGATACTTAGAAAGTCAAATCATTGACCTCAAGGACAACAGGATAGAATTGTTTGGCAGGACTTTTATTTGCATCTGTATTTATGTTTATTTCCTCCTTATATTGAGGAAGGAAAAAAAAAGTTCCCAGAGTTTTTAATGCAAGCTCTCAATTTTCTTTGTTAAGAAGAGACAATGGCATTGGGTGGAGAAAAAAAAGCTTGATGAAACAAAGATCTAAAATAACATTATTATTTAAAATATGTTATATTTGCAAAAGTTTAGAACATGAACATCTCAATAAGTGAAGAAAAAGAGATACTGTCTAAACAGTTATACTGCCTATTTGTTGTGTAACAATGAGCAAGTTACTCCCCAAAACAAAGCAATCTGCAAAATTGGGATAATATAGTTATATGGTGAGAATTAAACAAGAACTTACATTCATTGAGTGCTTCTAGTATTTCAGGTTGTAGACCAGTATCTTGAAATGTATTTCCATTTATATGTCTATATTTTAATTTCTGAACTTAATTGTAAGAATTCACAAAGATAGGTACCATATATTACTTTTGTATGCTTTACTCAGCATGGAGAATTTTACACAGATCTTTAAACGTATTTGAAATCTCTAGAATTTTGAAAACATTTCTTTGGGTCAGTCTTGTGTCTCTTAAGCACAGTGGACTTTTTAGAGTGGGAGACAATAGTACTAAGGAATTTTTACTAGAAGAGGCCAGTAACTATGAATTAACATTTTTAGAGTAATGTCAAAAACACCAAATATCCTTTGTTATATGTTACAGGTCTATCATAAGTTTTTGGAGAGTTTGGATTTATATCACTTCTGTAATATTTCAGTGCTTAAAAGCATTCATTTTGACTTAATTTTCTACCTATTTGCATAAAGTAGGTCTTTATTTGCTCCAAATCTTAGTTCTCCCATTCCTACATTTTGTATTCTGTTAGCTATTTTGCTAATTTTATGGTTTCTAGTCTTATCTAATGTATGTGCCAAGAATGGATAATATACATCAATATATACTTACATACATATGAAGCCTTGGACATCTTAACCGTTTTAACCTATGTTTTGTGAAGTCTATTCCAATCCTTTGGATATTTTTTTTCTCCCCTAGGTATGGAAATTAACCTTAAATTATATTGCAATTAGAAAAGTTCTTTCAGAATCCACTGACACTTGTAACAATACATTTCTAAAAATAAGTAAATTCATGTCCACATGACATATGATACAGTTCTATTGTTTCCTGGGACAATTTCATGTCAAAATTAAAATAGGTTAAAGCTTTATATTTGTGAGAGATACAGCTCTGTTTTTCCTCTAATTAATACATGATGGAAAAGATCTAAAAGAGTTTTTTGCCTAGGATTTCATCAAACAATTTTATAGAATATTTTATCAAAACATTCATGGAGTCTCAACAAATAAACCAAAGCAATTACACTTTCATCTGTTACATGTGGGGGTCATAGCTTTTCTTTTCTTTTTCAGCTCCATTGTGAAGGTGAGGCACCATGGCATCTCCTAGCATAGTGCAGTAGTGAAGAAAATACATCTTCGTCTTTGAGATTATGGACAGACAGAAGTAAGTGAATGATCCTCCCTTTCAAATGGTAATGGATCCAAGGTTTTGTTGTTGGTATTTGGAGTCTAATATATTCCTAACTGACAAGTAACAACTTCTACTGGAGGATGTTCTTGAGTTATCAATGCCTCCAGTTCTAGTGAGTTCTCTATGAGAAAAGAAAAAAAAATGCACAGGCATACTTTGGAGACATTGCAGGTTTGATTCCAGACTACTGAAATTAAGTGAATATCACAACAAAGCAAATCAAATTTATTTTTCGGTACCCTACTACATATAATGCTTGTGTTTACACTATATTTTAGAATATGATTGCATACTTAATGGGCTAGCTAAAAAAAACACTCATATTAAGGTATAACCTTAATTTAAAAATAACTTATCATTAAAAAACTTCCAAGTTGGAATTTTTGTTGATGGAGGGTTTTGCCTCAATGTTGATGGTTGCCGAATGATCAGAGTGGTGATTGTTGAAGGCTGGTGTGGCAATGGTAAGTTTTAAAAATAAAACAATAAGGTTTACTGCATCAAGTGACTCTTTCATTGATGAACAATTTCTCTGTAGCATACAAGGCTGTTTGATAGCACTTTACCAGTAGAATTTTTTTTTTTAATTTAGAGTTAATTCTCTCAAACCCTGATGCTGTTTTATCAACTAATTTTATGTATATTCTATATCCTTTGTTGTTATTTCAACAATCTTCACAGTGTCTTCACCAGGAATAGTTTCCATCTCTGAAACTACTTTATTCTTCCATAAGAAGCAATTCCTCATCTGTTCAAGTTTTATCGAAATTACTGCAATAATTCATTCCCATCTATGGGCTCCACTTTTAATTCTAGTTCTCTTGCTATTTTCACCACATAGGCAGTTATATGTTCCACTGAAATCTTGAGGCCCTCACAGTCATCCATGAAGTTTGGAATCAACTTCTACAAAACTCCTGATAATGATGATGTTTGATCTTTTCTCATAAATCATGAGTGTTTTCATGGGATCTAGAATCGTGAATATATTCCAGAATATTTTCAATTGACTTTGCCCAAATCACTATCTGTGGGAGCTATATCCTTATGAAATGTAAAACCTTAAAACTCACATTACTCCTTGATCCATGTGTTGCAGATTGGATGTTGTGTTAGTAGCCACGGAAAAAACCATTAATCTCATAGTACATATACATCAGAATTCTTGGGTGGCTAAGTGCATTATCAATGAGCAGTAATAGTTTGAAAGGACTTTCCCCCCAAACTGTAGGTCTTAAGAGTGGGTTTAGTCAGTAACCCTTGTTATAAAAAGATGTGCTGTCACCCAGAATTTTTTGTACCATTTGTAGAGCACAGGAAGAGTAGATTTACTCTAATTATTAAGGACCCTCGGATTTAAAGAATGGTGAATGAACATTGGCTTTGACTTAAAGTCACCAGCTACATCAGCTCCTAACAAGAGAGACAGCCTGCCTTTGAAAGGAGGCATTGGCTTCTTCTCTCTCATTAGGGCAGACCTAGATGACATCTTCTTCCAATATAAGGCTGTTTGTCTATGTTGAAAATCTGTTGTTTAGTGTACTGCCTTCAAGAATTATCTTAGCCTCATATCTTAATGAAACTTCTACATCAGCACTTGATGCTTCACCTTACACTTTTATGTCATGGAGATGGCGTCTTTCTTAATGAAACAGCTGCTGCTAGCTTCAAGTTCTTCTTCTGCAGCTTCCTCACATCTCTTCACAGAATTTAAGTTAGACTCTTGCTCTGTATTAAGCTTTAGCTTAAGGGAGTGTTGTGGTTGGTTTGATCTTCCATCTACACCACTAAAGCTTTCACCATATAAGCCATGAGGTTGTTTCACTTACCTATCATTCTACGTTCCACTGGAATAGCACTTTTAATTTCCTTCAAGAACTTTTTCTGTACAGTCACAACTTGGCTAAATGGTGCAGAAGACCTTGCTTTTGGCATGCTGTTCTCACTAAGCTTAATAATTTCTAGCTTTTGGATTAAAGTAAGATGTTTGACTCTTCCTTTAGAATTTATTGTAGGATTAGCTAACTGGCCTAAATTCAATACTGTGTCTCAGGGCATAGGAACACCTGAGGGAGAAGGTTGGCTGTGGAAAAATGGTGCTGATAGACTTGCTCAACAAAGGGTTGCCACACACCTTCAGTTTGTGCAGGGAAAATAAAATAACAGTATCTGTGAAGTGCGATAAAATGAGATATGCCTATATATTGTGTATACTTCATTTTGTTTTGAATCAAAACCTGGTGTTCTGTGATTCAGAATCTGTAATATATGCAGGGGATTTTTTATTGGAGTCAAGGGGGAACAGGTTGGTGAATAATAGTGAGATACACAAAGACACTGATAATACTGTGTATTTGCATATTAACTACAGTATTTGAGGAAAAAAAATAAACTTTAAAACACTAGCACAGTAATTATTTTATATCTATAGCTATACACACACAGCATTTATAGTTTTAACTGGTAAATTACTAACACCAAATCTCATTTCCACTCACAATCTGTATTAAATGTAATTGGTCAGATAAACCAATTACAGATAGATCTATCTATCTATCTATCTATATATCCTGTAATTGAAGTCAATGAAATTCTATATATAACTTATGGGTATAACTTATGGGTATATGAAGATTTGGCCAATAACCTTCTTTTGTTGTGTTTAAGAAAGCTGTCATTAATCTATCTTCCCTTAAAAAGTGTTCCTAAGAATATTTCTGACTAAGAAAAACTCAAGTACTTTCTGAGCCAACTGTATTTCCATTCCTCATTAATTTGTGATTAATATATAACAAGTAAACCACTTTATTTGTTCAAGTACTAATTTTGATATGGACGGCTCCCCATAGTCTATGCACCTTTGGTAGCAGAGACACCAAAGCAAAAATAATTTAGCAATAATGAAGATTAAATGTAAGTAGTTGCCTCAAAACTGACTGAATATGGCTAAAGGAAGAAAAATGATTCATTTTTAACTTATTTATCTGGTAGTGACTTCCTGTTCTAAATAATCATGCATGGGCATATTGTTATGAATATTCAAAAGATTTTTTAACGGCTTAATAATTTTTCTTCCTTTGTTTCTAGGAACAGAAGTCATAACACACACTGAAATAGAGTATCACACTTGTCAGCAGCAGATAGAGAAAGCATCAAATGATGCATTACTTTATCTTCCGCGGCACCAACAAAGGCAGACCCACCATCAAAGGAAAGCATCACTCCCATCTGGGTTTTAATGCAGAAATAACACATTGCTGACTTAGTCTGGGCTCCCTTGATTAAAGTTAGAATATCCAAAGTAAAAGTTTCACTTACCAAGAGTCATCTCTATCAAAAGCGTGTCACAGATCTATTTGAAATAGATAATGTGTTAGCTCCAGATTTTCTCAACATGATGTTTCTGCTCACTCCATTTCTAAGTATATAGAAATTGGTAGTGGGCAAAGTCACCTGGAATCAAGAAGAAGAATTAAGTTTTGCTCATTTTGCTTCATATCTAACAACTTAATGCTTTTGTTGCATAAGCTCCTTATTATCTCGTGGACTCACCTTCTGCCCTTCTTTGCTCACTTTGTGCCCTGGGATATTACCTTACCTTCTGGCTTCCAGCTGAGTTTGGCCAACAGGAGGCACTGTTAGAAAGTGGAAGAGAATAGATTTATTTCTTCTTTTTCCCTGATTTGTCTATAGTGTTTGGTGGATGCACTCAGTGTTTATTGGTCCTAGAGGAAGACTTTCTCTCAGAGCTTAACATTTTGTAAATGCTCTTGTTGTACAGCTTTGCTCTTTCCCTCCAACAGACCTAGAAGTGGTTTGCAGTGGTGTGCATCACCATGTTGTTGTGGTTTCAGTACATATCCCCAATTCTATAAAAGTTACTGTAACTTTAGAACTCTTTAGAATGAAACTATCATGAGTCCCAGAAGGAAACAAAGGGTTTATCTAAACAGCCTCAAGAAAACAAAAAAGCCTCTTGCTTTTAGTTTATCTTTAAGGTCAAGTATATATTCCTCAGGAAAGGATCATTGTCACTGTTCTACTTCTCTTCCCTTCTGCATTAGAAACCAAAAATATAACTTACAAGCAAGTGATCTACGATCATTATTTTTATGCCTCTAGACATAAACCACAAAATATTCACACGTTCAGTTCATTACTATGCACAAGATAAGGTTGATACCTGCATACAGTAAGATTTTGCCTTCTTCTGCTTAAGAAAACTTATCATAAACAAGTATTTGAGAATATAGTTGTCATAGATGGAACGTTGAAATTGTGCAATGTAAACTTTAAAGAAAAGTATTTTCAAACTTTGTTAGTAATAACTCATATTTTGCAAAATGCCACAGGTTATCTTGTGGGCCACTGATGCTTCAACCATGAACAGCTTCTCCTGAGGCACAGATGGACAGATAATTTTCTTACAGGAGCTTCCATCAGGAGGTGAGTGACAATGTATTCTACTTCTTCCACTGATTATGGTAGTCTGGCCCTTTAGGTATAACTCAAAGAAATGTAAAAAGTAAATATGATAGATCATTCAAAACTCTTTGAACTATGTTGTCATTATTTGCTATCTAGAATGAAACAAACTGTTAGACACTAAGGAAAAAACATGAGAGAAGATATGTCTTCTTGGCTAGTTACCCCAGGTTCCTTTCATTAGAACTGCATAATGCTCCTCAAGCATCTACTAAGGCCTGCTTTAATACCCACCCAGAAAAAGACTGACAAGTTTGAAAAACTTAATAGAACTGTGGAGGAAGGGAAGGGGAAAAAAATAGTTCCAAAAAAGAGGAAGATAAACCACAAGGGGTTAAATACAAGGGACAAACTGAGGTTAATGGAGGTGAGTGGCAGAGAGGAGAAAATAGGTGCTGGGCATTGAAGAGGGTACTTGTTGGGATGAGCACTGGGTGTTATATGGTAAGTGGTGAATCATGGGAATCTACTTTCAAAGCCAAGAGTACAGTGTATACACTGTATGTTAGCTAACTTGACAATAAATTATATTGAAGAAAAAAAAAGTACTATGAATTCTCTAAACATCATTTTTTTGATTCTCTGTTCAGAAAGGATCAAATAATACTAATAAAATTCATCTTTTTTAATGGATAAACTAAAATGTTTTAGAAATTTTATGTTTTAATCTTTTAATGGTATTTCTTACTTGAAATCACCACACCCTGACATATTCACAAGTAGTACTGTGCTTGCATATTTATATCCTTAAAAAGTTTATATATAGCTCCAGGTAACCGTATAGATTTACACATTTTTTTTCCACCCACAAATTTAAATTCACCATATGTGAGCCATATTATCACCCATTAGCAAAATCATTCCAAACTGTATTTTCAACAACTGGAGACACTACAGAACTGGCTCTTCAAGTTAGTCTTCATTGTGAAAGGGAGTATCTTTATTAAAAAGCTTCCCTAGTTTTGGTATTTCTTGCTTCCACTTTAGAAAATTACTGAATATTTTAAAGAAAAATAGTTGAATTGAACATTTTTTTTTCCTTATATGTTTATCTCACTATGGGGTATAAAACACCTCAGAGTCTCAGCATTAAAAATGTCATGAAACAATTACTTTAAATGAAATACACTATTATTAACCAAAATTATTAACCATATTTTCAGATAAGACAGCTAAAAGACTTGAAAGTTTTGGTGTCTGTCCTGGTTACTTACTGTGCTAGTAAGTGACAGAGTCAGGACTTGTGAGATTAGGTTCAATTCCCAACTTCCTTCTAATGGACCAGCAATGTCCTGGTGAAAATTACACCACAAAGGAATGGCAAAATTGAGAGCATGGGCAAATCCTAAAAATGATTTAATAGTGTCATCTTACCTTCAGAATAAAAGGAGCTAAAGTATGACTTTTTATTAGCTTCAGATAACTGCTTTGTCAAAGTCAATCAGTAAAACAATGTAGATTTCTTTACCCTGCTCTTGAGATTCCCATTATGTGATCTGCGATACAATACAAGGGCTCAAGGGCTCTTCTTTGAAAAATGCTGCCATAGAGAATATAAAGGTATAACTTAAGATTACTGATAATATTTTAAAAAAAAGTTTTCGCAGTGTCCAAGCAGATGGACTCAATTTCTTGCCACTAATACTTCTAAAATTATTTAATTAAACTTATACTTAGGAAAGATTGAGAAATTTGAGGATTTAATAAGCTGGTTCTTAGGATGAAATAATCTTAGATCTGCTGATGGTATTACCAGTGAATATAGTCAAATCAATGAGATCACCAGTGTCTGGCAGAGCTCTCCAGAATGTGGTGAAATACAAATTAGATATTTCCTCAGGTCAGAGATTAGTTTTGAGTCTAAATGGATAAAAGAACCACAGAGAAGTTAAAAAAAAATATTCCTTCGATCTCTTTTGTCTTCATATGTTACAGTTGCAAATTTCAGTAACTAATGTTCCTGACCCTAGAGACACCTCCATAAAGAGACTAAGAATGACCTTTCAGATACTCTCCCCAGCTTCCACTCCCCTAGAACCAGCCCTCTGCTTTTTTAAGAGGTCCTCCAGGCAGTCACTACCTGGAAGTGACTTCTAGCAAAAGTGGGAGGAGCCTATTTCCTGTACTTCACCTTTCACACACTAGTCTCTTGTAGCACAAAAGAGATCCCCAACACACACTTATTTCAGGTAGTTTATTTCTTGGTTTTAAGTACAGGTTGTGAAGTGCAGATTATAATAGGATGTGAGAAATAAAATATGGAACGAAATGATTATGGAAAGGAAAACTTCTTAGTAGAGATCTATAGTCTGAGTGTGGAAGGGAGGCAACAGGTGTGGTGCATGAAACTGAATTTTAGTATTAAAAAATAAAATCCAAATCATCTGGAGAGCATCAAAGGTTAAGTTTGGTCTGAGCAGTGTTGATAAGCTTTGCAGGGCATGAATAGAAAGATCAATAAAAAAAAGCCAAAGACTCCAGAATGAAGCTTAAAAATCTGTACAGGGGTGCCTGGGTGATTCAGTTGGTTGAGTGTCCAACTCTTGATTTTGGCTCAGGTCATGATCCCAGGGTCAGAGGATCAAGACTTGCCATGAACTCTGTGCTGAGCATGGACCCTGCTTAGGATTCTTTCTTTTGTTCTTCCCTACTCATGCTCTCTCTCTAAAATAAAAATTTAAACCTGCACAGTTACTAGGAAACCTTTATGTTTGGATTTAAATTGAGCTTCATAGGTTTTCAGATGTTACTGGAACAGCACATTTATAATTAAGTTTTCTCTTTTAAATGTTACCAACCTTCCGTAGGATCATCAGATCATCTAAAAACGTTTAATCTGTGTGGTTTTTATATTATTCTTTTTTGAATAAAGATTCTTTTTAATAAAAGCAAAAAAGATTAGAAAGAACAAATGTATTTTAGAGAGACCTTGGGATGTTGGTGCTTTTAATTCACTGTTTTATCAAAACCATGTTAATAACATTTAAGGTTACTTTTCATTGAGAGGATCAAGCAGAAGTTGTCTCCATCCCCTCAATAAAGAAATTAAAACATACACATGGATTTTACCTAAACTTGGCCAAAGAAAGTCAAAAGCCCCATAATTCCATTAGCTCCTACTTTCTTGCAGTTACTTAGATGCATGTAAAGAAAGTTTTTTATATTTTTAAAAAGCCTTATATTAGTGGTAAGTTTTTCATGATGCACATTTGAATCAATCTATAGGTAATACTTACTATTCAAAAATTACCCCATATATGGAACCAGTAACAAAAGGGTTAACAGGACTACTAACTTTTTACCCACATCTGTTTGTTTTCAGGCTGTCTGCCACCATGTTTCTGTAAGATAACATTTATGCCTAGCACCATGATAATAAAATGTTGGTTTAGTTGTTTTGCAGAGACTCAAGCCTTCACAAAGAAACTGGCCAGAAGCAATAAGCACCACCAACCTTCTCTTTGAGCATGCCATGCATGAGTGGTTAATAGATGAACTTGTGATGTAGAAGGGCCTAAAAATCCATGCTCGGATCATGCCAAGGACTCCATTCTCTTGTCCTGGATCTCATGGCAATGTAAACAGAAGATTCACACAGGTACAGACAAAATGACTTTAACCTTCCTTTGCTTATTAAGTTTTCCTGATTTTAAAGTCACATAGCTCCTTTCCCCTCTACCCACATGGTTTTTATTTTACCTTAAAATCTCCTTGACTCTCCCCTTTCCAGGAGGTGGATTTGCTTTCCTGGCTCATTGTTTGCCTGTCTCTCAAGGCCTTTCCTTGATGCATTCTTGTTGTCTCAGTGACTGGCTTTGCTTTGCATCAGGCAAACAAACTTCAGTTGGATTAAAAATTGGGTGAGCCAACCAGAATGTCACTGTCCATGGTTCCTTTGCCCCAGCCAATAACAGGAATCCAATGAGGAGTCCAAGCAGCTTCCTAGACTCTGTCCTAGGAACAGTCCCCAGAGCCCTACCCCAACTGGGCACCACTGTCCTTCGGTATTTAAGTTAACTCTGGTGGCAGGGCAATGTTTTTTGGTTTCAGATTGAATAGACCTCTCTTGGTGAGTATTTTGTGTGTGATGGCACATGATCTTCTTTCTTACTCTTATGTGGTTTGGTTTATTTCCTCCTTCCATTCAGTCAGTTGCCTCTAACTAGGGGGTTTCTGTTTGATTCTCAGACTTTTGCTTGCTCAATTAAAATAAGCTAGAAAGCCCTTTGGTTCAGTTGGTGAAGCTCTGAATTTTGAGGAGGACCTAGAAATTAAGAAGCCATTTGGTTCAGTCAGTGAAGCCACAACTTTTAGGGAAGAACTAACACTCACAGATTCTCTGTGTTTCATTTGGTTTGTTTGTTGCTATATCTTTGGATAAAACCAGCCATGTTCTACTGGGAAAATAGGAAATGACAATTCAATCCCCAAATGCAGCTCTTTTGGCTGTATTCTCCAAAGTTGAGCAATGTTTAGTTATAAGCCAGCAAAAACAAAAAATATGATCTTTTTTTTTGCAACACTTCTTGGCCATTTATTTGTTAGACTCTGGAGAAAAATAGCCAATTAACACATCCGTAACTCATAATACCATGCTACAATTTAGATTTGTTTTGTAAAAGGGAAAAAATAGGATAAAATACCTTATGTTCCATCTTTTATGCTTTCAGTGGATCAGAATAAGCCGGCTCAGGAAAAAAATGTAAAATTTTACTCCACTAGCACAGTGACACTACAAAGTGTGTGGTACCCAATTCTAACCAGGCAAAAAGGGATATTTTATTGACTAATGAGTTAAACTCCTTCTTAACTCCTCCACTCTAAGGGGGTGACAGAATGCCTGCCCTTCCCCAGCAGCCCTAGTCCTAACAACTTTAGCCCCAACAAGGTCCTGAACCAGTACCTTCTACCTTGGGGTGCCAAGAGGTAGGAATGGTCTTTCCTTCTCATTCCTTACAGGGTACTCAATTTGGTCAGGGAACCACGCTTTCCCAAGAAAGGGCAATATATGCTAAAGTTAAGTCCCAATTGGAGCTTTGATGCCAGGAGACAACCTTCAGGAAAGATTTGAACCACTCTCCCTTCTTTTCCTTGTATCTGTTTTATTGAGTAAACAATATGACTATTTATAGAAATGACCTCAAGAGGATGAAAAATCTGTTCTCATCTATTTTTGCCACCCATAACCCCACCAAGGCAGGTGTACAAAATTTATTAATCACTCGCCTTACTTCTGAGAAACACTATATGGTGCTTAAAAAAGGTAGGGAAGAAGCTAATTGGCTACCCCCAATCGCCCCAAATGCTGATGCCATAATGGTTCTACCTAACGTGTATCTCAACAATGGAGATGAAAGTAAACTCAAATACTATTGAGATTATATTTTAATTGGATTTTTATAAAGGGGCCCCTAAACAAAAAACAAAATTTGAGATATATTGGATACTGATTCTGAGGCACCAGAAAATTGGTCAATGTTTATCAGGTAAAGTGATACAGACATTCAAAAGAAACTCCACAAGTTAGAGGATACATTGGGAATGCCTTTGTTACTGTTGGTTAAAATTGCCTTTAATGTTTTTAACAACAGAAACCAAGTGCAACAAAGACAAGATCACTGGAAAGTGAAACAGCAGCCTATTTTGTTAGCTGCTGCCCTAACTCAAGGGAATCCAAGACCAGGGCCACTACAAGGATGAGATCAACCCCAGGTGAGACGTTTGGGGCCTCATCAGTGACCCTATTGTAAGAAGAGGCCCCTTGAAAGAGAGGATGCCCTAACTCATGATCTCTCTTGAGGATACACAGCCCAAAAGTGCCCACCAGATACTTGAATTGGTCAATAGTGACCAGAAATGAAGGGACTCAGTGGTTCCTGTATACCTTGCAGAATCTGCCATTGTTTCCCACTAGGAACCCCAGGCTGCAATGGCAAGTCAACTCATAGATTTTTTGGCTGCTACAAGGGGCACCTAATTCAGTACTAAATACCTGGCTTTCAAATCAAACTATGGATGTAATGGGAATTTCAAGAGAAGTATTGACTAAAAACTTTTACCACCACACTAGGCTTCCACATAGGCCAAATTCACCTTAAACATAATTTTCTATATATGCTTGAATGCCTTATCCCTTCACTAGGTCATGAACTAAATTGAAATGCTTCTCCATCAAGGTGGAAGAGTCCTATTAGAGCTGCATGAAGACGTCATCAAAAGGTAAGACTGGATGTTTGGGCAGATAACAAGCCAGGAGGAACAATACCCATACATGTTAAATTTCATGATGGGCTTAAGATTCCAAATCTCCGACAGTCTCATGCCCCTTAAAGGAATATTCAACCCCTTCTCTCTGCCTTCTTGGAATTTGGCCTTACCTGTCCCTATTGATCACCAAAAACAAGGCACCCAAGACTTGGTTTGTGCAAGATTTAAAAACCATTAACCAACTGTAGTGGATATTCATCTGGCAGTACCCAACCCACATACTGTTAACAACTTTAGGGACAGTCAGTTGTTCACTGTACAGCATTCTTTTGCATCCCTCTCACTCCAGATACCCAAGAACTGTTTGCATTTGAATAGGAAGACCTAAGAATAAGCAGCAACATTGCTGGACAACCTTTCCTCAAGGCTTTAAGAACTCCCCTCCAGCACTGAGGGGAAATATTAACCAAAAAGTTAAAGGGCCTCCAATTTCAATGAGGAACTTTTTACTTGGTTTTTGGTTGCTAGCAAAACTAGACAATAGCTTCACACCAAAACATGATTTTGACCCTAAACTTGGCTAAACAAACCTGTAAGGTCTCAAAAATGTGTGGGTGCTTTTTTTCCCCCCTCACATATCTATCTGTTAAATACACTGGGCTTTGAAATGTCACAGAGACAAAAGGAAAGCATTCCCATTACTAAAAGACAGTTGTGTACATTCTACTGTATCTAGATTCCCAATTTTGAACTCATTGTTAAACCCCTGTATGAAGTAGAGGAGGAGGAAAGGCTTCTTAATTTTCAAGAATACTATAGACCTTCCAAGTTACTGAAGAGAAGCTATTCAAAGCTTCCATTTTGGGCCTTCTAGAAAGTGTTTTTATTTGTCCATGAGAGGCAGGAGATCAATCTGGGAGTGCTACCTCGGAACTGGGGCAACATAAAAAGAACTACTGTGTATTTTTCAAAACAGTTGGACCTAATAACTAAGGGATGGCCTGTGTTCTTGAGAGCAATAGTGGCCCCTTGTGATCTATTATAAGCAACAGAAAGATTTGCTTTAGGGTAGACTACCGAAGTGCATACTCCACATTATGCACTGGCTCACTTCTGAAAGATAAGGCCATCCTGTTGGACAATCCCAATGTTAGTGACTTTGTTCCCCACCAACTCTGAGAGACCCATACATGCCTGTATACAGATAATTTTAAAAGTTTACTCTAGCCATCCCAATTTAATGAATATACCTGTGGAAAAAACAGACCTTGAAATATTCCTAGATGGGAATTGTATTGATCAGATATGATAAAGAATTAGCTATGCAGTGGTGACCCATCACCCTCTGCTCAGAAAACTGAGATTGTAGTTCTCACAAGAGCTCTCTATTTAGGTTAAGGATAAGAGAGTGACTAATTTTACTGATAGAAAAATTAAATATGCCAAAGAGATTTTAGAATTATTGAAAGCTGTTTTGGAACTGAAGGAGGTAGTTGTCTACTGGTAAGGAGACCAGAAATCAAACTGCTTGATTGCACCAGGGAACAATGACATAGATCAAACTTCTAAGCTTAAACATCTTATGAAAGTGATAATTAGTTATTCGCCAAAGCACTCATTATAGATGAGATGCTACTCTCCAAGGGATCCTGAAATATACTGTGGATCTCCATCTTCAGAGAACTATTTAAATGATAGTTCAAAATCTGCTAAAAAGTACTTCCGCTAAAAACAATTGTAAGTCTGGGCTCCCATCAATTCTAAAAGGTATATACTCTAGAGGCAGTGATCTTGGAAGAAACTGGCAAATAGACTTTACCATAATGCCAAAATAACAGGTAATTTTCAATATTTGCTACTTTTTGTGATACTTTCCCAAATTGAGGTAAGACTTTTTCATGCATTTAGAGAAGGCCTCAAAAGTTGTCAAAATTATTCCACATTGGGTTACCACTAACAATGCAGAGTAACAATGGGATGACATTTGTGGTAAAAGTACAGTGCCTTCGATTTTCAATAGAAATTACACACTTCCTGGAGACCCCAATTGACTGGGAAAGCAGAAAATTCATATACTTATAAAAATCTTTGGCGCATTTTCCAAGAACCAACTTAAGTTGGAAAATTCCCTGCTTCTGGCAAGAGTAGCTCCTAGAAGTAAGGTTGCTTTAAGATTTTATGGAATGCCATAGGTTAGATCCTTTCTACAATCTTTTTATGACGTAGGTGTTCTTGATGGGGCTCAAATTAGGAAACTGCATACTATCAGGTACATCTAATCTTTAGGAGACATGCTAACCACTATACATAAATCTGCTTCCTGTAAGTTGATACACCCTACAGATGTGCCTTTGTACCACCTAAATCCCAGCCAATTGGTGTTATTGAAGATCTGAAAGAACAAGCACCCAGAGGACCAAATCCAACCTCCTGGAACAGGACATTATAAAGTGCTATTGACTACCCATTCTTCAGCAAAACTGAGGAGTATTAAGCAATGGATTCACCACACCCAAGTTAAACTGGCTCCCCAAGAATCCACAGGTTGCCTACACACTGTCAACAAAGAAAACATTGGAAAGAACTATGCTTGTACCAGGAAACTTCAGATATACCTGAAACAGCTATTTAGTAGTGCTTGTTCAAAAGGAGCAATCTATAAGTAAAAAATAATGTTGTGATCTACTAATAACATATATTACGAATGGTTTTTTGTTTGTTTGCACTGCATTTTCCTATTGTTTACAGGTTCTCATGCTTGGGATTTCTCAAACACTGGCCAAGCCTGGCAATCCTCCTCACTGTTGGATATGTCACCCTAAGCCACAGTGTATGACCACAGTAACCCAATAGAGACGCCTATAATCAACTTCTTTCTGGTCTCTAAGTTTTTAATATATCCAAATCAACACCCTCCATTAGCTTATAGAGTCAGATTAATCAAATTGGTGTTCCTTACCATTGCCATCTCTCATTTTTTCTTAACTCTCCCAAAATATTGGCTCTTTACAGTCAATAATTTGGACCCACCCCCAAGAAGCTTGAAACAGTTATTAACTTCACCTCTTGTAAAATCAATTGAACGTTTTTTTCCTTTCACCACCTTCCAGAGACTTTGTGGAAACACTGTTAACAAAAGTTGCTCATCTGATTCTGCTCCTCTTGGTACAAAACTTGGCCACATGGGCTCCCCCTGCCCAAGCCCTCCCTGAATGCCTCTTACTAGTTACACAAAACTTAACTGTACTTAATTAGTTTCAAATGGTACCTTTAGTGATTCTGCAAAACAAAAGTATTGAGCCCCCTGAATTAACAGAAACACTATGTGCACCCTCAGGTTACTTTTATGACTATGGATATAAACTCTTCCCTTAGGAGAATAGGAAGTACTTGTCTTTTAGGACTTTTGCTCACCCCTTTTTGATACTATATTTCTGATAAAGTCAGTCATTAGACTGTTTTTCTGCAACTGTTTTATAGGTTAAAGAGACAAACAACAAGCTATTCTCATTATTTTCCCAGTAATCAAGAGGATAAAATTTGGTACATATTTGGGAGAACACTACTTCCATGGTGGAGAGTGTTATCACATGAACATATAAGTAGAAATCTTCCAATAACTTTTGGAATCATAGTGAATAAAACTGCCCAAATCATGCAAAGCAGTCCAACAAAAGGTCTTTGACTTAGAGTAATTTTAAGCAGTAGAGTAACTTTTCATTTTAGCAAAACAAGAAAGTTTTTGTGTAGTGGCTAATTCATCATGCTATACATGTATCAATATTTCCTCAGAATTTAAAATTCCTTCTGACAAAATAAGACAAGTAACTTGGTGATAACAAATGTCCCCTAAAGTCCCAGAATAGACTTGGACTGGTTTTCCAGGATATTTTCTTGGCTCCCCATCCCCCAAGAAATTAGGTCAGTTTTACTAAGATTACTCCACATGAAATATGAGTATTTCTAATTCTCCTTCTTTGCAACTTAATCATAAAATGTACAAAAACTGTTAACGTACAAAAACTGTTAACCAAAGAACAAAAGAATCAGTAATGCAAAATGTTGAGTTTTAACCTAAAAATAAGAAACTTTTCATAATAATTCCAAGAAGGTTCATTTATTTAACTCTGATCTCCACCCTCTTTCAGCAGGAAGTAGCTAGAGTGGTCATCATCCCAATTCCCTCAAGAATGAGGACTAATCAAAAGACTGTGGGGACCCAAATCAGTAACCAAAGAGTTAATGGAACTAAGAAGTACAGCTACAACTTTTTACCAAAATCAGCGTTTTCTCAGAATTCTGTCTGCCACCATGTTTCTGTAAGATAACATTCTTGCCTGACACCATGATAAAAAAATACTGATTTAGTTGTTTTGCAGAGACTCAGGCCTTCACAAAGAAACTGGCCAGAAGTAGTCAGGACTACCAACTTTCTCTGAGCATGTGCTAGTATCTCATGGATGCACTTCTGATGTACAGGAGGCCTAAAAATCCTCCCATGGATCATGCCAAGCCATTTTCTTGTCATGGATCATATGCCAACGTACGCAGAAGATCTGTGCAAACAGCAGAAACAAACCGACTTTGAACCTCTCTTAATACCCTCTGTTAATAATCAAATCATTTATCTGATTTGATTTTTGTTTTTTAATTTTTTTAACGTTTATTCATTTTTGAGAGACTGAACAGAGCATGAGCCGGGGAAGGGCAGAGAGAGAGGGAGGGAGAATCCAAACCAGGCTCCAGGTTCTGAGCTGTCAGCACAGAGCCCAATGTGGGACTTGAACTCACAAATCTGTGAGCCGACTGAGCCACCCAGGTGCCTCTGATTTTATTTTTTAAGAGAGAAAATCTTAAGCAGGATCCACACCCAAAGCAGAGCCTAATGTGGGGCTTGATCCCATGACTCTGAGATCAAGGCCCAAGCCAAAATCAAGAGTCAGATGCTAAACTGACTGAGCCACTCAGATGCCCCTTCATTTATTTGTTTTTAAATTCCTGTAGCTCTTCTATCCTGTACCCAGATTCTTATTCTTTTGCCTTTAAATATCTCTCACTCTCCCCCTTCAGGGAGACAGATTTGAGCCTTGCTCTTCCATATCCTCATTCGACGATCTCTCAAACCCTTTCCTTGTTGCATACTGACATTTCACTGATAGGCTTTACTGCCCCTTGGGCAACTGAAGTTGAGTTCAATTACACATATAGTACGGCCCGAGTATAAAGGAAGAGGCTAAGACTTATTTTACAATTATGGAAAGAAAGCCAAGTGGCTTTATCTCCACCCTGTCACGATGGCTTCAAATCCCACCAGTTCATCTACTTGAAATACTTTCTCTAAAGTTACAGGATACAAATGCAGATTATAAAAAATTACTTATCACTCCAAAAACACCCCATACTCCCTCCCATGAGTAATCAAGTGGACTGGAAACAGCAAAGGCGAATTCTAAATGACAGAATACCAAGAGGAAGAATGGAAACAGATAGAGTGTAGAGGAGACTAGGCATAAATGCTACATCTGTGTTACAGTGCAAGCAAAGCAGGGCATAGACGATGAGGCCACGACTATATGCAAAAAGGTGCCAAGAAAGAACTTAAGATATGAAGCCAACATTGAATAGAAGCATAATGTACAATTTTGTAGGCAGCAAAACCATGTTATAGGAGAGGATCTCATAATCTAGGCTTTTAATATATTAAGTGTACAAAACTAATAAAAATGGAAAGTTTGTATGAAGCAAACTCTCAGGAGACCTTTGACAATTTGAATAAAATTAAATGGATAAATGTGTCTCTCCTTCATTTGAAAATGACATATGTAATGAGATTTAACCATTTATTTTTTCTGAGCTTTTTTGTCTTTAATCTCAGTATTGAGAGAGTTAAAAGAGTGGAACATCCCCACTTGCAGAGATTAATGAATAACTGCTGCTACAATGACAGTAAGAGTACCCATTCTCAAGAGCACTCCCTGATGCTGAAGATCATCTAGATTCCAAGAGATTTTTCAGGCTCATAGAGGTTTTTGATCTGTGTTTTTCCTAACATTTAAGAATTTCAAGTATTCCTGTATGGCCAGGTCATTGTGCTAAGGTTTCTTAGCTTTACATGAACCCTCAAGTTCCTCTTTCTCTCTTTCCAATTTCCTGAGTAAATCTCCTGTTCATATACCAATGCCTTAACATGATGTTGAGTCAGTTACTCAGACTCTCTCTGTAGATATATAGAATACAGATATAGACGATATAGACATATGATATACAGATAAATCTTACGGATGGAGAGATAGATCTCAGATAATTAAATAATAGCAAGTATTGATAAAGACATGATACATTGAGAATTAGTATAGGGAGAAACATCAGTTGGCCTAAAGAGTTTGGAAAATAATTATGCATTACTTCCACTTTTGGGCATGTACGTTCTGAATAAACTTGCATCAGTGCACCACCCAAAGAGATGAAAACAAATGTTTGTACCACACCATCTGTAAGAGCAAAATCTGGACACCAGATTTCCACTGAAAGGAGAATGTATACTAAACTGAAGCATATTTTGAAAAAGCTTTGGGGATAAATCAAGTATAGCCACATGCATCAACATGAATAAATTGTCAACGATGTTGCTTGAAAAAATTAAGTCACAATAGAATACAAAGTCTAACACCATTTATATAAAGTTCAAAAACAATAAATATTAATATATTTCATATAGAAATACTTGCCTCTATTTTATAGCTATGTTTCTCAAATAAGAGACTGATAAACACATGCTCAAAGTACTGGCTATCCCTGTGGAAAATGGAGGAAGAATATGATAAGGGAAAGACTCAATGTATCAATAGTACTCTGTTTTTAAGCGGTGGTGAGTACGCATGTGGCCATTTGATTATAACTCATAAATATGTTCCTATTATATTGTGTATTTCAAATCAAACAGATTTAGGATATTATAGTTAAAAAAACAATTGTAAATTATATCAGAAATCTCTGTGCCTTGAACTGGAAAAAATACTATACAGTGTGAAAAATACACAATTTGACTAAAATGGCGTGCCTCTGACAGAAAATACTCAATATTACTTACATCTAATGTAATGATACAAAGTCATTTTAATTCATAGTAAACACTTAATATATGATAAATATTATTCTTCCCCTTCCCACCATCACAAAATAAGCATTTAGCATTGGACAGTAGTAATGATTCAAGGACGCAGTGATTCAGAGTGGGAGTACCTGTGTGTACATGGACATAGGTATGTGCATGTTACTTAGAGGACCTGGGTTTGCATGTCAGCTCTGGGTCAGTGTTATGTGACCTGCCAACTTTGTCCTCTGTGCTGTTTATTTTAAAAATTGAGATAATACTGTTATTGTGATGAGTAATTAAGATAAAACTAGGTGAACTCTTTAATAATTTCCATGCATCAGGAACTGTGTTGAGTTCTGTGTATAAATTAATACAAATATCAACGTGGCAACAGTACTAATTTCTTAGAATTCTATTCATCTACTCATCCTTCAATCCATCTATTGTTAATAAACTTAAGAGGTAACTATAGAAAATCTTAAGTTTGGCAATATTTATAATCACCAGGTTTGAATATCTTATCTCTCATTCCTAACCTACAATTGCTTTCTTTTTATTAAGAAAAAAGATTGAGTCTCTGTTCTAATGAATTTTTTAAAGGGGGAAAAAGCACAGAAGATTTTGAAGAAAGAATCACCAGAAAGATCACATACACATTCCTTAAATTAAACAACCTGATTAAATGCCAGGCTGAATTTGATTTACCATATGTTAGAATGAGAAAAGATTATTTTGAGGCCAGCTTAAGGTCTAAGTGTTCACTGCATCAGAAAATAGCAGTCTTCAGCTCAGACAGAACTTAGATAGACCTAATTCAAAACAGGATTAGACATGCATGAAAAGTTCCACTCAGTATAATTCTGTTTCTTCAAGTGAGTACACTTCTAAGTACCACCTTTATTTAGCATGACCCTTGGCAAACATTTCAATGACTTTCTGACAGCTTCAGATTGAATAAACTGTATTTGAAGGAACACATCTAATTGCAATGTAACAAAAAAGGTTTTCTCAAGTTTCCAGTTCAGATTCAATACATCTAGTCATCTATTACTAATAATTAAAAAACTAGAAAAGAAAGTTCAAGGAATTACTCTACCTGACTCTACTGTAAAGCTACAGTAATCAGCACAGTGTAATACTGGTTAAGGAATAGACACATAGATTAATAAGACTGAATAGATCCCAGAAATATACCTTAATAAGTACAGGCAATTCACTGTTGACAAAGGAACAGAAGTAACAGAGTGGAACAAAGATGGTGTCTTCAACAATGACATTGGAACAACTGGATATCCACATGCAAAAATACCAAATCTAGACAAAACCTTTTACTCATCACAAAAGTTAGCTCATAATGGATCATAGATTTAAATGTAGGTTTAAAAAAAAAGAACTATAAAACTCCTATAAGACAAACATGAGAAAGCCTACATTCCTCAGAGATGGTGATGCCTTTTTAGGTACAACACCAAAGATACAATCCATGAAAAAAACAATCGTTACACTGGAGTAGATTAAAATTGAAAAATTCTGCTCTGTGAAAGACTAAATGAATAGAAAACAAGACAGACTGAGAAAAACACATCTGTTAAAGGTCTATCATCCAAAATATGTAAAGACATCTTCAAACTCAACAAGAAAAAATAACAATTTGAAAATAGGCCAAAAACCATTAATACATTCACAAAAGAAAATATACAAACAACAAATAAACATGTGAAAAGATGTTCCATGTCATACATCATCAGGGAAGTACTAAGTAAAACAATGAGCTACAATTAAGCATCTATTAGAATAGCCGAAACCTGGGACACTGACAATACCAAATGCTGCAAGGATGTAGAACCATAGGAACACTCACACTTCGCTGTCGAAAGACAAACTGGCACAGCCATGTTGGACAGCAGTTGGCAGTTGCTTACAAAACTAAAGACATTCAGCATATGATCTAGAAATTACTCCTTGGTATTTGTCCAAAGGAATAGGAAACTTATGTCACACATACACACCTGCACACGGATATATATAGTAGGTTTATTAATAATTGCCCAAAGTGGAAGAAACCAAAATATCCTTCAATAGATGAATGGACAGATAAACTAAATCTAGGCAATGGAGTATTAATCAGTGCTAGAAAATATGAGCTATCAAGCCAAAAGAAAAAAAAAAGACTTGGAAAGAGCTTAAGTACATATAACAAGGTGGAGGAAGCTGAGAGAATCTGTTACCACTAGACCAGCCTTACATGTAAAACGGAGTTCAAAATGAAATAAAAGAAGGCAAATTTGTTACCAAAAACCTTATGAAAGTATAAAAGTCACCGGTAAAAGTAAAAATGTAATTAAATTCAGAATACCCTAAGATTGTAAGATCACTTTTAACTCTAGCAAAAAGGTTATAATAATAAAAATATTAAAAATACAATAATTTGTTAATAGATATACATTGTTAAGAGATGCAAAATGTGACATTAAAAACAAAATGGTGGAGGGAATATAAAAATACAGAGCTTTTATGTGTTTTTGAAATTAAGTCATTAGTTTAAGATAGAGTATTACAAATATATGTTTTACATAAACTTCATGTTAACCGCAAAGGAAAAGCTCACAGTAGATACATAAAAGAGAAATCAAAGCATACAACTACAGAGAACTATCAAATCACAAAAAGAAAGAGCAAGAGAAGGAATAAAGGATTTGCAGAACAAATACAAAACAATTAACAAAATGACAATAGTAAGCACATACCTATTAATAATTACTTTGAATGTAAATGGACTAATTTTTCCAATAAAAAGACAGCAAGTGACTGAATGGATAAAAAATAAAAATAAAAACACTATGCAATGCCTACAAGGGTCTCATCCCACTCAAGGGACACACTGAAAGTGAAGTGAAAGAAAAGAGTATTTCACACAAATGGAAACCAAAATAGTAATAACTAGTATCCAACAAAATAGACTTTAAACCAAACATTATAAGTAAATTATATAATGCTAAAGGTGTCAATCCAAAAAAAGATATCATACTTGTAAATATTTTCCCAACATAGTTAACGTTGACGCATCAAGCGAATACAAATAGCCCTAACATAAAACATAGACAGCAATAATATTAGAGGATTTAATATACCACTTTCAACAACGGATAGATCATCCAGGCAGAAAATCAGTAAGGAAGCATTGGACTTAAAGGACATATTAGAACAGCTGGACCTAATAGACATTTATGGAATATTCCATTCAGTAGCAGAAGAATACACATTCTTCTCAACTGCACGTGGAATATTCTCCATGATAGTTCATATGTTAAGTCACAAAAAAGGTCTTAAAAAATAACATCATATCAAGCATCTTTTCTGATGGCAATAGTATGAAACTAGAAACTAATTCCAAGAAAA
This sequence comes from Paguma larvata, assembly GCA_030068075.1. Lineage (NCBI taxonomy): Eukaryota > Metazoa > Chordata > Mammalia > Carnivora > Viverridae > Paguma > Paguma larvata. Next base: position 37,419,487 of record CM057837.1, on the reverse strand, counting down.
AATTTAGCAAATTTACACATATGGAGATTAAACCATGATTTCCTAAAAAAATAATAAAGCAAACAAACAATGGTTCAATGAAGAAACAAAAGGAAAATTTAAAAAAATTTCTTGAGACAAATGAAAATGGAAATACAACAGAGCACGAGCAGGGGAGGGGCAGAGAGAGAGGGAGACACAGAACCTGAAGCAGGCTCCAGGCTCTGAGCTGTCAGCACGGAGTCCGACGCAGGGCTTGAACCCACAAACTGTGAGATCATGACCTGAGCTGAAGTCCGGCACTTAACCGACTGAGCCACCCAGGTGACGCGACAACAGACATTTAGATAAATGGAACAAAATTGAGAGCACAGAAATAAACCCATGCATATATGTTTAGTTCATTTGTAAGACAGGAGCCAAGTACATGTAATGAGGAAAGGATAGTCTCTTCAATAAATGGTGCTGGGACAACTGGACAGACACATGCAAAAGAATGAAACTGGACCACAGTTTTACATCACTCACAAAAATGACTCAAAATGGATTAAATACTTCAGTGTAAAACCTGAAACCATGCAAGTCCTAAAGGAAACACAGGCAATCACTCCTTGATATTGGTCTTGTCAGTGCCCTTCTGAATTTAACACCAAAACCAAAAGTAGTAACAGCAAAATTTAACAAGTAGTTCATCAAACTAAAAAGCTTCTGTATAACAAAGGAAAACATCAACAAAATGAAAAGGCAATCTATGAAATGGAGGAAATATTTGCAAACCATGTATCCAAATAATGGGTCAATATCTGAAATATACTAAGAATTCACACAACTCGATAGAAAAAAATACAAATTAAAAAATTTAACAAAATTAAAAATGGCCAAAGGATTTGAGTAGACACTTTTCCAAATAAGACATATAAATGGCCAACAGACACATGATAGGTGCTCACTGTCACTAATCATTTGAGGAATACAAATCAAAACCACAATGAGGTATCATACTGGTTAGGATTCCTATTATCAAAAAGACAATTGATATCAAATGCTGGGTTTGGATGTAGAAAAAAGCAAACATTTGTTCACTATTTTGGGGAACGTAAACTGGTATAGTTATTATACCGATACATGTATAGTGTACATGGAAAGATACATGTATAGTTATTTCCTCAAGAAATTAAAAATAGAATTACCATATAATCTAAAAATCCTATTTCTGCATATATATTTTTTCAATGGAAACAAAATCATTATTTCAAAAAGATATCTGTACTCCTATATTTAATGCAGCATTATTTATGATAAACAAGGCATAGAAACAATGAAATGTCCATAGACACATGAAAGCACAGAGAAAATGTGGAATGAATATATCCATCCACCCATCCATCTATCTATGATCTACTTATAAAATATACTACTCAACTTTTAAAAAGAAGGAATTCAGTCATTTGCATCAAATAAGATCCACCTGGAGGGCATTTTGCTAAGTGAAATAAGCCAGAGATGTTCCTACACATATGTAGATTATATTTTACAAGCACACACTTATAAGAACAGAGTAGAAAAGTAATTGTTGAGGGGTGGGGCAAACAAGGAAGGTTGGTAAAATGGTACAAACTTTCAATTATTAGATGATAAGTTCATAGGATCTAATGCATAGCAAGGTGACTATAGTTGATAACACCGTAATGTATACTTGAAATTAGCAAAGAGAGTAGAACTTAAATACTCTGTCTCTCTCTCACACAGACACACAGACACATACACAAACCCAAAGAATGAAAAAGGTAAATATGTGAGGTTATAGATTTGGTAATTAACTTGATATACAGATTTCTTTCCCAATGTTAGATGTATATAAAAAATCACACTGTATAAATATTTTATAATTTCATTTGTCAATTTACCTCAATAAAGCTACAAAGATCAGCAACTGGGAAGGACAAGAGGTGGGAGAGATAAGTTGGCAGAATGCATAGGATTTTTAGAGCCATGAAAATACTCTGTATATTATAATGATGCTTATATGTCATAATACAATTGTCCAAACCAATAGAAGATCGATAATGAACTCTAAGGGTCACCTGGATGGTTATTATTTGTCAAAGGAGGTCTATATTTGATTTATATTGAAAAATATACAATTTTGGTTCATCATGTTGATAAAGGGTTCATGTATGAGGGCAGGAAGAGAATCATTGTACCTCTTTCTCATTTCTGCTGTAAGCCAAAAACTGCTCTAAAAAAAGTAAGACCTTGGAGTGCATGGGTGGCTCAGTTTGTTTAGTATCCAACTTCTGCTAAGGTCATGATCTCACGGTTTGTGAGTTCAAATCCCAGACTGAGCTTTCTGCTGTCGGCACATAGCCTGCTTCAGATCCTCTGTCCCTCCCCTACTCTCGCTCTCTCAAAAATAAATATCTTTTTAAAATAATCTTTAAAAAAATAAAATAAAGCCTTAAAAAGAAAAAAAGGCAACAATAAAAACCCTACAAATCACCAAACTGAAAATATTTCTATTCTTCAACAAGTACTGTCATATGACTATCACATTGACAAGCATATTGACTGGATGAGAAGATGAAGTGCAGGTCTTTAACAGAAATATATGTCTTTAAAAGAATTTTTCATAAAAGTTTTGATCATGAGGTGATATATGGAATTGTTTAATCACTCTATTGTACACCTGATACTAATATTACACTGTATGTTAACAAACTGGAATTTAAAAACTTAAAAATAGTTTAGAATACAGCAACAGCATAGCTTGAGTGACTAGGAATGTCTCAAAGCAGCATTGACAGAGATCCACTTATCAAGGATGTCATTTGTGTATTTCCTTATGTCAGTAGTCATCACAGCATAGAAACAAGAAAAAGCTTAATACATGTAATAAAAACACCACCAGTCTTATTCCTTTTCCATTCTTACACATTTGCTTCTTCAAGAAAAAATAGAATTGATAGTTGATTGTAAATTAAATACAACATATGGTCTGCGAGGACCATATACTCACTGTGTGTACTGACCCTATCAAAACAATAGACTCCATCAGAAGAACTCTGTATGTATCCCTACATTTGCCTGGTATGACCTGCCTCCTAGACCCAACTTAGACCCTATAGCACATCAATACCAGTGTCACATAACCTAATACTCCCAATGAGTTTGGTGTCTTGAATTTAGAGTTCACTCTGGCGTGGTGATTATGCCTACAAGAGTGTAAGCCAAAGCAGCTTTAGTAAACACGCCTGGATGAACCATACCCATGGAAGCTGTTTCGTCCAATTCTAGATCAGAAGAGCAGCATGTCATTAAGTATGCGAACTGGTTCCCGCAACACATATTCAGAGAGGCCTAGTGATGTACTTGGAGATGCAGGAAATTAAAGCCCTGTAGTGGCTAGACTTAATGATACTGGATTATAGGATTTAAAAGTTGCTAAGAGAGTTGATCCCAAACACTCTCACCACAAAAGAGCAAAAAAAAAAAAAAAAAATGGTGATGGGCATGTTCATTAATCTTATTGTGGCAATCAATGTGTATCGAATCATCATATTGTACACATTGAACATACAAAATGTCACATATCAATTATATCTCAATAAATTTTGAAAAAAAAAAAAGATAAGATCTTAAAAGCACTCAGAAAAAAAAAAAAGTCACACAGAAGATAACAATAAAAATCAAGGCTGACTTATCAGAAATGATGGAGACCTGAAGGAAAATGGAGTACGTTTTTCTTTCTGTGCCTGCAGTATGTCAACTGTTAACATAAAATTCTATATATTTAAAAATATGAATGAATTCAAAGTCATTTAAAACAGGGACTTGCATTACCTGTGTGCCAATGTTCATTGCAACATTATTCACAATACCCAAAAAGTGTAAACACAAATACCCATCAACGAATGAATGGATAAACAAATGTAGTATATCCACAGAATGGAGTGTTATTCATCCTTAAAAAATAATTAAGTATTGATACTTGTTACATTATGGAAAAACTTTGAAAATATATGGTAAATAAGAGACACAAAAGACAAATAATGTATAATTCAATTTATATGACTTATGAATAGGTAAATATATGGAAATAAGAGTAGAGACGCAGGAGAAGAGGAATAATTGGGGAGTTATTACTTGTTACAAATTTTCTGTTTGAGACATGAGAATTTTTGGAAATAAGTCAAATGGCTGCACAGTATTGTGAATGTAATTAATGCCACTGAAATGTATACTTAAAATTATTAAAAATAAATAAAATTGCAGGGCACCTGGGTGGCTCAGTCAGTTGAGCATCTAACTTCAGCTCATGGCATGATCTCACAGTTTGTGAGTTCGTGCCCATGTCAGGCTCTGTGCTGACACAGAGTCTGGAGCCTGCTTTGGATTCTGTCTCCTTCTCTCTCTGCCCCTCCTCTGCTCACACTGTCTCTTTGTCTCTCTTAAAAGTAAATAAACATTAAAAAATAATAAAAAAATAAAATAAAATGGCAAAGTCTGTTACATATATTTTACTAGAACTAAAAAAAGAAATCTATGTAATATACCCCAACTCCTTGAATTGTATGCTTTAAATGGGTGAATTGCATGTTGTGTATGTCATATCTTAATAAATCTGTTAAAAAATGAAAGCGGCAAAAAAAGAAACCTGTGAACAAATTTCGACTAGAGAAGAGATAGGAAAGAAAAATATCCTTCTACTTCTCAACAGATTCTTCCAAAGGTGAGTAGTAGGTAACACAGGCTGTCCCAAATAATCTCATGTGACTGAGCAGTCATTGTGGTTTTGTGTTAAACCATCTTTAATTCTTTATTCCTAGGTACTAGGATTATACCACCTTACCCATTGCCTCCCCGTGCCACACTGTTAATGTGTAAACTTTATTTCTAACTGTATTTTCAAGAGGGTCCTGGTTAAGACAAATCTTGTATGTAGCACAATTTATGTTCCCTGGCCTAGTTTTGATTTCAGCCCCACTGTGGTTCAAAGTTTCATGCATACTGGAAGATTCTTATTTATCTCTCCTTTTCAACCTCAGGGCACTTTCTGAACATGGGAGAGTAGGCTTAGTTAATATATATTTTTCAAAGCTCTAAAGAGCTTTGGAGTTAATACCCCTCAGGGACAACTCTCAGCTGGAAGAAGTCCCCCATGTTTATTGGACATTTAATACAAGGAGGCATTCCCTTTGCTTCACAGAAGTGAAGCATATAGCCCTCAACAACAGCTTAAATCTTACCCTTAATTTGAATTTTTCTTCTTTATCTTTCACTGATCCCATCACTCTTACTTTATGGAATAACCTTTCAAAGAAACTGCCTTCTAAAATTCTGTTCTTTCAAGTTCTACAATTGGCAAGGCCTACACAGTTTTTCCCCCCTAGAAGTGGTCTTAGAAAAAATATCCTTCATGATAGTCTTAAAACCAGATTCCTCGCTCTCCAGATGTCAGTTATTGATGGCACTATATAGGGTGATGATAACCTGTGATGTGTGATGCAGTATCACAATCACCAATGATTTTACTTGTGATGGAATTGAAATGAAGTGCAATAAGAGGAAACATAATGTATGCATTTGTTCTGGCATTTGAATGGTGTGAGGCAATGGTAATTATAAAGCTTAGGAGGTGGCTGGCTTTTGTTACATTTCTTAAAAGACTTGAAGAAAGAGGATGGCATGCTTAGGTCCGTCAACTAGCTGAGCATGACATAAAAACCTGAAGATTGTGGCATAATTTAAAGAGACCCTTCAATAAAGCCAGTGCTGTGCTAAAAATTAAGCTCAGAGTTTAATTGTTAGCGGAATAGCAAAGGAGATCATGTACTATGTTGGCAGGTAGCCCAGGGTAAAGTCAGGGACTTACGTAGGACCTAGGTATTTGTAATTAGTATGTAAATGCCTGAGTAGATTCCTGGAAACCTTCCAGTTTAGCTTAAGCACACCTCAACCCCACTCCTGGTTTGGTGGTAACTATCCTTTGTAGGCCAAAATTGGCATTAGTGGATGCTGCCATGGAACTGAGCTTCCAAGTGACAATGGACATAGAAGAGGCCAGGTGGTAACATTTAACCATCAGATACAACACTGACTTTTTTTTTTTTTACACTGGAAACTAGACAGAGCAGCAACCAGGCTATGCTTTTGTCTACAGATTTGGTGGCAATGACTAATAAAAAGATGGGATTTTGGGTAAGATAGTAAGGCAGTTGATAAGGATACTGCTTTTATTCTTATAAAAGAGAAAAACATAAAAGAGCTTGTAAGAAGGCTGATAGAAATCTTAAAAGTATTTCCCTCCCAGTTTTCAGATGCAGTTCCCACCAACTGAATGGGAGGCCAATTTCTACTTGGGTAGCGCCTGTGAAATGTCACTACAAATAAATACAATAAACATCCTATCAGTCAGTCTTTCTCCAAAGGGAATTTCAACCATGTATTCTAGAAATGTATACTAGTGAGAACTTAAGAGAGGAGACTAAATATAGGGTCTGAACAGACCTTGATGCCAGAGAAGTCAAAATACCATCATCAACATCTTACGTGATTGTCACACATTCTCCATGAGCCTCCAAACACACTTCTATCTCCCAGTAGAGGGAATGGGACCTCAGATACACCCTATCGTTATATTTTCCATACCTGACTTCAAATTTAGAAGTAAATGTAGTATCTATTTATGCTAAAAACTTTCAGCCAAGTGGGTGTAGAAGTAACAACATGCCTCAACCTGACAAATGGCATTTATGACAAGCCCACAGCTAATATCAACTGTGAAAAGCCAAATGCTTTTCTTCTAAGATCAAGAAAAAGATGCTTGCCACTTTTTTTCCGCTTAATATTAGAAGTCCTCACCAGAAAAATTAAGTAAGAAAAGTAAACAAAAGGCATTCAAATCAAAAAAGAAAAACTGTCACTATTTGCAGAAGGTATAATATTATATATAGAAAATCCTAATGACCATCACAAAACCATTATATAAACTCAGTAAAGTTTCAGGATACAAAATTAATATATAAAAATCTGTTCAGTTTCCACACACTAGTAACAACCACTATCAAAAAGAGATTAAGAAAATCCCATTTATAATTGCATCAAAAAGAATAAAATAATACAAAATAAACTTAACCAAGGAGATTAAAGATCTGTATACTGAAAACTAGAAGACATAAATGAAAGTAATTGAATAAGACACAAATAAATGGGAAAATATATTATGTTCATGGACTGGAAGAATTAATATTGTTAAAATGTCCATACTACCCAAAGCAGATTCAATATAATTTTGATCAAAATTCCAGTTGCATTTTTCACAGAAAGAGAACAATCCTGAACTCTGTGTGGAAGCACAAAAGACACCAAATAGCCAAAGCAAATATTGAGAATGAGAAACAAATCTGGAGGCATCACATTTCTTGATTTCAAATATGTTACAATGCTATCACAATCAAAATTGTATAGTATTGGCATAAAAACAGATACATACTTCAGAGACATTTCAAGATGGCAGTTGAGCAGGAGGACTTAGGGTTGCATTGTCCCATGAACACAGATAGGTAAGTATCAAATCATTCTGAATACCCCCAGAAATTGACCTGAAGACTGACAGAACAAACTCCACAGCTAAAGGAAGAGAAGAGGCCACATCAAAGAAGGTAGGAAGTGCAGAACCATGGTTTAGGGGAGAAAAGATTAGGGGTGCTGTGCAGGGAAGGGAGCCATGGTTGCAGAGAAGGATGAGAAAGAGAGGAACACACAGGGAGACACATAAGGAGAATGTTTCCCCAAAGCCACTGGCTTGGAAAATGAGAGGCTGAATTTCTTGAGTTCTTGCAACCAGTAGGGTTAAAGCCTGGAGCTTTAAAGTCAGCAAGCTTGGCTGGGATAGAGCCCTGAGGGCACTGTACAGCACCTGGATAGAGCACAGACAAACAATCCAGGGACAGATAAAGTAGTAATGGCGATCTGGGGAATGCCTGGGGCTCACAGAGGGAGATCCTTCACTCTTCTCAGAATGTGTCCCTGAGAGTCACATTCATGGAAATACCTCTTTGAAACAAAGACTGGCTGGCACCATTTCTCTCTCTCACCCTTCAGCATAAACACAGAGCCATCTGTGGGAAGCAACAAGGTACTGGCTACCTATATTGCTTAGACCAAGCCCTACCTACTCCACAATCTGATGGGACTGTCCTTCTGAGTCAAGCTTGCCTCAGTCTCAATGTGGTGCTCCCCTACTCCCAAGACCAGCACAAACTCCTGTCGACACCACCTCTCCCAGCCAAAAACTTCTGCAGGACCTCAATTCTTGTGGAGTTGGTGTCGGGTCTTATTTCACCAGTGGACCAGAGCACACCTGGTTAAAACTTGCCACAGTCAGGCCAGGGACCAAACACTGTCCACAGCAGGCAAGGAGAGCCTTTGGAATCAACTGGCTGAAGGAAAAGCAGCCCAAACACAACAGCAGAGCACAAGTGGCACACTCCCTGGAGATACTCCCTGGAGCACCAGGCCCTGGGTACTACTTGATTAAGGAGCAGGAGACCTAAATGGCTTTTCTAACACAGAGAAGATAGCAGAGACTTAAACAAAATGCCAAGATGAAGGATTTCATTGAAAATCAAACAACAAAATAAGGCCATAGCCAGAAAGCTAAGCAAAACAGAAAAGTAACTTGCCTGATAGAGAATTTAAAGCAAAAGTAAAAGGATACTTCCTGGGCTTGAGAAAAGAATAGAAGACATCAGTAAGACCCTTACAACAAAGATAAAAGAGTTAAGAAAGAATCAGAGATTCAGAGTGCAATAAACAAGATTAGAAACTGACTTGATGCAATAAACAGTGGGCTAGAAGAAGCAGAGGAATGAATTAGCAACTTAGAAAACAAAGTAATGGAAAATAATGAAGCTCAACAAGAGAGAAAGAATTATGGAATACAAGAATAGATCTAGGGAACTCAGTAACTCCATCAAAAATAGTCACATTTGTATCATAGGAGTCCCAGAAGAAGATGATAGAGATATGGAGCCAGAAAACTTATTTCAAGAGATAATAGCAGAAAACTTCGCTAATCTGGGGAAGCAAACCAACATCTAGGCCCAGGAGGGACAGATAATTTCCATCTAAATCAACAAAAGCAGGCCAACACCAGGCCATATTTTAATTGAATTTGCAAAATACAGTGATAAAAAAAAATCTAAAAAGCAGAAAGAAAAAAGAAATCATTAATTTACTACAAGGGAAAACTCCTAAGGCTAACTGCAGGCTACTTGAGACTTGGCAAGCCTGAAGGGAGTGGCATGATAAATTCAAAGTGCTGAATGGGAAACACCTGCAGCCAAGAATTGTCCATCATTAATGATAAGCCTATCATTAATAGAAGAAGAGATAAAGAGTTTTCAAAACAAAAACTAAAGGAGTTTGTGACCACTAAAGCAGCCCTGAAAGAAATATTAAAGGGGACTCTTTGAATGCGAAGGAGATACCAAAAGTGACAGAGACAAGAAAGGATCAGAAAAAAATCTCGAAAATAATGACAAAATAATAAAATGGAAATAAATACATATCTAGCAAGAATTACTTTGAATGTAAATGGATTAAATGCTCCAATTAAAATATGTAGGGTGTCAAAATGGATTAAAAAAAAAAAAGACCCACCTATATGCTGCCTCATTTTAGACCTAAAGCTACCTGCAGATTGAAAGTGAGGGGATGGTGAAAATGTACCATGCAAATGGATGCCAAAAGAAAGCTGGAGTAGTAGTACTTCTATCAGAGAAACTAGATTTTATTTATTTTTTTTAATGTTTATTCACTTTTGAGAGACAGAGTGCAAGCAGGGGTGGGGCAGAGACAGAGAGAGACACAGAATCCAAAATAGGCTCCAGGCTCTGAGCTGTCAGCATAGAGCCCGACATGGGGCTTGAACTCATGGACCTCAAGATCATTTCCTGAGCTGAAGTTGGACGCCTAGCCGACTAAGCCACCCAGGATGCCCCCGACAAACTAGATTTTAAAACAAACAGTATAACGAGAGACAAAGACTGGCATTATATAATCATAAAGGGGACAATCCAACTCTCCTTAAGTATTTATGCACCAAACATTTCATAGAATTCAAACAACATTCTAATTGACATAGCATTTAAGAAACCAGTTTTCACTGGAGTGCCTGGGTGACTCAATCTCTTAATTGTTGGACTCTTAATTTTGGCTCAGGTCATGTTTTCATGGCTTGTGAGATTGAATCCTAAATCAGGCTTTGCACTGACAGCACATAGCCTGCTAAGAATCTCTCTTTCCCTCTCTCTCTGCCCCTCTCTTGTTCATGCCCACTCTCTTTCAAATTGAATACACTTAAAAAAATCAAACTAACTAATTTTCAGTTTATGACTGCAATGAGTCACATACTACTATCCTACTTGGAAAGTCATTGGTTTTGGTTTGCTAAAAGAAAAATTTCCTTACACAATTTTGAGTTGAATACTTTCCTTCCTTGTCTTAAAAATGGAAATTAATGAAAAATTAATGTTTATTTAGTTTTGAGAGAGAGACAGAGTGTGAGCGAGGAAGGGGGCAGAAAGAAAGGGAGATACTGAATCTGAAGCAGGCTCCAGGCTATAAGCTGTCAGCACAGAGCCTGATGTGGGTCTCGAACTCACAAATCATGAGATCATGACCTAACCTGAAGTCAGATGCTTAACCAACTGAGCCACTCAGATATTCCTTAAAAATAGAAATTTTATTAAAAAATTCATTTATGTATATATTTCAAAAAAGATGTTTTCTAGATGCAATTCAAAATCTATTTTAGAGCTCCTTTTTTCTCTAATAAGGTCAAATATGTGTGTTATGTTTTAATGTAATGATCTTATTTTTAAAATTTCTTTAGTTTTGTGGAAACTTAAATGTGAGTATAGACTCTGTTGTAGAATATGAATTAAAATATACCGGTCAAAAACGTTACATATTGAACAAATTGGTTGTTAATACAATCAAAAGAAAGGTTTGGTAACAAGTTTGGGAAAATTCTTTCAGAAAAATTTAAATTTTTAATATGCAGAAATACAATATTTTATATACATATCAGACATAGTAGGCTAATTTACCCTTCATATCTTGAATTTTGCTATTTAAACATTTATGGCATTGATATTCAGGTATTATTAAAATCAAATATTTTATATCATCTTAAAAGTTTTCTTTATTAGTCACGATGCTATAGAGCTAGATATTTTATTTTTCTTCCTTTTTTAATTTAAATTTTAGTTAACATACAGTATAGTCTTGGTTTTAGGAGAATTCAGTGATTCATCACTTACGTACAATACCCAGTGCTCATCATAACAAGCACTCTCCTTAATACCTATTACCATCTAGCCCATCTCCCACCCACCTCCTTCCATTAACCCATAGTTTGTTCTCAGTCATTAAGATCTCTTGTGGTTTGTTTCCCTCTCTTCTCTTCCCCCTTCCCTTCCCATATGTTCATTTGCTTGTTTCTTAAATTCCGTACATGAGTGAAATCATATGGTATTTGTCTTTTTCTGATTGACTTATTTCACTTGGCATAATACATTCTAACTCCATTCATGTCATTGCAAATGGCAAGATTTCATTCTTTCTGATGGCTGAGTAATATCCCTTTTTTAAAAGTTCTTTATTTTGAGAGAGACAGAGAAAAAATACATGGGGGAGAGGCAGAGAGAGGAAGAGACAGAATCCCAAGCAGTGCTCTTCCCGCTTCCCTTCCCATATGTTCATCTGTCGTGTTTCTTAAATCCAAGCAGTGCTTGGGATTATGTCTCTTCCTCTGTCTGTGCACTGTCAGCACACAGCCCAACATATGGCTCAATCTCACAAACCATGAGATGGTGACCTGAGCTAAGATCAAGGGTCAGTTAATGGACAGAGCCATCCACTCTGAATAATATTCCACTGTATATATACTACATCCTCTTTATTGGTTCATCAGTTGATGGACATTAGGGATCTCTCCATAGTTTGGCTATTTTTGATAATGCTGCTATAAACATCAGGGTTCATGTACCCCTTCAAATTTGTATTTTTGTATCCTTTGGGTAAATAACTAATAGTGCAATTGCTTGATTGTAGGCTAATTCTATTTTTAGTTTCTTGAGGAACTTCCATTCTGTTCTCCAGAATGGCTGCACCATGAGTAAGATTTTAAATTTTTAAATATTGTTTTGGAATAATTATATTATTTTCTCAGAAATAAGCAAAAAATCATAAAGAGAACATTATGTTAGTAAATTCATCTTATACTCTGATTAGAAATATAGTATGCTCTTCCCTGAAATCGCCTCCATCTACTAAAACTGTTACTGCTCAGGATGCCTAGGTGGCTCAGTCGGTTGAGCATCTGACTCTTGGTTTTGGCTCAGCCAAGATGTCATGGATCATTCATGGGTTCTAGCCCCACTTCAGACTCTGCGCTAACAGTGCAGAGCCTACTTGAGATTTCTCTCTCTCCCTCTCTCTCAAAAGATGGATAAATAAATAACAACAACAACAACAAAACTGTTACTGCTCATTGGTAGGAAATAATGTGTTTGAGTCTAAGTAGTTTGAGTTTGTTTATAATTTAAAAATATGTTTTGATTGAAGGTTATGTGATGCATTTTCTGGCAGTGACTCACTCTATAGAGTAACACCGTGCAGAAGAGGTTCTTAAAACAATGAGTTATTATGTTTACACTAGAAAAATATAGGAAACTCATCAAACAACCTATAAATAGTGGTTGTTAAATATGAAACTAAGTCAAAGATTTTCCTTATTCCTAAGTGGATGAAAGGATAAAGAAAACATGGTGGGTGTACACTATTTATATATATATGAATATATATACACATGCATATACATATATACATATTCTATTGTTCTATACATATATGTATATACATATTCCATTATTCCATATATCCATATTTCATAGTCCATATATTATATACACACACATATATACAAATTCCATTATATATACATATAAAGTTATAATTCACCATAAAAATTAATGAAACCTCACCATTTACAACATAGATAGACCTTGAAGGCATTATGCAATGTCAAATAGTCAGACAAAGACAGGTGGGTAAATTTGGTGAAGGGGGTTAAAAGCTACAAAATTCCAGTTATAAAATAAATAAACATGCAAATGTTTTATATACCATGGTTACTATGGTTAATAATATATTGCATATTTGAAAGTTTGTGAGGAAGTAGATCTTAAAAGTTCTCTTCATAGGAAAATAAAGTTGCAACTATGTATAAGAGTAAATTTTAACTAGACTCACTGCAGTGATCATTTTGTAATATATACACATAACAATTCACACTGTACACCTGAAACTTTCATTGCTATATGACCCTTATACCTCAATTAAAATAAAACAAATAAAAATACCAGCCTAGATCTTGCACAGACATTTGAATTAGCAGACAAGAACATGAAAACAGTTATTATAACCATAATATATGTGCATAAAGTTGATTATAGACATGGAAAATATTTAAAAAATACCAAGTATTTCTAATAATGAAAACTACAATTATTATGAGAAAAACACAACTGGATAAGATTAATAGCAGAATAACATCACAGAGAATAAGATTGATGAACTTTATGATACAGTAAGAAAAATCTAAAATGATATAGAAAAAAAGACACTTACAAAAAAATGAACAGAGCACCCATGAAAATATGATACTTCAATAAGCTTAATGTAGATATAATTAGAAATATATGCAAAGAAGTAATGTCCAGATTCCCAAATGTTGCTGAAACTACAAATGTGCAGAAGCCCAAGCACAAGAAACATAAAGAAAACTACACCAAGACGTATCATAATCAACTTACCCAAAACCAATAATAAAGAGAAAATCTTTTAAATGGCTGGAGAAAAGATGTATTACATACAAAGGAACAAAGATAAGGATGACAGCAGTTGTATAAGCCATAGACAGTAGAGCACTATCTTTTAATTTGGGGATGAGATGTGAAAGGGATTATAAAGGAGCTTAAGGTAAGTTTTGAGGGTGATGGATATGGTCATTTTCTTGCCTGTGGTAATGGTTTCACTGGCCTATACAGATGTCAAAACTTCTCAAATGTCAGATAGTAAATATGTACAGTTTATCATAGGTCAATTATATGTCAATAAAATTATTTAAAAATAAATGAAACCAACTTCACCTTCAATATTAATCAAATAAATATGAATCAAAACAATGAGGTTTTTTCCTGTTTCATATGACTGAATATAAGATTTCGACCGTAATGATTAATGATCCTGATAGTCTAGTAAAACATGGCAGTCAACTCAATGTACTTATGAAAGAAACAACTCTTGGGAAAGCAACTTGGAGGTAAGCTTCAGAACTTTGAACCATTAATTCCATGCCTGATCATCTACATGAAGAAAATCATTCCAAAGATAGAAAATATTTCAACTCACAATTGTTTTCAATATGGCATTAGCTGTAATAGTCCAAAAAATGGACCCATGCTAAATAGCTCATGTGTCAGTTCAGATAACAACTCGAGGCTACACTATCAAAATAAACAATACACTAGCTCTGCAGAAACTAAAGTTCATTTCTCCCTCACACAAACATGAAGGTCAAGGAGTCCTCCTCTACCCATTCATGGATCAGAGATCCAGACTCACTCCACCTTGTGATTCTCCTTTCTCAAATGTGGCACTGTGTCAGGGGAAGGTAATATAACAGAACCATATCTAATTGTTTCCACATCATTTACGTACAGTCCAAACTAGTTGCCTAACCTAGCCACCTGTCTTCTGACCACAATAAAAGAAAGCCTGGTACATGTCATGGTACATACAGAATAGTACTACAAACTCCCATAACCCACAAGAGAGAAATTGCTTTTTAAAATATTGACTGGCATAGATTATACCTTGAGTATCCACCGATAATATTATGTAGAAATTAAAAATCATGTTTAAAAAACTGATAACATGAAGAAATGTTTTTACTATGTTTAAAAATATATAATTTACACGTGTGAAATTTAGGTAGCAATAATCCCTTCCTAGGATTGTTATGAAGAAAAAAAACAAAAACAAAAAACAAACCCCAAACAGCTATGCATGTTGAACTCTTGGGTCAGTTACTAAATCTACAAGATGGTCAAGACATAACTTTTAATATTTATTTTTATCTATTGCACTCATTATCTAACCTGCTATATATTTAAGATTATTTTCTATCTCTTCTCAAAAGAGGACTTTTGCCCGTTCAATGATATATTTCTAGTGCCCAGAAAAAATAAATAGAACTGCATAAGTAATTGTATCAGTTGTTAGTGCACCTTTGTGGGTTTCGTTGTTTTGTTTTGTTTTGTCTTAGATATCCTAGATGTACATTAGTATATGTACTAATCTACATCTTAGTAGATATCCTAGATGTACATTAGTATATGTACTAATCTACTACACTAGTAGATATCCTAGTGTATTAGTATATTCACTACATCTGGAAAAATCCAAGAAACTTAAAAAATTTTATTAAACCCTTCCTGGGTTTCTGCCATCATATGGTTTCCTTTGACATGTTTATGGAAGACACGGATGTTGTTTTTCACACTTAGTATTCTTTCCTACTTACCCCCATATTTATCTTGTCTGTAATCCTTTATTCTTTCATGTAGTTCAAAGCTTCCATCTGAAATCATTTTCCTTCAGCCTAAAATACTTCCTTTCAGATTTCATGCAGTGTGACTCTCTGGTAGCAAATTCTTTCAGCCCCTGTTTGTCTCAAAGAATCTTCATTTTGCCTTCACTGTTGATGAATATTTTCACAAGGTATAGGATTCAAGACTGGAATTCTTTTTTTTTTAAGTACTCTAAAAAAATGTCATTTTTACTGTTTCCTGGATTTCATAGTTTCTGTTGAAAAGTCAGACAATCAGTTTTATTTTTCCTCTTTTGAAGATAATGTTTCTATTTTCTCTGGCCTCTTTAAGGTTTATTCTTTAATTTCCAGCAATCTGACTAGGAGGCATCTAAAGGTGACATTCTTTGCATTTCTTCTGTTTACATTTCACTGATCCGGAATTTGTGGGTTGCGGATCTTTTATCAGGTTGGGGGATTTCTCAGTCCTTAGGTCTTCAAGTTCTGTGTCTTCCTCATTTCCTCTCTCCTATTTTATGGACTCCACTTCCATTGCATTAGAAGATATGACCATGTCTCACATGTCTTTCGTATCCTATTTAATTCTATTTTATTCCTATCTGTGCTGCAGTTTAAATGTTTTTCCATGGACCTATTATTGTATCCCTTAATCCTATTTTCTATTATGGCCAGATTCTTTTTGTATTCACACAATGAGTTTTTCATATTGTATATTGTTTCTTTAATAAAATAGGTAATTTATTAACAACAAATAGTAATTCTCTATTGGAATTCTGTAGGTTTTCTTCCACGTTTAACCATCTTTCCCTCTATTGTAACACTTTTAAATAGTTAATTTAAAATCTTGCCTCAACTCTAAATCTAATAAATTATAATTAAGTTAGTGTTTAGTCTTATCTGTTTTCATAGTTTCCTATACACTAGTCCTTTTTAAAAAAATAATTATGTGCTTGCTTTAGCAGCATATATACTAAAAAATAATTATGTGTCAGTTTCTCATCAGATGCCGGTCATATGGCTTCTATAGAGTTCCTGAAAGATTATACATATATCTCCCCTAACATCATGATACATGTAACTCCTCTCCCTCCTGACATAAAGAGAAAACTGAAGCATTATAGCTCCTCACAATCCTTCGCAGAGATTAATACCACCCTCAAAAAGCTAAGGAATTTACAAAACTCGAAGTATTGTTTTGGAGGACTAATAAATATACATTTAAGTAATATCTGCAATCCTAACTGTTCTGATAGGTAAGGACTATTTCCTGGAATGAGTCAACACTGCCTCTTGGACCTTATATGCGGCTATTTGTATGAAAAGTGTGTTCATTTCAAACCCCATCAATAATGGAAATTTAATTCCATTTGCTTTTAGATGAGAAACAGAGCAATACACATTCAGTGTCTCAACCCAGGGTTAACTCTCCTGATTTCTGTCATGATACAGCCCATAGAAATGTTAAATAACCTTTATATTCATGCCTAAACCTTTTATTGTTTACATCATGTCTAATCAGCAGAATCTATGATACAATGGAAATGATACATTCAAAATTATGCCCACGTAGATCCAGAGAGTACAACTCAGTTTCAGGAACAAAAACGAGAGACCTATCTCCTTACTTATATTGCACCAGTGGTCATGGCTGTGGCCTTGTTTGTCATTCCCTCCAAGAAGATGAATGAGGAAAAGGAAAATCAGGCCTGCTGTGCAAAAGCTTCATCCAGACAAAACTGAAATGTTATTCTGCCATTCTACCACTTGTGTGAGGATTAGCCCTGAAAGAAAGTGGTGAGAGGAAGTTGCAGAAATACCCTTCTTTGATCTTTTCTGAAAGGAGAAGTAGTCTGAAGTAAGGATATAAATGACTCATGGAAAAATTACAATTATCTTGGCTGGCTAGTCAGATGACTGGAAAAAATTGGGAAATCAAATCCAAGAAGTTGTGTAGGTAGACGCATATTCATAAACCCTTGCTAGTGGGTGCTAAGTACAGGAATATTTGTGTATCATATCAGTAAACACAAAGAGGACCCGTTGCAGAGAAGGCACACAATAACAAGTGGCCAGAATAGCTCATCCAGTGGCTGTTAGCCAGCTTTTGTATTCTGTCCACCTCTGCTTGTGCAAAAGGCTCACAAGAGGTGTATCCATGTTGGATGGGAAAAGCCCATCTATGTAAAGCTGATTTAGCTAGTAAAACAGCTGAACAGCAGATATATCATCAACACAATTCCACTCGGAGACCCCAGTAAAGTCCTTTGAGGAAATTAGTTTACTATTTTCTATCTAGTTGAAGAGATTAGATCCCTTCCACTGTGTAGGGGGCAATTTTGTATCTTTATTAGATTTGAAACCTACTCTAGGTATGTTTCCCTTTCTTCTCAAAGTGCTTCTTATAGCAGCACTATTAGAGTACATATGCAATGTCTATTACACATGCAAAGACTATTGTATAACATTGCCTCAGACCAACTGGCCAAGTTTTCAGTTAAGGAAGAGTAGCAACTATTGCATTGTCACATAACTCACTTTCTTTACCGTACAGTGCATCACATGGAATTCATCAGTCTAAGAGAATGTTAGAGTGGCCCATGAAACGCTCCACTGAGGTTCCAGGATAATACTCTGTCCTCCAGAATAGAATACATACAATGAACCAATAGCCTCTATATGCTGAGTCTCCAGTAGCCAGAACACACAGGTCTGGGAGCTGAGTGGTGGAAGAACTGGTCCCTCCCTCCTGCCACCCCTCCTGGTGAGCCACTTGCAAAATTTGTGCTTCTTATCTCTGAAAGAGATAAGAAGTCTTGGTTCCAGTGGGGGAAAGTATACTTTAACCAGGGGACATAGTCAATTTTTCCTCAAAACTAAAATTATAACTACAACGTGTTCGCTCTGGACTATTCACGTTGTTACTGTTATTTTACTTTGATTAAAATAAGAGCTAGGGTTACTGCTAGATAATGGCAGGAGTGGAGTGGAGGAAATGGTCTCTGGAATCGACAGAGTTATTGAGAGCTCTTCTTGGTGCTTTGTGTAGGCAACTACAGCCTGACAAGGGCACCATTCCTCAAGGCTGAGTCACATCAGCAAGCAAGAACTATAAAACACTGAAGGGCTGACAAAAGATTTAGGAATGTAGAACCTGTGATGGAGGAGGAAAGTGAAGATTTTACATGCTTTAAGCACCATCTGTAGCAGTAGGTCCTGTAATATTTTTTTATGTTTATATATTTTTGAGACAGAGAGAATGAATGGGGGAGGGGCAGAGAGTGAGACACTCAGAATCTGAAGCAGGCTTCAGACTCCGTGTCAGCACGGAACCCCACATGGGGCTCAAACTCATGAACCCTGAGATCATGACCTGAGCCAAAGTCGGATACTTAACCGACTGAGTCACCCAGGTTTCCTGGGCCTATAGTATATATTTAATGAATTCTTCCCACATATAAGCTTTTAAAGACATTTTTTTTCTGGCCCTCATCTTCAAGAATATCTATATATATATAGATATACATTTATATTTATATATATATATACATATACACTAAAGAGTGTAAGCAGGGGAGTGAGGGGGAGGGAGAGAGAGAGAGAAAGAGAGAGAGAGAGAGAGAGAGAGAGAGAGAGAGAGAGAATCCTAACCTGGCTCCATGCTCGCCGTGATGTCCAATGCAGGGCTTGAATCCATGCCCCTGGGATCATGACCTGAACCAAAACTAAGAGTAAGACACACAACTAACTGAGCCACCAATGTGTCCCAAGATGTAAATATTGAGCAAAGTTGGATCTGAGTCATGCAAGGGAAGGATTATACCATATGCTTTTTATTTTTTTTCTTGGACATATTCTGATTTCTGATCAGCAGTGATAAACATTTCCATGCAGACAGCATCCCAACTTAAATGCATGCTGTGTCTTTTTATGATTTTCTGTGTCAGGGCCTTCTCCAAAGCCACAGGATTCTAGTCAGCCCACTTAAAAATGTAGTGCAGATACAAGGGACTTAAGACTCTCAGAAGCCACCCTCAACCAGTGGGGAAAGGGAGCCAGTACACAATTTTTGAGTCTTCTGCCATGCTACTCAGAGACCCTAGAAGAATCAGGCTGTAAATGCCCATAGAAGCAACCATAGTAACACACTTTTATAGCATTTATATTTGTTTTTTTCTATCCTTCTTGGTCTCACTTTACTTTCTCCCTTGGCCTGGCATCCTGGTTGACCTCCCAAATAAACTGCCTGCGGATATGTCTTGTCAAAGACTTCTCCATTCTTGAGAGGCCAATCTAACAAAACCCATCATTTGCAAATTGAGCTCACTAAACCCAAAGTCAGCAGTGTACAACCTCAGGTTGTAGATTTTTGTTGAGTTCCACAAAAAAAACAAAACAAACAAAAAAAACCAAAAAAGTTGTTTCAATCTCAAGCCTCCATCCACTAACACTGGAGAAGTGGAAGTTGACAGAAAAATTGAACCATAGACTTTTCAGAATTCTTCTAGTGCTATGTCAAGCTACTGGAAGATACACAGAGTGCTAAGGCTTTGTAGTCATTGGTCTGCAAAGACTGACCATATCTTCATTGGCAATATTGTCTTCAGGATACCTTTGAAAGCTACCAGTCCTCCTGTTTCCCTGCCAATCTTAGATTGATGGGATTATCTCTGCTGCTACTGTGGCACCAGTGACTGACAAAACCCTGGATGGTTTTCTGTGGTTCCATCTACCTTCAATCACTGGACAAAATTTTTCAGGAGTTTTAGATGAGAAAGAGAAAGAGCTATTTTTTTTTCTAGTACATCAACACATTTCTTTTCATTACTTCCCTCTATCTGCTTCATAGGATAGGGAATCCTATTTCTTGTCTAAGATGAAGGATTCTTTGTACTCTAGGTTTCTCTCCATCATTTCACTGAGATTCTGAAGCTCTGTTTCCAGAGTTTGGTTTATAGAAACCAGAGCCAGGAGAACTGCATATGCTTTCTACCTTCCATCCCTTCCCTGAGTCAATAAATGCAGAACAGAAAGAAATGGGAGAAATTCTAGGAAAAACAGAGAGGAAAAAAATACATACATAGATTAAATCTAAAAGGATATATATGAAACCCCCATTACTATTTTCATTTTTTGTGTCCTTATTGAAACCTAATCATAAATAAAAAAGATAGTAATTTTGTCTATTTTCCTAAAGTTTTCAGTCACTATTCCAAATACAGATTATATTATGGTTAGACAAGAGCTGTGTGTGCCTGTGCTTGTATAACACTGTCAGTGTTGGGAGGGAAGTAAGGAATGCCTTTCATTTATAATCTACTTGGGCTCAATTCATATAATCTCAAACCAACTTGTTAATTCAGAAAAATAATCATGTTCCATAATACCCGGTTACCTTGATTTTTTACTTTTAAAACTTCTTCTAGAGTGATATAGACAGATCCTTTGTTCTCTATTTTCATCTTCTATATAGCACTTATTTTTTATTGCTGCCAAAGTTTCTTTGCACCTGAAAAGTCGATTTTCATCACAGGGTGAGTCCTGAAGATGCCTGGAAAATAAATTCCACCTCATATGCAGAATTCCAGGGTACTCTGTGGTTTTCTTTCATGGAGAATACATGATTTCCTCCATCTGTGCATTCATCTATATGTGTCTTTTAGTTTACTGAATTCAGCACTCACGGCTTGGGTACTGCAGCCCTGTCCATAGGTGGCATTTTCAACATGTTGAAATGGGAAAAGGAAAAAATCTTCAACCTTACCTAAAGGAAAAAGTCCCCAAGAAGAAATTGGATACTGCTATATACTCCTGTACTCAAGGCCCAATTATGAGTGCCAAAAAGATAAAAATAAACAATACCCCAAAATGTTAAGACAAACATATTTCATTACATGCGGGACCTTAGCGGCAGGAATTGCAAAAGAGCGTGAGAAAGGTTCAGGTAATTAGGATTAAATGCAAAATAGTCTAAAACATTAATGACACCCTGAGAAGCACTGATAAAATTACTTGAAAAACAGCAGTGATATGATATGACAATTAACACCTATTTCAACTCTGTATGGTAGGTGTTCACAGCATGAGTAGAGGTTTGAGGGATTTTTTTTTTTTCCTGAATTGGAGCAATTTGTGGCACAGAAGAGAAAACAGTGCTATTTGAATTGCAAATTTCTGCTGCAATCATTTGTTTCCCCTAATATTTTTTAGAGTGGCTTAAAATTTGGACTATTCAGACATTTCTAGTTGAAATGCCTTGTCCTTAGTCATAAGCACCTTGAAACATAGTGAACAAGGTCTTCATAATCTCTGCCTTATGGTTGTAAGTAAGCACATGTTTAAAAAAAAGCTTGGATTTCATTTCTGATTGCCCTTTGGTCAGTATATACCATTTCTCTCATTAATATCTGTTTATTTAAATACAAAAACAATCTGACAATTTGCCATTATGTTTATACCACTGAGCCGGAATCTCTCAAGTGGAACCAGTTCCAGCATATAGCAGAAGGCCGGCATTTCAGGAGCAAGTTTTTCAAAAGGCAGTGTATTCTTTCTACTAAAAGAAAAAAATATATAAAGGGGGGAGTATATCAACATTATCAATATTCTAAACTATTTACTAGGTTATTTAATTTTAAGTGGCCACCAGAAAGAGAAAAATCTTTTGTCTGAAATAGTGAAACAGAAATAAATGGGAATTAATTGAAAGCCAATGAATGGTCAACAAAAACAACCTGCATCCACTTACTTTCAAGCTATTCATCAGTGTTTTCAACGGCTCTCTGAACTCCTGGAATTCCTATAACTATGATAAGAACACTCTACATACTCTAAGAAAAGTAGCAGCTTGAGTAAAGAACAAGCTGCCTTTTAATTAGGTAGTAATTTAATAGAGCTCCTAGGTACACACTTGGTAAATACGTTGTAATCATATATTCCAGCTGACAGTAGTTTCCTGGTCTCTAATTTCATTTCACACTGTACGCTGGCTGGACAGCATGGAGTATATTGAACAAACTGTCAAAGTCAATGTTCATTTATATACAGCCAGTTAAGGATATCTATTGACTTCTGCAATAATATAATACCCAAACCACAGATGTTTAAGGAGTTTTCCCTAACACCCTACTTCGGTGGTTCAAAGGAGAGTATTCTCTTTGAGGTTTGTGGTGGGAAGGAAAAGGCACTTCCATGTTTTGGAAAATGATTTGAATTCTAGAATTGCCTCCCCAGGATCTTTCATTTTTCTATTTATAATAACAAAGGTGGCTTTCACTTGTAGATTTCTTTGTACCTGGCTATCTCAAAACACTTCACAGATGTCTCATTCTTACTGACTTACCATCAGGTGTAAGGAACCAGACAGAGAATGCCTTCAGTACTTTGTCTTCATAAGACAAGTCACCTGGGGTAGAACACAATAGGCCAGACCCGGACTGGGAGAGTGTCTTTTCACCACCATTGAATCAACCAGGTAGTGTCGAATTTTCTTTAATAGTTATTTTTGGTCGACATTTCAGTAACTTGAGTCAAGTCATTGAAAACAGAAGAATAATGTATACATCCAAATTTAAGTTAAATTTTGTGTCTCTGACAGTGACAAAGTTCTCTGGTACAACTGGAAAACACTCAAAACTCTTGAGAAGTGGTAGACATATTTTTGGAAAAGCACTTGTTTCTCAAGGTTTTTGGAAATAAAATATTAATAAAAATTAAATTTCATACCATTCTCACAAAAACAACAGCTCACTCTTAGGGGTTCTATCTAAGTAGATTAGAACAAAAAAGGTGGAACTGAAAGCAGTCAAAGAAAAAATTAAAACCTCTCATTGAGACAGAATAGACATTTTTAGGATTGTGGCAGTATTTTTAAATAATGGCCTATGTTTCAACATTAAGTATATTAATTTATAAAGCCAAGAATATCCCATTCCTCCTAGATGGAATAGTCATACTCAGCACTTGAAAGTAATAGATGCTAAAATATTATTACATCCATTCTAAGAAATTACAGTGCCCAACATGCTTCTAGGACCTCATGCAAAAGCCATCACATCAAAAGATAGCAATTGTTTCCCATATTGCTTTGCTGCAAGGATTGCCTCCTCTGCATGAAAATTAAGCAATGCAGACTAATACTCATTATGAAAACTGTGTGAAAAAAGATCAAGAGCTTGGATATAAAGAGCCATGAAGTAATAACAAAGACATTAGGGTCATTTAAAGGGCATGCAATTCATTCATTAATTAATTAAAAAATGTGGTTTCTACTGTCATGGTTCATTGGTCATTGGCCCCATTATGCTGTATCAAGTAAAGTGCTGGTTTGCTCTTCCGTTTTATACCACATTACTGATAGACTTTCTACTGTTACCACTAAACACACAATTTGTAGGCACCGTGTTGATCAATGAGATAGTATGGCCAACTTAATAAGATTGCCTGTTGGTGGACCTCAATCTTCCATCCTTATCTACTTATTTGTTTCGCCATATCTTCACTTTTAATTATCTCATTTCTAATTCGAACTTTCTTCTCTCGGATTAACACTTTTATTTATCTATGCAGGTCAGCCCTTGACAATCTTTTTTTTTTTTTTTTTTGAAGCTTCTTAATCCCTTAGTATTTAAAATGCATGCACCGTCATAGAAAATGGGAAATGTAGAATCTTTCAATATGCACAAATAGATTTTTGTTACCTCTTAAAGACCCTCCTCTGAGCACACAGCTAACTGGAGTTTTTAGACTGCCTTATTACATGAATATCTGTAGTCATTTTAAATTTGGGATAAAGGCATTTGGATGAAATTTGAAATACAGTTGATCCTTGAACACCATGGATTTGAACTGCATGGGTCCACTTACAGGCTTTTGTTTTCTTTTTTGATAAATACAGTATGGTACTGTAAATGTATTTTGTCTCCCTTATGATTTTGATGACATGGTGTGTCTCTAGCTTACCTTACCATACAAACACAATATATAATACACACCAAATATGTGTCAATCTACAGCTCATGTTATCAGTATGGCTTCTTTTCACTTAAGTTTTAGGGAAGTCAATCCTTATACGTAGATTTTTCGACTATGGGGAAAGTCAGTGCCCCTAACCCTTGCATTGTTCAAGGGTTATCTGTAATATTCAGGAAGCTTTCAGTACTATAAATTGGGTCAATGCGTAATGTGAGCCCACCTCATTGGCATTTTTTAATTTATCTTGTTTGGATGCAAATGCACCTGTTTAGATCAATTCTGTATAAAGATTAGAAAGAGATGGCAATACAAAGAGATCCCTATTTTCTAAATTTTCATGAATTTAGAATCTATTGGGGCTTTCAGTGAGCTTTAAGTATGAAAGAAGAGTCCACTCTCATGCCCCATTATATTTCTCTGGCTATGACAACTGTCAGTAAGGAGTTCAGGTAGAGTAAATGCCATTGGGCATTATAATTCTTTTAGATGTGCCATATAATGAGATACCAACATTGGGTTCAAAGACAGAGATGTCAGAGTCTAGGGAACTGACAAAATCCACATTGTGGCATTAAGAAAAATATTTTTTTAAAAATTAAAATACTTAGAGTCTAAGACATGAAGGGTCATGTGTGAAATAATGTGAAGTATCCACGAGACCAAATATAATACTCATCCACTTCTTAGAACTGTGTGAAGGTTAAAGATTATATAAATTTAATATTAATATTATTCATGCAAAAAAAGGAAAAGAGATTTTCTTAAAGATAAAAGATGAGTGGTGAGTGAGAGAAGTATCTGGAACATCAGCCTACACTGTCAAGGGAGAACCAAGCTTTCACATAATCACCTAAGGTTGACTTCAAGCTCTCCTCTGCAAATATTTACTTTCTTGACATCCTGGGTCATCCTTCCTCTTATAATCCCACACTTCAGAGGGCTGACTGACCAGCCCTGCTTAGACTGGACTCACCCAAATGGGGATACATCACAGTACGAGAGAATACTACAACACCTGCCAAAAGTCCGTGCTTCAAGTCAAGAAGGGCCTATCCAGCAATCTATGCAAGCATGGGATTCTTGGCTATTACTACTGTTGCTGCTAATGTGTTTCCACTGCGGATTTGCCAGCTCATCTGAATTTCTTCCCCCACTGGCTGATGGAGATAGAGCTGATTGCCCCGACCTGAGAGGCCAAGACTCTTACACTGACACTCAAGAAGTGATAGCAACTTCCTTTCTGGACTTTTTGATTGTTAGTTGCAAAAAACAAGGTTTGCAGTATGCTGAGGTCCCATCTGCTTTCCAAAGAGGTAGTATCATTACTGACAGCATTTTGTCACTGCTAGTCAAGTCCAAAAACAAAGTATTGTCTGCTCTGTCCAGTGCAGCCCTGTGGATTGCAAGGAAGACTGTTGTGTGATTTTGGAGAAGTAGTATGTCTATATCCTTAAGTCAGGTCAGAACACTAATATTTCTTTGAAGTTTCAGAATTTGTAAAGCAACTCACAAAATTTCTAGGACTCAGACTAGGTACAACTGCTTCAAAACCCAAGTTCCCATCATTACAACAATGTATAAACAAAACTGATCCTGCAGAATACAGTCTCAGCCTCCAGCTAGACTGCAAGCATCATGAAAATAATATTCTTCTGTAATTTACCACTGTATCATTGCAAACAGATACCTATATAATAATTGTGGCCGATCTTAAGCCTTATGTAAATGACGTTCCTGCCAGTTTTATCCTTGTAAATTTTTTTTCCAGTTGGAGCCATTACTTCACCCAGGAGACCTTTCATATTGGGATTAGCAAATTCATATTCTATCTTATTCCAGTTGTCTTCCCAGCAGCTCCACTCAGAGTTTTAACCTCCTTCCTCCTACTCCCTTAATATATTGATTGGAAATCGGATCACTTACCCTCTCCACCAGCTAGCAGTGTCATTTATGTGGCTTTCTCTGTCATTCACTAGATCATGAGCATCTAGAGGCTAAGACATTAATGTCTGAGTTTGAGAGTCTAACCAGTAGATGACAGTAGGTATTTTATAAATGTTGGATTAATACAACTTATACCATTTGTCATTTAGGAAATAAGGTCATATAATAAAGAAAGAATCATACATTAGATCATACTCCCCTTAAGGTCAAGCACCATTTTTTTAATGACTTTAACAAGGCAAGAGCATAGTGTTTTGCCTAGAGCAGGTCTCAATAAATATATTAACTATGTAACTACAAATGCAATGAAAGTGTTCATGATGCTGAAATTACTATAGGACTAGGTGAGCACAGCTGTCCACTTTCTTATGCTATTGATATTATGTACCGAAGAAAACTGACCGGGTTAAGGAGTCCTCATCCAAAAAGAACAGCTGCAGGGCAGAAAAATGCCACCATTTAAAAAAGTGCCCTTTCTCATTGTCTGTCTGGGAGTGCACTGGCAGTCTCAGTGATTAAGTAAACTACCGTGCGGCTTTCCCTTAATAATAAATCACATTGCTCACCACATCTGTTGTTAGTCCACATTGTACACTCCCACACTCATTGCGGAACTTGTAATTATTTGACTAGTATCCAGTTTAGGTAACACCAGGGGAGCCATAAATCATAATTAGAGGTTTCCAGAAAGGCTTTTTAATTTGTTACTCCACATCTCATTTACTTAGTATGCTATAGGTCACTGAAAATATACCAATGATACAGGGACAGGAGAGGAAACTTTATGCATATCATCATATATGTTATAAAAATGTACTTTTTCCTCCTCGCTAAGGTTGCTGTAAAAAGTAAGAAGCTAAAGGTTTTAAAACCTCAGGGCATTATGTAGAAGAACGTGCAGCTGCTCTAAGGCTGTGTGGGGTGCGTATGTGGGTTTTACAGGACTGGGGTTGGGTTTTGGTACGTAACTGAAGTAATTCTATAGGCTCCAGGTGAACATGAAAATCTGGACAACCCAGCTCAAAGAGCAAACCAAAAACCAAAAACAACAAAATGTTTGACTGATTACACTTCCTTTTTCAAACTGTAATGAGAAGATAATTAGTTGCAGGTTGTTTTTTTTTTTTTACATTTTTTAAGATCATGTTTTCCTTGTGGGACCACCCATGTTCTTGCTTCCATAGTGGAAAAATAGAACTTTCAAACAAAACAAAACAAATCTCTTTAATTTTTTTTTTTTTTTGCAAACCACTGGGACTTTGACTTAATAGTGGATCTATAACTTTATGAATGCTTTTATTGTATAAGCCTGCAGAGGTAATAACTGACTGTACATCCAAAAGCCAAAGTATTTTTTCTGTTTTTTTTTTTTTAATCTACATGCAAGGAAAGGAGTTTTCAAATCCTTCAATTTTCAGGTTCTAAAAAATCCTGCACTCTTTCCATAAACCTTAGGATGATTTGACCTTCATTCTCTTGCTTACAATTTAGATCTGTACCCTCTTCACTAGGAGCTGATGATACTGGTGCTTCCTTGATTGCACCCACATCTCATAAATCATTATTTTTTAATTAAAATCTAAGCAGCTCCTGAAGATGGGACACAATCCCATGCTAAGTATAAATTTCGTATTTTAATTTCACTGCAACGGATCCTTGGCTATTTTTCTCCAAAACTGCACATGTGTTATTATATGCCTGATATCTGCATCAAAATCTTGCATTTTTCTTAGCATTGTGAACAAGGAGCTTGATTTACAAATCTTTCACTCTCTATAGCGGCTTCAAAGATGATTTTTTTGTGAAAGATCTTTTAGAATATGGTGACATTTTTATGCAAAGATATAATCAAAGGAGTAGTGAGTAAACTATCCAAAGCTGCAATTGTAACCCCTACTTTAATTAGCTTAGATTACAAGCAGAATAATTTTTTTCAAGCTATAAAGATTTCAGACATGACCTAAGACTTTTCACCAGGTTTAGAGATAAGCTTGTATTGTTCTAACAGAAGACTGACTGGGAAAATGCCAGATTTATCGTTTAATTTTTTCCTAAAAGATAGCAAACAACCATTTAAGTATGCTTTTTATTTGCTTCAGTAAAGCTCTAAAAATTAAGGTTCAGATCTTGAAAGTCTGTGTACTATTTGCTCAAATTATGTAAATAACACAGTATTATATATTTTCATAAGTGTTATGTGTTAATTCAAAACTGAAAACTAAAAATATTGCAAATGTTCCTTTTTGTGAGTTTTTAACAGGAATGAGGCTTTTTAAACCTTGAGTTTAGTAAGCTTTGAACTGAATATTTGTCCTTTTTTTTTTTAGACTAGTAAAGATTCCTTTACTAAAGCATTCTTCAAGAGGTGAAGGTAGCGATTGGCACACAAGTCTGCAGGTCAAATCTGGCCCTCCACCTGCTTCTGGAGATAAAGGTTTATTGGAAAATGGCCATGCCCATTTCTTTCACTCTATTCCGGCTCAACTGCATAGATGCAAAAGAAATCCTAGGGACCACACAGGTTCAACTTAGGTGCTAGCCCTTTCCAGAAAGAAATGTCGGTTTCTGATTTAAATAACTTCATTCAAAGTAGATGCATCTGCCTGCAAAAGTGTCAGTTTCCTCCAAGTATCTGTAAATACCATGAAAGTCTCCAGAGAAGGTGAGCTGGACCATGGCATCCTTTCTCTTTTTCTTATCATCCTCTCAGGTTGCTCAATTGCAGAGGAACGAGGAAGAGCAACAGATCTCCAATAGAATCAGAGGAAGACGAACAGGAGAAAGAGTCTTTCCTCGGCTCACTTATAAAACTTTTTTTCTTTTTTCTTTTTTTGGCAGTGTAGTTTTGCAAATATATCAATTTTCAGAAGGTCTTTACGCTTTTTGCAGAAACTACCTTTCCTCTACAATTGTTTCAATGAATTTTTATGGGAATTCTTTGTTTTACACTAGCACTTACAATGCACTCCTGTCCTCAGAAATTGTAACAAGGTATCTTCCTGAGTCATGTGCTATTTGTCAAAAACACTCCCCTGACCTTCCCCTCTGAACTTGTTAACCTCTAAAAAGGCAGAGATGGTCTTTGCCAGAATTCATTGTTGATCCAGAGGTATAGGACTCTAGACATGCCAAGAGATTTTGTTCTTTAGTGTTCAATTACATGAGATTCCTGCTTTTCAGAACATTCTATTTTTTTTTCTAAGTTACATAATTGTGTGTAGAGTGAAAATTTTGACTTAGAGTTTAGCTCACTCTCCTGCAGGAGTTTGGTGGGCTCAATATACTTTATGTACAGATATATTAGACATTCTATGAATCATTGTTTCATTTTCTTAAGTAAGATTAAATCGATTTCTACATTTGAAAAAAAATATCAATAGATGAAACGGTTGTGATAGTCAGGTCTTTCTCCTGATTCTATGTGAAGACTCAGTCAGCCATGTTAACGCCCACCTCACCCTCCTATGAGGGTTGTCAACGGGCCTCATACAGTGGAGTGAGCTGTCTGCTGTTCATAAATAAAAATCCCAGCCATTAATATTATCAGAGAGGAGGGATGTTGCAGATCAAAACATCTTAAGGCTTGAAATTTGCTTTGTTTTAATGAGTATATTATTTTTTAACATTTGTTTACTTTTGAGAAAGAGAGAGAGAGAGAGAGAGAGAGAACAAATGCTGGAGTGGTAGAGAGAGAGAGAGGCAGAGATACAGAGAATCCCAAGGAGGATCCACGGTCTCAGTGCTGAGCCCAATGCAGGGCTCAAAGTCACAATCCAGAACATCATAACCTGAGCCAAAATCAAGAGTCCGATGCTTAACTGACTGAGCCACCCAGGCATCCCAGCGATTAAATCTTGGACAAAATTTTATTATCACTATCTTCTATGCATAGTAATCATTAAACATGCAATATAAATATGTAGGAAAAATTAAGAATCCCGAAGTCTCCTTGATAGGATGATAAAGGAAAGGATACAAACGCTATAAAGATACAAGACATTAGGTCCAAGAGAAAACATTACATCCATTCTCCCACTAATTTTTGCCTATTGAAATCTCACAGTCTGGTCAGAATTAACTCTCCATGTTCTCTAACATACAGAAAGAATTACGAATAACCACCTATGCAGTGGGGTGAACAACGGAGTGGCATGTGGACTCATTTACTGAAATAGAGAAGAATAGAGAAACACATTTCTGTGGAAAATTGGGAGACCTATCAGCTCGGAGATGTTTCAATGTCTTAATACTTTAATCCCCATTTCGGTGTCCACGTCTAGAGCTCAGGGGAAAGTGCATGTCTGATTCATGTCTGAGAGTCAGCAGAAATACAGTATTTCAAGCTTTAGAACTAAAGGAGGCAGAGATATAAACAGTGTGTCTGAGAAGACTCAGCTTACCAGTATCCAAGAGCAGGTAGAGAAGGAACAGCTGTGAGGGTAGATAGAGAAAGAGGAGTTACCCAAGATGAATTTACATGATCCCTCAATCCAAGGAGGTCTGTGATGAGAGGCTGAGAGATACAATAAGTCCAAATACCACAGAGAGGGGTGATAATGCTGCTGCTGAGGTGTAAAGCAAGGTCCATACAGAGAAACGGTGCCTTGATTTGACCACTTAAAAGAGCAGTTTAGTTGGAGGTGGGAACAGAGTGGAGTAAACTGAAGAGTGTCTATGTGTCAGAAGTTTTCTACTTTATGCATACTATTTTTGCAACATCAGAGTGATGGACTCAGATCCCTCTCTCATCCTAAAAAATAAATAATCGAACAAGTAAAGAAAAAGACCACATTATAAATGAGGGAGATGAGGGTTTCAGTTAATGTTCTTAAGGCACCTGGTGGTATCTGGAGCCACCAAAGCCATTTTGGGAGGAGGCTCAAGAAAGGACAGTGTGTTAAAGTAGGTCATGACCTGCTCACATGAACTTTTCCTGCTTGTCATGACGAGATACCATGTTGTGGTCATGTATGGGGAGCTGCTTACAACTTTACAGTCAACACTGAATCTATGATGATAGAATGTCATGTTGCATTCAACAGAAAAACTGTGAAGGGTTAAATTTATTCGAAGAATCTTTTTTACAAAGTCTCTCTCCCAATGAACAACGTAGGGTATATAAGCACGAGGATTACATTTCAAAATGACATGCTCAGACTTTTCCTACATTATTTTGTTGGAGTAACAGTGTAGGGCTTGACTCGAGAAAGCTCCTAAACTCAGACTTGCAATTGTGGAAACCAAATAGTTTGCCTTTCTAAAGCTTTATAATGATACAGTTAGCCTAGAGCCATAGACGTTGTGAGGGTGAGGGTCAAAGGAAGGCCATTCAAAAACAGGATACAAACTGACGGATTAAGGTACTGCAAGGAAGTACCGAAGGATAAAAGGAATTATTGACAATGATTGTAATGTGCAGTAATGCAATTTACTCAGCTGGATTCTGCCAAGGGAGATGTGTGGGTGAGGCCAGCAAACGATGTGCAGAACACGGGCCATTTGAGTTGAACTATTAAACCTATTGTTGCTACATCAGAATTCTAGAGAGAATAATCTGTTTATTTACTAAAAAAGTACCTGGATTACAAAAATGTGAGAAATGAACTGAATTTATAAACTTGTTTGTAAATTTATAAATTTGTTTAGAGTGGAGACCCATTTTCCACAGAATAGGTACAATACAAGGACTTTACAATTCAGGAATATTCATTAGGAATGTATTGTTCCCTCGGTCTTTTAGGAGGGTAACTCTGCCTTGTGTCTGTAAATGAATTGTAACTCGTTGCATACATTCTCTTCCTGCAAGCCATCAGCCAATCAATTCCATACATAAAATTCTTGATTTGAGCTTATGGATTGTGAAGCTGATTGAAACCAGGTAGAAAACAGATGAATTTAGTAGTAAGATCATCTCTGTGGTCCATTGTGAGAGTGCAGGGGTGCTATTTCTTTGCTGATTGGAGCCCACTTCTGAAAACATTTTGTGGCTTTATTAATCATGAATATGATAGCAAAGTTTATGATGATGGTATTGAATTGCTATCCTTTTAAAAAAGGAAAGATTAATTCAAGAGCGATTTAAAATAATGTGTTCTTGCAGGAAATCTTATCTGTGGCTTGAAGCACACTAAACTTTTACTGTATCACTACATTTTTTTTTCCAGATAAGCCTTTGACAGAGCTTTCCACAGAGGAATCAGCCAGTTTATATGGAGAAACTTTTCTGACATAATTGTTATAATATCATCAGAGTAATAGATAACAATTACTGATTGTTCACTCATCCCCACCATGCTCATGCATATATACCTTTAATATTTTAAAAATAGTCCATGAAATGTGTACCTTTCTTATCCTTAATTTATAGATGAGGACACTGAACCTTAACTAGATTAAGCAATTTACTCAGTCATACAATATACTGTAGATTCTGGAATTGGCGGCGGGGGGAGGGGGATTACTCCAGAGCCAATGTTTTTAAATTCACTTGCATACTGTATAGCCATGATGAGACATTCATGTTTTGAACAAAGACTATGTAGGTTTGAATCTGAGCTTGGTCCAATGGACAAAGTACCTTATTTTCTGGTCATATCACTCTTCTTAGTGGTGGAGGAAGAATAAAGGGAACTGTGGGAAGGATTAAATGAAACGATACGCAAAACATTTACAATTAACCCCTGTACTTAGTAAATACTTAGTACACAATAGGTTTTAACCACAGCAAGAACACAGCAGAATACAGTAAGACTACTGTGTAATTTAAAAACATTTTTCGATTATTGAAAACTGGGTGTTGATTGGTTAAAAAAATATCACAAAAAGACATTTAAGTCTCAGTCAATGATATGAATTCTGAAGCTCAAACTAGAATATTTTGGTGGATCTTCCTACTATCCAGCTAAATTCATAGTCTTAAAGGGACAAATGAATTTTCCAAATTCACCATTGTCACCATGTGCTTTTCTAGCTTATGAGTGACTTCAGCTGAAACCCTTCTAAAAGGATTACACTTGCCAAATGTTAAACTGATGGAGCGACAATGGTTGATTCTCTGAATACATTTTGAAGAGGATACAACATTGGAATTCTCTAAGAGCAAACTAAGTTTACATTCCAAATTCACTCTTAATCCAAATTAGTCAGTTTGTTTGGTCATGAAACCAAATGAAACCCCAACCCCTTCCTTCTCTAAAACCACCATCTATGACTCTGTAATCTTTAAAAATTTCATTGTCAACCAACCTTGAAAGGGTGGAAAACAATTGAGGGTACTTTTCTTCTCTCATTCTCATCATCAATTTGAAAGCAACTTCTACCTGTCAAACTGACTTTGACTCATATGAACAGAACAATTTCACCCAGTGAGCCATTCGGCAGTAACAAGGGGTAACAAATTGTTCACAAGATGCCTTAACTCACTGCACATTTTGGAGAGTAGAGGAGTGTGTGGGATGGGGGTCAATATAACAGGCTGAATTTCATTGTCAGGAGGTTAAGAACAGAGAGGCTTATCCTTAAAGGGTCACACTAGACAAAGTTATGAATTTCCTATAGAAATTTGTAATAGATATAGCTTATGTGTGTATCTAGTAATCATTTATTATTTAATATGTGAATCAATTGCACTGAGGGAATTTTCAAGGTCAAATGATTATTTGTCTGAACAAAGTAGGAAATTTAACAAGATATAATGGCCCACATTGTGAAATATTCAAATAAATGGTCAGTGGCATACCATTAAAATTTAAAAAGGAACTCTATGGGCAAACAAGTTGAATCTTCGCATATTATAGAGCCCTCCTGGAGATTCATAATACATATGAGCAAATTTAAATGCTTTCAATACACGTGCAATTAAAAGAATCTATTTAGCTTTTTCAATATGGTCATCCCAATATGTAGTTACCAGGGAATCCTATCCTGGGCTGTCTTTTCCAGATGAAAAGGATAGCATGTACACAGAGTCAGTAGCTACAGAAGTAAGCAGAGAGCACATAATGGAAACTCTGAGTTTTCTATACCAAATACTGGTTCATAAGTACTAAATTGCAAGGCAAGAAAAAATAGGTTTTCCGGTGGAATGGATATAAAAGAAAATAGAATTGAATGCTAAGCAACGGAGTTGGTTGTTGCTAAAAATTTTAATATATTATTAATAAAAATTATCACTCTTATAAAAATAAAATGCATTCAAATCTATTTGGAGAAAAAAACATAACAGGAAAAAAATCACTTAAAATTAAACCAAAATCATTTATAAAATCTAAAAGTGGGGAAAAACATAGACATAAAATGTCATGAAATTTTTATTGATTTAAATAATGCATACATTCCTATATTCTATAAATATTTTGAGCACCTATTTTGTAACACAAACTTTTCAAGCTACTGAGGATACAGCAGTGACTAATTTTCTAAGAGTGATGGAACTTGAATTCTGGAGGGAGAGAGAGAACAAACAAATATTTTAATGAATAAATATATAATGTGAGGTAGTGACAAACAATAAATAACCCACATTCTTGTGAAATTCTAGGAGAAAAGACTAGAAGGAGACAAACCAGTAGTTCAATATAGTGTCAGATAACATTAAGAATAATTAAAGGAATATAATAGGATAAGGAGATAAAGGAAGATTGGAATTGAGAGAGATAAATCATTTTAATATGGTGATCAAGAAAGGTATTTCTCAAGAAGATACTTTAGAGCAGAGACATGAGGGAGTGAAGAAGGAAATCCTTTGCTTCCCTGTTCATAGAAATATAGGTTAATTTTAATTTTTTGCTAATACAAAAAATAATATAAGATCAACTACTTTGGTCTCATTTTACACACAATGAAGAGTTTCTTTAGGGTATATGATGAAAAAACAGGATTCAAGACTGTTTATCTTCAAGTTTGCTAAATACAGTCTTGTGTATTGCCCACCAAATTGGCTCTTCAAATGTTCATCCACCCAGTAGCACATAAACTTAAAGGGGTGAAAGACTACCTCTCTTATCAGAGGATCTATGGTCCCAAGAGGGTGAAGAAAATCCCAGTTGTGTTTTTCTCTTGTCCTCCCTTGGCTAAAAAGCTGGAGCTTCAGTTATTCTGTTCTATTGTGTTCCTGATGCTGGCCAAGTCGTAGGAAGTACATGGCAAGTAGAGTATCTCAAGTTCCACGTTTCCGGCCAGAGCACAGAAAAGGGGAATCTCAGCATATTGGAAAGTATCAGAGAAAATTTGGAGAGACAGGATCTCAGGAGTGCAAGACCCTATAGTTTCTTGTGAACTAATGGGCTCTAAATGATCTAAATATACTAACAGAGAGAGAGATTAGCAAGTAGGTTTAAAAAACTGACTCTTCTGTGTGTTACCTACAAGAAACTCACATCAAATGCAAGGATACGGTTTGGTTAAAATTAAGTGGTTGGAAAAATATTTCCCACACAAACAATAATCGTCAGAGACCTGGAGTGGATATTTTCAAAGCAGACTTCAGAGTAAAGAAAATTACCAGAAATCAAGGGAGTAATTTTATAGTGACAAAAGGTTAAACCCACAAAGAAGCCAAAATAGCCTGAAATGTGTATGAACATTAGAGGAGAACTTGGGAACATGAAGCAGGAACCAAATAAAGAAACAACAACAACAACAACAACCCTAATACAGCTGTGGATGTCCTTATCAACCATAAATAGAACTACTAGACAGAATACCAGCAGAGATATAAAAGAATAGAACAATATCATCAACCAATGGATTCTAACTTATATTTAAAGAATATTCCACCCCAAGGAGCAAAATATACATTGTTTTTAATTGTGCATACATTAACCAAGATAATTATATTCTGACTCATAAAACGATAACAAGTAATAAAAAACATATTGGATTTAAACATAAACCAGAAAGATAACAGGTAATCTCCCAATACTTAGATATTAGAGAAAATAGGGGCACCTGGGTGGCTAAGTTGATTAAGCATTGGACTCTTGATTTGAGCTCAGGTCATGATCTCATGGTGCATGAGATGGAGCCCCACATTGGGTCTGCACTTATAGCATGGAGCCTGCTTAGGATTCTCTCTCTTCCTCTCTCTCTGCCCCTCCCCTGCTTGTTCATTCTCTCTCTCTCTCACTCTCACATTTGCTCTCAAAATAAAAAAAACACTTGAACAATTAAAGAAATTAGACAAAATACTTCTAAATAATCTGTGAGTAAAGGAGGAAATCATAAGAGAAATTAGAATATATTTTACCTGAATAAAAATGAAAATACAGTGTATAAAAATTTGTGGGATGCTAATCAGTACTTAGTGGTAAATGGGTAATGATAAATGCTTATTTTAGAAATAAAGTCTCAAATAAAGGTATTAAAAAAAAAGTAGTACAACCACTTTTGGAAAAAGAGTTTGTCAATTTTCTATGAAGTTAAACACTGTGCTGCCCAGCAATTCTATCCCTAGATACTTTCCACAAAGAAATGAAACATTTCCACACAAAGAACACTTGAAAATATATATTGCTACTATATTCGTAATAGCAAAAATAACTGGACATAATTCAAATGTCCACAAATTGATGAATGAATGCATAATCGAATTTGCCATATCCATCCAAGAACAAACTCTTGATGTATGAAACAATGTGCATGAATCTGAAAAGCATTGTGCTAAATGAGGCCAGGCAAAAAACACAGCACTGTTTAGAGGAGATGGCGTTGTTTTCCCCGAACTCAGAGGACAGTATTCAGTATTTATTTTACCATGAAAAAACATATTATCTGATGCCTTTGCACTGAAATCCTTTATCATATTAAGAAAGTTTCCTTCTTCTCCAAATACTTTGCAAATGTTTATGTGTGTTTACTTCTGCTGCTTTTTTCTTCATCTATTGAGAAGAATTATTTCTCTTTCTAATAAATTTTTAAATATTAAAATAAATTTTCATCGCTGGTGTAAGATTAACTTGGTCATATTATATGTATTACAAAAGATTAAATTTTCTATTTTTGTCTTGTTCTCAAGAGATAATTCTCTTTTCTTATAGTTATTTAGATACTGTTATAACGAATTATGATAGCTTTATAAAATGAGAAAAGTTTTTTTCTGAAAGCACCTTTACTGCTTTAAATGTTTTGTTCAAAGTCATTGGAGATTAGATGATTTTTAATTATGAATTCATTTTTTTAAACGGATGAGGGGAGGTCAATTTAATATTTTTCTTCTCTAACTTTAATTTTGCAAAACAAAATATCAGCTTGATCGAAGTTGTTAAATTTATTGGCATGAAGTTGCTCATAATATCCTTATAATTATTTTAATGACTATAGGCTCTGGAGACATGTTCTATTCTCCAACGCTGTCCAATATTCAGCATAAATGTCTTTTAAAGAATAAAATCAGCTAGCTTTTTACTTCTACAGTAAAAATTTTTAATTCTACAGGTTCAATTCTGTAGGGTTGTCCATAAGAAGCAAGAACAGCTCTGCTCATTTCTTTCATGCCTCAGGAGAATACTTTGCCCATCTATGCTAAAAATACACACGTGCCTGCAGTAGGAAAGTGGTGTACTGGTCCTTATACCTAGAAAGGGCTAGTATTCTTGGACTATGGTCTTTTTAGGTTTCTTTGCATCCCTTGTTCTCTATTGGATTAAAAAAAATGTTGCACAGCTAACATCCAGATCTTAGTTTCAGATACCATGCTCTAATAAAAGGAATTGGATTATTCTTACACTGGAGAAGGAAATATACAAGATGAGCTAGAGTATCTTATAATAACAGAAAGAATTGCTTAAAAAAATCCCATTTTTGTTGGGGATATGACAAAGAGACACAGAAGCCAGCTAAAAAAGCAATGGGCACAACCAGAGCAATTTGAACAACAAAGTAAGATAGTATTGGATTACCACCCAAAGTATAAAATAAATATGCTTGAGTCCCCATTGATATATGACTATTACTGAATAAATGACTGAATAAATAAATCAGTGGGGAACGAGAGAGACATATCTTATGCAGAATAAATCCAGATAATTTATGTAGATACTGCACCCTCAAGGAGGGGGATATAATTTTCCACTCCTTAAGTATGAGCTGTGCAGGGTGACATCCTTGCAAAAACTTTAGTATAGAAGAGGAGTAAAGAAAGGGGATTTAGAATGGAGAAATCTGAAAAGATATTACCTTATCCAGTTGGTCTAGAACAACATTAACAGTGAAGTTGATACTACTTACCCTTGATATAATGTTACAAAATCAAACTTAACCTCTGTGGTTTTCCTACAAAAACAACCAAAACCAAAACCAAAACCATCACCACAATATAATCAATCATGAAGGAAAACATCAGAAAAATTCCAATGGGGTCTATTTTACAGAACACCTGACTAGTATTCCTCAAAACTGTTAAAGTCATCAAAACATGGAAAATCGGAGAAGCTGTCACAGCCAAGAAGAGGCTATGAAATATGACAGCTAAATGTATTGTGTTATCTTTGAGGGAATCCTGTAACAGAAAAAGGCCATTGGATAAAAAACAAGGAATTGTAAATAATCTATAAATGTGAAAACCTAACAATGTATCAATATTGTTTTATTGGTTGTAACAAAGGTACCATGCTAATGTCAGTTGTTAATAGGGGAAAGTGGGTACAGCAGTATATGGAAACTTCATGTACTATCTTCTCAAATTTTTCCAATAATTTTGGAATTGTTCTGAAAACAAAGTCTATATAAATTTTTTAATAGTAAGATAAATGATTCTGTAGTTCATCTTTTTTGGGGGTTTGGGGGTTTTTTGTTTGTTTTTGATGAGTGGTGTGCTGTTAAGAAATCTGTTTCTAAATAATTTTGAAATGTGTTCATTTGTTGTGTTAGCTTGCTGTTTGTTTATTAACATTTAGCCAGTTTTTCTCACACTATTCATTAAGTAATTTATACTTGCCTTTATCTTTTTTTAAATTACACATTAAATTCTTATATACTTAAATCAAACAGGACTTCTAGTGATCCTTAAGCAACTTCTCTAGCTACCCATTCTGGGACTTATTCTGTTGTCCCTTTAACTTTTTATTTCAAGGTATTTAAAAAAAATGTCTTCGGTCTTCAGTCACACGTCTCTCGACCCAAAGGGAGCCATGACTCCAATTCCACTATCCCCAAACCTAAATCATTTTAATATTCCTCATTAGAGAAACTGAGTGTTTCCAAAACTCATTGGCTCACTGAACATTTTTATTTTAAGCCATTTTTCAGGCTTTGTGTTTCACAAAACAACTACTCATACATCACTGACATAAATAAAGTTAATTAAAATTCAAAGAATATATACATCTTCTAAACTCAGCTAATAATCATTAATTCTTTCCTCTTTATCTTTGTACTTACTAAGACTTCTTTGAAAGGAAAAGTACAAAAATTATAGTTACACCTAAAACTCAACTCTTTAAAACCTCATTTCAAAGAACAGACTACAGATCAGATGAGAAGACCTGTATGTAAATTTTAGATATTGTTTGCCACAAACTGATATAATGGGTATAGAAAATATTTCAGTCTTTGGATGTAGACTAAGAAGCTCTTTCAACTGTGTATTGATTCCTTAATGCTTTCATTTCCTTTAAATCTACTCACTTGTCTTGATCTGGCCCTTTACTGTAAAAACTTAATCACAGTTGTTATTGGTTCACTACTTTGTGGTCTTTTAAATTTTTCAAGACTCTCAGATTACCATCTGAGATTAAATAAGGTAACCATTGACCTTGGGAGGCAGATGAAACAACAGAGCAGGCCTATTTCCTTACATAAACAGTCTTTTTATTTGGAAATTTTTTGTCCTGCAGTCTCAAATATTTTCCCAAGGATGCAAAGGAACATTGATCTATAGATATTTGTCTGCTATTTTATATGAGGAGTGTATTGTGCATTACGTTATGAGGCTCTAGAATATCTTTCCCAACTCAGAGTATCCCCTTTCAAACCTGCATTAGTACCAATGTGTTTTATTTTTCCTACCTCTAATTTCAGCTGTGTATCATATAGCATGAAGAAAATGAATTCATCCTTTTATCTGTATTTAATGTGATGATGAACACAAGACTGAGGTATAGAGTTAGGTGTTACAGGACTATTGTAAAATAAAGAGAGTCTTTGAAATCCCACATTCTTAACAAAATTGGCCCACACAGGCTGGTTATCCAAATTCTGTCACTGACTTGTTAGATAGAAACCATGCTTGATGAGGTAGCTGTAGGATGTCATTACCCTTAACACATGAATATGATCATGTTTGAATTTTCTGCCATCAGGTTATAGGGAAGACTGAATTTTCTTGGTACCCAATGTTAAAAATCAGGATGAAATTCTGAATTCTGGAGATATGGAGATGTTATTAGCATCCCTTTACACAAAGTTCCCCAGTGTCTGTGTATGCATGTGCTTGTGTTTATGTGTGTATAAAATAAGATTAAGTTTTGTATTATTAACTTTTTAATCTGTGGCCTAGGTTTGAAATACCAAAGGAAAAGGTCTTTTAGAAACTAGTCTAGACTAGCTAGTGAGTTTGTTTGTCCTAATAGAAAAAGCTTGAGAACTGCTCTGTTCTGAGACTACCCAAACCTATAAATTACACATCATGTTAGCATATGAAGGAAGATCAAACACAGACATGCTCAGACTGGGACAAAGCCAACAACCACAGAGAGGTGGAGACCAAGGAAGGTCATTCAGTAGGGGAATGCCAAAGCAATGCCAGATGCAACCTGAAGAGCTTCTTCGGGGCAAAAATGAAGCAAATTGAGAGATCAAAATTAAGAAAGTAGTATTAAGTTTCCACTCCAAGTATAAAATTAATATACATGAACCCACAATGATACAAATCATCCACACAACCACACACATAAAAATATTTTCTTTATTCCACACAAATCCAGACTTTTCCACAGTGTCTATAATTTGGATTAGGACCGTATTTTCATATTTTTCCAATGGTCATCATCTATTCAAATGGCTTAGGAATGTGTGATGGACTCCAACTGAACTTGAAGTAAAATGCCGATGGTACCCCATTGGTCCTATTTCCTATAGGAAAAAAGACCCACACTGCCCTAGGATTGACTACAAACTCTCTTTTGCTAATCTTACAGCTATGCTAGTCTGTTCCTACCGGAGTGCTTCTTGCTCAAAATGACCCTTCTGATTTTGCTAACTGTAGGAGAACTGACTTAGTGTATTGAGTGCAGCAGATATGGGAAAGCAAGAGAGATAGCACTTATTTCATTCAATTCAGTATTGGTTAACCTGTTGCTTTCCTGTGCTTTAGTCCTCTGTGGTAGGCATGGGACTTTGGAGAAGTGTTGGTCAC
This sequence comes from Paguma larvata, assembly GCA_030068075.1. NCBI lineage: Eukaryota > Metazoa > Chordata > Mammalia > Carnivora > Viverridae > Paguma > Paguma larvata. Next base: position 37,377,560 of record CM057837.1, on the reverse strand, counting down.
AATCAGTGTTGGTCACAATGGTAGAATGATCATGTAGGCAGTACTGTTAGCTTCAAGTTTTGCTTGAAAACTAGACCTTGGAACTTAGTTTCCCATTAAAAATGTATTTACAAATGCATGTCATGTTTGTTTCCATCCACAATTTCAACATCTACATCAAACTTAGTAACAACACAGGAATAGAAGGTTTGTACCTCTTGATCAAAGTCTTCATAGATTTTGATGAGCCTACAGACAAGTAATTTTACACCTTCCTAGAGAAACCATTTCCAGGGGAAAAGCCTGTGGAAAATGAAGGCAGGGTCTGGTGCCATGGCTCAGCTTAAAGATGAGAGGTCAATTTACCTCAAATTTGCCAATTATGTCATTGAGGTGACATATGTTACTGGACTTGGTCATATGTTCCCGGACTGCTTAGCTGTGTATTTGTCTACACTAGCCGGTTATCCAAATTTTGTCACTGACTTGTTAGATAGGAAACCAAACACCTTTAGGAAAAACTACCCTCGCTTGGTCATATGTTCCTGGACTGCTTAGGTCCTGAGGACCTTCATACACCTTTAGGAAAAACTACCAGCCTTTCCAAAAAGGTACCCTGTATTAGGATCCAAGGCAAAAAGCAGGTCACAAAAGATATGCCACAGCTTTTAACCAAGTGCAATTACCCATTTGTTTGATATGAGAAAGTTAGCCTCAAGATGAAAGACAAACTGCTGACTTTATTTTTAAACAGGGAAAACCAATTGAAATAGATTTAGTCAGGTCTTTAAAGTTAGACCAGAAATCACATCATGAAAGAATCAAAATTCCAGGATGGACAGAACAACAAGTTTCCTTCATGGTTGTCTGTGAATGATTTACTCTCAAAGAGGATTGGAGATCTCTAAGTTCCTGAACTCTGTCCTTTGTACTTTACTTCCTGCCTCCCTTGGAGCCATGCAAGAAGCTTAAGAGACTTGAAGCACAGTCCTCAGAGCAAACCTGTTGGGAGCTCCCTGAAGAATGGGGTATCTGGCTATGGGCAGAAGAACCAACCTAAGGTTCTAACAGTAACAAAAGAGAACATGGGATAGCAGAGTGGGATATTAAAAGAGCTAACAGTTGAGCTAGAAAAGAAAAACTTCCTATGGCATGTTCAGAAGTTACGGGGTACCCTCAGAATATATAAACAATGATGGATATGTGTCGATATTGCATTGCTATAGACACACACACTCTGAAAAGGAAATTTACCTCCATATTCAACAGAATTCCAGAATGTACGCATGGTCTCAAATATCAAAACTCAACTCAAGGGTTATTAAGAGTTTACTTCCTCAAACCAAAGAGGACACAACGTTTGTGTTTGATTATTGATTTTGAGTATTTCACTTCTGTGAACAAAAATTTTCTTCTTATCCAAAACAGTTTCCTGGAGAAAAGCCATGAGTCTTTAAAATGTATATTATTAGCACCATTTCTGAATGGCTACTTTATAACAATAAAGTTCTGTTGCTGCTTTGCTGCTGAGTGTCATGTTTTCCCATATACGGAGAGTCAAGAGAGTTCTCTGCCCTGCAGACCATAAGGCAATTCTTGGAGGAGGTGTCCATATGCATCCTTCCTCTAATGTAATTCTTCCTGGCAAAGGAGTGATTTTCAATTTTGAAACTGTAGCCCTTTTCCCCCCATAACAAAATTCATGTGATTCCACATAAATATTGGAATGTATATAATAGAATGTGTTTATTTAATCTAAGAACATGCATGAATAGTACAGAGAGTAAGTTCTCTTATTTGCATGTCTGAGTTGTTGGTCCTTGGTTTACAAATTGGCTCCAAAGGCTTAATGATTTGAAGAACACTTTGCAGGGACATAGCAAGTCTTTGTACTTGACCTGATAAACTTAAGAAGATGGTTGTAGTGACTCCTGCACTGAGACAGGAGCAAACCAAAAAGCCTTAGTCTACTACTTTCACCTGTTTCAACCATGGATAATACTCAGCTGAAACTCTATTGAGAATAACCAGGTGAACTTTAGGAATTAGATGAAAAGGTCATGACTTTGGACACTGGAAAATCCAGAGGCCTGGGAGTCATTTGCACATACCATTGCTCAAATATTACATAGAGATTGGCCACACAGTATTCAGAAAACATAACCTCATGGATTCGTTTAGCCTCTGAATTTTATTCAGAGTAGTTTTTTAATAAGAATCAGAGCCTAGATCGATTATTGAAATATTCTGTAATCACTACCCTTTGTAAATTTTAGTAATGGTATTGTTATATTTTGACAAGATAGATAAACTATGGTTGAGGCAATAGACTAAGTTTGAGCTTTATAATATATAAAAATATGTTTTCTTAAATCTCTAGTATCATTGTTAAATAATTAATCGAGTATATAAATGAATGCATACAAACATACATCAAGCAAGCAAGCAAGCAGAAAAGGCATATAGGTAGAACCTGGGAAGGAGTGTCCAGTTTTTGATGAGGTCAGAGAAAAATCTCTGAAAAACTAATTTAAGTAAAATAAGATCCAGCAGAAGGAATTGAGAAGGTGACCCATGTGGATTCCCTGAGGGGGAATGCTTCTGGCAAAGGAAAGGAAAAAGGAAGTTCCAGAGGGAAAAGTACTTTTGACATGACTAGAGGTCAAAGACAACACTAACTGGAGTAGAATGAGAAGTAGAACATGAGTTCTACTTCCAGAAGAGGCTGATTGCATGGGTTCTTATAGGCTACTTCAAGGACTTTCCCTTTTAGACTCAATAAACAGGTGTTTTTACTCTAAAAATATCCAGATGAAATGGAAACCCATTCTGTCTTTAGCACTCCTTGTAGTTCTTTTGCTAGGTGTTGTTTTTCTGGTAAAAAGAGTTTTCTCTCTATTTCTCACATAATCCTCTTTACTGGCAGTAGTCTTGAGATTAGAGACCTACAGCTATGAAATAAATAAAACTAATGATTCTTACTGATTCTGTATGGAATATAAATACTCCTCATTAATTGATACTTTGGATGAATATCCCTAAGCAACTTCTATGTGCTCAGTTCTGCTCTAGAAACTCAATTGTGAACTCTAAGAGTAATGGGAGACTGTTTCACACATTTTTTTCCTTCACAATTTGTAGAGCTTCTGGTTAGGTAGCCACATATTCAGCAGTATGTGCTGAATAAATAAATTATTAATATGGGGATGTAATGAGGAAGAGTATATACGTGGAGCCTAATTTTATGAAGTTTACTGTCAAGTGAAAGCGGTTATTACGTCAGTGATCATCTTATTTAGTCCTAAGTGTGATGGAAGAAGGGTAGTTTCATAGGGATCAGTGATTAATCACTGCAAAAGTTTTTTAACAGGATGACTGCCATCCAAAAAAATAACAGTAACAGAAGTCACTGAAATGCTGATCGATGTTCCCAGAGAAAATTGAAAGGCAAAGATTCAGAGTACAATTTGCAAATACTCATTACTTGTTTAAAACATGATTAGTAAAAGTGTTGAAAAGCACCTAACAATATTAAGTCAACCTTATAAATGGTGCCAGGATGTTTATTGGATTTGCTTGGAAATTTCTCCAAAACAAAAATAATTTAAGACTTTGTCAATTTACTGCAAAGCTAATTCTATAACTATATCCCCAAAAGAACAAATCTATCACCTCAGCATCTTCACTAAGAACAAGAGTAGGCACAAAAACTTTAAGAGTCATTTCAAAGCAGATGTTGATTTCTCATATTCTTCTCATAGATAATTCATTAAAAGCTTGCAAATGTCAATTCGCAAATCAAAGACACATTTGTATCTTCAGGTTCTTACATTTAAAAGGAGAAATGCATTCATGTTTATGTAGGATATGTCATTTCAATTTATAATTACCTGTCAGCTTTAAGGGAAAATGAATATTCAAGGACACAGGAAGAATCATCCACGCAACAAAAACCAAAACCCCATTGATTGTTCTGGAAGGCATTAAGTTGTCTATTTACAAACCTTAATATGAATCTAAAATTATCTCAAGTTTTTCCTATAGTCCATTAAAAGAATAGAATCTAACCAACAGAATCTTGACTACAAGAAGTGATGTTTATCATTTCTAAAGCAGCATTGGCAAACTTTTTCTGCTAAGGGTCAGACTGTAAATATTTCAAGTTGCACAGGGCATACATTCTCTGTTACAGCTACCCAAACTCTACCCTAGTGTGAAAATGGCCTATGCCAACAACTGAGTTGGCTGATAAAAATTTAGTTACAAAAGCAGAAAGCAGACCAGGTTTGGATCTAGGGTTTTACTTAGCAAACACCATTCTAGAAGATACTAATATTAAAGAAGTTCAGGGCTTCTTAACACAAATTATCACAATCAGATACATTCCAAGTTCTTGAACGCTATGGTATATCAGATGATATCAAGCCTGGTAAATAAATCCAATTTATGTTAATAAATTAAATACCCAAATGAAAACACCTGGAGTTCACTGCAGGTGATGCATTCAGACAAACACAGGAATTTTTCATTGAAAAAAAAAAATCCAGAAATTAACCCATAAAAAGAGGTTTGAGCAAAAGGGATCCATAAATCAAGTGCCTTAAATCTTTTCCATGGAACTCACCTAAAAGTCACGAAAGCAGAAAATACATTTAACTAGAAGTCAAGGTGTCTGGATTCTACTACTAACTTTATTACTAAGAGGACATATAAATTGTACACTTCAATTTCTCTAACCCTAAAAAATAAAAATATGTGAACTCAATTAACTTTTAAATTATCCCCAACTGGAAAAGTTGCTGGTATTATGAATGAGATGGCCTGTTTGAGGATATTTCCAATAGTAGGAAGTCACTGCAGGTACAGCCAATGACAATCCAGAGGACACATGCTCCATCAGTGAGATCTTCTGTTACCACTGAAAACTGAGTATTCAGGGACAATTACAATTAATAACAATTACCACAAGATGTTGGAACACCTTACTGCATACATGCCATACGTTACAGCAAGAGTCTGTTCAACACTCAGATAAGCAAGTAAACAAATGAATTACCAGTAAATCAACATATTTAATTGCTTGCAAAGTTGAAGCAATGGGTTACCTGAGAACATATGGATCATAGCCTCCTATACAATGTGTGTTAGCACCCTCACATTTCTTTTTTAAAACGCCAACTTGTACTTTGTATTTGATTATTTAAGATGCTGCATTTAACTGTGAATTTTAAATAGCCTCAATCCAAGTAGTTTTCAAGAAATATCATCTCAAATTCCCAGAAGCTCAAGCTTTCAAAACTCATCAGAGAAAATATTAGAAACTGCCTGAAGAATACACTGCCTATTGATTAGATGGGATTCCTTAATTTCTGTCTTTCCATTAAGCCAGATCAATAGAAAAGCAAAACTCTAAGGTGCATTTTGTTGTCCAATCTAACCCTCTCACCTGCTCACCATACAACTGCTTTTACAGAATTATACTTGCCTTTGATGCTATAGATACTAGTAGTAAACATCACTAGTATACAGTGAGACTACGTGCTCTGTTTTGCTTGGGAAGATTCTAGCTTATTCCTGTGGTCCTGGTACAATGACTAATAATGCCCTTCTAAGTACCACTTTTCCCCTAAATGATGAAAATTTAAACAGTTAACACATTTTCAATAATCACAGGGAAAAGAAACGAAAACAAAACAAAACAAAAAAACCTCATTGCTCTTATTTTCCCTAAGCCAAGTAAGGAGAAAGGGAAGGATCCATCAACAGATGTCACTGTTCTAGTACAGCTATGGCGAATATTGATGGTCAAGCAGAAAGACTAGTGGCTTTCTACTTGTCGGTTACCAAGGGAGCCAGATCTTGACTTGTGCAATCCCAAGAGCAGGGTTCAGTAGAAGGATGCTGGCTGTATAGACCAGACAGGTGTCTCTCCTCTTGCCTGAGGCTGCCGTGGTCAGATGACCACAGGAGTGTCACTTTTTAAGGATTCATTCTATTTGCAAGTAATCAAACACTTGCAGAATGTCTAGGCTAAAATAAATCACAATCCATCCAAAATGCATTATTTCCCTTTAAAGTCACACTTGTACCGGAATTCAAATAGCTACACGATATTCAAGTTTCATCAGTTCACTATATTTTTTTTTATTTTTTAAACTTTAATTTAATTATTTTAGTTCATTTTTTAAGTACACAAATGTCCACCAATTTATGGGACAGCAAATGATTAAGAAGGGAGAATGTTTGTTTTGGAGGGCCTAATTCCCAAAATGTCATTGTCTAAATCCCCTCATAGTCTTCTGTAGTTTACATTTCTTATAGCTACTTGCTCGTATTTTTATATCATTGTAAATCTTTGTTTGAACAAGGCAACTTATAAATAAATGAGTAGAAAAGTATAAATGAATAGATATGGCAGGACATTTCTGTGGCTTCTGCAAAACATGCTGAGATTTTCCAAAGACAGATGGTACTTATTCATCTAACAATTATTAAGTATTAGTAGTATGCACTAAATTAGGGATGATAACACTGTATCATCCCCTCGTAATTATATATAATTTATTTCTTTTCCTTTCTTTCTCCAACAATAGAGTGCACTTGTATACAGTGAATTCCTTTCTGCTGTCCATTTCTCTTTATGAAGAGCACAAATTTTCTCCAAGGACCAGCCTGAGGAATGGGAGGCAATGGAGGATTTTGTCCTACCCACTGATGTATTTAAAATCTTTTGGCCTCATGCATTTTGCATGAAGTATAATACTTCATCAAGGAAGCTAACCCAAACATAATTTTTAAAGAAACATGGCTATTAAGGGAAATGAGATAGTAGTGTTGTGGGTTAAACTATGTTCCTCCAAAAGATGAGTTGAAGTCCTAACACTCAGTTCCTATAAATGTGACCCTTTTTGGTAATAGAGCCTTTGCAGATGTGATACTCAGGAAGAGGCTGTATTGGATTATGGTAAGCCCAAAGTCCAATGACTGTTATCCTTTTAAGAAGTCCATATCAAGACACCAAGACCCACAGACACAGAAGAAAGAAGACCATGTGACAATGGAAGCAGGGAGTGAAGTGATTCAAATCTGTGTACATATTACAGCTAGATATAGTCCTATATTTTTAAATTTTTTTATATTTATTTATTTTTGAGAGACAGAGTGAGACAGAGTGTGAGCCGGGGAGGGGCAAATCCAAAGCAGTCTTCAGGCTCTGAGCCAGCATTCAGCACAGAGCCCAGTGTGGGTCGGAACCCACTAACCATGAGATCATGACCTGAGCCAAAGTTGGATGCTCAACCAACTGAACCACCAAGGTGCCTGTGGACACTGCCCTCTTAAATGTGTCATCATAGAGCTCCAGGTAAGAAATCTTTTCATACACTGTACATTCCACTTCTACCATGCATCTGCTGAAATCATATTTCTGGTTCATTCAAACCTAAATTCTAATGAAGAAATGGTGGATACCTAGTCAATGTAATGGTTATCATTAAATGAACATATTCTATATGTCAGGTACAATGCCAAGTGTTTATAGAATCACATGAATCCAACCTGTCAACACATGGAAAGCGTTCAATGATGTCTGTTCAATAAATAAATGAATAAACATGAGAAACATATCAATGACCCATCAAATTCAACTTAATAAAGGCATCAAATATAGAGAAAATATTTGAAAATTTCTATTCACAACAAAGGAAAGGAGCCATTTTGTGGATTAATGTCACCACCGAGAAATTAAGTTTTAAAATTAGGCTTCTATAAAATTATCTTTTACTTCAATTTTACTAAAATATATTTTTAACTAGAATATAAGAAATCACATCTTATTGTTTATGTTATTTTGTTGTTTTAATGTCTGTCTTATAGCTCACAGCTGGTCCTGCATGATCTCATACCCAGAGCTCTTCTCAAGTGAAGGTACTGCTCTAAAAGCCAGGGAGACCAACCATTTTCTTTGGGGTAGGTACTGCTCTCACATGGAGACTTCGGGCACTTGTCAGATCCTCTCCTCCCACTGAGTTTTGCTTGTGTGTTTGCTCGCAAATAGCACAATAAACTTTTTTTCTGTAGATCAATGATTATGAACTTAACCCCTGGAGTCAGACAGCCTGGGTTTACCATTACACCACTTAAAATCTGTTTGAATTTGGCAACTTCTTTCAACTCCCTGAGCCTATTTCTCCACCTATATAATAAACTTAAAATAGTGCCTAACTCAAAGTTTTATTCTAATGGTAATATTTGGAAGTGGAAACTCACAGCACAGTGCCTGGTATATAGTAAGCATTTAATAACTACTAGATTAAAGCATAGTGATAATGAAACTGTATACTGCCTTTCCCTATCTCCTTCCCTACCATATACCACATTCCCACAACTCTCCTCCATTGCCTTACACAAACATTCTTTGAAAACATGCTGGTATTTGAGAATCCTGCATGCTCATGAAGGATGTGGACATGGAGGATGCCCATGGCACTGGAACCTGTGAGCAGATACAGTCGTCTAACATCTCTTATTATGCTTCTGTATCTTATGCCCAGTGGATTCATTGCAGTTATAGGATTTCTCTAGGTCTGTGGTGGAGATGGTATGAGAGGGGAGAATCATGGACAGAGAAAGTCTCAGAATTCAAGGACAGTACATTAAAACTGGAAGAGATATTCTAGATCAAGATACCTTTTTAATAAAGACATGAATCCGGAGAAGTGGCATGCCTGACTCAAGTCTGGATTCACTGAAATTCGTGGCTTCTGCCTCCCACTGTGATCCCTATTCCTGTCCCACACTATCTCCCCAGAAACTTTAGTAATGTCAAGAAGAAAATAGCAGAGAAGAGATTCACTACCATGGGACCCAATTTGCAAGAGGATGATTCAGTATCATTAATTGATTAAATGAAGCAAATTCCAATGAAGCATTTCCTTTTCTCTCTGCCACGCCTTAGAGGAAAATTTGAGAAAGAAAAAACAAAACTACTCATCAATTAAATGTTAAGTATTCCAATAATCTATCTTTAACAGATGATTTTAGTATTTTAAGTAAGAAAGAGTATGAGTATCTTAAAATGAGGAAATAGATTCACTCTGTTATTTTAATTTTGGCTTTGCTTAGCTACACTATAACTATTCTACTTATATAAATTTAAATCATTTAGCACAGAGAGATGTTCCAAGAGATTTCCATAGTACGGGGAAGAAATGACTCATGAAGAGAGGGATTTTACATGCGTACGGATCCTCCAAGGCATCTGCTGGTAATTGTTGAGTGAAGGGAAGGTGGTGTATCAAGTCTTCATTTAACACATGTATATTGGGTGGGTACTGTGCCAGATATCCTATCAGCATATGAAAATAAGATTTGGACCATGTTCTCAAGAAGCATATAATCTAGCAGAAGATACTAACATGTTAATTATTAGAATAAGTGACAGTAAATATAAGGCTATATATAGGTAAGCCCTATATACTGCTTTCATCTTAAAAGTGTCCCTAAATCACATTGGAGCTAAAAAGAAAGATCTATCACTGAAGAACTGACTCCCGATGCCCAAATTGATTGGGAACGAAAAACTCTTTGAATTAAACAATAATGGAGGTTTAGAAGTTTTGATTTCAATGTCACTCATCATCAGGGAAATACAAATCAAAACCACACTGCGATACCACCTCACACCAGTCAGAGTGGCTAAAATGAACAAATCAGGAAACTATAGATGCTGGCGAGGATGTGGAGAAGTAGGCACCCTCCTACATTGTTGGTGGGAATGCAAACTGGTGCAGCCACTCTGGAAAACGGTGTGGAGGTTCCTCAAAAAAATGAAAATAGAGTTACCCTATGATCCAGCAATAACCCTGCTAGGAATCTACCCAAGAGACACAGGATTGCTGATGCATAGGAGCACGTGTACCCCAATGTTCATAGCAGCACTTTCGACAATAGCCAAAACATGGAAAGAAACTAAGTGCCCATCAACTGACGAGTGGATAAAGAAGATGTGGTACATATATACAATGGACTACTATGTGGCAATGAGAAAAAATGAAATCTGGCCATGCGTAGCAACATGGATGGAACTGGAGGGTATTATGTTAAGTGAAATAAGTCAGTCAGTTAATGGAGTTTAGGAAGTTTTGATTTTAAGTTACTAGATATCTGGTAATATCTGATCCAGCTGCATCTTGCTTTCCATTTAACAGCTATTAAAATCATACAAATAATTATAAGTTGGGAATACTAATTGAAAACTTGTAAGATTATGTGGGGAATCAAAAGCCCAGATGTAGTCTTATGGCCAAATGTGTAGAGAACACTAGGGGAAGGTGGGTATTTTCTTTTTTTTCTTTTACATCAATTGCCTGCTCCTATCCCAATGACAGGATCTCTAGCCATAAAAGAAAGGTGAGAACACTGGATATGCTTGTGACCCCGAGTAGATCTTTCTAATAGTGCTGACTTTCCTCCTATCTTCTGCTCAAGTCATGATCTTCATAATTAGCAAATTAAGCAACCTATGTATATGCGTTCACCTTTCCTTTTTATGGATTTGAGAAGATACTAATCTAACTACTTGACACTTAAACAATGAGATATTATTTTTAATGTAAAGGACACTTGTTTATTACAAATACCATAAATCTTAGCAAAGATAGAGTTTGAACTGTAGTACATTTCACAAAGTCATGGTCTCGCAGAGCACCCCCTACCCTTGTCATTGCCCTACACTTACAGAAGGTCAAATTTAATCCCCATGATTCCATAATGAAAGGGAACTCAGGGGCTAAGGCTCTGACTGGGAATTAGGATTTGGAATTTTAGCCTGATTCCAGAGCCCACAACCAAATCCTTGTTTAAGATCAGTTTAAGAGTTTAATGCAGTCATTCAAAAGTTATTTATTGAACATTCACTCCATGCCAGGCAGTATATTATGTACTAGAATATACCAGTAAATAAGACAATTAGAACTGCCTACACACTGTGATTGTTTGTGTGGAACTGGAAAACTGTCCATCAAAACAGCATCAGAGCACTTACTTACCAGTCCAATTACTTGTCAGTTCGATTGCTCCTCAAAAGCATTAGTGAATTCAACTCCTGTTTCATGTCATGAAATAGGGGAAGTTTGAAATTGGTCATTTCCACTGAAACAATGACTGGTGTAACAAATGGACAAGAGAGGGAGGAAGTTAAGGTCATCAGGAGATATAGTGTTTTAAGTAAGGCACATTCTTACTTGTCAACATTCACTGCACTGCCTATTTAAAACCTCCTTTAAAAATATAACATACGATATGTGCATAGATCCTAAGTGTACATCCCTTGATGATTTGCACCTTATTTTTAACTTATTACAGGATCAGTTAAGCGTCCAACTTTGGCTCAGGTCATGATCTCGTGGTTCATGAGTTTGAGCCCCTCATGACTCTGTGCTGACAACTCAAAGCCTGGAGCCTGCTTTGGATCTGTGTTTCCCTCTATCTCTGCTCTCCCCTGCTCACGCTTTGTCTTTCCTTCTTTCAAAAAATAAATAAGCATTAAAAAAATAATAATTTCTTATTACAAATATAATCTGTGGTACTTTTGAGACTCAGCTGATGCATAACCCCAAATATCATACATAGAAATTGATAAGTACACATTGAAATCTAATGAATTCCATATTTAAAATATAAAAGATGAATTGCAGGAAAATAATAGGACTAGAAGCAAATAACAATCTCTGAAAAAGAGCAATAATCCTTTAAGCTGGCACTGTGGCAATATAGTTTAATATGTTGGTAGTGGTCACTTCTGCATATAAACCCATAGTACTGTAGTTGGGAAATCTTGACTTCACATGCTAAGACAACTAAAGAGAGATGCCCCCCTCCACTCCCATTGGGAGCCATTTTGGGCTCACAGGTCGGGACCCCTCCCTGTGTGGAAAAGGTTGAAGCAAAGCTCCTGTCGACAAAAATGGCGCCTAGTCTTACCTCCTTCTAAATAATTTTTCAGGCTTGGATTTTTTGAGCTACTCTCCTTGGCCCCAAGGAATGTAATGCTCTTTTGTTTTATGGCATTTAGATAAAAAGGAAGGACCTGGAGCACAATACTTTGATGAATTACATCTGAATGAGAGTAGCCTGGCCAGAAGTAACCTTAAAGTTGCATCTTGGGGATGGGTTGCACCTCCCCCATTGTAGTTGGAAGCATAGCCCTCAAAGCAACGCCCTGATTTCTCCTGTTTACAGATAATTAACATTAAGGCTTTAATGTTCTCTCCTTCCACCCTAAATTTATATGTTAATTAACCTGAAACCAACATACAGGATTGAAGAAGTTGCCGCCTTGCTGGTAAAAATGCATTATTGTTAAAGAGATCAAACTATGGAATGTCACTCATTGATGTAATGTCACTCACTACCTTTAAAAATAAAGACACTGAGATCTGCAAGGCAGAGATGCCAGAATTGCCAGGGCTACTTGCATGGTCATCAGACTAGATCTCTCGTGGCTCTCTCACTTCATTTTGCCTGACCATCCATCCTTTGGGGACCCCTAGATTTGCCGGAACTGGACCCCGGCACCCCCCCAAACACACACACACACACACACACACACACACACACACACACACACACTTGAATGTAAAATTAAACAAAATACCAGCCCTTTGAATTAGAATTGGGATCCAAATTTCTACCACACACATTGTTAATTGCGTGATGACAGTTACTGCTGAAATAGGTTCGGGTTTATTAAACTTTACATGCTTCTGGCAAAAATATAACTCCAGTTTTCACTCATTATACAGAAACCACTCTGACCAATATGAACAAAACTCCTATAATATTTTATTTCAATGGTAATATCACATCAAAAATTAGCAAACAAATGAGGAAGTGATCTTACCTAGTAGAGAGTCTATTGACACAACATGAAAAATTAGTATCCAAGAACTTGGTGTAATCTGAAAGAAGTTCTAAAATAAGTATGTTAAAATAGATAAAGGAAAATTAGTATCTAAGAACTTGGGTAATATGAAAGAAGTTCTAAAATAAGTATGTTAAAATAGATAAAGGAGGATTGAAAATAGAGAAAATAAACCATAATGAAAGAACAAGAGACTATGATTAATCAGCTAGGAGTTTAGCAAAAAAAAAAAATAGAATTTTTATAAATAAAGACAAGTCCTTGAAATTTAAACTATAGAGAATGAGTTAAATAGCAAATTAGACACTGCTGAAGAGAGGCTTATAAACAGAAAGGCAATCTGAGGAAATCATTTGAAGTTCAGTAAAAGATACAAGAATTAGAGCAGCAGATCTCAGAGTGTAGTCTCTAGATCAAAAGTATCAAGGGGCACCTGGGTGGCTCAGTTGGTTAAGCATCCAACTTCAGCTCGGATCATGATCTCGTGACTCACGAGTTCAAGTCTTGTGTCAGGCTCTGTGCTGACATCTTGGATCCTGGAGCCTGCTTCAGATTCTGTGTGTGTGTGTCTCTCTCTACTCCTCCCCCACTCACACTCTGCCTCTCTCTCTCAAAAATAAACAAACATTAAAAAAACAAAAAGTATCAGCAACACCTAAAAATTTGTTAGAAAGAAAATTTTTGAGTCCTACCCTGGATTTATGGAATCAGAAATTCTGAGAATGTAGATCAGAAATCTATTTTTTAATAAATCCTCCAGGTAATTCAGATACTTACTATATTTAAGAATATCTGAACTAGAAAAGATTAAAAATAGATTTGGAGACATGGAGATGCAGAAGTTCTTCAAAATACCTTAAATAGTCTAGGGGGGAAGGAATAGAATAGATTAAAAAAAATGCACTGTTGTAAGCCATGGTTGCCACACTACCAAATTGAAAATTAAAAAAAAAAAAAAAGAATTAGAGTTTTAAGATTTACGAAGAAAATTATTCACTAAATAAATGCAAGCAAATCAAATTTACACATTATGGTGAAATGGCAGAATATCAAAGATACGCTATTATGTTAAAAGTAACCAGTGAGATTGACTTTCGAAATGGCAATGTAAGGACTCTTTTCCAGTTGAACAAACATTTAACTAATGAAAATTTCAAAAATTAACCATTTAAAGTCTTTAGAAATTGTCTACGTGTATATAGCACATGGATAACAATTAAGACAGTCTACTACATCTAGGTAAAAACAGCGAGAATCTGTGGCATGTACATCATGATGCACTATCATTCCCTATCCTGTTCCCCTCCACCTCCAGCTCAGGGTGACGCAAGTTCTACTTCAGGCATTTGAAGTCAAGGAGATAGGTCTTCCTGTCTACTAGCTCTCAGTCGAGGGCTACAGTAGGACCTAGGAGGGCCCTACAACCCATTCTAACTCTGAATTGCAGAAACCCAATTCTGAGAACTGCTGCCAAGAAGACTGGTCTCTTCTTCACCCTGTCCCCACTTATATGGCTAAAGGTCTGCTTCAAGATCAACAGGTTATGGAAGCCTGAACCCAAACAGCCCCGCTCAGGTAACACGTGGGGCAGAAGTTCCATCCCAAAAAGGCCAAGTCCAGAAATCCAAGGGCTATTTCTCTGTGCAGGTGTCACTATAGCAGAAGTAGGTGAGTGTCTTCTACCCTCAGCCCAGATGCAGTGGGACAGAGGTTCTGTTCAGTAGGAGAGGCAAACAGTAAGCATAGAGTTGACACCTTTTCCTAATTAATCTTCACTGAATTTGGAAGAGATCGTGGGCATTTTCAAACACAGAAGAGATCACCAAATGAGCAATTTAGAGAAGATTGGTAACTCTAAATCTAATCACAAAAATCAAAACTGTAAACAGGAAAGAATTTTAACTGAGAAAATCAGAAAAGGAAACAATTAAGGAGAGCCTTTGAGGGTCAGAACAACCACAAAGACTGGTAAGACTCTGTCCCTATAAAGGGACCTTACTTCAGTTGTATCAGACTGTGGGACAATTTATGCCTCAGGACAGTGTTGCAAAAAATACAGCAATCAGGTAGCACTTAGTGAAAGCTAACAAATGGGTAGGATATGAGTGGAAGCTGACCATCTCAGGTGCTCAGGTGGATTGAACATGACCAAGCCTGCATACTCCCAAAAGAAACATCAGAGACTTCACACTACTGGAGAAATTAAATTCACTAAACTTACAGTCAAATTATCAAACATCCAAACAGGCAAACGGTAAGAAGTGCCAAAAGGTAGAGGCAATAAGGATCCAGAGTTGCTGGAATCTATTACCTAAAATACCGGTTTTCAGGAAAAAAATCATGAATCATGCAAGGAATAAAGTACAACTCATAAACAGCCGTAAAAGCAAGTCATAAAACATGTCTGTGAGAAGACCAAAAATATCGGATACATAACAAAAAATTTCAAAGCATCAATTAAAGAAAATCTACTTTCAAATTAATAAAAGCCAATAAATTTATGCTGTAATTAAGAAATTGAGAACTCCAGTGAAATTTCTCTTGCTTTCAGATCCCCCATATTCAACATGTTTCTCAAATGCTTCAAGAAGTTCCTCATTTCCAAAATCCTAAAGAAATAAAAATATTTGTAATAGATGAGGGATAAGTGATTTACTCCTAGAAACTTTGAAGTCTTATCTAGTTATTTAGTTCAATTCTGAACTTGATCCCTCAACAGCTTCTTGGGAAACTGGGTCCTTGATCACATTCATTGATAAGGATCTGATGAGACCTTCCACTTTTGGATTGTTCTCAATTATAGCAAGTTTTTCTCTGTATTGTGCTACAATCAACTTACCTTTTCACTTTTCCACATAGTTCTGAATGTGTCCTCCAGAGCAATGTGGAATAAAGTGATATGACCTTCATCTTATAGTACTTGCCCTTCATCTTCACCTTGCACATGACATGTCTTATATTGTGGCACTTTGAACATCTCCCTGCAATGTTTCTCCCATACCACTGATCCAGATTCGATTATGATGCTACCTCCTATCTGTGGTAACCTGGGACATCTTGTGAAACCAAGTGGTTCTTTGAGGGTTTTCATATAGAATCATCAAGTAATAGACATTGCCTATATCTTAATTTTTTAACTTTTTTTTTCAATTTGAGAGAGAGAGAGAGACAGACGGAGTGTGAACAGGGGAGGGCAGAGAGAGGGAGACACAAAATCAGAAGCAGGCTCTAGGCTCTAAACTGTCAGCACAAAGCCCAACATGAGGCTCAAACTCACAAGCCCTAAGATCATGACCCAATCCAAGTCAGCTGCTTATTGAGCCACCCAGGTGCCCTGGCATCCCAATAGCTAATTCAAGGTATTTTCTTACTTTTTCACGTTTCCTCCCTTGGGTAATTGATCAACTACCATACCCTGAAATATTCAGGACTTCTGATTCCTAGAGCCATCGCATATGATTTCCTATAATAGCAGGCAGGATCAGAGAAGAAGATTGTTGCCAAAAGTTTGCAGAGTAAAGACCATTTTCCCAACGTTTTGCAACATCTTGACTTATTGCTGTGGTTTACTAATCCTCACTCTGTGCTTCAGTATGAGTTACTATGGGTCTGGGTTTCTGCAAGGTAGCGATATGTTTTCAATTGCTAGTTATTTTCCAGGAATGTCGTTTCTTGTCATGTATTCAATTAGTCATTTTAAAAAACACATTTATCGCTATAAAACAAGCTAGGATTAATGCTGACCTATTTCTTTTCCCTGAATTAGTGCATTTTTTCTCCTATTTGTGCCTTAGCACATGAACCCTATGTTCTTTTATTAGAGAAAAAAAGAAAAATGTTTATAAAAATGTTTATTGGCCAACTTCACAGTGTTTTGCTCAATGCCATTTATTCCAAAGATTCAATCTGTGTTCTAACCAACAATGTTAATATCTGAAATGGCCATCATATTATTTAATAAGTCATTTTCTACTCCATTTGGGATGTCCTTGGTCTAGACACTAAAACATATTTAAAAATTTGTTTTAATTATTATTAATTCGTATAGTGTTGGACCTGAGATTTGGGAGTGGTATTCTTGGACAATAGTACTTTCATTTTCTTTTTTTTTCTTTTTTAAATTTATTTTTAAATATAATTTACTGTCAAGTTAGCTAACATATAGCCTGTACGGTGTACTCTTGGCTTCAGGAGTAGACTCCCACAATTCACCACTTACATATAACACCCACTGCTCATCCCAACAAGTGCCCTCCTCAATGCCCAGCACCCATTTTTCCCTTACCCGCCCCCATCAACCCTCAGTTTGTTTTCTGTAAGCTAGGGTCTCTTATGCTTTGCCTCCATCTCTGAAACTATTTTTTCCCCTTCCCTTCTCCCATGGTCTTCTGTTAAATTCTCAAATTCCATATATGAAATAAAAGATGACTGACTCAATGGGAGAAGATATTTGCAAGGGACATATAGGATAATGGGTTAGTATCCAAAATCTATAAAGAATTTACCAAATTCAACACCTAAAAAATAATCCAGTGAAGAAATGGGCAGAAGACATAATAGACAGTTTTCCAAATAAGACATCCAGACGGGCAACAGACATGTGAAAAGATGGACAATGATATTTTCAGACAAATTATAGCTTATGGTAAAAAAGACAAAGTTACTTGCCAAATTGGTACTTCAAGATGGCTTTAAGATATGGAGAAAATGATGCATATTGTGTTTATGGTAGATTTCACTATTTCCTGTGAAATCAATTTGTTTTTTACCTCTTGTGAGGAACAAATTGAACAGTCTCATGGATGGCAGATTGGCCCATGTGTGGTATGGAGCTGTTGCTAAAATAAAAACTGCTTGAGCCTATACTAACTATATGCTATTCCCTTTCACCTATGTACAGCAGCTGAGAGATAGCAGCTGCTTCAGTGAACATCAAAACTTGCCCAGAGGCACACATACATTGCTCCTTCTGTATATATAGAAAGTTCTCTGGATTCCCTACCCATGCACATCTGCTGGGGTATCACGACTTACAATGATGACAACTCTTATTGAACACCAAGGGAGTGATTTTGAGATGTTTTTGCATTCAGAAACAAAGGAATAGATTAAAAACAAAGGAACAGAACCTCATGAGATGCCCCTGCCAAGGAAGATCAAATGCTAATACCAACTGCTCTTAGATTTGTAAAGCACCTTACAGCTGCATGAATGGATATTCACAGATGTCATCTCTTTTTAATTTCAACTCCATCACATGAGGTAAAATACTAGGCTTTTTTAGTAACCTTCTCAGCATCCACCCAGATATTTACCTTTTGCAAAAGTTCCACTTTCTGTTAGATAAATTATATGTATTTAAAGAAGCTGCTTCCTTTCATAGATCTAGGTTAAAACCCATGAAGCAACCTAAGTGGACCAGCATATATTAACTCTCCTGGTCATAGTGGTTGGCACCAGTGTGGACTTAAAACCCATGCTGACATTTTCTAAGCATCCTGGGAGGAAAATATTGCCTCTTTCATACTATGTGTAAATGACAAAATATCTGGTTCTGGAAGCCATTCAAACCCGTCTTGAGGCTATGAAGAAAATCAAGTGCAGAATGAAGCAGATACATTGGAGGACACGAATAATAATGGAGAAAAAGCAAATCTTTGGAATATAGTAAAATAATATATGGATCAAGATGCACATGAAATTAATCTTTCTTTTGGAAGTTTTACTGGTCTAAATCATTAAAACCTCTTATTGTACCATCAGTTTTTATTTGGTAACTTAAAGCAATGGATAAAGAGAGTGGTCTTCAATGAACTCCCCTAAAAACAAAGCTTGAAGCAAGGACTTGAGTGCAGGTAGTCTATTTAAGATAAAATTCTAAATAAGACAATGAGAGAAACAGATAGTAGACAGAAAAAGGCAAGAAAGGATAAAATCCAATAAAATATTATCAAGTTGGTTACTCCTGGCGGCAATTGGGGTTCAAATTCTGGGGATACTTTGGGGTTGTTTCTCTAAAGGACAGGAGGCTGCACATTTATTCACCTGCCCCCACATCCCATTGATTGAGAGTAAGTGTTAATACTCCTGCACTTCCAGGTTTCACTTGACATCAGGTTGAATGGCTTCCAATGGCAGGAAAGCCTTGGGGCACAAAAGCGACTTTGCAGAGGCCTTAAGCTATGTATCCTCTAGTGCAATGACCTGTCTACAACAGCAGTATGGACATCAGAAGTAGTTGAAGGGATGGATTTTAAGCAAAACAAGTAGAAAAAGGAGGAGAAAGAAAAAGGGAAAGGGAAAGGGAAAGGGAAAGGGAAAGGGAAAGGGAAAGGGAAAGGGAAAGGGAAAGAAGAAAGAAAAGAAAAGAAAAGAAAAGAAAAGAAAAGAAAAGAAAGAAAAGAAAAGAAAAGAAAAGAAAAGAAAAAAGAAAAAGCACATGCTATAGTGGACTGGTCAGGAATTGCCACCATTTTTTTGTATACATCTATTTTAGAAGGGTTACAGTTTATCTTCAATGTCAGGAATTAATAAGCATGAATTGTGACACAACAGTACAAAAAACTGATATTTATTGAAATTTTACTATAAACAAGACACTTTGTTATGTCCTTTTCATGTATTATCACATTTAAACTTTCAAACAGTCTCTTGAGAAAAGGGAACCATTGTCCACTGTTGGTAAGGATATAAATTGGTACAACTACTATGGAAAACAGTAGGAAGGTTCCTCAAAAAATTAAAAATGTGACTACCAAATGATCTAGCAATTCCACTAATATTTACACAAAGTAAATAGAAACATTAATTCAAAAAATATATGGTCCCTTAATTTTATTGCAGGATTATTTATAATAGCCAAGATATGGAAGCAACTTAAGTGTTCATTGATAGATAAATGGATAAAGAAGATGTGCTATACACACAGAGAGAAATATTATGCAACCACAAAAAGAATGAAATCTTGCCATTTGTGACAACATGGATGGACCGCCGGTTTGTTCTTTGTATTTATGATTGTGTGGCTTTAAATTCCACATATAAGGAAAACCACGTGGTACTTGTCTTTATCTGCATTAATTCATTTAGCATAACACCCTATACGTGCATCCATAATTGACACACATTATATTTGTTTCAGGTGTATGACTGATACGGATTCTCCCCTCAGGACAGAAGGGTAGAGGGATGGGTAAAATAGATGAAGGGAATTGAAAGGTACAAACTTAACAATTATAAAATAAGTAAGTTGTGGAGAATGAAAAGTATAGCATAAGAATGTAGTTAATCATATTGTATTAATGTACGGTGGCAGATGGTAGCTGCACTTATCATAGTGAGCATTGAGTCACACATAAAATTATGGAATCAGCATCAGTCATATACCTGAAACAAATATAATGATGTGTGTCAATTATGCTTCAATAATGAAAATCTAAAAAAACTTAAACATCCCTAAAATGAACTAATGAATTAATGAGTCTCTCGAGATAATGTTAACATCCAATTTATAGAAAAAGAACTCTGGGTTTAGAAAATTGTACAACATACTCCATGCCCCATGTTGAACATGCCAGAAGTATATCTCAAGTTCAGATCTTCCTGATTCCATTACCCATTCAATACTGTCTTATACGCAGCCACAACACATAAGCAAGGGAGGGAACAAACTAGCATCTTAGCAATCATTTAAAATATGGGTTTTGAGGGGCACCTGTATGGCTCAATTGGTTAAGTGGCCAACTCTTGATTTCAGCTCAGGTCATGATCCCATGGTGTGTGGGTTTAAGCCCGTTTAGCATGTGGGTTCACATGCTAACAGTGAAGAACCTGCTTGAGATTCTCTCTCCCTCTCTCTCTCTGCCCCTCCCCTGCTCATGCTTGCTCTCCCTCAAAATTAACAAATAAACTTTATATATATATATATCTTTTTTTTTGAAAAACTGTTTCCTTGAAAATATAACATATATATATATATATGTATAGGTTTTATATATATATGAGTTTAATATATATATATATGTATATATATATATATGGGTTTTGAAAAACTGCTTCCTTGAAAATATAACTTCTTCAGCCTAAAATCACAAAGTGAATTACGTTTTTTAAAACATTTTAAATGTCATGAATGATTGTACATAATTAACAACTGTTGGCAATTAAAAAAAAATCTAATATGGGATTCTCCCTGGGAATCCAAAAGTTAATTTAAAAAATACTGGTATTCAAATTAAATTCTTTAAAGTAGAGGAATCATTTTTCTATTTTAGCAGATTTCTCCTTTGTTTTGATAACATTTAAAAGTAAAGGATTTTGAAAACTTCTTCTTCTGAGCTAATAACCCCTGAGAGCAAAGACTGAAGCGTGAATTTTGGAAAATCATAGATATGGAAGCAAAGACATCCATAGGTTTCTATCATTTTACCTTCCACTGTGTTAATTTAATTCGACATTTTAATCAGCTGTTCCATGTACCAAGAAAATGTTTTTAAATATAAGCCCCATCAACCACATTAATAGTTAATGATTAATAATTCTCATGATCAGAATTCAAGTAGTTGTACAGGATAAAAATTTGTCCAAGAAAAGGATTCGAATGATCTAATTTGTCCCTTCAATGTTGGTGAAGATCTTCAGATACAGTCATGTGATTTGTCTGTCTATATTCTTCATATATTAAGTTGTGCCATTTTTGTCATATTGTCATTTGTTAATGTCTATATTAAAATCTAACTTTCTTAGGTTCTGACATTTTTCCTCCCCAGTAAGATTGTAAGATCATTGGTAAAAAAATGACCAGTCATACGCAGTTCCTCTTGTAGCCCCTGAGGTCGCGTAGTACATATGCTTTATGCATAGCAAGAGCCCAGTGTATAATCTATTTGGTGTTTGGCTGATTAGTTCACTCATCTCTGCACACGGCTCCATCTCTTCATGCTGATTTGTTTTTGCTCTGCAACCCCTGTTCTCCAATTTGACCTCTGTATCATGGTCCCTGTTCTATCAAATTTCCTCCTCATTTTAAATCAAATCAAGTCCTTCTGTTTACTTTCCACGTACATTACTACCTGCAAATGCCTATCAGATACACTTATACCTAGGTTATTTATGCTGTAATGCATTTCACAGCACCGTATGCATCAAAGAGGCTTCCCAGAGGAAAATTCTTTCCCATTTTATCCACCCAATTTTGCAAGACTATGACTCCTCCCAGTTGTCATTTCCACAATAGGGTCAGGGAGGACACTGAAGTTATGAAGATTCTATAAGATGCCTCTCTGTCGAGGCCATTTTTTAGTTAATCAGTTTATTTTTCTCCTCCCAGTCCCTGACAATTACCACCCACTCTATATTCTTTGGTATTTGAGAATTTCTACAGGCTCCTCCTCCTTTAATTCACATTCAGTTCGTTTCAGACATGAACTTCTCATGGACATTTCTATCAGCTGTTCCATGTACCAAAAAAGATGTTTTGAAACCTAAGCAGCCTTCATCACCCGCATTAACAAAATGTAGGATCTGTCACTGACTTATATGCACCTAAATAATGGGCAAAGAATACAAAGATAGATAGATTGTAATTAACCTGTTTCATTACATTGGTTGTTCTATTACACTAACCTTTTTCAGTGACCATTACAATTTAATTTTGTAATGCCTGCTCCTCACTATATCTGTTTCCTTTCCTATACAGAAGGGAGAGGGGGAAGGGCTAGAAGGCTCCTGATATATTTATTTGTAAACACCACCCAGTTTTTACCATTTTAGTTGCATGATATAGAAAATATACAGTTTTCTCTACTGTAAATATGTTTACTTCATAATTGTTCAATGGCAAGAGGAGATACAATAAAATTCTGACTAAAAGAATCAGACCACAGAGAAATGACATGGTATTGCGGGGGCTCTAATTTCTGAGAGTTTAATTTCAGAGTATCTCAAGCCAAGGGTTAAGGTATATCTCTTTGCCAAGGCAGATATACGAGAGGTAGTGAAAGCTGACAGGGAGGACCTGCTCCTTAAATCCCACTGCTAGAACCACGTCTTTACACCATATTCTAGCCCATGAATAAGACTCTCCCAGGGTAAATATCAAACTTAAATTAGGGACTGAGTGTCTGTTACCATGCTCTTGACAGAAGCCAGGTATCCATGGTTGAAAAGTAAATAAAGACTGCCTTTAAAAATAATCTATTTTCAAATATAAAGTTTGGAACATAAACTCTAGAAATATAAATATCCATAGGGAATAATCAAATCAACTTTTTAAAGTTATTTTTTTCTTGGCAAATTTGGAATATACGGTCACCGCCGTCAAAATGGACAAGTCCCTTCTCTTTCCGTAAACTCCACCCTGTGAAATGTACCTGTGGATTTTCTAAGAAGCAACCAGAAACACAGAGACTTCAGGACCAATCAGATTTGGTAGGGACAGTGTGCTTTCTTATTCAAACCTGGGAGGAGTGGGGCGGGGGGGGGGGGGGGGGGGGGCGCGGGAGGGTTCAGACCTAAATGGACTGATTCAGAATTAAAGATTTTACCCATTAACAATATCAACAATGACACCTTGTTACTGATATATGTGACACATTTA
Source organism: Paguma larvata (assembly GCA_030068075.1). NCBI lineage: Eukaryota > Metazoa > Chordata > Mammalia > Carnivora > Viverridae > Paguma > Paguma larvata. The sequence goes on along the minus strand of CM057837.1, from coordinate 37,354,062 downwards.
ACCACGTTATTTTTCCAAACTGCATTAGTAGATTTACTTGGCTTTTGGAGAAGGCTTTTAACAATGGAGGCTGGCTGGGGAAGATTTCTATTTTGATGCATCTTTATTAAAAAGGCTTGAATTTAGACATATCTAGAGAGTGCCACCTTGTGGACAAAAAGCAGTAGAGGTAGGTGGAGGAAAGCTCATACAGACACAGAAACTTCACTATTTGTACCTGATTTCTGTTTTATATGAACTTTGATAATCCCAACGTTTCTTCAGTTATACACGGAGGTTATGATCTCAGAGAATCATAACCCTCCACCCTGTTTTATTATTACATGTTATTTTGTGAAGAAAAATATAGTGCATTAAATAAAAAAAAAGAATCACAGATGTACATATATTTATACAAAATGTCACTTTGGTGGAGTTCATAAAACATACAAAGTCAGCAAACATTACTTAATACGTAAATATTAAATTTACCTTCTACCTTCACATTTTGGTTACTCAGCTCATCCTCGATCCCATGTAATTATTAATTTCAAGTATTTAGATTCTAAAACTCAGCATAAACATTGCATTGTTTGTATTGAAGAAGAACGTGGTTATAAAGGGAAAAGTACAGTAGTGCGGTGAATTTCCAATGGTGGCAACCTCTCATTCAGTATATCATGTTAACATTATGCAAATTTAAAGCTAAAAACAAACACATCTCAGTTCTGAGGTTAACTGATTTCATCCAGATTTTTATAATCTGCAAACACTATATTGTTTTTGATTATAGAATGATAAACTGGAAAAACATCAAATAAAATCAAATCCTTCCAAATAAATATTAGTATTATTGTATATATCTATAGCTGGTTATATTTTTTTATTATCTTAAATTCACCTCTAAATATAGAACTGCTTTGAACTCTGCAAAAGAAAGAAATTGGCTACACTTTTTAGTAATTATTATAAAGAAATCAATTTCTTTCTGATTTACCAAATATTTTATGGATTCTGAATAAAAAGATAGTATGTAACAGCTGAACTCTATTCTAACCTCAGACAAAAATACCTAGAGATATATTAGGCTGATTTGACTCCTTAAACAACTGTCTTATTTTTCTTTGAAATGTGCATACTTGGTGTCCTCTCTTCCCAAATATCCTCTGGACCATTGTACATCCATGACTCCACCTGTCCCGTCCAAGTCCTACCGGTACTTGTTGCAAGGCAAAGAGTCAGAGAAGAGGGGTTGGTTAGGAATCACTTTCGAATGCACTTGCCATTTCCCCTTTCTTTCCATCTCTCCATGAAGCCATCTTGACTTCTTTGGCACTCGCCAATCTCCATCCCTTCCACTCTATACATCTTCATCACACCATTAAACTCTTAATCATGTAACATCGTGTTCTGCCCTCTAATTGTTTTACGAAGGCTGATCTTGATTCACTGCTACCTGGCAAGCAACTTGGGCATAGGAATCATTTTTTTTTTTCTAAACCCTGCACAGCATCTATCACAGGACTGAGCACAGCCAGTGCTCCACAAATATTTTAAATAGAATGAATTTCGAGTATGGCAAGGCCTAGGTCTTGTCCTGTTGACTATTTGGGGAGATGACTTAGAAGACCTAGCAGAAAAACTTTTCAAGTTTGTGGATGTTTTCAGGTTGGGAATGAAAACTCACAATATCATACGGAAGACAGTTATGCATTCAATTAACTTATCGTTCATAGTCCAGTATTAGAGATATGAAATAAAAATATGGTGGGAAATTTAGGATGGAGAGACTAACTGCCTGAGCCCATAAATACAGAGAGAGGACATCTGAGCTGGGAGAGAAGGACATTCTGAACACAAGGGGCAATTTATAAAGCAAAAGAAAAGAGAGACTTATTTACAGAATTGTGTTATTTGAATTTCAAAAATGTATGTGGATAAGTGGGCCCTGAAAATGGCTACTCTGGGAGAGATTAATTAAATCTGGGTTGTAAAAAACCTTATTTACCTCTCACAAAATGCTAGAATTCAATCCATGGATTCTGTTCTCTCAGTCTTTCTATTTCCAATGCCACTCTTCTAAAGTCTCTCTTTGTTTCTTGAAATATTAGAATAACCACTTAATTGTTCTCCCCAACCCCAGGGTTTTTTTCCTATATAAATGAAACTTCCAATCAGTCTGATAATATCAAGCCACTTGTGGTTTTCTAGTTCCTACCAAATTGAGAATAACCTCTCCTGCAGTAAGTGCTCTCTGATGTAGGACCATGACGTAAATATCCTGCACCATTACTCAGGAGACAGTCAAACCCAATTTGCCCTGGCAACCATACACATTTTAGTTTTTTTGGAAATTATTCATCATTTCCAATTACTCGTATCTTTCATTTTGCTTGAAGTGCCCTATCTGCTTATTAAATTCTACCTCCTTCGAGTCCCACCTTGAGTGATAAATTCTACATAAGTTATCCCTAGCAACTCACTAAACCATGTGACTTCTACCTCCTTTGAATATTTCAGGCCCTTGTTTTTAAGTCTGACAACTTCACACATATTTTCTGTCCTATGTAAGAGTTATCTGTGCCCTTGCCATCACATGATCACCTCATCAATCCCACCTTGTTCTCTCCTTGAAGAAAAATATGTGGATTATAGATATATGCAGGCCACAAATCAGTAGGTACAATGGACCAAAGTGTAAAATTTTGTTTTTGTTTTGTTCTTGGCCATAGTGTGATGTGCTAACACCAAGGACATATCGCCATATCATCCACAGAATTGTATTTTCTAAACTGGATTAAATGGAAAGCAGTTGTTGGGAGAAAACTACCACAATCAAGAGTACGTAGTCTTATCTCAAATTTGCCTCACAATGATTTCTGTAATGGAGAATACTTCTACCTAATTTTTCTCCTCTTATATTCTAGAAACATCACCAAAGTAGGCATAGAATGGGAACATACAATGATGGGGTGTGTGTGCTCTTCTGTAGTGAAATAGCTTTGTTCATTCGATTACCTTCAATGACAACTGAGTCAAAGCAGAGACCTCCCTGAAGAGACAGCGTACCTCATTCCTGTATTAAGCATCAGCTCCTTTTCCAAGATTGGCCATAGATAAGAAGGCAAAGGAGCAATTGCCAAAGGAATCAATGGAAAAGTGAAAATTTACTCTTCTTGACACAAGCTTCCTCTCCAGAATGCAGCACACACAAGAGGCATAGGGTGGGCTTTGAATCACCCATCCCTGGGGTCTAGTCCAGGAGTTGGTTCCTTTATCTATATGTGGGTCTTACTCATTAAGGCACAGCTGTTAATATCCACTTGGAATAATCAGTGTGGAGTTTGTAAATTAATAATAATAAATTTACCATTATATTTATAATGGTAACATAATAATGAATACATTTGCTCAGAGTCTGCCAGTAGATATATCTATCTATCTATGTCGAATAAAATTTCAGTTCTAGCTGCATGTGGGTGCTCAAGAAGCACATTTATAGATGGAAAGGGGTCAGAAAAAGGTTAGAGAAAGACACAACCTCAAACTTATCTTAGTAATGGATTTTATGAATCCCTTAGAGTCCTAATATATAACCCTATATATGTCAGATAAAGATATATAAATGTAGATGTATAGATATGAAGCTACGTATAAACATAAAATTGAGTACTTAGCCACAAGCCAAAAATATGTAGTGTTTTATGTATATTGTGTCATTTAATTTAGTAACCACAGGAAACTATAGCACCCTTCACTCTGATGAAGAAAATTAATTCTGGATTTGCTATTGACCTTACAACTAGCCTATCTAAAAACTAAAGACCATGTTCTAATACCAGTACTGTTGTTGATGCTATTGTTACCAGTAATAGTATCGATGCTATATTTACTATTTACTATGTCATTATCATTTATTTCATACTTAGTATCTTACTTTTGAGTCTTTACATTATGTGTTAAGCAATTCCTGTGTTAGATATAAGCCTTTTTTAACTTTGTGGTACCCCCACGGCTTTGGTCTACCGGATATCTCTTTCTTGGTGTTGTTTTTCTTTTCTTTGGCAAAGTTCCTCTTCCCTAGTCCATGATATTCTTGTGGGGCTGCCAATCAAAGGGACTTGCTCCTCCTGCTACAAAGGCATGCATGACACCTAAACTAGCACAACCGGTTTCTCTCCTCCAGAAATTGGAACATACACACACAAAGAGGAAACGCATTTGGAGTCCAGGCATCTGTTCAGAAGCACCCAGCTCTACTTTCAGTCATGTTCTTTCCAACAACACTCAGTTGCTCAGTCCTTCTTCTGCTTTAGGGGAGCTACCCTCAAGTTATTTTTATTGTATCCTTTAGATAAAGTTATTTTACAAACATCTGATGCACAAATGAGGCTGCTAAGTTTCAGCTATAAACTGTGATGGCAAGGTGTGGAGAGGGCTACCAGAGATGTTTGCCCAACCAGCAGGTAGGATTTCAACACAACTCAGGCTGACTTCTAAGCCTGCACTTAGTTGTGGAGATTTGCCCCCTAATGGTGTCCCCAGTCCCTTATCAGAGGAAGGAATATCCTAAGGAATCTGGGAGATTTCCAAAGTTAGCAGAGACTGAAAGACACTGAAAGATGTTCTCCCTTTTGATTAGAAACAGGAGGGTCATTCATAATCTTTAGCATTTTGTCAGCACAGGCACTGAACAGACATAACTACCATGGCCCACCTGCTTACACATAGGTCTGCAAAACACCTGCCAGGTTCAATGTCAACTTGGATCATTAAAAATCTGAGGGTTTAGAGAAGAAGCCAGAGTGGTCAGGGCAGCTGAGGAAACAAAGGGGCTCAGGGAAAGGTTGTTTTATCAAATCATATGGAAATCTTTCATTTTTTGTTTTCTTTTCTTTTTTTTAAATCATAGATATGTTCATTCCAGCATGTATGGGCTGAATTTCAGACTTGGATAAAAGATGATCTTTGAAGACTCCCAAAGAGCCAATCTGGAGGTTTTATTTTCTTGAGCTGAACTTGCACTAAGGAAGAGGCTGTTAAGGATGGGCAGAATCTCAAGCTATCCCTCCCAGGAGCAAATTTCCGTTGGCGCCCCACCCCCCACAAGGGTTTGTCTTGTAAAGGAACAACATTTTACTTCCTGCTTGAAAATACTTCCATAGGGATACACATAACCTTTTGGGCTCCACTAATCCCTGTGAAACGGAGTATATCTCCGTGTGTTTGCCTTGAATATAGATATAGTTCTAATGGTACAAGGTGCTTTCCCGAGTCCACATAGAATTTCTGCTGCTGGTTGAAGCTCATTAGAAGGCCTATTTAAAATACACAGTGCCTGGGTGGCTGTCAGTTAAGCATCCGACTTTGGCTCAGGTCATGATCTCATGGTTTGTGAATTTGAGCCCTGCGTCAGGCTCTGTGCTGACAGCTCGAAGCCTGGAGCCTGCTTTGGATTCTATGGTTCTCTTTCTCTCTCTTTCCCTCTCCCATTCGTGCTCTGTCACTCTCAAAAATAAAAAACATTAAAAATTAAATAATAAAGTAAAATAAAATGCACAGTTCTTGCTTGAAAAGGGAAGTCAGGCTCACACCTTCACTCTTCTCCTCACTCATTTCTCTCTTGAAAACAGCAAATGACTTATTCTTCCATGAGACTCTGCATGAGTTCCCACTCTACTATGTGAATTTCCTCCATAAAACCAGTAACTGGAGTCAGACACTAAAGCAGATGAACAGGGCCTTGGGGATGGCATACAATGTGTTGTGCTCTCAGACATCTTCATTACGTTAATTACCTAAAAACATATAAATAGTTTGGCAGGGCAGGAGTCTTATTCCTCAGCCTCGATGAGTAAAGTGGTTGGGAGAGACGGTTGAAAGCCTGTTACTTAGAGATTAAGGAAAAACAAAAAACAAAACAAATATATATATATATATACACACACATATATATATATATACACATATATATTCACACACACATACATATTTATGTATGTGTATGTATATGCGTTTCTGGGAGCAGACCCAAAACATATGTATATATGTCCTGGAAAGTGGCTTAGGGGCTGGGCTTTGAATCCCCTGGGAAACTATGAAAGGTAACAGCAATGGTATTTACTACAGGTCTGCCACATGCTGTTCTTTCCTTGCCTAAATTGTTCTGTAGCTATTCTGTGTCAAGCAGTGTTCTAGGCACCAGGAATCCAACAGTGGAAAAACAGTCCCATTTCTTGCCCTCCTGAAGCTTATGTCCCAGCTGGGGTAGGAGGAACAGGAGAAAGTGACCAAAAACAAAGACAGGGACTATTTCTAGATGATGAAAAGCAGAGAAATTGGAAAATCTTGGGGCAGACTATTTCAGGAAGATAAAAGAATGTAAAAGGCTCTAAGGTTAGGAGCCAGTGTGGCATAGTCAAGAACGGCAGAGATTGGGCTAAGATCTTATTTTTGACAGCCTAGCTCTGCCACTTACTAGCTGTGTGAATTTAAAAGAATCACTTCACATCCATCCCTTTCAGTTCTTCCATCATTATATGTGGTTAATAATGCTTCCCTTCCAGGGTTTTATAAAGTTTAAGTTACAGGATGGAAATTGACCACTTAGTGCTTGGCAAATACAAAGATCAAAATAAATGACATTGTCTCTGACATTGTTATTAATTTGTAGTATCATTCCTTGTCTTCTACAGTATCCTAAACTCCAGAGTGAATCATTATTCTCTAATGTGCTCTTTTTTCTGTTATGTCAACCATCATCTGAATACCATCCACAAAACACTCCCCATTGCCACCTTGTGTAAACTTTCCCGCAGCCTGCTCTAACATTCTTTCTCGATGGCTTTTGAGTGGTTCTCTCTTCACACTGGACAATCAGTTAATGAGATATATATACAGATCTCAGCTTAAGTTCTTATGGTCTTAAGTTCTTATGAGGGTTAGACACATCAGGGTACATCTCAAGGTTTTGGAGGGTCAGGGCTCCCAAGGTCTAGATTAGGAAAGTAATTCCCATTCCAGGTAAATAGTAGGATTTTAATATAGAAGGCTAGTTACAAAGATGTGGAGAAGTCAAAATACCAAAGAGGAGACAACTCAGAAATGGGCCAAAGCAGAAAGTCATGATCACCCTTGGGCTGTAGGGATAAGGGAGGAAATGGAATGGTTAGAGGCCAGAAACTGGTTACCCTCAAGGGGGCAGAAATGATAGAAGGTGGGGCCACAAAGAAAGGAGGCATCCAGCAATGGTAGAATGTGGTCCCGACTAGGAATGGTGCCAAAATCAGAGTAAAACAAACCACGGATTCTCCTTTTTTCGTTACCTTCAAGCTCTTGTCAGTGTTTGCCACTGCCCAAAGTTAGCTGGAGACCAGATGAAAGAAAGGTAGTCTGGGAAATACAGTTTGTAGAGGTCAATGTTCTGTGATACAGAGTGGAGACAAGGATGGGTAATTCCAGCCCTTTGCATACCAACAAACCATTGGATGGCACAGACATTTGTCCTGCCATACACCACATGTTACAGCCTGAATATTCAGCTATGGCATTTATACAGCACACGTAGGCACCTAGGAAGGAGAACACATACCTAGGAAACAATTCATCTTCAAACAAGAGGAAGATAACCTTATGTGCTGAAGGGAAGGAGCCATCTGTGAGGACTGCCATATTGCAGGACACTCAGCTTTTCCCACCCTGTGCTTAACACCAGGATAGAAGCCTGAGCCTTAGGAAGGCCAGGCTATAAACCAAACCTGAAAAAGTTTATCAATTAAATCTGTAAAGTATAAAGACTCTCAAGTTGTGCTGGGCTAAGTTATGAGTATGGTACAAGGTGCATCTGCGAGATTGACTCCATGTTAGCAGAAAGTGATTTTTAGCCTAATAAGCACTAATCCTTCCTACAATAATGAAAATTAGTGCTCACCATAGATACCTCAAAGCTCCAGACCTTGACTGCTGGACTCCCCAGTGCAGGTACCAGCAACAGCAGCCGCAGCACAAGTAGTTTTATTAGATTCCAGCTGTAATATCCACATAACTACATGAACCAGACCTAATGTCAAATCATCACACTGAACTGGATCAAGAAGAAAAAAACAATGGCACCTGCGTGGCTCAGTTGGTTAAGTTTCCAACACTTGATTTCAGCTAGGTCATAATCTCATCATTTGTGAGTTTGAGCTTCACATAAGGGCTCTGGGCTGACAGCATGGAGTCCACTTGGGATTCTCTCTCTCTCTCTCTCTCTCTCTCTCTCTCCCTCCCCCTCTCTGTTGCTGGCCCACTCATTCTTTCTCTCTCTCAAAATAAATAAACATGATTCAAAAAATAAAGAAAAACTGGATAGGAAAATGCAGGTAGCTGATAAAGGCTGCTCGTGAACCTATGATAATACATATTACCATAAATAGGTTACCTGAACACCTTATAAATGCATATACACTTATTACTTAGTTGATCTTTATAGAAAATCTGGCAGGAAGAGTAGATACTATATTTCCATTTTTTAGATGATGAAAGTAAGGTTCAAGGACTTGCCCCAGGTTACCAAACTATGAAACAGTAGGGGTAAAATTCAAATTCCAAATTTGTGCTTTCATCCATTTGTTTACACTGCTTCTATGTGAGACACTTCTTGAGAGCTTCTAAAACTTTGGGGTCTGAAAGAGAATTTAAGAAGAGGATATAAATCTGAAAATATTAAGACACTGAGCCACTTGGGCCTTCTGTTTCGTTACTGTGAATCTGTAGCTATGTACATGGGACCCGTGCACGCATATACACACAGAGATCACACACATATTCACACAGTAATGTAATCCAAGGAAAGTTGGATTTAATGCATGTGTTTCATCATAAAGAAGTCTATATTTTGTTGGTGGCCCTGGGCTATGTATCTCTCATCACCATATACCTCACAACACCCATTCCTCCATCAACAACTCAAAAAATGTTTTCTAAGTGAGTGAAAAATAAGTTATGCTGTTGTATGTGTCAATGTGGTGATTAGGGGTACAGAGATGCTGGGCACAGAGGGTTGGAGAGACTGTTCCTAGTTCAATCAGAACCTCATCAAGGATGCCAGTTGGAGGGTTAGGTCTCTCTTAATTATACTGGGACACTTGCAAAAAGGGGCTGGCTCATACATTTTTCACTTACTAAAACGATAAAATATTGATTCAGGACTCACAATTAATCCTTATAAGCCAACCAGGCTTTGAATAATTCAGTCCCATCTCTCAGTGGTCTTGTTTGTTCCCTCCCCACAGCTGAGCAGAAATTGCTTTCTGAAAAGATGGGGACCATTTTTACCCAAGAGCATCAGCTCAAATTCCTGTAATTACACATCATGGTAAATATTAACTCACTCTAAGTGTTTTGCCTCATTCCTAAAACACTTTTTAAAGCAGAAACTCAGGCTATTCTTTTCCTTCTGTACTGACTTGAAATCCATTTTCTTTTGTATGTTCATTGGATGCCTTCTTGTTAGGACTTCTGATTAGCTTTGAAGCCTTCTGAGTTACAAGATACACCATACCTTTGACGATGTAGATATAAAATTACATGTGGACAGTCTCTCAAAGGGCTGCATATAGAGTAAATAGAAATGTAAAGCCCTGACTCTGTCAACTTTCAACCAACTTTGAAAATGTAAATCTCCTTTGTAGGCTTCAGTTTCTTCATTTTTTAATTTAAGTCCCCTCAAAGTTCTTTTTGATGTCAACAACTTGCTTGAATCTATGTCCTATTATTCTACGAAATCAGGTACTTAAGTTTGAAGTAAATTCTGTATAGTTCACAAAGTAGAGACAGCATCTTACTCAACCAATTAATTAATCTCAGTAGAAAAAGGTGCCAGATGTGCGGTCTTTCAATTCCTAAAGACTTCTTTTCTTTCTGTGGTATGGGGTTTACTCTGCTTCCAAAGTGAACAAATTCCCATTTTAGCCATATGCTCAATATGTTCTGTTGATCTAATGATCATTTCAAACTCACACGTGTTAATTTTTTCTTTTGTTTTTATATTCTACACGTCTTAGTTGGCAGACTTATCTCTGATTCATAGGATAAAAATACAGATCGTCATATAATTTTTGAGGCTTTACAATCCCTATCCAAGTGTGTCCATTGCATAGATACAGTCTTAGAGGGAAGGAAAGGTAGAAATTTCAGATGAGTCTCCAGACACAGGAGTTAAAATATTTTAAATCAAGCAGGTAGGATACTCTGCCTCTGTCCCCCTAATCTTTTCTAAACTTCAGCTCTTTCTTGTCTTCTTTCCTAATGACATTATTTTCTCCTATTCTTTGATTCAATTTTCCTGCTCTGACAACTGCAATATCCAGTGATGAGACAAGGCGGCTAGAGTGGAAAACTAAAGTTGGACTTTCTTTAGATGAAAGAAAGAATCAAGTTGAGGTTCAGCTTGAGTAATGATAGACTCTTCCAGGCTGACAATCCACATTATTACTTTCTCTTTTGCCTTGACCCATTAAATTCACCAATGAGCCTGACATTTTTTGGCTTTCTTTTCTTACATATATGCAAATATCTATCTTGCTATAAGTCACCTCAAATCCTTTGCAGGGGTAAAAAAAAAATCAAGTGTAGTAAGTGTTGTGAGCTATTTCCTAGGTAAACTATAGTTTCAAGTAATGTACTTAAAAAGACAACTAGGAAAATTTTCAGATATAGTAATTACGTGCATCAGTTTCCTCGATTAGATACCAATGCATTTAAATAATTATATTGTATACATTAGATTTAAAATACTAAGAAAATTTTCCTCCATCTCTGACATCAGCATTATGATTGTCCTATTGTTAAAGCTAAAAATGAAGAATGATATTAACTTGCCCTATTGTGGGGAATAGGGGATATGCAGGGTGGGGGAGGGGGAGGAGTCTATTTGATACTCCAAGCAGGATGGAAGGCCAGGTTTTTAAATATTTGTATTGTGTACCCCAAATTTGTCATGAATCCTACTCCATTCCTACTCACACAGAACCAGCTCCCCACCAAACATCTAGGAACATTTTATAGAAATATTCAGGTCTTGGGAATAAGAATGCAGGAAATCACATGAGATCATCATCAGAGCACTATAAGAGAGTAGTTGTATCCTGACAGTTTTCTAGGGTACTAACTTGCTTACAAGGCCTGGATTCAAAAGTCTCACTTCTAACATACACAGGCTTGGTCAACTTATTCTGGTATATTAAATTCCCAAAGTTTGCTTCTTCATTAGTAACATGAGGATAATAAAAATCTTGTGTATCTGTTTTGAAAATTAAAGGAATATATAATGTTTGACAGAATATATAATGTTTGCCCTATTGTGGGGAATAGGGGATATGCAGGGTGGGGGAGGGGAGGTACACAGCTGGTAATTGTTGTTGTTACTGCTACTACCATCATTATTTCCATCTGGGCCTGGCCTCTGTCATAGAACATGCTTATATATGTATTGCTGCCCTCTACTGGAATCGGAGCCTATTTTGCCTCCTTCAACAAATGAAGGTCATTGATCTTTTCAGGAAACCTCTCAAATTCATGACAGCCCTTCACCAATACTGGTTTTCTCAGCAGTTGATACAGTGACCTTGCAAATGGTAAGAAAGGGATAATTAGCCGTGCTCTTAAGTCATCCGAATCATCTTACCAGTCACTTTAACGTAAGGTGATAAAATCTGTAATTTTTATGAGGCTTACCCTGCAGATCCTAACTATAAAATATGCCATGGAAAGATAGTGGATAATGGAAGAAACTACTACCTGAAGTTTAAAATACATCCTAAATCAGTACAGCTCACCTCTACCAGCCATGCCTCAGAATTACAGGGAATGGGTGCCGACCATGAAAACATCCATATAAAGAGGGCTCCTTTACCCCTCCGCTTCCTCCCCTTATTTTTAATGTAAGACTCTCTTAAAGAAACTTCACACAAATACAATCAAAGTCTAGCTGTTCACAGTGGGAAAAGAGAGTGTGTATCTCAACAGTTTTCTCTTGATAACCATTTTCTTGAAAAGCCATTTTCTCTTAATAATGGACAGAATTCCATCAACAGCTCCTATCAGTTTTTATGAGTGTGGGCTACAGCAGAGACCTAATATATTCATACCCCCACTTGAATTTTCCTGGTATTTTCACCCTTGACATCACAGATCTTTCCTTCCTCCCAAAGTAGATTTTTTTCACTTTTGTCAGCTCACAATTTAATTGTCAACCATCACTAGACAAATTTGTGCTATTTCCTCTCTTCACATCACCTAGGAATTTAAATTTGCCTTATTGATTGTCTATCATCAAATCTGTACTATAAACGAATCTATTAATTCAGAACAGAGTGGCAGTTATTAGTAAGCAAAACACATTGGCAATGGTAAAGTAAATACTGAGGATGAGTTAGGGGAAAAAAGTAACCAATGTGCTAATCCAAATTCAGTCCCATTGGTGAAAACAAAATATTTCCTTACCTTTTCGTCTGATAACAGCTCTGTAGTTGTCTATGGTTCTCAAGGATTAAAATGCTGGTGACTTCCTTTTAGGACATACCGTGACTGGAGCCTGGTAACAGAAGATTTTCATGATTTCAGATTTTTTCAATTGAGAAAGGCTAACAAATATTTCTACTTGAGTTCATTTCTCAGCTATGAAGAGCCTCTGAAGCTGAGTTCTTTTTCTGTGTAAACTGATACAAAAGATCTCAATAAAATTCCTAGAAACTAAGTTATAAGATATCTCAGAGATCAACACAACCGATCCAATTACCTGCCTTCTTACAGAGTGCCTTTCCAGAAGAAACCCACTCTTCCTTGTGAAGAAAGATCAGCTTTTTACTCCTGTGTCCTGATTGCTTATGACAATGATTCACAACTAGGCATGCATATTAGAAACACCTTTTCCCCCAGATGAGTTCAATCAGGATCCAGTCTAGATGTTTGTTGTTCAAAGAGAGGCCCGTGAACCAGGAGCATCAGCATCACCTGAGAGCTCACTAGAACTGCAGAATCTCAAACCCTAGCCCAGACTTACAAAATCAGAATCTGCATTTTAACAATACATCGACTGATGTGTATTTATGTTGAAAAATACACATCAGAGATTCTCATTTGTTTTTGAAACGGGGCTCGAACAGCGGTTCTCAAAGTGTGGTCCACGGACCAGCATTACCGTCATCACCTGGGAAGGTGCTTAATACAAACGTGTTAAAATACAAATTTTTGGTTCCCAGACCTACCCATTTAGAAACTCTGGAATAGAGACCAAGTAATCTGTTTTAACAAGCAATGTAGGTGATTCTAACGCATGCTAAAAATGGAAAAGCCTTGCTCAGCGGTATATGCCAAATTTATAGAATACTCATAATCCATTTTCCAGATTATGGGTCAGAGATGGTTTACAACCCATATCTATGTGATCAGCACATTCAGGGATAGATTTGAGACTGAAAGTGTGCACTTTAATGAAGCTGAGATTTCTTTCATCCAAATACAAACCAAGATTTATGCAACTTGCAGTAAATGTGAGTGAAGCCAGATTGAAAAATAGAACCATATCCCTGGTGACAGGGGTACATGAATTTTAGGGTCTTAACTATTTTTGAAGCATGGCCTATCTCCTGACTTCCATTTATATAAACTAATGAGTTCCCTTATATGTTGAGCTCATTTGTGTTGGATAACCTCTTCTTTGAAACATAGAAAATCCTGGTGTTCAAGGGATCACCCACATCCAAGAGGAAAATCAGAAAAGGACAATACCTTTGATGAGAAATGCTCAATCTATATTTTCAAACATCTCGTGACCAGAAATTTACCTGCTTCAACAACAATCCACCCCAACTCAAAAGTCAATTATTAAAAATGCCCTTGTGGGAGCACCCGGGTGGTTCAGTTGGTTTAGCATCCAACTCTTTATATTCGCTCAGGTCATAATCTCACTGTTGGTGGGATTGAGCCCCGTGTTGGGCTCTGCAATGACAACATGGAGCCTGCTTAGGATTCTCCCTCTCCCTCTCTCTCTTCCCTCTCTGATCATGTTGTCTTTCTCTTAAAAAAAAATGCCCTTATATTAAGCTGAATTTGGAAAATAGTTGCATTTACAACAACCCCAAACATCTGATTTTCTCCAACAAGTAATAACTCTTTAAACATTTGAAGGCACATCTCATGCTCCCCTCTCTTCTTTAAATAAACATCCAAATTTCTTTTCCATCATAAAATTATTTTGAATGCCCTCACCATCCTAATTGCTTGACCCTGAATACTTGGTGTTTTATCAATTTCTCTTAATTAGTGCCTTGCAAATAAATGCTGTGTTGTAAGTATTATCTAACCCATGCAGAAAAGATACTGAATATACTCTCTCTTCCATCATTATGGAATTTCACTCTTCATGTTGCTGCCAATCCATATTTGTGAGGCAGTGATCCACAATTAGATAGGGGGGAGAGAGGGACAGAGGGAAAGAGGGAGAGAGGGAGAGAAAGAGAGAGAGAGAGAGGGAGAGAGAGAGAGAGAGGAGAGAGAGAGAGAGAATCAAAATCCCTTGGCGAAATTTTATACACCTCTGTCACTCCTCACAATCACTCTTCTTTGATTAAAAACCAAAGAAGTTTCCATCTATTTTATAATCTAGACCTGACACCATCACTCTTCTGTTCCAATTTCTTCATTGATTAATTCTCTTTGTGGTTATTTGCAGCTTCTTAGCAAGTTGATTCAAACTTCCTTCTCTACTTATTCTTAGCTATTCTACTTTCTTAAGGCTTAATTTCTACATTTATATTATGTGAATAGCAATCCTTTTATTTTTATGATACTTCAAAGATTAAATGAGATATATTATACATAAACTGATTCATTACAAAATACGGCATATATAACAGCGCTCAATGAATCTTGACTTAAAAACAATATCAAACAGGGCTTTCATGAACTGAATTATATCTATCTTCCAACCTCATGAGCTTTTAGTTCTTGTGTTCTAAATTCTAACCTTATCAATTATATATAATTTCTATCACATGCATATTTTCTCTTACAACCTTAGTTTGCAGTCAAATGCAATGCTTTCCTTTTTCACATATTCGTATATTTTCTATTCTATTTTCACATATATTTCTATTTTACAACATAATTCTATTACGCACTTGGGCTGCAGTTTCTGCAGATTAAAATGTAGTACTTTTTTATCATCAAAATTCAATTTCACCTGATCATATGACACACATTCTTCCAACATTAATATTCTTTATAATAGTTTATTTTCAAATTGGTTTATATATAACACCCAGGGTTCATCTCAACACGTGCCTCTTTAATGCGCGTCATCCCCTCTCCCCCCTCCCTCACCCTCTCACCCTCAGACTGTTCTTAGTCTTTGAGAGTCTCTTATGTTTTATCTCCCTCCCTCTCTCTGTCTTTTTTTCCTTTCCCCTCTTCCCCTGCCCCTGGTTTTTGCTTAGTCTCACAAAGTCCACCTATGTGTGGAAACATATGGTATTTGTCTTTTTCTGACTGACTTATTTCACTTAACATAATACCCTCCAGTTCCATCCATGTTGCTACACATGGCCAGATTTCATTTTTTTCTCATTGCCACATAGTAGTCCATTGTATATATGTGCCACAACTTCTTTATCCATTCGTCAGTTGATGGGCACTTGGTCTCTTTCCATGATTTGGCTATTGTCGAAAGTGCTGCTATGAACATTGGGGTACACGTGCCCCTATGCATCAGCATTCCTGTGTCTCTTGGACAGATTCCTAGCAGTGCTATTGCTGGGTCATACGGTAGCTCTATTTTCATTTTTTTGAGGAACCTCCACACCATTTTCCAGAGTGTCTGCACCAGTTTGCATTCCCACCAACAGTGCAAGAGGGTGCCTGCTTCTCCACATCCCCGCCAGCATCTATAGTTTCCTCATTTATTCATTTTAGCCACTCGAACCGGTGTAAGGTGATATCTCAGTGTGGTTTTGATTTGTGTTCCCCTTATGATGAGTGACTTTGAGCATTGTTTCATGTCTGTTGGCCATCTGAATGTCCTCATTGGAGAAGTATCTATTCATATCTTCCACCCATTTCTTCACTGGATTATTTGTTTTTCGAGTGTGGAGTTTGGTAAGTTCTGTATAGATTTTAGATACTAGTCCTTTATTTGATATGTCATTTGCATTTATCCTTTCCCATTCCGTCGGTTGTCTATTAGTTTTGTTGGTTGTTTCTTTTGACGTGCAGAAGCTTTTTATCTTGATGAGGTCCCAATAGTTCATTTTTGCTTTAAATTCCCTCGCCTTTGGAGATGTGTCGCATAGGAAATTGCTGCAGGCTCAGGTCAAAGAGGATTCTTCCTGCTTTCTCCTCTAGGATTTTGATTGTTTCCTGTCACATTCAGATCCTTCATCCATTTAGAGTTTATTTTTGTGAGTGGTGTAAGGAAGTGGTCTAGTTTCATTCTTCTGCATGTTGCTGTCCAGTTCTCCCAACATCATTTGTTAAAGAGGCTGTCTTTTTTCCATTGGATACTCTTTCCTGCTTTGTCAAAGGTTAGTTGGCCATATACTTGTGGGTCCATTTCTGGGTTCTCTATTCTATTCCATTGGCCTATGTGTCTGTTCTTGTGCCAATACCATACAGTCTTGATGACTACCGCTTTGTAGTAGAGGTTAAAATCTGGGATTGTGATGCCTCCCACTTTGGTTTTATTCTTCAGAATTACTTTGGCTTTTTGGGGTCTTTTGTGGTTCCATACAAATTTTAGGATTGTTTGCTCTAGCTTTGAGAAGTATGCTGGTGCAATTTTGATTGGGATTGCATTGAATGTGTAGATTGCTTTGGGTAGTATTGCCATTTTAACAATATTTATTCTTCCGATCTATGAGCATAGGATGTTTTTCCATTTCCTTGTGTCTTCCTCAATTTCCTTCATAAGTTTTTTATAGTTTTCCACATAAAGGTCTTTTACATCTTTGGTTAGGTTTATTCCTAGGTATTTGATGGTTTTTGGTGCAATTGTGAATGGGATTCACTTCTTTATTTCTCTTTCTATTGCTTCATTGTTGGTGTAAAGAAATTCAATCGATTTCTGTACGTTGATTTTGTATCCTGCAACTTTGCCAAATTCATGGATCAGTTCTAGTAGGCTTTCGGTGGATTCTGTTGGGTTTTCCATGTAAAGTACCATGGTGTCTGCAAAAAGTGGAAGTTTGACTTCATCCTTGCCTATCCTGATGCCTTTTATTTTGATTTCTGGTCTGATTGCTGATGCTAGGACCTCCAACACTATGTTAAGTAGCAGTGGTGAGAGTTGACATCCCTATCGTGTTCCTGATCTCAGGGGGAAGGCTCTCAGTTTTTCCCCATTGAGGATGATATTAGCTGTGGGCTTTTCATAAATGGCTTTTACAACATTAACATTTTTATCTTAGCTCTGTCATGTAATTTAATTTTTTATTATTATTTTTTTAACATTTTTATTTATTTTTGAGAGACAT
Source organism: Paguma larvata (assembly GCA_030068075.1). Classification (NCBI taxonomy): domain Eukaryota; kingdom Metazoa; phylum Chordata; class Mammalia; order Carnivora; family Viverridae; genus Paguma; species Paguma larvata. The sequence continues at coordinate 37,336,573 of CM057837.1, read as the reverse complement.
AGAGACAGAGTGTGAGCAGGGTAAGGGCAGGGAGAGTGGGATACACAGAATCCGAAGCAGGCTCCAGGCTCTGAGCCATCAGCACAGATCCCAACACGGGGCTCGAACTCACAGACCGTGAGATTATGACCTGAACTGAAGTCGGCTGCTTAGCCAACTGAGCCACCCAGGCGCCCCTGTCATGTAATTTATTAATTATATATTTTCTGCCATCATTCTTTAAGCTCTAAGTAAACAGAACCCTGACAGAATAAAGCTTCTCATATTTAGAAGCTTATCCCATCAGAAATATACAATATAGTCAAAGAATGATGGAAAAATAACACCCCAGCAAGGTAGAGCATATGCACACGATAGAATAAATATATTACAATGATTACATAGGCACCACATGGAAATCTGGATAAAAGAATTTTCAGAGTAGGAAAATCTTGGAAGGTAACTTGGAGAAAACCAGTTTTGTGATAGAACTTAAAGTAACCACTCAATTTGGACTAATATATAGGAAAGGTGAGGAGGAAATTCTTGCAAGAAGATGTGTGGAAATGGTTGGAAGCAGGAATGAACAAGTTTTATATTATGGAATTAAAGTTGATAGAAGTCTTTGTTTTCCTAAAGCAAATAAACATTTTCGTTTGGATTCTCTGTCCGTGTTTGCCTAAACGGGAGTTGTGAATACATAACACAAATTCATAGGTGAACCTTTAGCATATGCTAACCATTTTAGAGATGTCTGGCCTGGAATGATATGTGATTGGTCCACACTAGGAATTTGCATTCCAAAGAAAAATACTGCCAAGGCAGAGAAATATTTTATCCAAATCTTTGGAGGTGAAGAAAGAAGAGAATTAAAATTATGATTAAAAAAGACATTTACATGTTTTGCTCTTTTGATTAATCTTCTCAGTATTGTAGGAATACCCACAATATGCAATGTGCCATCTGGAAAACCAAACCCAGGAAAGCTGCAGGGCTAATGTTTTATAAATCTCTTGATTCCGACATTCTCTGGTCTCCAAAGTATTATAAAATAGACATAGAATCAGCGGACTATCTTCTCTTTTCCAACTTTCTGACTCATATAAACTAGTTTCTGTAATGAAACTTGGACCGTATCTGCAATTCTCCAAAACATCCAGATTGAAATGTTTTTAAGCAATTACTTAAATATGGTACAAAATGATAGCAAATCTTTTCATATTCAACATGTTTCTTATTTAAAAATCATAGAGGGTAACTAATTTGTGCAAAGCTCTACTAATTGCCACTGGAAATTTATAATGCATCAAGGGTGCTAAAACATGTACACTATTATCAAAAATGCATGACAGTATTGGATAAGAGATAAGAAATTCAATTTCCAATCACTGTTATTAAGGAAATCATTGAGAAAGAGGTGAAATTTGACTTATGACTTGATAGAAAAAATAGTATGATTGAAGTTGAGGAAGACTTGCCAGGCAATGAAAAAGTCAGGAGTAAGATGCTATCTTGTTAACTGTGAAACATTTTTGTACATTCCTAGCAAAATAAATTCAGATAAGCTAGGTAGGTCCTTAAATATCAGATAGTCAAAACTGGCAACAGACCAATTACCTTCTGGCTTTGCATTTAGAGTGTGTGTTCTGTTTGGCAAGATACTTTATCTATCTTTTGAATGACATCTATCTCAGAAGAGCAGGGATATGTCATTGTTTTCTTGCCCCCATAAACTATGTATGCCAATTATGCTGTAAAATTAGATTAGATACATCAATATTTAAAAAATAAATTTAAAAATATATTCTTACTCATAATATAGTAAAATCTTCACTTAATTGAAAAATTAAGGATTATTAAATATTAAAAATGCTACTAACTTGTAACAAAGATTTCACTCAACTTTCTCTGTTGCTACATAACCATTTTAGATTGAGACATAAACTAAGTATTCTAAGTACTCCTAATTTAGAAAGAAGTTCCTTGAGATAGAATTCAAGGAAGACAATTCCCAATTCAAGTTATTTTTTTTCCTGAATTAAACTTGGACCAATCTACTGCCAAAACCATCAATTAAGTTCTTAAAATAATTATGTCAGTTAATAAATGCATAAGTACACAATGATGAGAGGGCTCTAAATAGGTAACTGAGCTTAATGCACAGTAGAAAGTGTGATAACAGGGCAGTCCTATAGGAAGATGGTTCTATGTAAATAGGAGCCCTCTTTTGCAAATTTCAAATATTAGAATTTGACTCAGGGATGTTAACAAAAAACGAGTGTGTGTGTGTGTGTGTGTGTGTGTGTGTGTGTGTGTGAAGAGAGAACATTAAATAATATATATGTAAATATTAAATGATACTTTGTGTAGCTTCTGTTTTTGTTCTTTATTCTTTCAAAACATTTGCTTTTTAAATGAATCATTTGTGATAGTTTTTTTCTGCATAACTCTTTATTATCTCCAAATTCCCTTCTTTATTCCTAACATATTGGTATAATTAATATTAATTATTTAATACATTTCCTTTCATAGTTGTTTTTATGTACTTATACATGCATAAGTGTGTTTTTTCCATTTCTTATTTTTTTTGTTTGTTTGCTTGTTTTTTTGAAAGAGAGAGAAAGTGGGGGAGAGGGGCAGAGCAAGAGAGAGAGAAAGAATCCTTAGCAGGTTCCATGCTCAGCACAGAACCCAACGTGGGGCTTGATCCCATGACCCTGGGATCATGACTGAGCCAAGATCAAGAGTTGGAGGTTCAACCAACTGAGCTAACCAAGCAAGCACCCCTCTTTCTTGTTTTTGGGTCAAATAAAATTATACAACATATATTCTTTTGTATATTTTCTCCTTGTTAATAGATCATTATATGCAGATATAACCTGTTTTTATTAGTTGCATACTGTTTCATAAAATAAATGCCCACAATCTCTTCAAACTTTTCCCGTTCAATGGACTTCTTTTACTCAAGTATTTGGTGTCACAGTACAGTAATAAGAATCTTTGTAAACATTTTCTTAGATACTGATATTTCTATCTCTCTATAGTAGATGACTATTTAGGGGATTGCAGAAGCAAAGAAAAGACACATTTTGAGTTTAAGATTACAGATAAGTCCATTTTGCCATCCAAGAATGTGGTCATAGAAATTTACACTCACACCAGTAATCTATGATGGTGCTTTAGTCACTGTATCTTTTTTTTTAAATCACTGAATGAAATCAATCTCCATTTTGTCAAAGGGGGAAAAGTGGCACATTAGTATTTTAATTTGTGATTGACTAGCAACTAGTGAAATGGAAAAGTTTTTCATAAGCTTATTTCACGTGTGCATTTAATTTCTTGTGAATTTTTCAATCAAATTTATTGTCCATTTTTCTATCATATTCTCTTGAGATATCTGTAGATCTTTGTATATTAAAGATATTAATATTTTGTCTGTTATGATATCCATGCTTTTTCTATATTAAAAAAAAATTCTGATTTTTAAATTAATTTAGCCACATACACATCCTAAGTATAATGTCGTCTAATCTTTCAGGGTTTTTTGTCTGCATGTGTTTTTGTTTTTGTTTTTGTTTCTTGAGAGAAACAAATTTTATTTTATAGGGAAACTTAATACATGTGAGGAATAGCACTTGAATTTTGTGAAAAAGGAACAGATTTTTTTACAAGAATAATTGAATTCTTTCCATTTATTCATCTATATCATTGCTGCAAGTCACATATGTAATTTTAAACTAGAAGCCATAGTTAAGTACAGTGAGATAGATCAAATTAATATATTTTATTTAATCCAATATGTTACCATTTTAATATATAATGATTATAAGCAATTATTAATTATATATTTTTTGTTTGTTTTTCTCACTGATTCTTTGATATAAGCATCCATTTTACTTAGACAGACATCTGTTTAGACTAGCACATTTTAAGTACTCAGAAGCAGCATGTATTTTCACTTTTTAAGATGATGTTTGCTATTAGTTTTGAAAAAAGAAATAAGATTCTGTACAGGTAGTTTCCTACTGTTTCTGCTTAACTCACATTGGATATTTTTACATGAATTTATATTCTCCTTTCACTTATTGATATATTTTATAAGTTGTAGATATTATTTTTACTTTAAATATAATATTCATATTTTGATAGATTACCTAACATTGAATAATACTGGCATTCCTAGAAAAATCTCAACTTTCTCTTGGCCTCCTATTCTTTTAATATATAATTTATTAATATTTATGTAGAATGTTCACACCTTTATTTATAAATTAAGCTTGTCTATAGTTCTTGTACTGTATTTTTCTGGTTTGACTGAGACAATTTGTTATTACTTGTAAAATTATCTGGGGAAAGCTCCAAATATTTCTTTGGTATGGGATGATGAGAATTATAAATCAATTTTAAATTTAATTCTTATGTCAACTTTGAGGAAACCTATTAACTCCTAAGCCCATATGAATTTGGCACATTTCAACTTGTAATTTCTTTAAAAAACTGTTGAAATTTCCTAATGTTTATTTGTTATTTCATAAATTTTCCTTAGTCAAAACGATATTTATATTTTGTGACAAAAATCATTTAATTTTCCCAAAGTTTTAATATATTTTCCAAGACTTATTCACAATATTACCTGTAACTTTCTGTAGTTTTACATAATTCAGGTTAGATCTTATACTTAATGTTGTATGTGTTTGTTTTCCTTCTTTCCTTACCCAAACCAACCAGCATCTCAAAGAGCAGCTATTCATTGTAGATAATCTCAGTTTCTTATTTCACTAATTTCTATTTCTGTCTTTATTAAAAAGTTCCTTTCAATTTTGGAAGCTTAGTTTTAGTTTCATCTTACTAGCTTTTAGTAATAATTCACTCACAACTTGCTTTTTTAATTAAAAAATACTTCGAGCTACAAATATTCTTCTGAGTCTAGCTTTAAGTTAAGGTCATGTTTTACTATGATTTGTTACTTTCATAATTTCTAGATAGTTTTTAATGCTGAGTTTATCACCACTATGGTTAGGAAATACATAAAAGATTGTTTCTTAGTTTTTAAAGAATAAAATTTGTTCTCTTTTATTAATGTTTTGAATTTGTGTGTTTACTTCTTTATTATTGTTATATAGTCTTCTTGGACTATGATAAAAGAATTTGGCCTATGCTGTACCTAGTATTTAGAAAGTTAGATTTTCTTTGTTGCTAAATATATTAGTGAATTTTTTCTCTAAATATTCCATTGATTTAAGAAAAGAATATGTATGTATGTGATCTCTTTGGAAATACTTGATCATATTATTCAAATTTCTGTTTGATTTCTGGCTACTTTTTATAAAAGACACATAAATTTGTGTATTTTGCTCTCTTTGTGTATTTTGCTGATATAAGGTTTGATACAAGACACTAATAACTAGTATTATTACCATAGATTGTTTCCTTTAACACAGAAATCTGTATCTTTTCCTTTAATTTAATGTAGTTAATAGTAAATGAACCATCGATATTAATGAAGCCAATTTCTTTCTTTCATTTACATTATGTAGGTAAAGTAAGTACAAAATACATATTAGAAATGTATGCTTGTCTGTGGGCATGTTGTTTGTTTGTTTGTTTGTTTGTTTTAAACACAATGGTATTTTTTTAAGTTTATTTACTTATTCAGAGAGCAAGAGAATCCCAAGCAGTCTCCATACTGTCAGCACAGAACTTAACGAGTGGGGCACGAACTCATAGACTGTGAGATCATGACCTGAACCCAAATCTAGAGTCAGACGCTTAACCAACTGAGCCACCCAGGCGCCCCAGACATGTTTTTATTTAAGGTAAACTTTTTCAACACCTTTATAGAGATAAAATTCTTGACTGCACATATCTAATTGCATACAATTTGATGAGTTTGTACATATGAAAACGCTTGTTGTAACATCACCAGAATGAAGATAATAAATGTATTCAACACCTTCCAGAGTACCCTTGTGCTTCTTTCTTTTCAGTTTTTTGTGGAAAGAACACAACCTGAGATCTATTCTCTTAGAAATTTTGAAGTGCATAATACTGCGTTGTTACTATTGCCATCGCGCTGTACAGTAGACTTCTAGAATTTACTCATGTAGCATAACTGAAACATTATACCATTAGAATAACCACTCCCAATTCCCTCACCCCCTAGCTCTTGGCACTAGACCCTTCATTTAAGTGGCAGAGGACTTGAGAGATGTTTTACTAAAGGAAACATACAAATGGCTAACAGGTATATAAAAATATGTTCAGCATTATGATTTTAAGTAAACTTTTAATCAAAACTTAACTTTCATAAAGGCCCCAAATCATAAGGGCACAGCTTGCCAAGTTATTATGGAGTAATTATTCTTTTGTAGCCACCAAGGACATTAAGAAATATAGCATTTCCAGTATCCCAAAAAACACCCTTGTGTCTGGTTCCAGTTATTTCCCTTTAAATAAACATCTTTATGTATATATTTGGCAGGCAGAATTTAAGGTGCCTTTGCCACCACCCACCCCCTTAACCAATGATCTTGACTTGCTTGTAACCAAAAGAGGTGAAGTGATGAGATGTCATTATGTGCTTGTTATATGTGCCTCCATCTTGCCAATGAATTGGCTCTGTGGACTTCTTGATGAACTGACAAAGCAAGCGACTATGTTGGGAGAACCCACATGGCAAGGAGCTAAGGGCAGCCTCTAGGAACTGCAGGAAGTCTCTGTCAGCTGACAGCCAAACAGAAGTCACATCTCTTATTCTTACAAGGAAATAAATTCTACCAGCAAATTGAATAACTTTAGAAGCAGATTCTTCCCCAGATAAACCTTAAGAAGACAATGAACTGAGCAGATACCTTGACTCCTTCTTTGTGATAGGTTAAGCAGAAGATCCAGGGAAGGCATGCTTGACCTCGGAACCCAAGATCACTTGAAATGATAAACATGTGTTGTTTTAATTCTCTACATTTGTGAGAATTTGTTATGCAGTGATACATGACTAATATACCCTAATTCTGGATTCTATCACCATGGTTTTGCCCGGTTAGAATTTTACATCAATAATTTAAAGTGTGGTCATTTGTATCTGGCTTCATTGCTCAGGGTTATGTTGCTTCTGCAGCTCTTTGATGCCTTAATGTATATAAACTTTAGATTTTATTTGCATTTTATTTGTTTTTATGGGAGCATTGGCCTATGATGTGGCTCTCCACTAGGTATCTATAGGCACTCATCATTACTTTAATAGTCAGAGTACAAGCAAGTGACCCAAGGTACGCATGAGGAACACCTATTTAACAGGCCATCTTTCCTGATTTCCCTCCATTTTAGTTTATTACTAAATTATAGTACAGGTCTTTTATCTCTGAATTTTTGAAATTATGCAGACAAATTTATCTGTAATTCAATTCACAATTTTAATATTTTCCCAAGTTATTTTGAGCGAATGCCACTTAGAAAATCCTGGTTATAAAAAGAGTTTTATTTTGCCACTAGCTAATATGGTGTGTTCTCATAGAGCTGTAAATGAGCGCAATATTCATTATGCAAATGAATAGAACCAGAAAAAATTAAATGGGTTCAGCTTTGTGGCATCGTTTCAGGGATCTAATTCAGGGGTTTCAGGCCTCTGGGCTAAGAGAGTCACGTTAAGTTGCTCTTGAGAAATAATAAAACATTTCAAAGAGAAATTTCATAGAGAGGGGTTGAACCTAAAGAAAGGAAGGGTTGCAGGGAGACGACACCAGGACTGGATGATAACTGCATCATGTCCTGATCTGTGCCTAAAGTCAACTTTCATGGTCCATTCTGCTGTATTTGCTTTGGTGATCAACTTTTAGCCCTCAGTTTTAAAGGACCAATTATCTATTTTTACCAGCTTCTTCCTAATGAACTGGGAGATACATATTCTTATCTATTTAACTTTTTGAGAGATGTAACAAACAGAAAAATATTCCTAATATACCTAGCACAAAATTAGATCTAGGTACTGTTTCTGGCTCTGTCACCAAAAAGCTGTATATCTTTGAGTAAATAACTTCATTGCCCTGGCTCTTCATTCCCTCCTTGATTAAAATACTGTTTTCATACTACTATTAATGACAATAATGAAAGAGGAGAGATGGATGGGCCAGATAATCACACAGGCAACTAAAACCTCAGATACTAAGATGGAAAGAGTACTGAGCACAATCTGATTCACAGATCTTATGTATGCAAGGACAGAACCTATTCTAAGTAAGATAAAGGAGTATCTCATGGGACTAGCTACTGACTACGTTCCTGGTTCCTTGATTCAATTCCCAAATGTTTTTAATATAATACTCTAATTTATAAGTCCATTTAGCTTTCAAGATATAAACACGGTTCCATATTCTTTTCTAGACAACATAAAAATATCCAAAATGACCTGCAAGATAATTGACAGCTTTATTGGGAAAAACATCTGGAACTCTTTGGGTGAATAAAATAAGTTAATAAAAAAATAAACATTTCTGGTTTATGGATGATACGTGGAGAATTCTATACACTCGATTCTCTTTTTTTAAGATTTTTATTTATTTTGAGACAGAGAGAGAGAGAGCAAGAGCTCATACAAACACACGTGCCTGGGGAGAGGCAGAGAGTGAGGGAGAGAAAGAATCCCAAGTAGGCTCTGTGCACTGTCAGTGCAGAGCCCACACAGGATTTGAGCTCACAAACTATGAGATCATGACCTGAGCCAAAATCAAGTCCAATGCTTAACCAACTGAGCCACTCAGGTGCCCCTATATATTCTATTTTCTTATTCAGCAATGTCATACCATTAAGAAAGACACTTACCCCAGCACCCTAAGGAAATATGTAAGGATAAATTATAGTGTCATAATCCAAAGATGGCTTAACAAATCAAAAATCTCACATTGAGGAGTACCTCTTTACCAATTTCAAAGAAACTAATAAATTTTACCAACGATTTTTCTCACTTAAGAAACAAGTGAATGAGTAAAAATAATAATGAAATTAGACTTTATTTTATTCTTATGAACCTGCTTTAATGTGCAGTATCATTTGATTTATTTATCATTTGGTTATTATTGCCATATATGAAACTCATCTGCATTTCTCAGATAGAATTTTGCCTCTATTTTTGTAGTATCACCAAGAAAAACAGGGTACCCCCTATAATTGGCTCAGAACATCCAAATAAGCCCAACTTTTTAGAGAGAGCTGTAATTACTTTGATGAGATTGTCTAAACAACCAGCCATCCTGTCTTCGTAAGATTAGATGCAAAAGAAGCAGTCATTTCTCTAATACCTTCTGCTAATCTCAAGGAATTGTTTTCAAATGGGAGGGAAAAGTTAGTCATTTTTCTTGCAAGATGTTTTATAAGTATTATTATCAAAATAATTGCAATTTCAAACTAATCAAAGATGTATCTTATTTTGTAGAACTAGCAAGTGCTCAAGGCTAGCAAGTGCTCTAAGAATTTTGTATGCAGCTCACACCTTCCATCACTAGCCCCTCATACCTCATTCCCCCCAAATTCGGTCAGAAAAATCTCCCTTTTGCTGCTGAGTGTTAAGACCCCAAGATAAAACCAAACAAAGTCAACTGCTGGAATAAGCTACTGGCAGGACCCTGAGGAAGGCTGCCAGGTCCCATCTCTGGTATTATTCTAATAAATAGCCATTTTCACCATGTCATGACTTATATGACATCTTCAGCAATGTTGGTGTGTGTGTTGAACCTGTTTCACCCATAAGACAACAGTATCGTTTTAATGAGACATTTCCTCCAGCTTCAGTGACAATTTTCAAGTATCTTTTACAAGGATCCTAGGCAGTTGTTTTGAAGACAAATCAAAGAAAATGAAGTAACTATAAATCAGAGTAGATTTTGAGAGAACATTAGGAAGAACATCTTTTTTGCCTGAGATGAAAAACAGAAACAAGTGACTGATGAAGGCTGAAAATCTTTCAGACAAAAAAGTGACAAGCTCCATTTCAGAGTAAGCCTGAAGGCAGGGCTTCTATCGAATGGTCTCTTCAAATTTTAATCTGAGAAGATGTAGTTCATTTCAAGTATTACTCTCAGTGTACACGCAAGGAACATGCTCAGAAAAGAGACTAATGGGAAGATTGTTTATTCAGTACAGTGGCAAGTTACCTTCACTGTTTTCACAGAATTTCTAATCTTGTTCCCAAGTGTGCCCCCCAAATTTAGCCTACGCAGATATTCAAAAGATATTAGTTGAATAAAATTGTAAGGGAATTAACCACTGTCCCTTATTTTATGGTGGAATATCTCAGTTCTAAAAAGGTAAAATGAGGGGCGCCTGGGTGGCTCAATCAGTTGAGTGGCCGACTTCGACGCAGGTCATGATCTTACGGTCTGTGAGTTCGAGCCCTGCATCGGGCTCTGTGCTGATGGCTCAGAGCTTGGAGCCTGCTTCGGATTCTGTGTTTGCCTCTCTCTCTCTGCCCTTCCCATGCTCATGCTCTCTCTGTCTCTCAAAAATAAATAAACGTTAAAAAAATTAAAAAGGTAAAATGATTCATCCAAGACCACGTAGTAAACCTTGAAACTCACTCCAATTAAAAAAATTTTTTTTAATGCAGCTTGAGCTGTCAAAAAAAAATCATTCTTAAGCAGAATAGTGTATGGAGGAGAAAGGAGAAATCCTTCCTGGAAGTCTCCACATCAGACCCCCTATAATTGAAGCCTAACGTATAAAGATCAACTCTTCTTCCTTTGTTTGTTCGGGACTTTCTAACATGGCAATGCAGCAAAACCTGATATTGGCAATAATTCCTTCCTGAATCCTCCTTAATTGAGGCCCAACATCTCATTAGCCTTTCAAGTTGGTTGCTCACCTTCACTAATTAAGGTGTTTTTTCCTTTTACCCTAAAGAAATAATAACCAGCTCCTTATTTGAACTTCTTATGAAAAATCTTTTGCTTAAACACCAGCTTGCTGTATGTGAAGTGCTTATATTTTTGAACCTGAGAGGTAATCATCACCCAATTATCATCTTAGGTGTTACTTGAGAACTTTGTTTTTCTATCATGAAGAACAGGTTCCTATAAGGGATTTGAGTATGCTGTTGCCATATATTTATCATGAAAATTAATAAAATTATCCAAACGGACTTAAGGTAGGAATACAAAATGGGCAGATAGTTAATAGATTAATAAACAAATATTTGGACCTTTTGAGGCATTAAGTCTCAGATGAAAAAGACTCTAAAGGTCGTCTCATCCCTCTGTAACAAACCCAGACACCTGGTCACTCTATGTATGCCTGAAAATACCAATTTCCAGTCTCTGTCATTTGTTCTAGGTTTCCCACAGTCTTGGCCAGCATGTCAACTTATCACAATGGCTTGCCTGATGGGATGACCCAGGCCCTTTTCTCTGATATATTTTTGCCCTTAATTTACTCTTGTAAAGTCAAGGTGTTGCAAATGCTCACTCACTCTTACTGCTGGGCAGAGAAGCACAAATGCCACCATGAACTCCCTAGTTCAGGACATTCCTTCCATCATCTACTACTATTTAGAACCAACCCCACCTCATCCTGATACTCTGGACCTGCTACTTCTATCAGTATAGTGACTCTTTCTTATGCCTGTTCCCCTGGCATAAGAAACCCAAAACAACCAGAAAGAAGTTATGGATTAAAGTTCAACAGAACTCTTGGGGGCACCTGGGTGGCTCGGTCAGTTAAGCATCTGACTTCAGCTCAGGTCATGATCTCAGGGTTTGTGACTTCGAGCTCCATGTAGTGCTCTGTGCTGACAGCTTGGAGCCTGCTTCAGATTCTGTCTCCCTATCTCTGCCCCTCCCTCTCCCTTTCTCTCTATTTCCCTCTCTCTCTCTCAAAAATGAATAAACATTAATTTTTTTTTACTTCAACAGAATTCTTGATATTTCTAGCAAAAGCATTCTTTCTCCCAGTATCTATTTGGGAGAGCCTAAAATGTGGGGGACAGAAAGCACTAATTCCATAAGCACATCACCAGGAGTAAGGTGAGAAGAACCCATCCTACCTCTACTGCTTGGTTCCCAGACCCATGTATACAAGCTATTACGCACACTGTCAGTCCACCAAACAGACTGCATTCTAGTGGTCAGCACCCCATTCTCCAGGATATTGTTCCTGAATTGTCTCATTAGTGGAATTTTTAATAATGCATTCTACTGTTCTGTCTGGCTGATGGAGCTCATGGTAGTACCAATATATCTATTATCATGTAATCACTGTCATAGTTCTTTCCTGAAAAAAGGTTCCTTGCTCTGAGAAAATGCTATGTAGTCTATGATGAGAATAAATTAAGCATTTTGTATATTCTTAATTGGTGACAGTGGGTGTGCTGCTGGTAGGGAATGAAAATGCATACGTATAGTAGAAGTCAATTCTTTCCCTTTCTGAGAGGAAAGAATCCAATATAACTGACCTACTACCATGTGGATAACTGGTTTTCTGGAGAAATTATGCCATATGGAGGGATCATCCTTACAATGGGCCTAATTTTCAGGGCAGTCTGTGCTGTGGCTTCAGAAGATGAAAATATCCTTAATAACTGCCCCAGAGGCTTTCTGGCTTTAGTGTATTTTGAAATAGCAGTTGGCTTCCCTGAAGCTATCATCATATTTCAAGTTTTCCCATTAAAAAAACAAACGAATTCACATTCGTTATAATTATCATTTCCTCCATGTCGTTCAAACCATCAGCTACTGCCTAGCCAGTGCCTTACCTTCCACCTGCACTTCACTCTGATTACTCACAGTGAAAGCCCCAATGGTAATGACACTGTTATGACCAGTAATGAGATCCTTATTATCATCAGATCAGAGAGTAATTCAGCTCCAAATTCCCATCTCCTTTAGAGCCAGTTCCCAATTCCACTGTCTTAGTCTGCCTTCCCACACAACACAGGGTCTAATGTGAAGAGGTAAAAGTTATTGCTTTTTTTGGAGTGCTATCTGAGGGAGAAAGGGTTGAGGGAAAGAAACTGAGGTAGGAAGCAAGGAAGAGACAATATGAGAATGTGTTCTAGAGTCAGGTTTGTATCACAAAAGTTTGCTACTTGACCATAGTCATATTGTTCATAGTTGAATTCTTGTCTTCTTCACAACCTCTCTTCCACTTCAAACATTTTCCTACTTGGTTATAATACATAAATAAAATGTGGTCTGTAGTTGGAAAGAATATAGAAGAAGCTTAGAATGAAACAAAGACAAAAGACGGAGACAGAGAGATATTTTTTCTTTATGGCAACCTGATCCCATATTCCAAACTGTCCCCAAAATACAGAAACTACGAAATAACCGTTTTCTGTCAACGAGTTTTATTTTTTTGTTTAAACTAAGTTTAACAAGACTGTGATAACAGACAAAAAATCCCTAAACAACTATTCGCTAGTCATAGCGGAAGCTTGCTTTTCAGAAAACAGCAGACGTTGACTCTCTACAGGGTACTGGTGAATGAGGACAGGTCAAAGAGTCAGGCGTTTGCAAGTATTTCATGTACCTTTTGGGGGGTTGTCTTGTTTCTCTTTTGCAAAGTGTAGAACAGATTTTAAGTTGGCCTCTATGATTCCCACCTTCTGGTATCTGTGCCTTTGTGAAATCCCCTCACTTGAGTAGGAGTTGAACCTGGAACTTGCTTCTAACCAATGAAACGTGGCATACCTTACGTATCTAGTACATGACTTGCTAGGGTGTCTAGCTCTCCCTCTTTGGTCTTGAGAGAGCAGGCTGCCCTGTTGTAAGAAGGACTCTGGTGAAGGCCATCTGACAATGCAATTGACCTCCAGTTGCTGAAAGCAGCTGGTAGTCAAAAGTCATCAAGAAGCCTGGAATGTACCTCCTTCAATTGCATACAAATGAATCCTTCCAACAACTTGAGTAGGGTTGGAGGCAGTTTATTCTCCACTCTAGACTCCAGGTGAGAATGCAGCATGAGTACATACTGATTGCAGCTTTATGAGACTCTGAGAATCTTACTAAGCTGTTTCAAGACTCCCGACCCACAAAACTGTGAGATACTTACTATATTAAGCTTCTAAGTGTCCAATAATTTGTTACACAGCAATAGAAAATAAATATATATAAGAATGGACTAATCACTGAAACCAGAATATCAGAAGATGGCTATGACCTGGGTCATTGCAGAAGGATACGTAGAAGAGTATTAGGGTCAGGGCCCTGACTTACTGTTTCCTTAGATCATTCCTTATGACCAATTCCAGGTGCCATCTTTTCAAGGTGGATATTTCGAGCCACAGTGAAATTCTTAAAGAAGAATATTTGCTCATCATAACTGTGACACTCTTCTCCTGTGGACTCACTTAAACAAGCGTGAGATTTAAAAAAAGAAACAAAAACACAAACAAATAGCTTGTTCTTCCTAGATCATGGATCAATACTAATTTGAAAGCTAAATCACCAGGCCTAGTTAGATGGTTTGTAAACAATAGCAGTGACAACAGCTGCAAAAGGACTAAACTGTCCAATTAAGTGTCCACCCACTCAGTGGATCTTGATGGTGTCACTTTCAATTCGTCAGAAGCGGAAATGTTCTAGGAGATATGTCTTAAACTTTGATGACTTTTAAAACTGAATGCAAGGAATAGAGCAGCTCATTTTTTCTAGGGGACTTCACTGTGTCAGAAAATGAAATAACACAATTGCAGCCTTTTTGTGCTTCTTATTAAAAGTGAGGCTGGAGTCCCACTGATGTGGGTTACAATTTCAGCTTTGTTGTTTATTAACTGTGGGAAACTGAATGGACCATATGAGTTCTTTAATCACTTAACACACCATTTGTTGTTAACAATTTTCTTTCTTTCTTTCTTCCTTCCTTCCTTCTTCCTTCCTTCCTT